>OX465588.1:55350246-56550246 GCA_950022655.1 Alentia gelatinosa
TAGTGGAGGGGTAATAGGTAGGGGAGTAGGATGGGTAATAGTGGAGGGGTAATAGGTGGGAGTAGGAGTAGCTGGACTTATTTACCATATATACACTGTTTTATTTATCTAAAAGCTAACTAATCAGACCTTTACTTGTACATGAAAATGTCTAGAGGGAGTAGGATGGGTAATAGTGGAGAGGTTATATGTAGGGAGTAGGAGGGGTAATAGTGGAGAGGTGATAGGTAGGGAGTAGGACAGGTAATAGTGGAGAGGTAATAGGTGGGGAGTAGGATGGGTAATAGTGGAGAGGTAATAGGTAGAGGGAGTAGGATGGGTAATAGTGGAGGCAATAGGTAGAGGGAGTAGGAGGGGTAATAGTGGAGAGGTAATAGGTAGGGGAGTAGGATGGGTAATAGTGGGAGGTAATAGGTAGGGGAGTAGGATGGGTAATAGTGGAGAGGTTATAGGTAGAGGGAGTAGGATGGGTAATAGTGGAGAGGTAATAGGTGGGGAGTAGGATGGGTAATAGTGGAGGTGATAGGTAGAGGGAGTAGGAGGGGTAATAGTGGAGGTGATAGGTAGAGGGAGTAGGACAGGTAATAGTGGAGGTAATAGGTAGAGGGAGTAGGAGGGGTAATAGTGGAGGTGATAGGTAGAGGGAGTAGGACAGGTAATAGTGGAGGTAATAGGTAGAGGGAGTAGGAGGGGTAATAGTGGAGGGGTAATAGGTAGAGAGAGTAGGAGGGGTAATAGTGGAGGGGTGATAGGTAGAGGGAGTAGGATGGGTAATAGTGGAGGGGTAATAGGTGGGGAGTAGGACGGGTAATAGTGGAGGGGTAATAGGTGGGGAGTAGGATGGGTAATAGTGGAGGGGTAATAGGTAGAGGGAGTAGGACGGGTAATAGTGGAGAGGTAATAGGTAGAGAGTAGGACGGGTAATAGTGGAGAGGTAATATGTAGGGCGTAGGATGGATAATAATGGAGGTAATAGGTAGAGGGAGTAGGACGCACATTTGCCTGAAGATAATAGTTGGAGAAATAGCTTCCAACTCATTGGGGCAGTTCCCACTTAGCCACTGTACTACATGTACTTCCAGTATAATGTCACCTCAACAGCCATGAAAACATGTCAATGTTGTGCACACGAGATTTATCACTGGCAATGTGACAAGTCCTACAAATAATGCAGAGACATTCTGTACACCTCATGTCCTATCCCTGAGTGACTTTAGCAGAAAATGAATGTCACATACCAGATTTTGATATATTGGAAATGAATAAGAGGATTTCCAACACTACATATATCTAGTCATTGTAAGGTACTTGGAGGTGGGTTTTTAGTATTGTGATTAAAGCAAAACTACCTTTCGTTCATTGGCATTACTTCGATTTAATGCTTCAAAATATGCAGATTTTGCCACTTAACGAATTATTATACACCTGTATAAAGTAGGGCGTTTAAATGAAGATTCAAGAAAAAAAACATGGATTTCTTTTTTGTATACAATGTTTATTCTCACAAAAATACAGTTTCACTGGCATGACTAGTATTTTCCAACTGGTGAAAAAAGTAGATACTATACAACATGGACAGGCAAAGAGCGGTCTATAGAACACAGTACATCGTTAATTATAGCAAATTACAGCAAACATATACAAAAGAAGCATCTCGGTATTACTAGGACCTCATACAACGCTTTTCTAGGTACGACGAGGGGCCGTCCATGAATCACGTCATGTAGCGGGGGTCGGGGGGGGGGGGGGGGGGGTCCAGTCTCCATGACCAGTAATGACGAGGGTATATGACAAAAACATGGCAAGTGGCAGGAGGGGGGGGGGGGGACAACAATGGTCTCACGTCATTTATGGAGAGCCCCCCCAATTCATATTTCGTGTGGTGCAAACAAAAAAAACAGGCAATACCTTGATTTGATAATTGAACACATATCTCAATTTGACCTTTTGGGACATATTTGACAGCGTGGAGGTGGGATGTGGGCGGGGTGTGAGTGTAGTGTGGGCGGGGTGTGGGTGTGTGTGTGTGTGTGTGGAGTGTGAGTGTGAGTGTGGGTGTGTGGAGTATGGGTGTGGGTGTGTGGGTGTGGGTGGGTTATGGTCGGGGTATGGGTTTGTATCGCAACCAGCGGAGGATACGAACTGGATGTATCATCCGTGGAGGATAAAAGAAAAAGTGACTGACCCTTCACCTAGCGGATGAATTATCTATATTATCTGGTAATATCTTCACATTTGTACATCTTATAGTGGATGATAAATACAAATATACTCGCTTTGACACTAGTGAATATGGATGACCCTTCACAATGTACTCGCTATCACTCGTATATTACTACGCATCAACTAAGTAGAGGATATTAAAAACACACCGTATGCCTTTTCAAAACTGTGTATGCATTTTCAAAACTGCTCCATATTGAACTCAATTTGTCAGGACATTTATAAGAATAAACAGGTATATTTAGAGAAATTAACTGGAATAACATGAAGACTGGCATCTCTGCTGTGTGGAGTTCCCGTGAAGACAGTCTGGAGCATGATATAAGTGTTTATCTCACCCCTGGTGTTTTTGTCCCATAGGTTTAACATTGGAAACTCGTTCTCCATACCCCTTAGAGTAGTCCGTTCTCCATGGTCTATATTCTGTGCATTGTCCATTCTTTTATTATGTACAGGGGTGAGATAAATACAGGAAGCAAGTTTTGGTCGAAGTTATTGTTCTCCAACTTGAATGCTTTATTATATTCACTCAGTCGTCGCCTCGTTCATATCACTTCGCATCAAACTCGTGGAGAATCATGCCTTAGACAAAAACTCTTTGGTTTCTTCTTCAGTAGACACAAACTGACCAATTATTTACTTACTTTATTGTACTTTACTGGTGGCCAAGTTTTTCCGTTACAATTTCTTGACAATACTCTCTGTGTAAAACGTACTGAGTGATACCACGTAAAGGCACAGTCTAACTTCTCACAAACTGATGTACAACTAGATGAACGTAATAAACAACAGCACCAAGTCGGCTCTAAGACCGTCCACCACGAATCTCCGCTACAACCTGCCACCGACATGCACCACCAATATCCCTACAGAACCACTCACATACTAGAGAGGGCACCTGTGACACGCACCACCAATATCCCTACAGAACCACTCACGTACTCACGTGAACGTCTAGGGTAGAGCTGGAATCGTGTAGTAATTCACAAGGCGAAGCTGTGTAAATTATCCTACCCCTAATAAAAAACGCCATAGGCTTAACATGGGATTTGTTTATGTCACGGGTAGTGACATAAAGTGTTGTTTATGCCACTATTTTCTGATACTGAAAAAATAAGGAAACGGGGTAGGATAAAATCTAGACGCCACTCGTTTGAGTTTGAGTTTATTCATGCCACTTATTTTGTTGGCTCCGTAATGTCACTCGTCTTTGACTCGTGAAATTATGAAGCCAACAAAATGCGTGGCATAAATAAACTCAGACTCAAACTCATGACGTCTCTTGATATTGTGTAGTGATTCAAACGAGATGGGATCGAGCTCCGACCGTAAACTTAAATGGGTTTCTGAATTTATCACACCCTTCACATTGGCTAACATTTGTGACATAATCCCCCATTGGATATTTTTCCTAAATATCTCATGGGCGTTGGATACGAGTTCCCCATGTTAAGTCTATGGAGAAAAGATACCAGGGGTGAGATAAGAGTCCAAACAACATTCAAACACCTGTATCCCGTTTATAAGTGGAAATGAACCTCTCCTTACTCACCGCATCCATGTATGTACTTTTCCTATTTCTATTTTTCTTATATAATGCTTATTATTACTTTAAATGATGATTTTTTCTTGGAACACACGACTCTTGCTTGTGGTTTGCGGATGTAAACCTACACTGGAAGGTCAAAAATAACTGTTTGAGCTTAAATTGCATTAAATAGGGTTGCCACAACTCGGTAGGTCAAAATTCAGCGACGATTACTTTTACTTTTCCCTGACGAATTTCATTTTTCCTTGACAAAAGAAATTAGAATTTTGTTTATAACAAACAGACTTAAAGCTGTCTTTTCTATCCGTATTTTTTTACGATCTTAGGAGCAGAAATTTAAAACACCAGCTCTTAAACTGTTAAACACATTCTGTCGTTAAGTGGAAGGTGCTGGAAAATAGCAATGCCCCATTGGAAACTTCTGATTTATTTATTATTTTCTAATACACATTTTGAGGGTGTATCAGTTGGTCAGTTTTTTTATGTATAAATCAGAAATTCCATTTTTCCATGACAAGAGACAATTTTCCCTGACATTTTTCAAAATTCCCTGACAACTTCCCTGAAGATTCGCTGACCTTTAAAAAGACCTGTTCCTTGAATTTTTCCCTGACGCGTGGCAACCCTGAAAAATGTCAACAGTCTGCAATTATAGGTAAATATTACAAAAAAACCATGAATATACGAGTTCTTGATGATTATTCTGCTGACGAGGCTGTCTCAGGGCTCCATCTTGACTCAGAACCTTGACGTTGGTCCGTGACACACCTTCTGGTTATGCCATTATCATTGATATTTCCAGGAACTCCAGTCTATTGTGCTACTAGGGGCACCAGAGGACACACCCTACACATGGCCCACACAACGTCCAACAGGTATTTATACACAATATTGACTGGTGGCAGATACAATCAACTTTCACCGTAACAAATTATGGAACATCCATACCTACGGCAAAATTAGAAGGGCTTCTAGTGCTTTTAATATAAACAAATATCCAAATGCAATCTAACTAAACTAAAATCGGTTCTTGTTTATTCAAGACTATACTAATTAGTGGGTTCTGAATCCCTTGGAGGTGGTTCAATAACCTGACTGAGTGCATGGAGTGACGTCAAACCAGAGCCATTTTTATTGCCAATTAGACTGTGGTTTGAGCTAAATCATGAAAGTGGTATAACCGTAAATTCAGTCATAAAAGTAGCATTACTATATTTTTCATGTGTAATTTGTTGCTTCAGAAACACCAAGAAAACATGTAAAACATGTCGGTGTTGTGTCCAGCGTGGGAGCTCTGGGTCTGTTGTTTTATCGGTGTGAATAAGACTAAGTTGATATTATCTTTGTTTTATATAAGGAAAAGGAATCGTATTTACTGATAACGGTAAATGGAAACCTTCTATCACTGGTATTTCATGTAAAGATTAATACTTTGCAGTATATAATGGGGAGTCTGAGATACTGAGTTTAACCTGACAGAATTTCAGTTTATGATGCAGACTTTGATCTGAATAAAATATCCTGTAAGCAAACAGCACAAAATGATTCTGCCCCGTGTCCCGGGAAATTAACAAACTGATGACTTACATCCTACGAGAACAGAAGAGTCTCAGAGTACAGCCCGGTTACATAGACAATAATCGATGGTTTTGTGGACAGGCGGCCGTAAACCACGAGGGGTTGACGCGTAGTACTACACGAGCGCCAGCGTGTGTATTACGACGTCAACCGCGAGTGGTTTACAGAGCCGCCTGTCCACAAAACCATCGTTTATTGCATTTATTATCCATCTTTTTGAATAAATTAAACCCAGTAATTGCCATATTAGAGGGTATAGCAATAGGGACTATTTCTTTGCTCTATAGCAAAAGGGACTATTTTTCCCGTATACTATGGTTTTGATGCCGTATACCACAGGTTTGACAGGATTTATACAATCGGTCGTGGTTTACTGAGTCCCCATACATTCTCAATGGTGGCTTTGTATACGATGGATAATAAAAGGCGTGCCACAAGGCTCAGTCAGAGCACCCATTCTGTTTAATATGTACGATGTGATGAACATGCTAAGAGTCTATCTTAATGCTGATGATATAGTACTTGTAATTACTGGTAAAAGTTCTTGCTTGTTTGGGTAGCTTAACGTCCAATTTGTTCAATTAGACTTCCTCAATAACCTACATGAATGGTTCAAATAGACCAGCCTGAGGCTAAATGTCATAAAAACAAAATCAGTACAGTCTGTGTCAAAGGCTGAAATCAAAAACGTCCCCACTCACACTGTGCTGCCTGGGTGGGAAGCAAACAGAATTAGTGAGTGAGTGTGTCTACCTTGCGCTACCAGTAACAATCGTTTTTAACAGATTTCATGATGACAAGGTCATCTGCACAAGGTCATATACTAAGTTTTAACAGGTTTCATCAGAGCAAGGTAAAGGTTTAACAGGTTTCATGAGGACAAGGTCAACTACAAAGGTTTAACAGGTTTCATCAGGGGAAACTGTCAATCAGAGATATCCTCTGCCTCCAGCATCAGGATATATCTGATTGTCAATCTTACTGCTCTATATCTTATGTGCGAAGTCAGTAAGCCAGTTTCCGTATAATGTCACACTCTAATTTCAGACAATGTAAGTCATGGATACATACAGACAGAGGAATGAATCATGAAGGTGAATTTAAATGACAAGAATCAATTACAACTGAGAAATAGAATAGTTTGTTTGGTTGTTTAATATCCCAAGGGACCCTGTGGGTATATAGGGACTAACTCATGGTTTAGCTTTTTTCACCGGCTTCACACCACAGGGGTGGTGATCGAATCTATGAGATGAATTTAGATAGAAATCTCGCCCCTACATATTTACCGAGGTAAGAGTTCTTTACTTCCCACACCACATAAACATGGTTTAGGAAACATAAGCCTTTGATATAGCAGTAAATCTACCATTGCTGGGGATGAAGGAGAAAGGTGACTGTAGAGGGACTCGAACCAACAACCTTGGAGTAACGATTCCTGTAACTTAACCACTTGGACAGGTGGCGAGTCACACCCCGAGCGACACGATACAAGTTTGTTAGTCTATTTGTTTGTGTAGTTTAACATCCAATATGTTCTATTAGACTCAGTCTGTTAGTAGAGTAGAGTATTTAATCCTACCCCTAATAAAAAACGCCATAGGCTTAACATGGGATTTCTTTATGTCACGGGTGTGACATAAAGTGTTGTTTATGCCACTACTTTCCAATACTGAAAAAATGTGGAAACGGTTTAGGATAAAATCTAGACGCCACTCGTTTGAGTTTGAGTTAACTTATGTCACTCAATTTGTGTGACATAAATAAACCCAGACTCAAACTCGTGACGTCTCTTCATAATACTTTAAGTTTCGTCAGGCTGACCACAAATGAGCACCGCATGGTGCTACAAGGCCGCTGTGTGTCAGGCAGGTTTAGATGTCCATGCAGTGGAGCAGCCCACACACTCAATGGCAGCGGCTGCACGGTAGTGTAACGGGCTGCGGCCCATTCAACCTGATAAATTAGCTTTAGTGAGATGCCTGCAAAAGTGGCCGGCACGACTTATGTCACACTTTGACCATGGAATGGCTCGTGGGTTTGTACACTATAAACACGTTTGGCAGACGCCCGACGCCGTCAGATTCATGGACAGACGCCCTACAGCAGACGACATTTGAACAGTTTAGCGGCTATCACAGAGAACAATACTTCCGGGTTTGAAGAAAGAATATATCTAATGAGATTAATTTGCAGATCACAGTGAACAATAGGAAGATACACGATTAGGATGAAATAGACATACAGAAAAACCCAGCGTAAGGGGTCACCCTCTGTTCCAAGCAAAAGTGTCCCCTGATGTAAGGCATCCCCTTACATGAGGTGAAATTAAACATCTAAGAGGCAATCATTCTGATGAAAGGTGTCCCCCTTACATAAGGTGTCCCCTTAAAACAAGGACTCCTTACACGGGGTGATCCCTTAAGCAGGGTTCTACTGTACATATATTGTGAGCATTGAGGTTGAAAACTAGCTTTCCCAGTAGAACTCTGGGGCACCACACAATTTGGGAACCTTATCCCAGAACAGAATGGAATCCCCTTTTTCATATTGAATAACTCTATTAAAGGCATATTCGACAATTCAGTACATATATTTTATAATATAGATCATATCCAGTGTAAGTCACCACGTTTTACCTATCAGGCTAGGTCGTACTAGAAAAAAAACCCGTTATATTTCACTAATTTTGTATTAGAATAAGTCACAAGGAACTAGTTTGACTTGATGATTAACAATATTTGATAAATCACTCAGTGAAGCTACCATGAATTATAGGATATGCCTTTAACTCGGGTACCCTTCAACCAGAGGCACTTTGCCCTTCAACAGACGGTGCCCCGCTAAGCAGGTTCTACTGTAGTTATAACACAAAGCGATGTCCCCGCCCTTTTGGCCATCTGAGGAAGTTGGGTGTAGTCAAGCTGTCAGACATCCAGCATGTTCGCTACACTTTGTAGCGGTGTCTTTCTATGTCTTTTTAGGGCAGTGTGTGTAGCCAAGTTCTCAGATGTCCACCACACTTGTGACAAATGACAGTGTATCCTGGTTACTGATTTTGTTTTCTCTTTCCACCTGCCTTCTTGCCGCGGCCCCGCTTGGCTTGCCGCTTCGACTTGCCGCCCACCTTGCCACCCCAGGTGGACATCTTCGCGTCTGGGGAGTCTGTAAAACAGGCAGCGATAGGTCAGTTCCCACGACATCAGATCATGCTATTTTAACTGTTTCCGGTAAGTGAGGTTCATTTCGTGCGACAGTCAATGGCGAAAGAAGGTCGCAAGTACCGTGTTTTATCATTACTTGTTGCACATTTTCTGTGTTAAATCTGCTGTGCACAATATTAAATGGGATATAAATTTTGCTCTTATTTTACCTTTTCAATGCGAGTAAATTGAATTGAACATCAGATGAAATAGTGTTGTATAATACCTGTATGTACTTAAATGATTTCTTTCATGTGTCTATAGATACTTAGTGATAAATGTCTTTCTCTACTATCTCTAAATTGTATTGGCACCTGTTTTATTGAGCCATGTAAGTCCATAATCTGGACGTCAGGCAATTCAAGGATGTTTTTTCTGACTGGAGCCAGCGGAAGATAGGCATTTTTTTTTGCCTAGCTGTTTTTACTCCAGAATAAATAAAAAACTTAAACTCAAAGAGATTGACCATCAAAAATGTATGCATACAAAATGTTTCTGTCTTAACTCAATATAAACGCCATAGTGGCTTTTTATCAAACCAATACAAATGTTACTGTCTTTCTGTCTGTTATAGTCTATCAGCTACTGTCTGATTGTCTGCCTGCCTGTCTATCAGTCTCAGTTTGTCTGGCTGTCTATCACTGTCTGTCTGTATGTCTGCCAGACCCTGTTCCCTGTTCGTTTGTTCAATTAGACTTACTTTGGACCATCTGTCTGTGTGTCTGTTACTGTCTGTCTGTCCCTCAGCTATCATCTGTCTGTTTGTCTAGCAGTTACTGTCTTTCTGTCTGTCTGTCTGACGATGGAGAAAATATGACTGGCTATTTTCCAGATTTAATCTCATTAAAACCCTACCTTTCGGGACGAATGTTGCAGGTATACGATGCTGTTTTCTGTGCTGGAAGAGTTGTAGGGTGGGGTCTATCGGTATCCATGGTAACCAGTCATCTTTAATGTTGCCGACAGGGTTCTCGAGGTAGACCTTGTGAAGGTCATACACGCCACTGAGAAAAAAGACATGTTCACCATCAGAGAGACAGACGAAACCATACAAATACACACAACTGTACAGAAATAAACCCGCAAAACAATCTCATCAACAGTCTAGAGACGAATGTGAAACCTTAGAGAATAGGGATACATTAATTACCGCCAGACGGCGCCAATGTCACACCCTGGCGGCGTCCACTTGTACTAATGACTATTTGGTTCTGCACCTATTATCGCTCACATGATTATGTGGTCATTTAATAGACGTCGATATTAATCAATGTATGCGGTATTTTGAATGCTTAATTCAGTTCAAACATATCTCATCAAAAGATATGATGGGTGAACGTATAAAATAATCACGAAATTTAAGGCCCATCCATAAAGTACTTCTAAAAAATGTCTGAATAATAATACCCCAAACTCCCCTTATCCATCTTGTACGCAATAGATTAAAGTAGTGATGCACGCACTGTTTGTTTAAAGACTGATTGAATCCATAGTATACGCCCTCCAGAGGTTACCAATCTCCCTATTATCGCCCAGGGTAAATACAAGTTCCATACAAGAACTATAGTTTTCCCATTTATATTTGGAGAACCTGAATATAATTTCGGATTAATTTGTAGAAATAGCTGAAATTTCGATTTCTGACATCGGATTTCCAATTTGAATATTTATGAAAACCGTTAAACTGGATAGTTGTGGGTTACGGTTCAAGAGTCCATCACCATTCAACTTTGGCAACCAGCGAACACCGGAACTTGTAAACAGACTGAATTACGGGATACCTTAATAGGGCCTATTATAATTGAATTCCTGGCCTCAGCTGGGGGCTGACATGACCTTTTTATTATATCAAATAATTTTCTCCTCGGATTTACATTGTCTCAAGAATTATCTTTGGGACGTCAGAAATATCCGGAAATCCGGAAAAATCTTAGATTTCCAGTGATAATGTCCTTTTGTTTGCATAAAACCATGGACACTGCACGTGACGTAAGATGAAGTGACATAGTGACGTGATGTCAAAAGAGATGACGTATTGTGTTTGGCGTAAGATGACGTGACGTAAGATGACGTGACGTCATTAGAGTCCGAACCCTAGGGCACTCCCCCGTCTCAAATCATCATTAATGTAAATATTTGTATATTATACTAGATGAGGTGAGTTGTTGGCCTACTTGATACCGTATTGGCCAGAATACCTGCCCCGGCAGAGTCCACTACTTGTACTCCTACTTTTGTGCAATAATTTTTTTTTTAAATGACGTGACGTAAGATGACGTACGTACCTGGTGGTGGAGACGCCTCTCTTGATGTGCGCATGCGCGTTGCCGGGGGAGTGTCCTAACAAGTAATCCCCGACGGGCAGACTGAAACACGAAGCGGGTACTGAGCGCACAGGTGTGGGGACACTGGTGAGGTTAGCGACCAGTCAAAACACACTTAGAGAAAATATGTCAACAACCCAAGAAAGGCTGGAATGAGTCTGTCCATTATACTTTATACACTGTTCAATGGTCATTCAACATCTGTCAATATCCATCAAACGATCATGTATAATAACACAGATGGAAACTGAGAGATCGACCAGCAAAATGAAGACCACCAACATTGGTAAATTTTGTTGTAATAAATTTTTAAAAACTGCATTATTTCCAGTCCTATGAGATATCCTTACCCTTTAGAAACATTGTTCCAAATAGGTCATCAAAATACAAGTACCTCAAAAATTACTGGAACTTATTTAAGAGTGGACAAAGGAGTGGACAAAGGACCGATACAAACACGGCTGGTTCAGGTGAAAAACAAAATAAGAAATTCATGTTTCATTTTCCATCTGTCTTTTGGTGGGAAAGGTAACATCTTTTTTGTCAGCTACAAATCTGTTTATTTTCGGTTTGAAAAAAATCTGAACCAACACAAATAGGATCATGCAGAATGAAAAAATGTATAGATATTTACCTCCGGAGTTTCTCCAAGACGGAATGGAGCCCCTTGATGGCCGTCAGCGGGCTGGAAGAAAACGTCGTCATCAACATCTCAGCCCACTGTAGTCTAGAACCATCTGACACAACTCTCTTTTTAACGTGTTCCGTATGAGAGTGTACGGAACAGGGTGCCGTACACAGAAATACGTGATGGGAAGCGGTGATACATAACTATGTAAAGTATGTGCATGGATATTATGAAGAGACGTCACGAGTTTGACTCTGAGTTTATTTATGCCATGCATTTTGTTGGCTCCATAATTTCACGAGTCGAAGACGAGTGACATTACAGAGCCAACAAAATGAGTGGCATAAATAAGCTCAAACTCAAACGAGTGGCGTCTAGATTTTATCCTACCCCGTTTCCATATTTTTTCAGTATCAGAAAGTAGTGGCATAAACAACACTTTTTGTCACACCCGTGAAATAAACAAATCCCATGTTAAGCCTATGACGTTTTTTATTAGGGGTAGGATATATATACATTATTTATCTAAGCTTGGTATAAACGTCCATAGCCTTAGCATTAGGAACTCATCCTCAACAGGCTTGTAAGTACGGTTACACATACTCTATGGGTGATAAACAGATAAATATTTCCAGGCTAGGATAAAATCAGAAACATATTCATGTTTGGTATGAGTGCCAGTTTGCCATCTTGTTTGGAAAGCTTAAGAATATTCACTCGTTTATCGCCTTGTTCATATTACTGTGCACTCCAAACTTGCTGGTGAACAGGAACACAGACCAAACACTCATCAATTTCCATCTTAGTGAGTGAGATAGAAATAGTACAACTGCCAAGGTTCCCGTTATTTACGGTATGTAGGCTTTTATTGTATAGAACCGACGTTTCTACTATCACATGGTGTTTTTTCAAGGTTTCTTTCCTTGTGTTTGAATGATCGCCATGACCTATGCACTGTAAGGTGGAGGTGGGCAGAGGTGGTAGGAAGTAATTAACATCGGTGCTACATCGGTGAAGATGACAGTTATTAATGCCATATTTGATATAACATGTTATAACACACACTATATATACCAGCACACAGGTGAGGATAATGGTGTTTGTTCACTCATCAATTCCTTTCTTAATACCCCTGGATAACATCTATGAAATGCTACTCGCTGCTAGGGATGCAATCTAAATAATGGGCACACTAAGACTTAGTAGATAAGCTATGAATCGATGACTTGGTCAGTGAATAAGATGACGTTTTTTAGGTATAAAATAATAAGAAAACGTAGTGAGTGAACCCGTAGCGATTCCGTTCTCGGTAGAGGGCCGTATCTATAGCACACAAGAGACCTAAAACGGCAATCACTATGGGCTCACTAACTATGTTTTCTCTTAACTGAATTGGTTGACCACTGGTAAAGTCTAGACGATGAAGGATCTATCTTAGGTGTATCAAAACCTGCTAAGAAGTGGGTTAAATGTGAAGATGTCAGCCGTTTTCGGCGCTATGTTATCATGAGACTGGGAGACTTGACTTTGAGACCTACTTGAATTGAGACTTGGCGTTGACCACGTCGGCCATGGTCACGTGGTCCATGCGCATCACCTCCGAATTCATCGCGTTCACACGCACTGAAAACACAACAACGATACGCCATTATAATACTCGGAATTCATTCAACATCACCGTAAAGACAAATATTAAGGGTACTTGATTTACGTCCAGTCAACCATTACAGGTCCTTTAAGACTTTCTCAATGTTCAGTTTTTTTCCACTGCCTTCATACCACGGGGGCGGTGATCTATGAGATGAGTTTAGGTAGAAGTTTCACCCCTAAAGATTCACCGTGACTCTTTTTTAGCAGTAAATTTGGGATAATCTTGATCACAAAACTCAGAGATAATACAGATTATTGCTGTTGTAAATTGTGTATAATGCTTTTCACCTCGTAGGAGCTTCTCGACATTCCGGATGTGAAGGTCAACCCAGCTGCGCGCGCACTCACTCGGTGTGACCTGCTCGAAACCGAAGTTCGGTTGGTGCTCCATCTTCTGAGTCAGACTCACCAACTTAGACTGAAAAAATACAACTAGGGTTTAAACCTCTGTCTATACATGAGACAAAAAAATGCTACTGTAGCGGTCACCAGTTCGGGTCTTAACCTAACCTCTGGGTGGTCGTATGATACTTCGGCGATTAGTAAATGCTATGTGATATTACATAGGCCGGTTCATCCTTTCGGAATGACCCCCTATCACACAAAACCAGACACAGTTTAATAAAGTAACCTTTATAAACAGGAATGCTAGTTGGGGTCAGAAAAAATTCCTACATGGGGACTGAGGCCAGTCTATGTATCACCTAAAACGCACATGGTGTATGGGGAATCCCCATCACTCTCCTAGCAGATTCTTGGGCATATATTTTAAGCCAATCAGAAGTCAGTATTCAAGTTTGCCCTTATTCGTAGGAGCATTTCCTACAGGAATCCTACCATCCTACAGCTCTAAGTTGGAGCACTGGGATCCATGGGGCCTCTAACTGAGTGTACCCGGGGTAGCTAAATTCGGAATCTTGAAAGATTACAGAACAAGTTTATCTAAGATTTTGATTTCAGGGAACCTGGAGTCTATTTTGTTCTCAAAACATACAATTTCTTGAACTTTTCATCACTTTGAGACTAAAATGAAAATCCTACATGTAGGCAAAATCCTACAAACTGGCATCCCTGTATAAACACTTTTAGTGAAATTGTGGATCCGAAGCTACTCTTGCTCATCTACTTAGTGAATTTCTGTTACTCTACTAAAAATAATTTCATATGTGGAAAATGAAAAAGTGGATGGAGAGTACACATGTTGCCTAAGGGATACACCATTATGCTATGTTGGAGTGTTCATATGTTTAAGAATTGGATTACCATGAAAAAATAGAAAGCTGCTATCTCTAATATAAAAATTCTCTTCTCTTTGTGCATGTATTGTTTGTTTGTTTGACAGGTCCTTTGAAGACTTTCCCAATCTTCATATTTTTCCGACTGCTTTTACTTACACAACACGGATGGTCATAGAATCTATGAGATGAATTCAGGTAGAAATCTCACCCCTACATATTGGGAGCCTTAAATGTGACAAAATTAATTCCATTTTTGTTTTCTAAACTGAATATAATTTTATAACCTGAAAATGATAAAAGTGGATTTCCACAGAAAAATGAAAAACTGCTATCACCACTATAAAGCCTCATCTAAGACTCCTCTTGTGCATGGATACCTTTCTCTTGTTTCGTGCGAGGCCATGGATGCCACAGCGGACGATGACACGCAGGTCACCGAGTAGCCACAGGTTGTACGTCAGGTTGTCCTGCTCGTACGTCTCGTAGTCCTCCGGGTTCTCTACCGGTTCCCACTCAGCCGGGTCCTTATTGACGCCTGAAGCTTTTAATTTTATAACAGAGAGTTTATTATAAACAAGCATGTCACCAACATAGATTATATAGATTTGTAAATGAGAAGTTACATCAGAATTATTTTTCAAATTTCTCGGAATACAATGCTGTGCTAAAAACGTCACTTTCTTAAAAATAAGAATCACACGCTCTCTCTCCAGTTGACTGAAACCCAAAGCCGAAAGAACAGATAAATATGACTTTAATGACCCTGCATCATTTAGTTCTAGACTTGACTTAAAAGTTTGATAAACACCATGTACCTTGTAACTAATGTTTTGGACCAACTAAAACATTGAGGTCATGTTTATTTCCCTACAATCCTACTTGGGGGATACTGCCTTGTGCAGTGTCAGACCTACAGTCGTGCAGTAGAATATCTGCCTCCACAAACAAATGTGAGCAGCCTGAAGACTCCGAGTTTTGATAGTTGTTTGCGTCCTACCCCTTAACAACTCATCATACCCTGGCAGTGAGATCATGACTACTATGATACAAACAATTGATCAATCCACAATTCACCAGGAAATGTGTTGATCCACTTGGTAACTGTTTGAAAACTGTGACGTCGCTGTCAGACAAGCTGACAGCACATTCATGTGGTAGCCGCCACTGAAAGCACATATGCCACATCCTATCTAATCGAGAAGTTACAGTAGATATTGACTTACCTGAATGTGAAGAAACGGTTTGCTCAGTAGATGGCACAGGATGCGGCACCGGTACCTCATCCGGGTTCTAGAATAGACAACAGGTGTACTGAATTTGTGAGCATGTAATCATGGTTGAGTATGGTCCCAAACAAATAAATGTCAATTCCATTTATCCCAATAATGTCCTGAATCTGCTCGGGTCATGTTCAATCCGTATTCAGATCAGGGCTAAATCAAACCCCCGATTAGGACCTGAGTGGTGATCGGCACCAAAGCCGGCCAAACGGAATCAAGCCTTTCATTAGAATTTCCATTGTTTTATCATCGGCTGTGATAAGGGCGTTACAACGTCTTAAAAAGGTTTAATTAGGGGAAAAAAAACAGTACACAAAGACATTTAATCAACCATCTAAAAGAGATCTATTCTTACCTCGACTTTGCCTGCTGGTGTTTTGAGGAAGCTTTCTTGTGCCTGCATGATCTGATCAAAGGCCGAGAGAGGTGCCTTCGGTGGATCTTGACCTCCAACTGCAGAGCTTTTCTTCGTTGCTTTACCATCAGAATTATCTGTCACATTTCCCTTCGTATCCGCCACCTCCTTCTCTTTCTTACATGTAACTGTACTCTTTTCGCTACTGTCCTTCTCCCTTGACGTCTGAGAATGTGGGGTCTTACTGTGAGTGTCCCGCTTATCTTTAGAGCTCTGCGCAGTGACGTGAGAGTCCATCTGAAAGTGGACCTGAGTACTTGATGGACACCTCGGTGATAGGGGAATAATCTTGACAGAATCTGAGGACAGAAGACCGAACCTGGTGTTGTGCCTGTCCCTGTTGGCCAGAGCCTCCGGATAGGGCGACATCGGTGAGTCAGCCATATTAAGGCGACTCTGCGGGTGGAATGGAGAAAGAGGCGTATCGGCCATGTGGAAATGACTTTGGTGATATGGCGAAAGAGGCACATCTGAGAACCTGAAGTGCCCCTGAGGGTATGGTGACGGTGCAGGGTTTGTACGCCGCTGTGAGTAGGGTGAGAAAGGTATCTCCGGGATCCCTTCTTCGGCATCTAGGATATCTGACACTGAGGTACTCTTCCTCTTTCTACCCAGTGGAGGCGGAGACAGCGGTAGGACGGGCAGTGGCTCCTCATCGAACACTGTGTCTGCTATCATGGATAGCGCTTCGGGTGCTGTGTCAATGTTCGCGACATCCACTTTTGGTAGCATCGATGGAACTGAGATGGTCGAGGTACCTGGGGGTGATGTTTCCTTCTCAGACTCGTCACTCTTAGTACGCTTCGTACTTAGACTGGCCTCTTCTGTGTAATGAATAAAAGATAAATTCTCTTTGTGCACTTGAATTGTAGTTTAAACTTAATTAAAGAATTAGAATTTACGACGTTGCGAGAACACCTTTATACAAAAATAATGATAATAAAAACAATTTAATACAACTTTTAAACTTCATCTAAAAAAAGTCCTAAATTTCTTAATATTTTCTCTACCAAACACAACATTGCATATACTGTGTTGGACAAACAGATTCGAAAGCAGTAAATAAATTTGCCAATTTAGATCTTTAAAAGAGTCTGAAGCAAAGCATTCTAGTTTGGTGCAAAAGAAATTTAGATAAAATACCCTGAAGGTACCTCTAGTCTATTAATAATCTAAAAATCAAATAATAAATTTTACAATAAAAAATAATCTATACCTGCTTGCGTTGTCACGTCTGTAGGGACAATGCTTTTTCTCTTCCTACGCGAAGGGGCCTCGATGTGATCAGAAACTACCGGACCCTGGCTCCTTGTCATCCTACATGTGAAAAAAGTGATAGTGAAATATCACTACCTGGGGGGGTCCATAAAGTATGTCAAATGTCCGTTAACTGTGACTCCCACCCCCTGTCTATCCAAATACAGCAAACAATACCATGCCTAACGCCATTGATCTTTTCAGAACATCTATTGTCAAGGAAGCACCAAAAGAACCAAATTCGTGAAGATATTTTCTAGGACACTTGCTCAAACTATTCTAAAAAATATTTGGTAACCAAATCAGATAATCTGTTGTATGCCAGCGCATACTCCAAAGACAATGAGTGTGAATTTAAGATCAGCTGGTTCCAGACCATTTACTGGCCGAGATACAGAAATCAGTGCTTGTGGTGATATGTTAAAGTTTTGCAACCAGGAGATCTACAATGGAGACCTACAAATATATCAATAGAAATATATATATCTTTTAATACTAAATTATCATGCATCCTCATTTTTTATCACTTGTACCTTTTTTGGGGAGGGTCCTCCAATGAAGACTTTGGTGTTTCATTATTTGACGACTGCAAAGATTTTGGAGTGGTTATTTTCGGTAGCTGTGAAGACTTCGGTGTTAAAGATTTCCGCGGCCTCCCTCTTCTGCGTGTGACCGGAGCATTTTCCTCTGATACTGCTGGATCATCCTCACATGCCATTTTCTGTGTTTCATCTATTTCTGCATCAGCTTCTTCCTGTGAGGTACCTTTACGGTCAGATTTATTGAGATTTTTTGGGATGTCAATAACAAGACCCTCAGCATCACTGTCATCTGTGGCCACAACTGCAGAGTCTTCAACAGGAGCTACATCACTGTCCTTCTTCACATCAGTAGCTCCCACATTAACCTCATCAGATTTCTTTGTTGTATCCTCCCGGTTAGCATCCTTGTCCTCAGTTGCTAGCTCAAGTTCTGATACAACCTTGGACTCCTCTCCTCTGCTTGAAACCTCTTTGTTTGTGGTTTCTGATGCGTCACCTTCAGGCTGCTGATCAGTTCCTGGATTTACCACTGTGGTGGAAGAACCATTGCCATTAACAGAGGTATTATCAAAAGAATCATCAGTAACAATTATACTTGGTCGTCGATCAGTTGGAGCTACAATCACCTTAGAATTAGCTGCCAGCAGAGATGATGCATCAGGTGTGTTGGATATTCCCAAATTCTGTTGCTCTGGTTTGTACGAGTCTGAGCTTGCAGCAGATGTGTTGGACTCTTCCGCCTTCTGCTGCTGTGGTTGGAGAGAGCTTGAGGAGGTATCAGGTGTTTTGGACTCTTCCATATTCTGGTCCTCTAGTTTGGAGCCATCTGAGGAAGGATCAGGTGTTTTGGACACTTTGCCATTCTGCTCCTGTATTTTGGAGGATTCCGAGGAGGAATCAGGTTTTTTGGACTCTTCCACATTCTGCTTCTCTAGTTTGGAGTCATCTGAGGAAGGATCAGGTGTTTTGGACACTTTGACATTCTGCTCCTCTAGTTTGGAGGAGTCTGAGGAGGCATCAGGTGTTTTGGACTCTTCCACATTCTGCTCCTCTAGTTTGGAGGAGTCTGAGGAGGCATCAGGTGTTTTGGACTCTTCCACAATCTGCTCCTCTAGTTTGGAGTCATCTGAGGAGGCATCAGGTGTTTTGGACTCTTCCACATTCTGCTCCTCTAGTTTGGAGGAGTCTGAGGAGGCATCAGGTGTTTTGGACACTTCCACATTCTGCTCCTCTGGTTTGAGGGAGTCTGAGCTAGCAGGAGCTACTGATTCAGGGCCTGCTGGGCTAATAACTGTAGGAATAAAACCCTGAGACCCAGATCTCAAGAATGATACTCCTTTACTATTAGTTTCTGAGGATTCTGCATCAGTAACTTCCGTCTCTACTGCAGGACTCTCCTGGATGTCCATTTTGCTGGAGGATTCAGAATGCTCATCAGTTTCTGCTACTTTATCCTGTTCAGACTTTATCCCATCGGGACGAATATATTTTTTGAATGCACTTGGCCTTGACTCAGATTTCTCTGATAAAACCCCAAAGGTTTCAAGGTCATCAAGGTTACCGGAAATATCATCTACGTCACTTTCATATCCCTCTAGCTTTGGAGGTCTATCGCTGAATATATGGCAGGATTTATGTTTTCTATGTAAGATACTGGTCTTCATAGCAAACTTATGATACCAAGAATTCTTGTGAGCAGTGAGCATTGTCCTTGGTGGGAAAGGTTTGTCCAAATAAACCACTTTCTGTGTACGTTTCCCCCGCTCGTCTGTAATTCAAAGTCACAGGACAAAATACAGAATTTGATTATTGCTCATTCTCTTCCTTAAAGATTCAGTTATTCTTGGAGCATAAAGAATTCACTTAATACTGCCAGCATCACTTTCTATGAATCATCATTATGTTATTCATTAAGATTCATAAAATAGTTAAGTACATCCTGATTCATCAAACTGAAAAGCACAGCCTGGAAGAGCATGGCTTAACATACCTTTAGAGAACACTTTCACAGAATATTCACTGTAGGTAGGTAACTTTTTCCTTCCTTATCCTTCCAATAATCATTTTCTCTTTTGGTTACTAATCTTCTTAAATAGTGTATAGGTATAAAGTAGTACAATTGCTAGCTATCTCTAATGGTGTTTGCATTTTATTAGAACCAAAGCGTCAACTATCACAAAGTCTTGATCAATCTCCCTTAATTCCTTTTAGATTTCATTCTTATGATCACTATAGTTTATTAGTGATCTATCTAAAGGGAATAGTTATTTACTCTCATAAACACCTTGCTTAACATTATAGTAGCGTGTTAGTAATTGTAGTGGTGGTGATATTCCATATGACAGGTTGATACCAAAGTATGTTCTGAGTGAAATATATCAGTAGCTTCATGAGTGTCTCTCTAAGATCTCTGAGGTATTTCCATTTTCTACAACGTAAATAGTCACTGGGTTAGCCTGCGAACACTTTTCATTTGACAGGATATAAACACAATACAATCACGATCTCTAGGTGAAAATACAGTATAACTTACCATTGATGACATGTTCCTTGATTACCACAGGCAGTTCCCACTGGCGCTCCAAACTAACACCATGATCAAGGATGCATTTGATTGTGGACGCAGAAATAACTATTTCGGCAGCGTATTTGGTAGCAAGCTTTTCAGCATTATTGTCCATAGAGCATGACTACAAGAGAAAAGAAATATAAAACCTCTTCAATCATACAATTTGTTAAACACAGAGAATTACATTTTATGCTTCTTAGTACTGAGGACATAGACATAATGCCTTTTTAAAACTTACGTTAACTGGACATAAATATTTGTATACATTTTAAGGTAAAATCAGTCTGAGTTAGAAGAAATTATACAAACTGGTTTTCTATCCTTGTTCTTGGAAGGAGGAAACATGTTGGCGACTCGGTCGTGATCACGTGGTAAACGTGGCTTGCAGATTGTTTCCAAGTTGGGCAGGACGGCTAGTGGCACAACTCCCTATAAAATAGAAAAGGACCATCTGAACTGACATTATCCACTGTGTGAAATATTGCAATGCAACGAACAAGGGTTTCGTTTATATTTCGTCTGGCCAACCTGGGACTAGTGGTGAAGTGTATTGAAATGTATAAATCTATTTGTAAGCATCAGCATCAATATGTTTATCGTCATACGTAGGGTATCATCAGATTCGGTTACTCGCGGGATATGTAAAGTATCACCGGATATGTTAGGCATCGCTGGATATGTCGGACAACACGGATACGCGCAGAGACTGCAAGTGGTCAGGAGAATCCAATGTGTCAGAATGTCCTGATGTGGTAAGGGACAATTGGACCATGGTAAGAAACAAAGAGGATGAATGAAATAAAAGGCATTTGAATAAGCCTTGAGGCAGTTAGAGCTGAGACGAAGACCAGGTTTAGAGCCGACGATGAAGAGAGAAACCTGCAACAACTATTTGGCAGGAACAAGACTCTGACGGACTGCTGTCTGTTCTTTACAGCTAAGCTGTCCGATTAAGTAGGTCTGTTATAGTATAAAAACTACCGAAGTAATTGATTTGTGGTGTTTCGCAGTGTAGTAGCAGCCAGGATCATACCAGGACAAGATTGAATCTGTGAGATGAGGGTGACAGACAATTTGTTTGTTAGTTTGCCTAATTTTACGTCTAGTGAACCATTACAGATGCTTTCCAGACCTCCTCAAAGTTAAGCCTTTTCTCACTCCTTTTACACAACAGGGTTGGTGATCGAATCTATGAGATTGATTTTGGTAGACACTAGCCATGTGTCTCAAAAATTTATAGGGGCCATTTATATTCAGTTCTAGAGATTTGTTTTATAATTTTGTGGCAGGACTTTCTAATTCCCAGGAATGAAGCAACATCTAACTCTCACCTAATAAAACTTAATACTTAGTAGAAACTGAACTCGAGTTAGTAGTGTTAATATTTATCGCACAATGGTCAGGTCACGAATTATTGTGTGAGGCATTAGCCGAGCGTAGTGAGAAGCTGACCTGACCGGATACAGTGAGCCAATGTTAAGCCTATGGCGTTTTTTATTAGGGGTAGGATAAAAACAGGGATCACTTTGTCAATAAATTACCCAATAAATACTGTCAAGATGTTGGAATTTACTGCACTCTGCCTATGTAGTTTGGAAGTCATTTGAGCAACATGACCTTATAATGTACCAAATACCCACAGACTAGCTATGCTTTGGTATAATACCCATCAAGTGATTATATAAAAAGGCGTACTAAGGGTATATGGAGTATTGTTTAACTTTGTTCTGTAAAACGATGCGCCTCATGAGACATTGTGTTGTGCATTCATTGGAAGAACTGTATAATCAACAGGGGCTATCCATAAAGTATGTACTCACTGTGGGGGGGAGGTCAAATATTTCAGAAAATTTGCGTATGCTCCTTCCTTGTTCTATTGCGTACAAGATTGGGAAGGGGGGTAAGGGGGTTCCAAAACTTCAGATATTCTGCATACATATTTTATGGATAGCCCTATACAGAAATGAATAAAGAATATGAAATGGAAAAAAGAGAAGGTCTTACCAATTGCAGCAGACACTTGACATGGACGAGGGGAACAAATGATACGTGTTTCTCTATGAGAGGCACATTATCGTGCTGGACGTAGAAGCGATGGTAGTTGGCCACACGTTCACACAAACTGTCGATATACTCCTACAAAAAATGACAAAAAAAACAATGCTTTATTAATCATTTATCTACATATATTTTCATACTTGTCACCCATATCATTGTAATATTTCAAAGCAAATATTTATGATATATTTTCGTTACATGTATCTACATTGATTGTATAATTAAATGAATGATTTTGACGAAGTAATGAGATGGACAAACTTAGCAGTTTGATGTTCTTACTTCAAATGAGCAACAAGTGGTTAGGTTATGGCATGCCCACCGAGTTGTTGAGAGAGTTTGAAGCAGTTTATTGCTCTATGTAGGATTTGTTTAACTTTAATTGATATCGAAATATGATCAACTTTGGATAATATTCATGGAAAATTTCAATGAATGCACTTTTCATACATAAAACCATTTGTTTTTAATGTCCTTGTTTTGCCAACATTTCGGTTGGAGGTGGGGAGGGGCTGTTCTTCCAGACTCAGACCTTCAAGAAATATGTTCAAAACATGTGACACAGTTTCGTGTGGTGATGGTGGTGATTTTTATAGGTAATTGAGTGCGAACTGTACGAGGCCCGGTGAGAGACTGACCTGCGTGAAGCTGGCGGCCTCGGGGTGCAGCTGGCGGTAGGCTCCCGGACGTCGCCGCGCCTCAGCCTCCGTAAAGATCAAAAACTCCTCCTGTTCTGCCGTCACCTTCTGACACAGCCCCTACAACACAGGTACAGAATGTACATCATTATCTTATACAACATTAGAAAGAAAGTCTTGTGATGAAAATAACCTGATTTGCACTCCATTAATTTTGACCGCGGAGTAATAGGCCTTTTTCCGTAGGCCGGTGTCGCACCTTATCTCCCTAGTTACGCCACGGCTGAAGCCAAACATTCACTTGGCAACGTATTCTCTAGCATTGGATCACTCAGTGTATGAGCATGATAGGTTCATAATACCAGTCTACATTATTTCCAGAGAAATAATAATGATTGCATCGTATTCTATGGTATTCCAGCTCAAATCTCATGTGTCATACATGCATATTGCATCAATAATGCTTTAGATATAGCATAGATAACATAGGATCACCAAAATCGAATACACATTA
Source organism: Alentia gelatinosa (assembly GCA_950022655.1). Taxonomy (NCBI): domain Eukaryota; kingdom Metazoa; phylum Annelida; class Polychaeta; order Phyllodocida; family Polynoidae; genus Alentia; species Alentia gelatinosa. Next base: position 55,373,913 of record OX465588.1, read on the forward strand.
ATACATTGGCAGGCCTAGCTATCATATGCTTATCTTTCTCCAGGTTAAAACCAAAACAATTATCAACTATAAAGTTTTGATTGTCCAGACTCGTTGATACAATGGCTTTAATTGTTCTAGCAGTCCAATCTGTCCAAAACCAACACTACTGCAATCACACCCACCGTTCACACTTTAGGTGTGATTACTATATATCTCTGTATGAATACAGCCAGACTTGCAGTGTTTGTCCGAGTGGCCGCGTAACGAGACAGTGGGCCGTTAGGCGACGCTGAACGGCAACACCTGTATTGACCAAGCAAGGCTGGGTGAATTATGTAATCGTCTAACAAGGTGGGGTACGGATTAAGTTGTTTTCATTGAGTGGGTTTCTGATTTATCTCACCCCCATATACATGATCAGAAATACTAATCAATAAAAAAAACCTCACACAATCAGCCATTGAGTATTGGGTACAATACCTTCATGGCCGTGGAGTATGAGTTTCTAACATTAAGGCCACCCAAAAAAAAACTTGTTTCTCATCACTGCATGTATCAGAAAAAACGATTTTAGGACTTCTTTTTTTTTTTTGTAAATAAGATGAACCTTGATAGAAATTATGAAAGGTATGTGTATTTAGTATCAAATTAAAGCTCCTGATGTTAGAGATGCATTAAATATATAGCCAGTAAAATCAGGAAACCCCGCATGAGCGGACACCCCATGTCCCAGACGACCCTGAGTGCTGCTGCGTGGTGACCAGCCTCAGCCTCAGTAAACCATGGAATCTGGTGATTGTTTTTTAAAAGCAATTTTTATTAAGGGAATATTGTGTGTACACTATCACTGAATTTGGCTATACAGCCCTTCTTCCACTCAGGCCTTATCCCTCTACTCCTAATTCTAATGGTGGGTGTTAAGCCGAATAGGCAGTGAGTACCATTTTTGTGTAAGTCTTTGGTATGGCCCGACTGGGGTTTGAACCCACAACCTCCCATGCTCGAGGTGACCACCCCTACCACTTAGCCACCAAGCTTGGTTGATTCAATCACAGTGAGGGATGCAGGAAACACGGAGAGTAAATGGAAGCTGGTGACTCAGTCACGATGAGAGATGAAAGACGGACAGTAATTGGAAGCTGGTGACTCAGTCACGATGAGAGATGAAAGACGGACAGTAAATGGAAGCTGGTGACTCAGTCACGCTGAGAGATGAAAGACGAACAGTAAATGGAAGCTGGTGACTCAGTCACGCTGAGAGATGAAAGACGAACAGTAAATGGAAGCTGGTGATTCAGTCACGCTGAGAGATGAAAGACGAAGAGTAAATGGAAGCTGGTGACTCAGTCACGCTGAGAGATGAAAGACGAACAGTAAATGGAAGCTGGTGACTCAGTCACGCTGAGAGATGAAAGACGAACAGTAAATGGAAGCTGGTGACTCAGTCACGCTGAGAGATGAAACACGGACAGTCACGATAAGAGATACAGGAAACACGGACCTTAAATCGCTTGAACTCCTTCACTTCTGACACGGTCTTTGTGTGCGGCGTGGCTGAAGGTCCGCCGTACTTCTTCTGCAGCTCGAGATACGACTTGTGCTCCTCCATAGTGAGCGCCGAGGATCTCGGGAAGCGTGGGTGGTGCGCGTTGTGCGGAGCGGCGAACTTCTTCACCACCTCCTCCTCGGGGCTCCTCCTCCGTCTGCACCACCCACACCGGGGGCTTCTTCAGCGGCGGCCTCCGACCAACCACCGTCTCCCTGGTCTCCGTCTGCTCACATCTGCCGGACTTAGTCTCAGTCTGCTCACATCTGCCGGACTTAGTCTCCGTCTGCTCACATCTGCCGGACTTAGTCTCAGTCTGCTCACATCTGCCGGACTTAGTCTCCGTCTGCTCACATCTGCCGGACTTGGTCTCACTCTGCTCACATCTGCCGGACTCTGTGTCTTTTTTGACAGCACTGACATCGGGACTAACTTCTACTTTTTTAACCGGGATAGGTTCTGGGCTATGGTCGGTTGTGGGCTCCACATGTTGTTCGTATTTAACTGTTTCTGTGGTCGGAGCAGCTTCGTCGCCATCTTGATGAGCTGTACAACGGTCTACTTCCTCGTCCTTCTTGCAGGGTTCTTCTTCTTTAATGTGGTGCTTGGTATCTGAAATTTAGAAATCAGTATGTACATAGGATTGGTCAGTACAGGGTATATTTTGTACATCGGAATATTACAGTGCCATATATGATAGTTTGTACATAGGGATTGTACAGTGTCAGGCATTAAACTTTGTACGTGGGGATGGTATAGTGTCAGGGACGATACTTTCTGCATAGGAAAGGAAGAGTGTCACACATGATATTTTCTGCAGAGGAAAGTTACAGTGTCAGACATGTCTAGCAGAATATAATCAGCCATGTACAAAACAAAATGTATTATGTATTCTAACAGTCAGTCAGTACAGGCATTTCTGTGAGATTTCATAGCCAATCAGTCAGTGATAGAGGTGAGATAAAATCTGAACCACTCTGGATCCATAACCGCTGAAAATATGCCATTTGTTTGCCGTGTAATCTCACAATGCCAAGCCTCGTGAGATTACCCTGCAACCAAATCTGATGGCGTACTTTCGGCGGCTCTTGATACAGTTCCTTCTTATTATTATCCTGTTATGGTTAACTGTGAATGTGAAGCCTTACCTTGCGACTGACTCGCGGCACTAAATACCGGCCCTTCTGGGTGGAACTCCTTCTCCTTCAGCTTTATCAGGTCGTGGAGTTTGTACTGAGAGGAGAACTGCTCAAACTCAGAGCGAGTGAAGAAAACATCCCCAGCCACATCTCCAGGCGCCCTGAGAATGAAAAGTGGTATTAGAGTTTTATAACAGTCGTAAAGGGAACTGGTGAGTCTAGCGTAAATGCAATGCTAACCGCAAATATGTATCTAAAGTGTTAGCAATACTTAGGTCGGAAAGAACCAAAGAACTGGAGTTCGTACTCACACCAAGATTCAGAACACACATGACAAATAAATAAGTTTATTCAACAAAATGTATTACTCTAATAAGCTTAGCTGTAAGAGCCGAGGCTCGATTCCAGGTTAAACTAGCCAAAGCTAGATAACTCACAGGCGGGTTGGGTACAGACCGCTGACGCTAAATAACCCAGACCCAGCCACCAAAAGAGTCGAGGAAATTCCCACTTGCTGTGAGAACCCAAGTATGTTTTTCTCTAAAAAGACACAATAAGAGATCTGCTGGCCTAGCTGAGACCCAGGCTATATACAGGCGGGTTACGTAATAAAGAGTGAACCTGTGGCACTGCCGTGCACGGGCTCTGCTCTGCGGACACACTTCACCCTCTGACAAGAAAGAGGCAAACCACCATTCTATCCCTACAACTACATCACCTGCATATTAGAATGTGATATGCAGTTATGTATTATAGAATAGTGCATTACATTCTCATCTCATCTTAGATCTCAAGTTCCCAGCTCTAGAGGCAAGCGGCGCCAATCCCTTTCAACTTTCTGATGAATTCAGAATTTGTTAATTGAAGTAGTCACATACTTATATGCAAATTACAGCGTAGGTCATTTTAAAAAGCAAACAGAAACTGGGTTCCCCATGGAAAACTATATAAGAAGGAACGCTGTCATGACCTCAGATTTTCCTTTTCTTGAATTTTTTTGCAATTTTTTCCTAACCCTTTGACAGCATGTCCTTTACCTGATAACCATTGAATTTTTCTGATTTTGTCCGGCATTCTAAGAAAACCCTGCCCTGATAGGGTCGAACGATGATTAGGTTTGGCATCATTTTTAATGACAATTAGAAATCTTTTTACTCACCATACAATCTCAGTATCTACCATCTTTGTCTCCAACGTCATCTAATCCGACCTAAATTTGGCCTGGTGAGGAACCCGAATACTTCGTCCGCTCTAGCCTAGGAGTCTAGGATTAGGCCATGGAACTTGGAAGAGAAGGGAGGCCCAGTGTGACTAGCTTTACTCAGTGTGACTAGATTGCCTGAAAAGAAAGTAAACCATCACTCAAATAGTGTTCATGTCGAGCATTAGATCAACTTCCATATAGACGTCCTCAATGGATCGTTCTTACATTGATTTGGATAGTCAAGTCTATAGTATAACTGTCGTTAACTCTCAACTAACTTGAGTTGTGTGCCTGTCAAATTCAAAACATTCTCGTATTATCGCCCATGAATAATACAGGGCAGCGGTGTTGTCAGCGTATATTGCCTAGTTTTGCAGCAAACAAAACGAAAATGCAGCATGCATGTACCTTTTATATTACAGTTTCAGGGGTTTGGGAATCCCTTGTATCATATTCTCATATTTTGTTCAGGGCAACTGATCCACGGGGTGTGGAAAACCCCCTTTGAATCGCGTGGTGTTTACGCTCAGCGGAGCGGCACGCAATCTCCAAGCAGAAACCTTGGCTTGTGTCCCCTTGTATTGAGCAGAGAATATGCTTGGAGTACTTACGTTCTCCATCCGGATTCTTCAAGCATTATAAGGCAATTCAATAGCAAAGAACCCGCTTGAAAGGTAATTCTCGTTGAAGAATTTTAAAGAGCGTGATTTCAAAATCCCATGAGATACTTTCTAATTCTAAATCGGTTTCTTGTTATAACTTATATTTATGCACAATTCACATAAATTGGTGCTATAATCTTTTTTCCGAAAATAGCCGGTCTTACTGCTGGATACCGACTTGTGTTAAACCAAGATTCGTGCGACACCAGCGAAACTTCCATGAAACGCCATATTGTTGTTGGTGTCAAACGCCAGGCAAGAATCTTAAAACGCTGCAAATATATTGTTATTTCCTAGAATCTACACCAACGAAGATGAGTGACTTAGGAGAGGTTTGTATAATCTTTTATTTGAACGGTATTTCGGTGGAGTTGCAAGGGTAGTTGTTAAAGTAGCAAGACATTTGTAACATGTGGTTAAGCCTCTGCACGATTGTTTCGTTTGTTCAACTTGTTGAAACGAAAGCAGTCGTGGAATACGTGACGGTTTCGACGGCGCCAACATGATAGGTTCAACAAGATCATCGATATGGATGCGTACTTATAGTCTCTGTTACTGTTGCATGTGTTTCCGACTCGTGAATAATGTTTTGTCATCAACACATGGAAGTTGGGAATTGTTAAACCTTCAGAACGAAATCTGTCGCTTCGTGTCGACACTACCTCGTGCAGTGAGGTCCTGAGTGAGGGATCATTATTTGGCGTCCTCCGAGAGGCTCTGACTGTTTTGCGGTCCATCAAGCCGTCAGGAGCTTCTAGGACCAATTTAGCTCCGATTCCAAAGTCATGGCATTAGAACATTATGAAATAACAAGTGAAATACATAAGAAAAGTGAATGAAATACACCAGAAATAGCAGAGCCTACATATTGGGAAATATGTTTTATTTCATTGAGATAGATATTCGATTATTAGCGAGTTTTTCATTGGAAATTAATGGTTAGAATTAGATCTTTGAATTTTCCTCAACATTGCTGGATCTAGACTCCCTACATTATGTTGGTTATTTTGTAATGCCTTATCACCTTTCTATTTCCTTTTTTTTTCCACTAATACATTTGATATTTCCATTCCCATCCACTGATCCAGTGATTCACAGAATTTCGATCACAAAGTTTATTTAACCATATTTCTCCACCTAGCATTAATTTTAAAGTTGTGTTGAGTATGAAAAGAGAAGGTAGTTATCGACGTTTTAGTCAATTTGCTGGGTACATGAGTTCCGCCACGTAGTTACGTAGTTCCTCGTTATAAAATGTCGGTTCATATGTGTGCTGCTGCCAAAGTAGCAATAATGAGGTACTCTTAGCTTATCTCACAGGAAAGCAACGCCTCTATAACACGCATCCATACTTTGATAGGGTACACGGTGTGAACAAGTGAAATTGACTGACTCAGGATTGTTAATATATGTGTCTTTAAAGCAATATAAGTGCACTTTTCAAAGTTTTTACAACTAGAGGTTCAAGGCCACCAAAACGGGGTTAGGACTGACACGTGTGTACCTCCTAAAGGTTGAAGAAAGTCCATTTGTATAGATTGTAAGAGATCTCTCAGTAAAGCATCTTATGCTTCACTGTAAGAAAAGACACGAGATAACAGCTGAAAAAAAATATCAAGGGAATTGCGTCTCAATCGAGTCAATGCTACATATATTTATGAAGAATGATGGGGAAAACTCACTAGAATTCCTCAGAGAAAGAAAGATATTAACAAAAATATAACTTGAAAACTAATAAAGCCTAGATATTCCATGCCTTGGATACAATAGTATAAACAGTGTCGTTGTGGTTGTCAACCCAGTTGTACAGCTCGAACGATGCAGGGGTCATGGCATGGTACTTCAAATGTAAGGCTTGTCTGGTTCTCATTGGGAACCGCAGTCTTACAACCCCTACCCTCACACAAACTATCACCTTACAATTCTAGTCTATTTGACCTCATTCAAACATCTAAAAAACAAACCTGTCCTCATTGTAAAATTCTCATATATTAAACGTTTGGTATTCAGATTTTGTCTTGATTTTCCCCATTCAATGGGAGAATACCATTTTGTTGAGAATAGTTTTCTCTTTCCCATTGAGTCTGACCCCCTATAAAGACAATAATAAGACCTGTGGAGAAACAGCTTTTGTTTTCAAACAGAAATCAACACTAGACTATCGCCCAAACCTCTCCTTTCTAACTAGTTCTTTTATTACAATCCACAGAGTACTGCATCAGGAGCAAGTGAGAGATTTCTCCATGAAGCTACTTCTAAGGTTATGCATGTAAGCATCTTTTATACCACAACAACTCTTCATGTCTTAACCCAACTGAAAAAAAAAACAACACATTTCCAAATTTAAAAAAAAAACCACAATTGAAAAGTTTACAAAAAGAATCCTGGTATTGCGACTGCGCACTGCCTAGAATTGGACCTGCTTCTATTTCTCATTACTAGTTTAGACCATAGCTAGCAGTATTTGCTGTGAATATTTGCTTACATGTTATAATCTACGTCCCCAACCGCTAGGGTTCTTAGGTAGCTATGCCATGTAAAGAAAAAAAACACTAGTTAAAACTCACAAGAAATTCTTGTTTACACTAACAAAAATGCTTTATTATTTAAACCAACAAAAAAGGAGAAAAAACAAACAAAAGGATAAGAAGGTAGACGCAGCTAGGTCGTCCTTGTGTCTTTGTTACTATTTTCATTTCGACACCACCACCAAATGCTGAATAGAGGACCAGGTGAAAAAAACCCAGTAATAAATGCTCTGGAAACCCATATAAAATGCTTGTTTTACGTCCCATATGAACAGACCATTACACATAAACATTAACAATGATTTTACAGTGATTTCTAAAAAAAAAAACCTGCAGTCACTTTATTCTACAAATAAACATCATGGGAAAATCACGGGCTGGAAAATAACTATTTCATGACGCATCACTTCAAATTCAGACAGTCCCAAGGGGGACTTGAATTAACCCCTGGAATAAATTTTGTATCTTTCAACTTTCAGGGAAGTGTCCACAGCTCACCGGGCGGGTCATACAAAGAGAAGTCTCCGGTTCCATCGGAAGGCGAGAAGGCTCCATCCTCCACAGGCTCAATACGCGAGTCGCGGTCACGCTCCAAATCTCGCGAGTCCAGGAAATCAGTATCTCGTGTGTCCCCAGTTCGCCGGCGCTCAGCATCAAGGTCAAGGTCAAGGTCCCGCAGTTATCATAGGTACAGAACCAGGTCAGTAATGACTGGATATCGTGCATCTTTTTCTTTCATGACTTATATAGTAAAAAGTTAACTATATAAATGAGCCCAGTGAAAACTTTCCTCCGTGTAATTTGCCCACTTCGTATTGATGCATGTACATGTATATCAAAACGAATGGCAAATTGTATTTAGAAAAAAATTATCAGACCGATAGATATTGTACTGCATCATCTATGATGAATGCCTGGTTTTTGTCATAGAAATTCTACCTACTACAATGTATGAGTTCTATTAGAAAATCAAATTTAGTCGAAATGAATGGTAAGGCAACTAATGTCACAGACGTATTCACAAAAAAGAATCATACAATTGCTCTTTAGTATTTAAAGGTATGTATCTCAGGTAATTTCCTATTCACAATAACATTGTTACCTTTTTGGGAAACGCAGCTCGCCTTTAGGCACTTGAATAGTTTCAAAATTTCAGTATACTTTGAATATCCACTCCATCTTTGATTTAGTATCTATAGTTAAAGTAATATTCAGAGATGGCAGTTTCCCTGTTTTCAAGGAAATTCTTGTTTTCATTTTCAGTTTATAATATTCTTTCTCCTTGTGTAGAACAAAGATATTATAAAATGAGCCTTATTCGCGCCAATAAAACTGGTTTGCACCTCCCCAAAGATCCTCAGCGCCATTCCATGGCAACACTGATGTGTTTACCATGTTTTTTCAGTCTCTCTGAGGCAGTAAATTCCATATGAACAATATTTACGCTTTTTTCCCTGACATCCCTGACTACTAGTTATTAACGTTGTCATTGATACGCGACCGTGTCAATAGTAACTTGTTAGTTTTGGGTATTGTGTGTAAAGTGTCCTGTTGTGTATAAGTGATACTGAGCCGACTCGTTGTGTGCAGGTCGCGGAGCCGGAGTCGCGGTCGTCGTCGCTACTACTCGCGCAGCAGGTCCAGGAGTCCCTACTCACGACGACGCAGGTCCAGACAGTAAGTCTCCCAAATCGCAGGCCAATACGAAACTGACAACAAAAACTCGTTAAATTCATTCAAAAATTATTATGCACGTTTACTTTACGAGGCTGAAATGTCTGCCTCCAGAAAAAAAAATTTTTTTATGCATATTGGTAAGATAGTGCTAGATTTGGACTGGTGTATACACAGACATAGAAGTTTCCCCCGAATTTCTGTGTTTCTTAACAATTCAAAGATCCTGGTGGGGAAAAAATGAAAAATGTTTTTTAGATATATGATTATATGAAAACAGGCTGACTGTTTTCATACCTCAAAGAATTTCATGAAATTATCGCCGTACAAAGACAAAAGTGTGTTTCTGTATAGTATCTCTCTGCGACTGGTTGTAATTGATGCTGATTTGTGCGATGTTTTTAATCTTTGCTGAAGTGGCGACCGGAGGAGGAGTTACCGCAGTCACAGTCGTTCTCCCATGTCGGGCAGGCGTCGGCACGTCGGAAACCGCGTGAGTGGGCCTCATCCTGTCTACTATTTTCTGTTCTCATTTCTCACCGGCATCTCCATGCTAGAATCTTTTAGGGTGGAAAACAAAGTTGATGCAGACTGGTCCTAATGACTTGCCCTGAAATAGTGAGGGCAACTCTCCACTTTTCCATGGAAATCCATGTTTTCAGTTTCAATATTTAAGATCCCTTTTCCTTGTGTAAAAGAAAGATGATATTAATTGAGCCCCATTCATGCCAATAGAACAGTAGTTGAACCTCTAATACTTTTTGTCTCCCTGAGGCAGCAAATTCCATATGATAAAAACATTTCCACCTTTTTGTTCTGACCCTAGCTGACATCCACACCATGGAGTTGTCCCATTACACTAATTCCATATAAGGAATAAAGTAGACCAAGTAGCCAATGACTGCATTTGCAGCAAACCCCGACCTTCACCCTGACCTCCTTACATGATATTTTCTCGCGCCTTGGGACGGCTCTTCAGTCGAGAATTGACCTACAATCTAATGGGCCACAACCACCCTCTCCATGCCTGATATTAGCATGGGTCGCGTACCTACATACTACAGACAGGTCATAGCGTATTGTTGTACCCTTGCAGGAGGCACCCAAGACGAGTAACTGTGTCGGCGTGTTCGGTCTCAGTCTCTACACCCAGGAGCGTGACCTTCGTGACTACTTCAGTCGCTACGGTCCCATCGACGAGGTACAGATCGTGCATGATCACCAGACCGGACGGTCTCGGGGCTTCGGCTTCATCTACTATCGCAACCTGGCAGATGCCGTAGAGGTGAGTGTACCTGCGTACCCCCATCAGACAAAACTTTCAGTATGTTAAATTCTTTTTCCTAGTGTACAACAAAGATGATATTAATTGTACCTTATTCATGTCAATTTGAACCTCCCAACAGACCTCAGCAAATTTTGTTAAATAAAAAATTATTTGAACCTCCCAACAGACCTCAGTCCAATGACACGGTCGACAGCGCTGTGTTTTTCACGTATTCTCAGTCATTTAGATGAAAAATAATTCCACTTTTTTATCTGACCCCAACTGACATAATTTGTTCAACTTGCCCAGGCACGAGAACAGGCACCAGGCACAGAACTCGACGGGCGTAAACTACGCGTGGACTACTCCATCACAGAGCGAGCGCACACACCGACCCCCGGCATCTACCTCGGCAAGCCCACGCCGTAAGTATCCGTACTCCTCTGCACCTCACTTATCCAGCGACTCGTTACTGCTGCGTATGTGGGGGAGCGGGGTGGGAGGCACAAGGTCCGACAGAGACATGACACATGTTTCTCAGACACAATCAGAGCTGATGGTAAAGGTATTCAAAGGTATTCGGATTGGTGTATATTAGAGGTTCTACATTCTGAGTGTAGGGGTGAGCTTTCTACCAAAGTTACATCTCATAGATTCGATCACCACCCATGTGGTGTAAAAACAGTGAGAAAAGCTGAACATCGAGAAAGTCTGGAAAGTACCTGTCATGGTTGACTGGATGTAAAATCAAAGAAACAAACAAACAGAAAAAAAAGAGAAGGAAGGGGCGATATAGGTAAACAGTAACGTAGTTCAGATGTACAGGTGCAAATACATTCCTCATAATTCATATTTTCACGTAGTAAGTATTTATTCTGAACCGTAGTGTGAGTCAAGAAAAGAAAAAATGTCGTCCTAGCTATGTTTTTAGAACCGTTTTCAGTACCAAAAATTTGGTTGTTCTCTTTTTCGAAGAGAGTGCTATCAGGAGTATCTGTACTTAGTACGTCTGAAAATAATGTTGAGCAACATTATATTTTCACTAAGACAGCTTCTTTTTTTATATATATCCATACATACTTTTAAAATCCAGAATTTCGCCCTCTTCAGCCCTCTAAATGGAATAAAATAATATAGTTTTAATTGGCCTAACATACAAAGCATGCACATGATAATATGAGGCTCTATATAAATATTGTAGAAAGGGGCTTGCAATACACTGCCATTTACCACATTGGCTCGTCGTATGTTGCGATCGGGGTCTTCGCGATCGTAACCTCTCCCCCTCCCCCCTCCCTCCCTCCAGTCTCACCGCCACACCCTGCTATCCATCCCTCCCACCCCGCTATGTGGGTCTGGGTGCGTAGAGATGAGTGGCGAACTGACTGAATCTTCTGTTTGTAGTGGCAGAACCCCGCGTATGCATTCCGACCACCGTCCAAGCTCACGGTATGTTGATTTTGTACTAGCTCCATCTCTCTTACACGCGCACTAAATTTCCCATCAGTCTGAGTCACGACAAGGTCAATGAATGAGAGGCGGTTGTGAGCGGGGTCTGTCAGTCACCAATACCTCCTGAAATAAAGAAGAAACCAGCAAGTTTTGGTCAAAGTCGTCTTTCTCCACGGGTTTGATGTGGAGTGATATGAATGAGGCAACAGCCGAGTGAATTGAATATCACGTAGCATTCAAACAAGTTGGAGAACAACAACTTTACTAAAACGAATTGCTTTTTTGTATTTATCTCACCCTTGTACACACTAAAAGAATAGAAAATGCACAGGATGTAGACCATTGAGAATGGACTGCAATACTCGTAGGGGCATGAAAAACGAGTTCCCAATGTTATTCCTATTGGGATAAGATACCAGGGGTGAGATAAGGAGAAAAAACCTCATTGTGTCAAGCATGCAATGTGCCTGTATCTGTTCAGCAGATCCTGCTGAACTCTCAAAGGGTACGAGGAAGTAGCAGGAAATAATTTAAAAATAGCGACAATGTGAGCATGTTGTTTGAAACTATTCCAAAGAAAGATATAGTCAGCTTTTTGAAAGAGACAATCATTTAAAACAATGTTGAACAAAATTGACAGAAATAAGTACAAAAATAAAAAGTTTACATGTTTGATGGTCCCTACATCCTACCCTCAGGGGCCCCTGGGACATTTAACCGCAACAAACTGTCAGTCAGACTTGGGTCTAAAAGACTTGACACTGTGTTTCCGATACTCACCCAATCCAATGGTCGATTATGATATGCTATAATCTATAAACGTATCTTTTTATCGGGTAAATTGTGTGGTTTCTTGTAACTATCATGGATTGTATCACTTATAGCCATGTATGTTCCGAAATATATGTGTCTTTTATGCATGAGAGTCAGCTCGAAGCTGGTTTAAATAGGCAGTGTTTGATATATACAGAGAAACATGCACTCATATAATACGACGTGAATACGTCTTGTATCTTCACCTGATTTGTGGTTTTGTGTATTGTGAAGCCTCCTACTTTCCATGATACATGTATGTGAATGGTTCCTGCATGTCCAATCAGAACATGATAATATTATAATAACCCATGAATATCTTCACAGAGACAATGAGAGATTAGATACAAGGCTAGGTCTATTGGGGGAGAACTCCACCTAATACAGTGTTAAATATAGGTCTCTGACTTGGGCCAAAACTGCGCTCTTACAGGAATGGGGAGCTCAGAATACAGCAAACGTGTGTTATAGGTAGAAATGTGGTTATTCGGGAACAACCCAATAACTACATCTGTTGTTTCTTTTAATCATATGAGGGTAAATTTAAAAGTAAATCAAAATGTCTACTGCTTGTTACTGGTCGGTCAGATATCAATAGAGATGTAGTGCTCGCTGGGTACCAGCAGTGGCAAACTTGCGGTAAAACACTCAGCAGTTATTCATTCTGAGGCCCATCTTAGGAGGATTTTACAAATTGTGATGTAAGTTTAACGTTCCTCGTAAAAGCATTTCATTTGAGTGGCTTTTGATAGCTTAACACACCCGGGTTGTTCATACATTTACCAAGTTTCGCTTTGGCCAATGTGTATCTATGTCAAGTGGCTTGCCGACATGGCGGACGAGCAAGGGGAAAAGGCAAAGGGCAAATGTGGCCTGCCTCAGACCAGGGTTGGCAATAACCACATGAACAAACAAGCATTTACAATGACGTGTGTAAGTAAGGGAGCCAAAGTGAACCCACAGAAACCACATATACCCGTTTACAAAACACCATTTCCGGATAGATGCGCTCTGTACTCTGACTATATAGGTTCGAGATTATATGTGTCATTCTCCAATCTTTTAAATCCTTATTTTTTATACATTTAACAACTGTCATTGTAGCTTCGAGACAGACTTATTCGGAGACGATAATAGTAAACTATGCTTCAAGGGTAACAAACTGAGACCAAAAACCAATTCCAGCCTCGAACCCCTATAGCTTTGGCACCAAGCCTTGTTTTTACTAGCCTCCGGAAATGGTGTTTTGAGCACGGGTATCTGCAGTTGTAGCGGGTTCACTTTAGCTCCCCATTGTCTGCTAAAACCAGGCATGGGGTTCTCAAGATTTTGTACGTCTCTTGAAATGCCTCTGAATGTTTGCTCGCTCTGTTACAGGGGCGGCGGATACCGGAGCGGCGGCGACCGCGGGGACCGAGGCGGCGACCGCGGCGGGGACCGAGGCGGCGACCGCGGCGGCGACCGAGGCGGCGATCGAGGCGGCGACCGAGGCGGCGACCGAGGTGGGGACCGAGGCGGCGACCGAGGCGGGGACCGAGGCGGCGGCTACGGGCGACGGTCGCCCTCGCCGCCGCCCTACTACCGGCGGCGCTACTCGCGCTCCCGGTCGCGCTCCCGCTCCTACTCGCCTCGTAAGTATTCCAGTCGCTATGGCCCCTATTACTGAACTGTAGACGGCAGGCGGCCCCAAGGACTTCAGTATTGATGTACGTTAGAGCGCTGAGAGGCGAGCGCCGTGAATCTATGTCGACCACGACCACAGGAGGCGCCGCATGATATGCGCAGCCATGTGGGTTTTTTTGTTGTTTTTTGGTATGATATATTCATATGGAGGAAAAGATCAAATAAAGACAATGGACTTTGATTTTTTTTTTTTTTTTAATGAAGTAATTGTCGAAAGGAGACCGTTGAAGCTTGGCCTTGTCCTGTTGACCTGCCGCTCCTGACACCACTTGGACCATGTACTTGGCATTTGATGTACGGGCGAATCTGTGCAGACCAGCTCAGAAGTCGCTCCTTTATTTTTCCTAGTGGCGTAGCAGTGTCGTTTTGGGGAACACACCCCTGTTCCCATGCCGGTGTAGGGGGGGGGGGGGGGTGGGGGGGAGTCGGTATCGTAGAGCAACCACCAGTAGTGTGATAGTTCCCCTTGGTCTGACTACGTGTTGGTCATGTTTTATCAACTCAACGACGAAGGTTGTCTGTAGCAGGGAGATGTCGGAGATTGTATCCTACCCCGAATAAAATTACCGCCATAAGCTGAACATTGAGTGAAAGTATTCGATGGGGCATGGCATAAAATGTTTTTTTATGCAACTATTCATTTTATCTAAAACCCTTGAGATGGGGTAGGATAAATAGGAAACGACCGTCAGTGAGAATCCGTTTTGATTTAGACAAAGTGGCCCCGTACCGCTACCGTCTTCACGTGGCTACCGCCTCGTGGAGATCACTTCGCACACAGGCCTTGTTGCATAGATCCAAATTGACGCTCACCTCGGGCCGTTTCCACTAAGTACTAGCTAGACACTAGCAGGTAGCTGATGTACGAGGCGGCACAGGCCTTGCACGTGTTTGCCGCGTTTAGATCTTCAAGATGAGATGGTAGAAGGCGGTTGTTGAGCGCAGCGGAGGATGACATGTTCCATGTTTCACCTTGAGCCATGTATTGTTAATGTGACTAACTTTCTTAAGCTTGTTCAGATGTGCAACATGTAGGCAGTAGCAGAACACAAGGTATTTTTATGACAGGTTCAGTTTGTTTTTGCTGCCAGGCAGTTACTACCAACAAGACATAATTTTAAGACATCTCTTATCGATTTAAGAAGTTTATTTTACTTTTGTGATTCGTTGTAACAGAGAACGTGTTTTTTGTGGGGTGGAAAACCATCCACATTTTTATTAAGATAACTGACATGTACAGTGAAGTGGATCTATCATTATCTTTTTTTTTGTTCCGTTTCCCATTTTGATATTGAATTTACAATTATCACATTTCAACTACGACATTGAAATGCTTCGAGTTAATTTGTGTATCACGTAATGTCAGTGCATGTTTTCAATAGTCGATCTTAACCAGAAGTGTCACAGGCCGATAATACCAGATGACAATGCTTGTGGAGAGTCTGTATCAGTGCTAGATTTTGTCCAGAATAAAAACGGTATGTGTTCATCAAATGGTCGACCTCGCCGCTATGGTGGAGGGGGGCCCGGCTTGTAAGGTGATTTCTAGTTGACGATGTGCTTGTCATGTTTTAAAACTACCTCCGGATTAATAAAGCACATCCTGAAATGCCAACCAGCGCCGACGTCACTAATCGTGTGTCTTGTTTTGTTGCCAAGGTAATGATGGAGAAGAATGAAGGTGTTGTGGAGAAAACCAGAAAAACGAAGAATTTTGAAGAAAGAAAGTTGGAAGATGTCTGAGAGGGGGTAATTCTGAGTCACTCGAAGTAAAAAGTGTTGAGCGTCAAAGAAACTAAGAAGAAAGAAAATTGAAGTGAAGAAGGTGATGAAGAGAGAGTTGGGAAATTAGAGCGAGGTGCCGGTGTTAGGAAGTTGGGTCGGCGAGTGGTGGTCGGTGCTCCCCGTAGATTTAAGTGGACAGAAAATGGCCAACTGAAATGTGGAGCCTGCGGTGGAGATGCTGACGACTAAGCATGGTAAACGAAGGGTAATGGTCTTATCATTCTACTTTGTAAAACTCACGGGGAGAGGAGGCGCATAGCTTCATCAGTAAACTGGGTGGAGACTTCTTATCGTCTACTGCTTACAGATGTGCCTGCATGCCGCCTTGCCGTAGCCAACCTTCTCAATACGATTTGACGCCCACGTTTTACTGGCTCTGTCAGTGTTAGCAGGGACTCAGAAGCTGGGGGGGATTTAGTTGTGTGAGTGGGAATACTCGAGAACTCGACCCGTAATAAACTAGACCCGTTTTAAGAACTTGACCCCCTAACAAACTCGACCCGTTTTGAATCCTCCCAACTCAAGTATCCCATTACAATTGTGGGTAAATACTCTATTTAGTGGTAAGTATGTTATCTTGGTTTTTAATATAGTCTTCTCTTGGGAAGAAAAACAAAAAATCCTTCCCTTCCCATAAGCCTTTCTCTGTCCCTACACCTAAACATAACTGAACTAATTTTCTATATCGGTTAGTTCTTTTTTTTTATTTACTGTCTCTCTCAATGGATGAGTTTTTCAGTCACATTTGTCTAGTCAGACCTTCCCATCTATATGAAAAAGTCCTATTCATAAGTATCTGAAATGGGTCGAGTTCTCCAATCTACTTCTCCAAAACAGGTCGAGTTCTGACGAATATGGGTCGAGTTCGTTTGGGGTCGAGTTCTCCAGTAACTGTGTGTACAGTGTGTGGTGTTCGCGGAGCTGTGGTCTCTGGTGTAACAAGGATCACAGCTCCCAGAAACCCATGCGCATCTTAGTTTTCAGGTTTCCAGTGCCTCGACTCGCGAAAACCGTAAGTATCCTACCACCAAATTCAGGGATGTCAGTTTTCTATGGGAATCCTTGTTTTCCTTTCCAGTTTATAACATTTTTCTTGTACAAAACAAATAAAGTCAAAATTGAGCCTGATTCACGCCAAGAAAGCAGTGGTTTGGACCTTCCCACAGACCCTCAGTCCTACTCCATGGTTAGTATTCATGTGTTTCCAGGTTTTCTCAGTCTCTCTGTAACAGTAAATTGGATATAAAAGATATTGGCACTTTTTCTGACCCATCTGGCATCTCTGCAGATAACTCCAAAGCTACGAAGGTTGGAATGTTTGCATGAAATCACTTTAATAACAAATTTTTTTATTTTATATATATATATATATTCCGTGTTAAAAATATTATAGTAAATAATTTACCGTAAATTCACGCGTAAAAGACACGTCTTGGACGCAGACCTGTGCACTGTGTAGGGTTTGCCCAAACTCAAGGTGCATCTTCTGCGCGAGTTTATCCCAAGGGTAACTAAAATTTCGAGGGGTACCCCTAGAAAGAAATAGTTTGAGTGTTTTATTATTATACTACTGTATAATAGTGCATACGTATATAGATTGTCTGTATTAAAAAGTTTTTTTTAAAACACAACTAGGGCCCGAGTGGAAAAACGGCCATATAGCCGAATTCGGTGATTGTCTGACTCAACGCAGAAGTGCGTCTTGTAGGATTTTCCCTATGTCGGGGTGCGCCTTATACGGGAGGTGCATCTGATACGCAGGAATTTACGGTAGTCCCAGAGCTTCCAGATAATTGTTTATTCCAGGGTTTCTTTTCTTTTTAAATGGTGTATTTAATTGTAATTATACGAGAAAAATTTACCGTAAAAATCGATACTTAAATGTATACCACTACATATTCAGGTCAGTATGAAGTAAATAACATGGTTTTTTTTATGTGAAAACTAACTTTATTTTCGATATATATGTATATATTCTATTATGATATAAGAATCTTCAATATATTCTTTTATAATAACCCTCATTTTTTTAAAGATATGTGTTCTGCAACACTTTGAAATCATCATGTTCAACTTCCAGGAAAATTGCTTTTCAAGATGCAATCTCCGATATGCCTTTCAGCGTGGAGATAACGGGGCTGGTATATTTCCCCGCTGTTGACGTAGCATCTCTCCGGTGGGTCTTCGTCGTAAAACGCGGTTCAGTAAGACTCCCTGCTGTCAGCCGTCGTCGCCACGGCCTGCTTTACTCCTAACCCTGTCAGTTGTTGTTTCAGAGCTGGATCCTACAAGAGCCTTCCACACGTTATAACAGTATTAAGCACATTCATTCTGAGAAGTCCATTTATTTATCTAAGTAGATATTAGAGATAGCCGGTTTCCATTGTTCTATGGAAATACACATTTCCATTTTTGATATGAGGAATTTATTTTCCTTGTGTAAAACAAAGATGATATTAATTGAGCCTCGTTTACGCTCAGGAAGCTGTGATCTGAACCCCCATGCTGTGGCTGACACCAGTGTGTTTTCCACATTTATGCCAGCAAATTCCAAATGAAAAATAGTTCCACTTTTATCATATATTCATGCTTACATTTTTCTCTTGTGCCATATCTTCTGAGATCTATTTTGCTGGATTTCTAGAAGAAAAAGTTAGCTGCGAAAAATTATACAAAGAAGGTACAGAAACCCTAACAATTCTATCACCTCTTCTGTGGTTTTAAAAGCAGTGAGGAAATTACCTGTAGTGTTTGACCAAATGTAAAATCAAACAAATCCCAATTTTTACTTCTAAAAAAAACCCTGATAGCAGCTGATAATTTAGGGCACCCACAGGCCCCATGCAGAGTGCAGGGCTGGAAGTGAATTTCCAATACATTTTGGGGAATAAGCTGTATGGGAATTATACTCTGCGATTTTTGAATACGATCTGGGATAGAGATTTAGGTGTCAAGGCTCGCAACCCAAAGATTCGATGCTTGCCATCTAACACTTGGTATTAAAATAACTCGCCTGGCTCTCCCTCCCTTCCTCTGACGAGTTAGCGCAGTGGCTAAAGTACTGGACTAGTAATCTCAACCTGATGGGCTCAAGTCCCACTGCAGCCACTACCGGGATTCTTCATCCCCAGCAATGGTAGATGAGTGCTATAACTAAAGGCCAGTCCTGCCATGTCTAGAATGTTATAAAAGTGCAAGAACTAACCTTGATGATTGTGTAGCGGTGAAATTTTTGCCTCGGAATTGATAGCCAGTGAGGAAGCTGAACCTCGAGATAGTGGCTGAATACACTTCTCTTGTTAGTGAAATAAACCTCGACCCTCGTCCATCCCATACGTTTTGTGGAAGGCGGAGAATATAGGTGCTTATTTCTTACATCTCACTTCTGAGATGGACCCAACTACAGCAAAAGACTTCACGTGTTCTGTCAAACCAGGATAATCCAAGGATCGGCTAGAGAAGGACATTGACGATTAGAAAAAAAAATCTTTGATTGCTAGATGTTTGTTAATCAAAGAGAGGTAAGAATATAACATTTAAAGCTGGTTCAATACTTGTTTGGGTTGGCCCCCAGGTACATTGGTGTCTAATTTTCATTTTAGTCAAAAGGAGATGGACATTTTAAGGAGTAGAGAATCTAGGCATCCATGGAACTCCTCCAAATACCTGGTGGATGGAAGGAGAACTAGCAATCACTGCCCTATACCTTTTCTCACTAACATTCTTCCCATATTAAATCGCTCTGGCCATGATCTCCATGCAACCTGCATCCTCGCTGCAGTTCTAGTTCGCAGATAAACCATTTTGTGCTAACATTGGTTTCACATAAATCTGTGTAGCGAGCGATCGGCTTGAGTGACTATTTGTATGTCGCTGTTGTCTGCTGCTTTGCGGCAAGTGATTATAAAAAAATTGAAAAAAAACTCCAACCAGACATTCTACCCGCACCACATCCAGGTGGCAGTGACTTACTATCAAAGGTCAGAGCTCCTCCTGCCATGTCTATGTGGTGAGGTGTGCAGCCACCTTTCTCCTTCACCACCAGCAGGGGTAGACTTACTGCTATATCAAAGGCCAGTCCTTCTCATACCATGTCTGTGTGGTGTGGTGTGCAGCCACCTTTCTCCTTCACCCCAGCAGTGGTAAATTTACTGCTATATCAAAGACCAGTCCTTCTCATACCTTGTCGGTGTGGTGTGCAGCCTCATTTCTCCTTCGTCATAGGGAGTTGTAGAATTACGGCTACATCAAAGACTTGTCTTTCACATAAGCCCGGTAATTGTATAGGGGCAAGATATCCTGAATCAATCATATACCGTAGATTCATTCATCACGCTTGTGGTGTAAAAGCGGTGAGAAAAAGCTGAACCATGAGAAAGAATGGAAAGGACCTATAATGGTCAAGTGGACAAAATGGACCATCTTCATATCATTCCATAATTTCCCATGCTTGTATATCCTCACCTTAAGTAAGTATACCAATTCTGCACAATATGGATCGTCATTTCCCACTCAGGGTTTCGTCTAACCTGAACTTTGTTTTGTTGCTGGTAAGTAGGCCGATACCCGCAAACTACAATTAACAAACCCTTTGTGATTGGTGATTTATTTGATTGAATAAAACATTCATACACTAAAGTCTTAAAGTTTGTTGTCATTTTTATATTTCAATCACAGGCCTTTTTCAGGATTGAAAGTTTAAGGTAAAATATTAAGTATTACAAATAAAATACCAGTTGATTGGTATTAAGAAAATTGCAGAGACAGCCTGCCACTTCTCATGTACAGTATACACAATATTTTTTTCTATGTATGAAACGACCACTGGACAACTTGTTTTCTATTTTACTGTAGGCCTATACGGTATATGCTCGGAGGCAGCAAATTCAACATCATTTACAGAACTGAATCAAATAGTTTTGAAAAACAATATCTAAATGCGTCGGACGAAATGTCAGCTCCTGGCTTGAATCCGACACTTTTGAAAACCACTAAAACTGAAAATACCCGTTATCAAAGGCTTGATGATTTCCAGTAAAATCATTAAGATTTCAATCTAATTCTAATTGGACGCAAGGATGCCAGTTTGTAGGATTTTCATTTTAGTATCAAAGAGATGAAAATTTAAAGAAATTGTATGTTTTGAGAACAATATACAGGAATACCAGTTTGTAGGATTTTGCCTACATGTAGGATTTTCATTTTAGTCTCGTAGGATTTTCATTTTAGTCTCAAAGTGATGAAAAGTTCAAGAAATTGTATGTTTTGAGAACAAAATAGACTCCAGGTTCCCTGAAATCTAAATCTTAGATAAACTTGTTCTGTAATCTTTCAAAATTCCGAATTTAGCTACGCCGAGTACACTCAGTTAGAAGCCCTATGTGTCCCAGTGCTCCAACCTAGAACTAGGATGGTAGGATTCCTGTAGGAAATGCTCCTACGGATAAGGGCAAACTTGAATACTGACTTCTGATTGGCTTAAAATATATGCCCAAGAATCTGCTAGGAGAGTGATGGGGATTCCCCATAAACCATGTGCGTTTTAGGTGATACATAGACTGGCCTCAGTCCCCATGTAGGAATTTCTTCTGACCCCAACTAGCATCCCTGAATATAGACTCCAGGTTCCCTAACATCTAAATCGTAGATAAACTTGTTCTGTTATCTTTCTGAATTCTGCTACCCCCAGTACACTCAGTCAGAGAGCCTATGGATCCCAGTGCTCCAACCTACAGCTGTAGGATGGTAGGATTCCTGTGGGAAATGCTCCTACAGAAAAGGGCAAACTTAAATACTGACATCTGATTGGCTTAAAATATGTCAGGTGAGAATAGTTATTAAAGCATTACAAAGTCTAAAAGAAAATATCAGAGGAATGCCTAATGAACTTGTAAAGGTATTCTGCAGAATATAGAACTGATAGTGTGTGGTAATCTTTCTTAAATGATTTTCTTTGAAGAGTACCCCATTTAGTGCAGAACTACACATATACCCACTCTCATAGCAGATATCTAGATATCCTATACTGTCAGTCCATGCCCAATGATCTGCTAGGAGAGTGATGGGGATTCCCCATACACCATGTGCGTTTTAGGTGATACATAGACTGGCCTCAGTCCCCATGTAGGAAATTTTCCTGGCCCCAACTGGCATCCCTGTGGACGTTTAAACTACCCAAACAAACTTCAATGTATGGTTTTGCTAGATTCCGCTAAGAATTTGTCATTCGGAGTTGATAAAATGGCAATGATAGGAATTATTTGTACTATCTAGGCCTAATGCATAAGCGGAAAAGTTGCGTAGAGTCAATATCTGGGTCTCTATAAATCCTGAACAGTATACGAGGTGAAATGTATTGGGGGTTGGAGAGCTTATGATCTTACACTACCACATGGACATTCCGTTATCAGCTTCAAGTCTATAACTGACACGGTTACTGGAGAACTCAACCCGTCTTAGATAGGCCTAATTATGCGAATAAACCAGCGAGTTTTGAAAAGTATGTCCAGTTGGGGATATAATTTTCTTCCCCATAAAAAAACAAATTTAAAGCAAAGATATATGTACTTGCTAGTTAGCTATAGTTTTTGTCCACAATTGTATCAATAAGATACATGATTTGGTATGTTTTATAACGGCTCGATGTCGCTTCAGGTAGAGTTCTCCAATACCTACTGGTACACATATCAGATTAGTATTATCTTAATACAATACCTTAGAAAATTTACCAATTGCATCACCTACAAATAATATAATTTTACATAATATTCAACCCTCATTGCTCCTTGTTATAGAAGGCTGATTCTATTTTTTTTATTTTTTTTTTTTATTTAGGATAAGGTTCGCATACATTATGTCGCGGTCTACCACCTTCCTTAAATATGTATTATGTAATAAAGATGACAATAAGTGATAGTAGTTAAGACAATTGATAACCTTACTACTCGCAGGTAGCTTCATTTCAGTCAATGTATTGGATAATCAGTCTTAGGTCATAGTGACAATAGGATTCGTATGAACATATATATACATTTAACAATGTTAAGTATGCAAAATGGCGACAAAGTATAGACATAACACAGGCAATGAATAATCGCTAATGAACCTACACTTATAGTGAATAGAATAATCAATATCCTAGATCATATTAGTCAGACTAGGTCAGACCACATATGAGAAGTTTACAAAGGACGAGGACGCCGGCAGTAAGTATGACTTCAAGAGGCTAGGCTCAATTTGTTAATATAGATTTGTCATTACAGTTTTTCCGCACCCTTAAGTAACCGTTTAAAAGTTGATTTTGTGCCTGCAGCTTTGGTGTTTTCGGGTAGATGATTCCACAACATCATACCTTGATAGCGGGGTGATTTCTTTAGTTGTTCAGTTTTGGGCTTAGGCAACAAAAAAATAGATTTATTTTTTTACCTTGTGCGAGGGCCTGCTGGTATATCCTCATTTGTGTTAGCTTCTATCCCTTCTCTGGATGCTACCCGTCGCATATAAGATGCTAGTAGCTCATTCCTTCTGGTTCTTAAATATGGTATTCCCGTGATGTTGTGTAGCTCTTCGACAGTGTGCACCAGTGGGCCTGCTCCTAGACAAATGCGCAGTCCTCTGTTTTGCATCACTGAATTTTTTCTAATTGCTTTTTTGTTGAGCAAAGATGGATAGGGTTTGCATAGTCACTGACAGGCATAATGGTCTGCTTGTAAACTTTGCAAGCCATATCGATTGACATCAGGTGTCTCACTTTACCGAACTGGTAAATTTTCCTACCAAGTTTCTTTTTTACCATATTGATGTTCCGATCGAACGTCAAGTGTTTGTCTATGTGAACTCCTAAGTAAAGGTAACTATCCACAAGCGCAAGTCTCTCGAGACCAAAAAATAGGACAGGAGCTCCAACAAGTTCCATCATTTTACGCTTTGACCCATACCAACACATTTTTGTTTTTTTACAGTTTACGGTCAGGTAGTTGGTTCTGGTCCATTCCCATTTGGCCATAATAAGAGCATGCATTATCTTTTCCCTTTTTTCGAACCACGGATGATCCTGGGGCGCTTTGAAAGATTCTCCATATTCTTTTATTTTGCGGCCGTCTGATATGTTGCGTATGTGTTCAGCTTTGTCCCCTCTGCCTATTTCTAGGAGTCTCGCGTAAAAGTAGGCTTGCTCCACACTTTCGAAGGTTGTCAGTCCCAGGTCACTCTTCAGCGTTATGGAGAAAGCTCTTTGGAACCAATTACTAAGATAGGCTCCTCCTTCACAGTATAGGATTCGTCCACTTTTAGTCATTCTGATCTTTTCCTCTTTGGGCCTGTTGGTGTTTGGGGAGTTTCTTTCATTTGGGTTCACTTCAAAGTTCTCTAGAAGCTGTATAGTCATTTCTTTCCTGTCTTTGGGTCTGGCTCCACCATATGCACCAATTTTGGTACTTTCCACCCCTTTCTCGTTTCCGTTGTCATTTTTTGTAGACACTGTTGGTCTCTCTACTTCCATATCTTCTTCAGGTTCTTCTAGGTAATTTATCAGTCGTTGTTCATGTTCATTTTGAGAAGTCTGGCCCTCCCGGGTTCCAAGTCTGTCCGCGCTTTTGCAATTTTCCGCGTGGTTTGGGAACTGTGGTTGTTGTTGTTGCGGGGCTTTCCTCCTAATTTTTCTGCCTTTAACATCAGGGACATTTTCGTCCACGAAGTCAGTCGGTAATGTTGAGTGTTGATTATAGGCATAGAACACTCCACTTATATATACTCCGTTGTCTGAGACTGTCGCCGTTATACCTTTTCCTCTTGCGTTCTTGACAGCGTGGCGACATCTGCCTTTTGAGACCCGAACTTCCCTGCTTTCGTCTTCGACTATCCAGACATCGCTGGCGTTTTCTATGTCTTTTAGCTGCCATTTTTTGGTTAGGAACTTTTGTCTGATTGACAAGTTACTGAAGCACAGAAGTACAGGGGGGTGGGTACTTTTTCCTCTTAGGCCTTTGGCTTCCATTCTTTTGATGGCTAAGAAGTCGTCTTCCCTGAAGGTTATGCTGAGGTCGTTACAGATGAACTTTACTATTTCATGTAGGTTGTCTGTCGGTCGCGTGCTTAGTCCGTATACTAGCAAGTTTCTATCTGGGGAAGGTGCGCAGTGTCTTACTGTGTCAAAGCTCCTTACTACTTCAGAGTATTTTTTTTGATTGTTTTCTAGTGTTTCTGTCGTTAAGGTCGGGTCTAAGCCTTCCAAAGTTGCATATAGTCTATCAATTAGCACTTGTTGCGAGGTTATTTGTTTGTTGAGTTGGTCTATCTGCCTTACTACTCCATCTACCTGTGTCTGAGTTTGTGCTATAGATTGAGTGAGGTCCTGTTTGACTTCGCTCAGCCCTTTTTTGATTTTATCCACATCTTGCGTGATCACTTGTATGTTGCTGCTGTTATGTTCTAGCTTTTCTTTAACAGTTACAAAGTTGGTTTTTATGCCGGCAAACTCGCTAGTCATTGTTTCAAGTAGCGTGTTTAGCGTGCAGTCAGATTTGACTGCGCGCTCAGTGGTAGTACTTACATTGGCGCCCCCAACAGTGCCTCCTTCGGCTACCAATGCTTCCTCATTTCCATATTCAATGGTTTCGGGTAGTGTTTCAAGAAGCGGGGGAGCCCTTGACGTCATAGCCGCCTCAAGGTTAGATATATCTGATTTAGTTTTGACTTTTTTAGGATCCGGTGAGGGATTGGAATTCGTGCTAGTTGCACTGTTGCTTCGTGCACGTTTCACTGTAGTACTTTGCACAGATTCCACGAGGACACAGTCAGCCATGTCAGTATGGTATACTTCCATCGACTTGTAACGCTTTGTTTACATGTTGCCGGAGCAACGGTGATTCCCTTTCGGGGTTGACTCATGCATGTGAAGTGAAAAGGCGTCTTTTTTACCTTAACTTGTCGATGATTTTTTACCGATTGGTGATGGGACTGGTCCTGGTATCTTTATGTAGGTAGTTGTCACTTATGTAGTTACGATTGTCAACGGTGATTGCATTAAATCCTTTGAAACATGCTCTGCTCCCGTAGCTCGCGTGTGCACTCTATGACGTCATATTCACAGCACAAAATTCAGAGCAACTCCGCTTGTCGCTCACATTTATCCCAAACTTTACTAGAGATTTTACAAACATTTCATAGTATCATGAGGTACTGGAGATGCCCATCCCTGCTTTTGACTGTACTGTTACGAGAAGTTCGACAAACAGGCGAGCACTACAGCGGCTGCTCACTGGATAGTGTCTGGGAACGCTGGGTCGACTGCAGGTTAAACGGATTCCAATACGTGTGATGTCACGAGGAGTTTTCTGCAAGCTTCGTAAACCGGACACTAGCACAAATGTGCTACTAGGTTTGAGAAAATATCTTATTCTTCAATTCATGAATCCGACAAATCTACATTAACCTGTTTCAGGCATTCTTCCCTAAAGTTCGACGTAGTAACATGTGAAAGTCAAATTATCAGTCTTAGTATTTGTAAATGAAATATCCTGGAGAAGGGTGCCGGCCTTTTAGCTACTCTTATCATGTTACCTGTGCCGGAAGTAGTTTTCTCCTCAGATTTACATTGATCTAAAAAATGACTCGTGGTAAATCAAAACACTCCTGAAATCCGGTACCTGAATTATGCAAATGATATGGAGGACCTCTTGTTGGCTATCAAGCTACTCATTAAACTGAAAGCTGCACGAAGCTACACCTTGGACAGGCCCCAGATTTCTGTACAGTAGTATCGTAAAACTGGATGAGTTTTAATCTTAGCCACCGTATGCTACGACTGAAGTTTGGCACAGTGACTTCATGAGGCGAAGCCGAGTGAAGTCTGGAGCCAAAACTCCAGGAGTGGCATGCGTTGGCCAAGATTAAAACGAATCAGGTTTTGATTTTATCCTACCCTGTCTCCTCGATTTTGGAATTTTACGTGATAACAATTCTGTACGCCACTAGTGGCATATAAAACTCCGTATGCCAGTCAGCATGGCATACGGAAACTCAATGTTAAGCCTATGGGATTTTATATTAGGGGTAGGATAATTTCCCAGACTTAATCGAATCGACGTAATTTATAGTATGTTCCAGTTATCCTTATTTCTGATCTGTATTTATAAACCCTAAATTTCGAAAGAAGTAAAAGTTGCTTCCCTTCCAGGTAATTTTTTTTCGTGGGGACTTCACAATCATGCTTAAACAATTCCTATACCGACCGTCCCTACTTGCTGGTATAAATACTAGACCCATTATTCTAACTGTATCCAGAAGTTTTGGAGTTGTGGCAGGAAGACTTAAAGATGGTTCATTTACATTCCCATGGAATCAATAATCAGCATCTAAAGAATGAAGGCCCAGAAAAGTGAATCCATCTCATGAGAAACGCTCCCGCCCTCCCTCGCCTCAATACTCAGTCGCCATTAGAATTACAATCTACAAGCGACTTGTTTTAAAACATTTTATTCGTAGCACATGGGACATAAAAAACACGACAGGTTTTCCATAGGTAATATTTCTCCATGATCGAGCGATTAAAGAATCATTAAAAAGACACAAAATTATCAAAGCACTAGAATATGAATGGACAACATGATTTGAACAGTAGACCTTCTCGGCAATACGATATACAGAAATTACAATAGCGACGACTACCGTAACGCTACATCATGCTATACCTGTTCTAGTCCAGCATCGCGCGCTTGAACACCATGATGGAAATACTTATCTGTGCTCCCCGCTATAGACTACAAGCAAACTTGTTCTGAAGTCACATCCAGGTTATATGTGCAGTCGCGGCTTCTCTTTGGGGAAATACATTCATAACTTTGACATTACTGGACATATATATACAAGGTGCACAAGTCTATGTCCGTAGTCAAATGTAATGGGTAAAATAAATTCTCATCAGATATGTCCATAATCCAAAATAACATTCAGGAAAACCAAATAATTCTTCATATACAATCCAGCTGATAAAACAACAATTAAATCATAATTTCCATGACAAACGATACAAAATCCATACTGATAATGCATGTGTAGTCCATTAATCTTTTCCTTTCAACATTCCACAATTCTACCTCCTGGTTTTGATCTGTATATATATGTGTAGCTGCTTTTTAGAATACTGTGGTCAGCATCTAGACGTTCAAGGTCGATCACATCTGTCTCCAGCTCGAGTTGCTGGCCTCTAGTTGTGTTATCCTCATCTCTTACCAATTATGAACACATGGGAAGATCTGACAGTATATCCCATAACAATAGTAGCTCCTTAAGGAAACCTTGCCGATTGGCGTTAGAAAACTAAGGATAGAAACAGGAGTTATGCATCAGAATGTCAGATTCTGTGCTTGACCTGTGTGCATTGTCCGACTCTTTCACAGATATTAGATCTGCGCTGGGTTCAGCGAGGCTGGTACGCCATTCGGCCTCTGAAGGCGGCTGCATTCAGCGCTGCTCCGCGACCGAAGGCTGCCGCTGACGGTTGGTAGAGTCCCAGGAAGCCGGGCGCCATGGCTGCGGGTGTCATGGCGGCAGCGGTCATGGAGGGCGTCATGACCGGAGCACCCACCAGGGCCTGGGGCGCCATCCCTCGGCCGCCCATGGCTGCCAGCCCTGTACCTCCCGGTAATT
Organism: Alentia gelatinosa; assembly: GCA_950022655.1. NCBI lineage: Eukaryota > Metazoa > Annelida > Polychaeta > Phyllodocida > Polynoidae > Alentia > Alentia gelatinosa. Next base: position 55,402,296 of record OX465588.1, read on the forward strand.
GCTGCAGGCTCGCTCCGGCCAGTTTGGCCTGATCGGCGAGAGCCTTGGTGACATCGGCTTGCGCAGCGTCACCGGAGGGGTAGGCACCCATCAAACCGGCACCCACTCCGGCTGCCTTGGCGGACGACTGCTGAGCTGCCATCTGCTGAACAGCAAGGGCTGCGGTGGATGTGTAAGCTGCGTAGCTGTCCGATGTCCCGTAGCCCTCATAGCCGAACGATGCGGTCGCCGCAGTCGAAGCAGGAGTGGCCGCTTTCGTTGGACTCTGCCTGTCGTAAGACGCGCTTGTCTTGGGATCTGTGCCATAGACATCTCTTCCACCATAACCACCGTAAGCCGAGTCGTCATATCTGCCGTAGGCCTGGTCTGCGTACAGGTCCTGCTTGGCGCTACCGGGCGCCTGCGTGTAGCCCGCGGCGGCCTTGCTCTCCTCAGGCTCCTCCATTCCCCAGCGACTCTTCCTCTTCTTGTGGCTGTCGTCCTCGGGTGGCGGTGGTGGAGGCGGTTGGTACAGGCCGGCGGACGAGGACGACACGGACGGCGTGGTCGTGGTGGCCGAGGCCGTCAGCTGCCAGCCCTGCGGCCCCCAGGCCCACGTCTGCTGCGGCGCGGGCGGCTCCGACTTGCTCTCCACGCTCTTGGTCTGGTCGCTCATCTTGGTGGACCAGCTCTCGACGGCGGCTCCTTGCTGGGTCTTAGTCTGGAGATCCTGCTGCCTCCAGTAGTCGGCCCACTCACTCTGCTGCGGGTCGGTCTTCGCTGCCGCTCCATCTTTAGCAGTAGTGTCCTCATAACCGCCGTAGTAGCCATACTGAGACCAACTGCCCTGACTGGGCTCCGGTGGCTTTGGGGCTTCGGGTTTCTCTGCTGGAGGTGGAGGTGGTGGTGGCTTAGAGGTCCAAGACTGGCCCTTACTGTAGGCGTCTCCGGGGGTGGAGGAGGACCACGACTGTTGGGGCTGTGAGGAGGCCGTGCTGGTTCTGCCGGAGAGGGAGCTCTGCATGCCCGCCCTGTACGACGATTTGTCCGCCTGACCTCCGGACGACCACGACCCTTCCCAGCGCTGCCCCTGCATATCGCCCGCGCCCTGGTCCTGCCCAGACGTATCCCAGTTTGATGACATCTCCTGTGTGGATTGGTCATATCCTGAATCTTTCTGTCCCTGCTCGGACCATCTTCCTCTCCAGTAATCCCTGGCATCGGAATCCTTGGGCTGGCCATATGTGTCTTTCCCAGGGACATCTCTCGAGTAGCCATAGTTGTAGCCGTACTGCTGCCCCGACTGGCCTTTGTTGGCAGTGTCACCGGATGAGAAGTTGTCTTTCTGTTGAGATGAAGGCGTAACGTCGTCGTCGCCCATCCACTGCGTGCTGGGCGGCTCGTTGGGGTCCATCTCATTAGGGTGGGAGTCGGGATGTTTCTCAGCCTCCCAACGCGACGCGCGGTTACCCGGATTGGATGACGTCATCGAGCCTCTGCCATAATCATCAAACTTGTTCGCACCCCACTGACCTGAAGCGGGATCTCTTTGCTGGTCTTTCCCTGCGTACGGCTCGTTCTGTCGCTGCTTTGCCCACTGGCTTGCCCGGTCACTCCACTCTCCCCCCGACTGAGACGCGCCCCCCCAGCGCGACTCCGGACCGTGCTGGTCCTGGTCCGGCCTCATGCCGTGGGGCTTGTCGCGGTTATCACCAGGTGGTGGGCGGCCAAATTGATCCCTGCCACGCTCCATCAATCCTGGACGTTCCATATCACCAGCCGGGGGCCTACCGTAGGAATCTCCGCGACTACGATCGTGACCTGCATCTTGACCATACTGACCCGATGGGCCTCCGGGTCGACCGTACATTCCAGATTCTTGGCGATCATGCCCATATCCGGTGTCGCGTTGTTGCCCGTAGTTATCTCTGGATTCTCCGTAATTTCTATCCCCAGGATAGCGTTCTCCTTGATGACCATCTCCCGGACCGCCATCTCTGGGACGGTCATTCCCGAAGCGCCTGTCGCCAGGGTGACCTTCCCCGGCTTGCCCGTACCGATCACGGTCGGCTCCAGAACCCGGCCCCGCACCATAGCCTCCACGTTCACCACCACCTTGGGGTCCGTAGGAATCGGGTCGATTCTGGTCGAAGCGACTGTTATCACGCTCTCGACCACCATATTGGTCCCCGGAATGTCTGTCTTGGTTTCCGAAGCGATCTTCTTGACCACCGTAGCGTCGGTCGACATCACCACGTCCGAAGGAACGATCTCGCGCGTCCATATCGGGACGGCCATCACTCTGCGGGTCTCGCTGCCCACGGTGGAACTGGTCCTGACGTCCCTGGCTCGGCTCACCCTGTTACACAAATAAAGACACAAACGAGGACTTTCAGTTTGGGAAGGTGATTTCTTTTTAGAAAGATAAACCTTGAAAGTCAGCTACTGTAATACAATTGTGGGTAATGGACTTAAGTAAAGAACTGAATATTCATAGCATAGTACGACATGACTAAAACATAAGTTGCAAGCCACTGAAAGTGCGGTATCATTTTCAAATACAAACGGTGCAAATAAAAGTAATCATAAATCATAATATATTTTCAGAAGGTAGCAATACTGAATGCATGCATGGCAGTGAAACACTGCAAATCAAAACGCACGTGGCGTTTTCCGCTCGAGGAATGCGTGTGTTAGTGAGATAGATACAGAACTTGAGCTACTATTAACATGCAAGACGGGCTACAGATAGAGGAAAACTTGATATCTAGAGTTAGAAACTCCTACTGCACGTTCTATGCAATGAAAACGCATCCACACCTCCAAACAAAAAGCACGTCACATCTTACGACTACGGATTAGACAAAACCTACGCCGCAGCTGGTGGAGAGGCTCCGGCCGCTGCTGCTGCTGTGAGAACCTAAACACCTAGATTATGGATTGACAACGATTGGCAGCCGTACCTCTCGCTCATACCGGCCCCACTGGCTCCGCTCCTGGTCGGCTCCCCGCTCCGGCGGCTGGTCGGGCCCGGACGACTGGCCCCAGCCCGGAGCACCCCTGTGAGGCTCCGGGTCCCTGTCCCTCTCCCCCTGCTGCCTACCCCAGGAGGACCCCGCCTCCGCTCGGCTGCCGTAAGCATACCCATACCTCTGGTCTTGGTCATACTGAAATCCAACCATGGGGGCCTCTCGTGAGTATGACAGTGTAACTGCAGCTGGACATGTCACTACGTGTTCTCTACTCGTGATCTCTATATTCACTGGTTAACATTATCATGGTACTTAGTAATTGTAAATAACCACGCAATTCTTTTTCTCCTTTTTCTTTTTTTTTCAAGATTGAAAACGAAAGAGTGAACTTGTAAACGGAGAAGCAATCTGATTATTAATGAAACTTCAAAATGCATGGGTAAAAAAAAAATACCATAAAAAAAAATACAAGCAACTGAGACATGCGTGTTTCTACGACTCGGAGATTGCATAGCAAGGTAAATGTTAAAGAACAATGGAATCGGGAAGACAGAAGGTGGTTGGTGCTGGTTGTCTGTTTACTTACCGCGGCAGGGTCCTGGGGTTCGTCCTTGACGTGGCCGGCCCAGCCCCCGCCCATGAGGGAGGGCGGTCCGCGGCCCGCGCCCGGCCCGCGCCCGGCGCCCGGCGGCCCGCGACCCGCCGGCGCCGCGTCCTCGTACTCCTGCTTGATGGTGGCCAGCCCCGAGCCCTGCTCCTGCTTCACCTTCTTCTCGGGGGGCTGGCCGAGGAGGGAGGGCGGCTCGCCCTGACCCTCCATCTCGTGCATCTGGCCTCTCCACGGGGGGTGGTCCGCGCCGCCCCCGCCCCGCCCGCCCCGTCCCCCGCGCCCCCGCGCCGCCGTGAAGAGCGGCTCCAGCTCCACGTCCTGCTTCCACGGCGCGCTGTCCAGGTCCCGCCCGGCGCCGCGCCCCCAGCCGCCGCGCCCGTAGCCGGCCCCGCCCCGGCCCCGCTCCCCGCCCCAGCCCCGCTCGCTGTCGTAGCCGCTGTCGGAGGCCGAGTCGCTGGGCAGCATGTCCGAGGTGCGGTCTCCGGGCCGCGAGAAGCCGCCGCGACCTCCGCCCCGGCCTCGGTCGTTCCCGCCGCGACCTCGGTCGAAGCCGCCGCGACCTCGGCCTCGGTCCCCGCCCATGATGGGACGACCCTGAAACAACGGGGAGAAGTCGGGGTTAATCACATCAGAACGAGCCGCATACTCAACCCTAGGTGAATAACATGTACGTCTACTGTTGCCAACTTTAATATTGTCCTCTCTTGGATGAAGATGTTTATGTTTGGCTCCATGGAATATAACCTATGATTCTCGAAAATTGTTTCCTTGGGGAAGCGATAGAAGCCTTCTCTTTTGATCTTGAACCTATTTTTTTTTTAAATTTTTTTAAATTCTTATTCTTGTTTTCATGTCCACCAGAATGACGACACTGTTTCCTGTACTTTACTGTAAATCTGTAAGACTATACTCCTCTGCTAGCACTCCTTAATGTTCATGTAAATTTTCAGCCTGGAGCAACATGGAAATAGGCACATCAGAGCCTACTGTTTACCTCCAGCATAAATAAAAAAAACTATAAAAAATGAAAGAAGTGGCCTCCTAGTGACCTGCTCTTTACAAAATAGTCATAAAAATAAATGATTTTCTAACGCAATGGCTCGAGAATAGCACGAATATGTACATTCACAAAATCTGCTGGTGTCAACAGGTATTTGCAAGTTCCTCTTTTGAAACTACATCCAGCATGTCCATTGCTGCATACAACACAGATATCAGTGAGGTCAGGAAGAGACACTGGACAACTTCCCAATCCTTCTTAGAGCCACTCTTTATCTCTCAGGGATGCTAGTTGGGGTCAGAAAAAATTCCTACATGGGGACTGAGGGCAGTCTATGTATCACCTAAAACGCACATGGTGTATGGGGAATCCCCATCACTCTCCTAGCAGATTCTTGGGCATATATCTTAAGCCAGTCAGAAGTCAGTATTCAAGTTTGCCCTTATCCGTAGGAGCATTTCCTACAGGAATCCTACCATCCTACAGTTCTAGGTTGGAGCACTGGGATCCATAGGGCGTCTAACTGAGTGTACTTGGGGTAGCTAAATTCGGAATTTTGAAAGATTACAGAACAAGTTTATCTAAGATTTAGATTTCAGGGAACCTGGAGTCTATTTTGTTTTCAAAACATACAATTTTTTGAACTTTTCATCACTTTGAGACTAAAATGAAAATCCTACATGTAGGCAAAATCCTACCAACTGGCATCCCTGATCTCTTAATATGTCGAATATTTACTACCCCAATAAAAAAAACATAAAAAACTGTCACGCAGGCGCACTCACCAGGGGATCCGTCAGCTCCTCCAGTTTGAGGTCCCGCCCCTCGCGGTCTCGGCTCTGACTGCGGTCGTGCCCCGAATCACGATCCCGGGTCGAGGACCGGTCGCGCCTGTCGTGGCTGTCCCGACTGTCGGTCCGACTGTCGGTCCGCCCCCGGTCCCTGCTGTCGGACCTGCTGTCCGAGCGGCTGTCAGACCTTCGGTCAGACCGGCTGTCTGATCTGCTGTCTCGGTGATCGCGGCTCGACCGGTCGTCGCGAGAACCGTACGGCTGGTGCATCTTGCTCGAGTTCCCTTTTTGTGCTCCTTCCTTGTTGTAGCTGAAACATGAAATGTACCCAACATTTATCACTCATTACAAACATGGGACTGCAGTGAATTATTACCTATTGATTATATGAAAATATCTCCTGATCATTTTGTCACTTAAAAAACGGATCCGGCCCATCCCTGAGTTAGTCGGCCATTTTTTTATATTTTTTTTTGAATATTTTATTGCATCTCTCGTATATAACAAGTTTTTCAGATACAATTTCCCCCCCGTCTTATATCAAAATACACAGATTTCTAGACTCTTTGTTTGCAGAACCTCGGTATTGATGACACTCAGCTTGTGTATTACCCTCTCAACTACTCGTTGTTTACAGCTTAATGTGCATGTTATGATCATGGAGGTTGTAATATTTGATAAACCAGGAAAAGTTGAGAAAATAGAACTGTTTCCCCCCCCCCTTTTGAGGAATGTTCATTCTTTGTTCTTCTATAGAAAAGAAGTATCAGATATTTTTCAGATCTGTTTTGCATATACTTCAATAGGAAAAATATCTTGTTCCTACTTATTTCTTGATATAGCGATGTTTGATTATTTTTGAGAACTAGAATTTCTGAATAAAGCAGGAGAGAATCCTTACGCGTCAATGATGGGTTGCGCCGCCTCTCTCGAATGCTCGATCCACATGATTTCATCGATGAATGAATCGCTGTCCTCGGGAAGTTTGAAGTTCGCCTTCATCTCCAGAACGGCACTTTCAGGAACCTCCTTACCTAAATAAATACAGAAACAGAGCTATCATAATGTGCATCTGGAGCAGGACTTCAACGAATACTTCATCAGGATTATGATCTAAATACTGAGGTGAGAGTAAGAATTCTCATCACTGATCACAATCACTGAGATACTAGTATTTTTCTCCATAGATTTAACATAGACAAGTAATAGATGAGTAAGAGTGAAACATCAGTTAAACATGGATCTGGAATACTTAGGCCACAACTTAGATTTATAACGGGAAAAATAACATCATAGAGGTGTTAAACCAGTAGATCTGTCTCTACTTTCTGCTGCATATCCAGAAAACAGTTTAAATGAAATTCACAAAACATGGGAATTGCTCTAAGTAAGATTAGTTACATATTCTCAACTGAGTAAAAAGGTATCAACACAAATAAGTTTCAATTACTAAGATTTAATCATGCATGATATAATGTTTGGTTCCGAGGTTTGTTTGTGGGGTCTAATGGGTCCCTTTTAGACTGCCTCAGTGAGAGTTTGCAGCGAATTGATGTGGTTGATAAAACAAGATATGGATGTTCTTTTGAATGTGTGCATATAAACGGGAAAGGAAATATTTTGAGATAATTGCATAGTACGATTTATAACGGGAGAAATGCAAACATCATAGTTTGTTTGTTTGTTTGGGTAGTTTAACGTCCAATTTGTTCTATTAAGATTGCAAACATCATAGAGGTGTTCAACCAGTAGATTTGGATCTTCTTTCTAATGACATCCAGAAAACAGTACAAACACAACATACAAAACATACAGAAGTTAATCCATGTAAAGATTAGTTGACACTGGTATTTTTTTCTATTGACTTAACATAGTAATCTCATACCCAACCTGTGTTGGGTACAAAGATGTTCTGTTTTGTTATATATTTCAATGATGATCTTTATTGGAATTCAAGGGCGAGGCAAAATCTGTAACCCATGAGAGCAGTTAGTGTGACAAATATGCCTGATTTATAACGGGAGAAATGCCAAAGCAGCGAAACCTTTGAAATAACCTCTAACTTGGGGATTCCCCAGCGCCTCGTCAGATCCGGATCGTTCATGATATTCATGTGCGTGGAGTATGAATCCATTTCTTATCAATACTCTATACTATGTTTCTTTTAGAGTCAGGGGTGCCAGTTGGAGTCAGAAAAAAACATTGAAATATTTTGTAAGGCAATATAGGGTATATACTACAGATATATACACCCTAAAACTGTACAGAGATAAGTTTTACACATTCCGATTTTCGTTTATGTATTTCCGCATTTTACGGCATTTTTCAATGTCCCGTATTATCGCTCACTGTCTCTATGTGGAAATTCATGGTGTAAAAATTGAAAACTGGCATCCCTGTAGAGTCTAATTGTTTCGCCGGACTTGCCTTCCTCCCTGGAGCGCTTCTCGGAGCGGCGCCTCATCTCCTCGTCGGTGGGGACCAGTATAGCCACCTTGCGCTGGAAGCCCTCGAAGGAGCGCATCTTCCTCCTGCGGGCTGACGGGTAGACGTTGGTCTGGTCGAGAACCAGGTTCCTCTTCTCTCTGCCTCCTACAACCACAGCCACGCGCTCAGTTACAAGTGTGAATTACCTCATCTTATACACGTACAGTAGAACCCCGCATAGGCGGACAGCCTCCGTTACGGGCCAAAGTGTCCGCTAACGCGGGGTGTCCACTTACACGGGGCTCAAACATACATCTAATAGAGGGAACCGTTCCAAGCAAATGTGTTCGTTGACGCAGGGTGTCCGTTAGGCGGGGTTCTACTGTACTTCTTTAGATCTACTCATCTTAAAAACAAAAATAAATAGGAGACTGCAAAAATTCCCTTTCTCCTGTAACATTTCAAGTTTTTTTAAATTCTAATTGACTGTTATCAGACTGCTGTGGTCTGTACTACTTTACTCCCTCCTACACTGTAGGGTCTTTGTGGCAATTGCATCCACAGCAATATCTCTCTGGATTTCTTTATTACCTGCCAACGTAGCAAAGATGTTCTACACTCTAAGAGAATATTGCAAGGCTGGTACACAGGCGTCGATTCACTAGAACTTTGAATAGATAGGATCAATGGCCTCATGGATGAAAGAAGTATTCATACTATATGTGTAAAGAGTGTGTAGACGGTTCGGGTAACATACCTATCTCGAAGAGTTTGTTGAGGGCGCCCGTGGCCTTCTTGATGAGCACTTCCCAGCGCCCGCTGAAGTTCCTCTTGCGGGGCAGTCCCATCACCTTCATCTTGTCGATGAGGCTGTCCGTGCCGATGATGTTGTACCGCTTCTCGGGGTGGTCCTTGGCGAAGTTAAGGGCCCAGGTCGTCTTACCTGTCCCCGGCAAGCCGCACATCATGATCATCTGAGCGGAGAAGAGAACACCTTAGTCACGTTGAAATTCAGTGACGGAAGTCTTAGTCAGAATAAATATATGGAAGTCAATTCTGAAGGAAAATATCCATTTAGTTGCTTACCGTCCCTACATGATGGATCATCAAAAGGTTCAACTTTTCTCTCTAGTAAACATAGTGTGTCTAACTGACCTGTTATCAAAGGAAAGACGATATAGCCGCTCACACACGGCTTTGCTTGATTAGGACTTTTTTTCCATATTCTTCCAGGTAGCGATCTGGAGACTCTATACATCTGTAGAGACCGGTTCGTATGAGGTGGATGGTAAACGTGGCTCACTCACCTCGCAGTCGGACTTCTTGGCTGGCGGCAGCATGCCTCTGACGCGCAGGTTGAGCGGAACCTGGCTGATGTAGGAGAAGCTGGGCGGAGGTGCGAACCACGGGGCGCGCTGTCCGTAGTTCATCTGCACTCTACAACACGACATGACATTCATTAAAGTCTATCTGCACTCTACAATACACGACATGACATTCATTAAAGTCTATCTGCACTCTACAACACATGACATGACATTCATTAAAGTCTATCTGCACTCTACAATACACGACATGACATTCATTAAAGTCTATCTGCACTCTACAACACACAACATGACATTCATTAAAGTCTATCTGCACTCTACAATACACGACATGACATTCATTAAAGTCTATCTGCACTCTACAACACACGACATGACATTCATTAAAGTCTATCTGCACTCTACAACCTACAACATGACATGACATTCATTAAAGTTTGCTACTGCTGGAGATGAAGGAGAAAGGTGGCTGTACACCACACCACATAGACATGGTATGAGAAGGACTGGCCTTTGATATAGCAGTAAATCTACCACTGCTGGGGATGAAGGAGAAAGGTGGCTGTACACCACACCACATAGATATGGTATGAGAAGGACTGGTTTTTGATATAGCAGTAAATCTACCACTGCTGGGGATGTAGGAGAAAGGTGGCTGTACACCACACCACATAGACATGGTATGAGAAGGACTGGTTTTTGATATAGCAGTAAATCTACTACTGCTGGGGATGTAGGAGAAAGGTGGCTGTACACCACACCACATAGACATGGTATGAGAAGGACTGGTTTTTGATATAGCAGTAAATCTAACATTGCTAGGGATGAAGGAGAAAGGTGGCTGTACACCACACCACATAGACATGGTATGAGAAGGACTGGTTTTTGATATCGCAGTAAATCTACCACTGCTGGGGATGAAGGATAAAGGTGGCTGTACCCCACACCACATAGACATGGTAGGAGAAGGACTGGCCTTTGATATAGCAGTAAATCTACCACTGCTGGGGATGAAGGAGAAAGGTGGCTGTACACCACACTACATAGACATGGTATGAGAAGGACTGGTCTTTGATATAGCAGTAAATCTACCACTGCTGGGGATGAAGGAGAAAGGTGGCTGATTTGCTTACGCCACGTCATATATAAATATATTCATAGGTACGAAAGGGAGGTAAAGCCTCTGTTAATTTGCAATTTGAAAATAATATATATATAGTACATAATACAGTACAATAATCCAACTAGGGAACAAGGTATAGTATACATCCGAGCTTAATAACTATCTTATAACTAGCGATGAGAGGATGATAGGATGATAATGTCGAAGGTAATGGGGATGAAGGGAAAGGTGGCTGCCGTGGAAAAGTAGAAATAACTCTTAATAACAATTTTTTGTTTTAAATTTTTTTTTTTGTTTTAAATTTTTTTTTTTTTTTTTTTTTTTTTAATAACAACAAAAGAGTGAAGTTGGTACCTGCAGTTCTTGCTGAGCACGTGGGGGAAGAGCGCCTTCTCCTTGACGCCGACGGGCCAGCGGTGGAGCGGCACGGCCACGCCCAGCCAGCGCCCGTTCTTGGCGTAGCTGATGTTGGGAGGGCGGGCCTCCAGGTCGACCATGGCCAGGATGACGTCCCCCTGGCCGAACTCCTCGCCGTACGACGTGAACTTACAGTTGGTGCTGAACTTGCCCGTACCTCCGTAGCCGTACGACATGGGCTCCTCGCCTGGTGGTGACAGAGGGAGAGGGTCAGTTACATCTACCACCACAGGAGTTCTTACATAAACAGGGTAAAGAAGAAACCAACAAGTTTTGGTCAAAGTCGTCGTTCTCCACGAGTTTGATGCGGAGTGATATGAACGAGGCGACAGCCGAGTGAATATCACATAGCATTCAAACGAGTTGGAGAATGACTTCTTTGACCAAAACGAGTTGCTTTCTGTATTTATCTCACCCCTGTATTCACTAAATACTTGGACAACACACAGGATATAGACCATGGAGAACGGGCTGCAATACTTGTAGGGGCATGGAGAACGAGTTCCCAATGTTAAGCCTATGGACATTTATTCCAGGGGTGAGATAAACACGCAGATGCCAGTCAGGTCGAGATAAAAGACCCCAAAACATCCAAATCCGGATTATATCCACTCTCTAACATGATCTAGGCTTAATACACGAGCAAGACCCGGAAAGAACTGGAAAACTGACATCTCTGAAAATGTGTATTCTGAAACGCGTGACCATTTATCTATCTAGACGGGGATGGACATTTAAGGTCGTTGGGGCCAGATGGAAATTGGCGCTCACTTGCCTCATTTTGTCCTTTAGGATACATAAGAGTTGTACAACTATCTTATTTTTAATAACTCCATCACAGCAAAATACATTAATCTGAAGGGAAGCACGGAAATGACCAAAAGTGTTCTAGGATACTTAGAATTATGAAAATATCTTTTTCTTGGAAAAATGATTATCGTCAAAACAAAACCTATTAATTTGAAGGTAAAGACTGGAATGAGGGGGAAACGGTGACCTTCAATGTCATGTTCGTGTCCACAGAGACTGGGAGTAGGGATGGTATATATTTATATAGAGATAGGAGTTGATATTATCACGACAATATGAGGTCCTTATAAAAAAAAAGAAATCATTAAATAAATATATACATTTCTGTTTGTTGTAACAAATCTTAAGTCGGGAGAGGGGGAAATACTGACCGTTAACATTATAATAAACATTTTTATTAAAGAAAACCACATAATCATGATAAATATATAAAAATAGTTAAAATTTTTACACAGCTCAATATATAACCACTTTGGCCACAAAAAGATATATATGCATATATCTTAGAAGAAGGTTAATATTTTGAGGACTAAAATTATAAGTCAAATGCCAAGTGAATTTATGGCGACTACCACAAAATATATTGGATAGATCGTAGGTAATAACTATATATGACAAAAATTTCCACTACTTAGTACTAAATTATGTTCTATCAAAATATCTGAATTAACTTTGTGTTTGATGGTCACCTAGACGGTGCTTGTATGACAATGTGAATCTCAGAAAATGTTAAAATGACGACGTACAATATTAACTATCAACGCAAGACGCGTACGGTTTCCAGCACTGACTTCCTTGCTTGGACACAACTTATCACGTCCCGATAATAAAATCAGGAAATCTTATTGATATATATTTTGATTGAGATCAAAGTCATATCCTTCTTCAATCATTCTTGGCAAGAAAACAGATTAAGTAAATTTGTATGAATAACATTAAATCAAATGACATTCCTTTCGTTACACTCAACTACTCATTGCATTCCCACACTGACACACATTGAACTATCTCCATGGAGGATATTTTCTTTGTGCATTTATGTGTTTTAATGCACCATAATCTCCAATGAATATATTTTGTTCGTGCATTTACACATTTGAATGCACCATTATCTCCAATGAAGAAATGTTGTTTGTGCATTTATATGTTTTAATGCACCATAATCTCTCCGTTTTTTAAAACGCACAATATCCCCAACCATACAGGGTCTTAAGCCCCAGTCACACAGGCTTTAAATCTAGCATATTTCTATTTACGCACATTTACGTTTATATACGTTTTGCAAAATGTTCCTGTCGAGTGGATTTCTTCCAATGAAACGAGAGAATGCATGTGATGGATTTTTTTTTAAACTAACAAAAAAAGTAGAAAGAATTGAAAATTTAAAATACATGTCGAGTATTTCTTTAAAAAAATGTTAATTACTGTCTTACGATATAGAAACATATCCCAGCATTTTGCAGGAACTGTTCAACCAAAGATGGTAATGGTAAAACTGGTTAGTAATCTTACAAACAGAAGAATCACTTGTTAAAAAAACATCTCCTCGGAATAAAGCGGATCTATACCTTTCTTTTTTTTTGTAAAAACCTGTTACATTCCCAATTCTTTATAAAGAAACGAGTGCGCTTTCCCTTGGCCTAACTGATTAGGCCCGCTCCGTGCTAATACCCCGAAGAGAGGCAGACCGTAGCAAGTGTTCGATATATAGCGAAGCAGCTCCTTGCAACTCCTGTCAGGTCCTCCACTAGCTAACACTGCACTACCATCAGCAATAAACATTGTAACAGGATCGTATAATTAGATTTTATTCAGTTTACTATCAGGACACTGTACAGAGCGACAGGAGAGTAAGAACAGACATAGCTCAAACTTTCTCTCAGATCTGATCCTTCATATGAAGATCTTCGATGAAAGAGGGTTAGTATGGAAGACTGAACTGTCGATAGCTAAGTGATCTCTCGGTCTTAAAACGGCTCATTTGTGTTTGTTTTACCTCAAGGTTCGGCTTTTCTCACTGGGTTCTAGTCATGGGGCAGTGATCAAATCTAGGAGATGACTTCAGCCAGAAATGCTGCCTCTACCTTCAGGCAAGAGGTCTTCTACTTCCCATATTCTTGTACCCCGTTAGGATTGCCTGTAATTACTTTGCATAAATAAACCTGCAAAAAAGGTGTTTGTTTGTTTGGGTAGTTTAACGTCCAATATGTATTAGACTTACTTTGGGTTTTACCAAAACTATGAGATGAAGTTAAGTAGAAATCCCACCCCTACACATTCACCAAGGAGAGAGTTCTTTTACTTCCCACACCACATAGACATGATATGAGAAGGATTGGCCTTTAATATAGCAGTCAGTCTACCACTGCTGGGGATGAAGAAGTAAAGTGGGTGCAGTGAGACTCGAACCCACAAATTCTGATAACCTCAGGATTACAAGTCCAGTGCTCTTCACCACTGAGGTCCCAAACCCGGTAGCATTAGATGTTTGCATGCAAGCATATCCAGCCTGCACCACACAAAGGCAAACGACCAAGAGGGTGAACAGATTGATCATTGATGTCTACCCAAGCAAAACAGGTGTCCGTTCCAAGCATGTCCCATTCATAAAAGCTTTTTAATATCATCAGAAAGTGTTGAAAAGTAAAACATGAAAACCGAAACGAACTGTTCTGTACCTATTTATCTGAGTACAAGAAACACTGAACCTCTAATATACCACACATCTTTCCAGAGCATATCAATGAAAAAAAACAACCTATTACCATAATTTGCCAATTGCATTGTGTTAGAGTCGGACTTCAGCTTCAGAATGAAATTGTGAATTGGTCTTTGCGTCTATTTGTCAGGTTTGGGGGCTGCTTTGATTTTTCAGGCTGTTTAAGCATGGCACCCGAGTGGAAAACTCTAAATTTGTGGAATTGTAATTGAAAATGGAAGTACATGTGTTTAAATGTTGTGTGTGTTTCCTGTACCCCTCTACTGATCTCAAGCCTTGCCATGAAATATATCGTGTGTGTGTATTCCATGTCTCAATGGGATGATGGTAGACTGCAGATATCAAAGGTCCCAGGAAAGCTCAGCCTACAGCGTAAACTACCATTTCGTCGCAGCTGCTGCCTCGCTTCAGACTTGCGGATCACCGATGTTTTGGCAGGTGTACTGAATGAGCATGTAGGATTTTTAGAAAAACATTTAAAATAGTTGCCCATTATATTTTGGAAGGTTCAGTGTAGCTTTTATTGTTTTTGTAATTTTAATAAATCGTCTTGGCAGAGGTACATGTGATTTGGTTCAAGGTCATTCAAGGTATTCATCACATATCCTAATATTTAATCATTTGGACCGGTATCGAGTCTAACGAAGGTGCTAGCACGTTGGCAAATCTTCATGTTTCTATGTATTCTCATATGATGGCACTGAATGTGAAAATAAGTATAAACAAAACTCCTGTTGTAATCCTTATATATAGCCAGTGGATTCTGGCAAGATGCTGACGCTGCAAACCCCCCAAGCACATACAAGGAGAGACGTGGGGAGCTCTAGGAGCGTGACGGTCTGGAGAACCAGGACCGAAAAATAATGAAATGGCAATGTACTAGTTATTGTATTTCATATACTAGTTAAAATATCTCCAGGTTTAATTGAGTATGTTTGGAAATGACAAAAAGGGGCTGAAACCTTAAATCTGGTAATCCTGCATGATAGCAATTTTAGCACACAGAATTTGTGGATGTTTTCACTTACTAGAAGACACAATGTCACATCCAGCAAGTGATGTCCTATGTTAGGATAATGTTCTATGACAGATGTCTTGTTCTACAAATACTGGGCCTGGTCACATGAGCTGAATCTTATATTTGTAAGGGAATCAGATGCAAATAAGATCCCAACTGCTGAAGGACAAAACTTAATAGGTACTGTAATAAGACAAACCTAAGCTTTTCCAACCCTCTATGTAATTTTTATAAAGCAGTTAGTTTAACCACCGTCAAAATGTATGTAACCATAACAACTATAAATCCAGAAGCACACCCATAATCTTGATCTATATCTTTGGCCATGACGAGGGGAAAAAATACAACTAGGAAGATTAAAGAAATAAATGGCTTAAATTGAAAACAAATGTAAGAAGCAAAAATTATAAACCATCAATCCAGCGGGTAGGTTCAGGTCGCATTGGCAACCAGGCGCTGTTGACTGACCCAGTCACCTTCGATTGACAAAATTTCCTGATTGAATTTGATTAAATTATCCAGTTGGTCCTCTTTAAGACTTAATAATACCCCAAATAATGGATGAAACAGGAAAAGTGAGTACAATTCTGGACCAATACTTTTGTCTCATACAACCTATACCTTTCTCAGACTAAATGTTTCTGATAAGTACTCAGCATTGAAATATATTAGCGCAGGCCTGACCATTGTCTTATATGAACAAATCTTCATGTTTCTGTTTTCACACATATGATGGCACTGAATGGGAAAATAAGTATTAACAAAACTCCTGTTGTAATCCTTGTATATAGCCAGTGGATTCTGGCAAGATGCTGACCCTGCAAACCCCCTAAGCACATACAAGGAGAGACGTGGGGAGCTCTAGGAGCGTGACAGTCTGGAGAACCAGGACTGGGAAATGGGGAATCAGTGCAACACAAGCTATACAATAGGCTTTATACATATTCAAAGATAAATGGATATGTTCACAAAAAAGCCTGAAATTTGTTTGTTTGGGTAGTTTAATGTCCAATTTGTTCAATTAGACTTGAAAACCTGAAATAACATGAGCACTAGCATCCGTATGTCACACAGGGTATAGCAATTTGAGCACAGAATATGCTGTTTTCTTATAGTAGATGACACATTATCACCTCCGGCAAGTAATGTCTGTAGGAAGGACAATGCTCTAGGACAAAAGATGTCTTATTCCACTATCGTTTCATGAAAAATATATGTCACAGAGTTCCACACATCGTAATTGCTAAGGTTTATCCTGTAAAAGCTGAATCTAATTTTTGTTGGGGATTTGGAGGCTACTTAGAATCTAAAAGGTCAGTTGGGCTCATTCAGACAAAATCTATTAAATAAATTATATTTTCAGGCGGTGTTCAAGTTAATTACCTGCTATATTTTGCACATTATTCCTTAGTCGTTCTCATTCGACATTTTACAATCCTTGACACAGTGGGTTCAACAAGAAAATCACCTTGCCTTTGCTCACTGTTATTCTGGCCGAACATTTTGCAGAAGTTGGCCCAGGGAAACAACGGAAATCCACTGTGAAGCAAACCGCGAACCTCTATCATACCACTGTTGCGGAGTATCTGAGCGCAGTAAAGCATCTCAACAGTGTCGAAAGACAGGAAGGCATGGTAGGACTCTTACCTGTCTTTCAGTCTAAATAAGAGGGTTTTCATATCTCAAACAACATTCATCTCCTTCATATGTCAAACAACATTCATCTCCTATGATAATGATTAGAAAATTAACATGTTTCCCTAACAGTGAAACCAGAAGATAATTATGTAACATCTCATAACCCACCACCTCATAATATCACAACTACCCTTCTCAGGAGATTCCAAAAGTTGCAACCTCGTAAAGCCACATGTGCATATTCTATTCCAACAACAATCCCGAAATTCCTTACACCAGTAGGAAAATACTGTCTCTGAGAATATCATTCAATGTGACATTCCTTTGTTATCACTGAATGATCAGAGATCCTTATTTTGACAATGATAGATCTTACAGGGAACGGGTAGGTATTAGTTGGATCTTATTATCAATGCTGATTTTAGTTGATTTTCAGAGCTGATTGCTGTTCATTTTAAAATGATAATTGCTGGAACATTCAAAATGGACTACCGGCAGAGTGCCTGAGAGAGCGATCCCACAAAGCAAGCGCTGAAGTGCAGCATTAAGTTCTGTGATGCTGGGTTCCTGCACCTATTTAACCCATTGCAGAGGTTGGCCCAAGGAAACATGAGAAATCCACTGTGTGAAGCAAACTGCGAGCACCTATCATACCACTGTCACTGAGTATCCAAGTGTAGTAACCATGCTCCACGAGTTGTCATAAGACAGGGAGGCATGGTGGAAATATGTCTTGAAATCCTTATTGAAAACCTTGGCAAAAAGCTTTCACCTATATTATGTCAGTTTAGAAGACTAAAACATAACAGTTTGAATAGATAAAAGGGATGGTGCAGACAAGTAATAGGTAAGTATGGGTGAAACATCAGTTAACATGGATCTAGAATACTTTACATGATAACTTAGATTTGTAACGGCAGATATGCAAACAGTGCAAAGGTGTTAAACCAGTAGATTTAGTCTTCTTCTAATGCATATCTAGGATACAGTACAAACGCACTAAGTAAAATTAGTAACACACTCTCAGCTGAGGTAAAAGGTATCATCACAAATAAATTTTAATTACTAAGATTTAATCATGCATGATATAATGTTTGGTTACGATGTTTGTTTGTGGGGTCTAATGGTCTGATGGCCCATCTGGGCCCCTTTTAGACTGCCTCAGTGAGAGTTTGCAGTAAATTGATGTGGTTGATAAAGAAAATATGGATGTTCTGTTAAATGTGTTTATATAAATGGGTAAGGAAATATTTTGAGATAATGTATAGTATGAAAAACATTTTGTTTCTGTGTTTCAGTTGTAGGAATAGTCAGGAAGAGCATGAAAGCTTTAGACTTTCAACGATCTTATATACTTTTTATTGTCTTTCTTGTAAATTAATAAAACAATTTCTAACCCAGTGTCAAGTAAAAATAAACTAACAGGAAGTGTAAGATGACCTGCTACCTGGTCAAAGTCATAATTTCCATTAATTTTTTTTTTAATTTTTTTCATGAGAATCTGAGAGAAAGTTTTCTGTGCATCGTGGACATGTTTTGAGCAGCTTGCCTCAAATAAGGTCATATTCCAATATGACCAATCATAATAAGAAATAGAAGGAATGAAGTGTCGCTGTTTAAGACGCATAAATGAAGGCAATGAGGGTAGAGTAGGAATTGGTGAAATAAATTGAACCTCAAAGGACAGAGATGCTCAAGAGTTGTTAATTATGTTCCCCTTTTCCTAATTTTTACTTCATGCACCAATACATCATCACTATGTTATGAAAGGTATGTTGTTTATGGTAAGACCAAGGCAATCACAAATTAGCTGTCTCGCATGAAAACATCTAGAAATACCAAGCCTCTGACATGCATTTATAAACAACTGGATGAGAGGATCCATTAATTTTCACCATATGTCGACAAACAAAGTAAGTTTAGTATGGCTGGTAGGGCATATAAAATGTATATCAACAAGTAGATTGGTACGATTCTGAGCTGGCCGGTTGGGAAATGATCTATTATATTTTAGTTTAGTTCTATCATGAATATTAATTAGATGATTTTATACATGCTGTATCTTTACATTAGGTCCTGTCTAAAATTGTTAACGAAAAATAGCCCCACACCAGAATCTTTATCTTCTTTATTTTATGCACGATAGAATATTCTGAATTGTGGAGAAGCCTGTAGTGTTTCCGGCGTAGCTACCGCTGGACTGCACTAGACCTTCATGATGGTGGCGAAGCATACTTTCAGCTCATTCTTGGATGGAGCACCGCCCTGGATGCTGCATCGCGTACAGGTGACGCAGCAGACCATGCTGCAGCTACAGCAGGACACGTTGTATCTATTATTATATACCTATGGCTGTATCAACTGCGTATACTGCCCGCTCCTACCCATGGCGTATTTATACCCGTACGGCACACTGTGCCGTACGGGGTATGTGATCACGTGACTAGATAAAATATCGCCATTTTTAGGTATATAATAATACGAAAACGGGCTGACTATCTTCGTACATCAAAATACTTGGTAAAATTATTGATCAAATACATCCCTCTGCCTCCGGCATCGGGATGTATGTGATCAATAATTTCACCGCGTATTTTTGACGTACGAAGATAGTAAGCCAGTTTCCGTATAATACTGTAAATTGTGTCAGACGGTGAGTGTGGTGTGGGCATGAATGCCACCACATGCAACTCCCCGTCAAGGGAATTTGAACAATTAATATTCTATATTATTATATACCGGTGCATGAATGTCTCAAATATACGCCCTAGTAGTAATGATTTCATTCGTCCACACTGTGGCGTGATATATATAATACTACCCTACGTACCACGTGACCACTCATTCTTCTATTTAGTGAGTTGTAAAATAACATTCTTAATTACTTCTAGGTATATAATAATAAAAAGACATGGTTGGTGTCTGAATGGAATCTGTTCCTCGATATTTTGGTCAGAAATACTCATCTCATGTTTCGAATTCGGTGAGTATTTTTGACCAAAATATCGAGGAACAGATTCCATTCAGACACACTAACCATGTCTTTCTATATTCTCTTTACTTTAAATAGGAGCATTAGTGTTTTCCTGGGATACATCTCATGCATCAAAGGCCCTTCTCATGCAATCTAATGTGGGGCCCGTCATGATTGGCAGATTATCCTCTTAGTCTGACAGTAGAGAAAGCTCCGGCATCCACTACTGCGGCACAACCTCTCTATAACAAGATCATTACAATAATTCCCCTTTGCTCCTTCAAGTTGTTTGCAATCTTGAATCACACTCCTAGAAATGTTTTTAGCAGCTTGCTTCAAATCCGATACGACCAAATCCCAATAAGAAACAGGAGGAATGAACTGTCACGCGTAAAGAGACAGAAATGAAGGCGTTAAGATCATAGTAGAAAGGTAATGGGGTTTTTACGAAGAGAATAGTCTCAGTGAAATAAATCAGACCTTGAAGTACAAGAAGATGATCAGAGCTTGTTCATTTTGCTTTCTTCCCCAATACGTAAACCAATAACCCCGTACAACATTTGTATGTCATAAAGAGTTTGTCGGTTACGGTGAACAGACAGACTAGGACAATCACAAGGTATCTGTCTCACATGGAAATATGTAGAAATACCAAGCCTTGGACATGTAGCAAGCATGCCCAGGATTGGTTCTGTTCTCATTTCAAGCAGGAGTTAAACCTAAAACAGCTTCCTCTATAATATAGAGAAAAGCCCACTAATGAGGTAAGCTTAATATGGATGGTAGGACATATATATCAGCAATCAAATTGGTAGGATTCTAAGCTGTCTGATTGGGAAATGATCTATATTTGACTTTAAATGGGAGTTGTACTTGAGAATGAGGATTCAAAGAATTATTGTCCTTGGTCCTGTCCATGCGAATCATAGGGCCCTTCTTTGTTTGTTCTTCTGTTTGGGTAGTTTAATGTCTATTCGTTCAATAGGCCTCTTTAACAACTACTGTTTTGTGTGGGGGATGTCATGATCTGGCAGACTGAACCCCATGTTCTCAGCGTGACCGCTACCACTGTACTACCTCTCTATAAAGAAGACCAATTGAGTAATTCCACCTTGTTCCTCAATGAAACGGTGATTACTACGGTTACTGTCAGTTTATCAATACATATGAAGATTCCCCATCTTGCTGGTGAGGTCATTCAAGCTGTATACAATCCTCCTCACACATTGCTACAAATGGTTTGAGCATCTTGCTTCAAAGGAGATTATTTTTAAATTTAGTCAAGGAATGAAGCACCACTGTTAAGGAGACAGGAATGAAGGCACTAAGGTTTTCGCAGGTTGGTTAAATAAATCAGACCTTTAAGTACAGAGAAGACATTCTGAGCTTGTTCGTCAGGTTTCTCTCCCTCCAATTTTCCCTCATGACGAAAATAACAACCCTGTACAATATCAGTACGTCAAGATTTGTTGTTTCGGTTAATATGGCAGAATAGGAATATCGCAAGGTATCTATCACACATGGAATTATAAAAAAAATAGAAAGCCGCAGACATGTACTTATAAACGGAGGAGGAATTAAAGGATCCGTTCATATTCTCCATTCTCCATTGACACGAAGAACTGAACTTGTATCAGATGTGTTTTGGACGATAAATAAATCTTTTTTGTTTGGGTAGTTCAACATCCAACTTGTTAAATTAGACTTAAAAATAAATCTTTTAAAAGCAATCCTTGACACATTGCTAGAAATATTTTGAGCATCTTGCTTCAAAGGAGATTAATTTTAGATATAGCCAAGGAATGAACCCCCACTGTTAAGAAGAGAGGAATGAAGGCACTAAGGTTTTATTGGGACGATCTAAGGTCTAACCCTTTTTATTTGTGTACATTTAGTTCAGTTGATTCTATTCAATGTTTTCAACCTTTTTATAAACTATCAAATAGACGCATCTCTTTAAAAAAGCTGATTATATTGTAGTCTAAAACCAAATTTTCCCCATGGAAGATCTGTCCATTTATAACAATGTGGAATAAACCTTATGAAAATAATGTATATTTACTTTTTTTGTCACTTTTTTTAACGATTTTCTTCGACTTTCTTTAAGCTTTTGACAGGTCAGCGGGATATGCTGTTCAGCTATAGGCATAACGCAGATTCAGGAGGTATTCGTCTGTTGACCTTTTCATCGATGGGTCAACTTCAATTTTTCATCAATCCCTCATTTTCTCCTCACATTCACAGTTGTATGAATGACGTGGATTTTGTTTCTCTTTTAGCTTGTTCCAGTCAGCTTGCAAATTCTCTTATTGGATCTATCAGGTTAAGGTGTAAAAATTTCATCATACCAAATTGCAATTTCAGAACTTCCTTTGCTGGTCTGTTTGCCTCTTCATTTCCTTCAATTTTTATGTGCCTTGGCAGCCAGCACAGAATTGCTTCCCTCCTTCCTTTCTACAAGTAGGTGCTCTCTAACTTTTCTTTCAGAAAGGCTGATGTGAGAACATTCAAGGATTCTTGAGGACATGATTTCGAGTCTGAGTATTCACTGGGGTAGGAGACATTTGTTTGAGGTTTAATGACCAAGAGGTCAGTGCTGTGTTAGCCTCTGCATTGAAGATACCTGTAGTCAGGGTTACCATGTGGCTTATGGACTCCAAAGCCTACATTCTGTCCTTCTATGGAAAGATAAAGTGTATATGTGAGTGTAGTCTCTATGCTTATCCTGTTTCCTTCCAGGTCAGTTTTACCATCTTGTTTTTACTAAAGTCAAGGATAACCTTGGAGCAACACTTGAAGGTTTGAGCTCTCTAAAATCATAGAGAGTTTCATTAGTGCAAGTCACTTGTTTGTTTGGGTAGTTTGACGTCCAATTTGTTCTACTAGACTACAAGAAGCAAATGGTGAGGCTACTCTTTGTTTGAATGATTTTACATCAGGTCAACCATTGGAGGTCCTTTCCAGACTCCCTCATTGTTTGAAGTGTTTGCAATCCTGGATTTCTCAAATGATTTCTCTCCTCAAGGGATCAAGCAGAGGTCTGATAATAAAACTTTCCCTACTGATAATACTATTCATAGCTTTCCAAAAATCTTTGTCTCCCTGAGGAAGGTTAGAATATCTTTCTTATCAGTGTTTTGAAAAAGACTGTACGTGGATGTTCTACCTCTTAGATACTTGTCCCTTTTTGTTGCCTGACAAGAGAGCATACGATGGTTCACTAAGAGAACCATGTGTCATTGCTGGCACATGGGTTGTAATTCACCTCATATGAGGTGACCATGCGTCGGCCTCGAGTCGCTTATTGGTAGATGGGTCAATCTTGTCAGCTCACTTCTTGTCAGACCTGTATTTTTTTGTTTCTTACCAACCAGTGGTATGATGGTATGGAGTTTGTTGTTTTGGGTAGAACTCCAATGGCTCTGCTGTTTCTTTTGTGTGTATTCTCTGGGCATCGGCAGAAGGTCGCTGTGCGGAATAGTTCCTGCACCTGGTCCTAGACCAAGAGCCATCTTAGCTGCCTGGTCTGCAGCTTCATTGCCTTCTATGTCTGTGTGGCTGGGTAGCCAACAGAAGACTACCTCTTTTCTGTTATGGCTTGTATCTCGGGGTTCCTTGGATCATGCTGACATAATACCCGCAAGCAAGACCATGTGTCAGTGATGATGTACTTTGATGAGCCGGACACCTTCATCCATTACAAAGCACTCATGAGAGTATGTGCTTAAGCAGTGAGGCTACTGATGGCCTGTTCGGGAATAGATCTGATTATTCTTTCTGAATATTGTCGCATGGATGGGATTTTCTGAGTTTCCTCCACCTTGATAACATACTGAAGACACTTTTTTTTTTTCCCTGTAGTGATTTCCAAGTGATGCAAATGCTGTCTGTGACTTCTTTCCGCTGTCGTCATGATAAAACTATGTAGCAGATGACAAAGTCATCAACATACAGGTTGGCATGGACTACAAAGTGAAGATTCTCGGTGATCTCAGTGAATGTTGTACCTGTGAGTACAGATAAAACCCTGTTGGCAAGAAAGTGTGAGATAAACATTCTTTCATATAGACTTAGTCTGTGTATATCTTGCAGAATACCATGTTTCCATGTGGTATCATAAGCTTTCTGTAGGTCAAAGAATAAGCCAATCACAAGTTAATTTCTGGCAGATCCTTCTTTGATGAAACTTTCCAAGCTAACAAGTTGTCCCATGTGCTTCTATTTTCCTCAGCACCTGCCTGATGAGGGTTAAGGTGGTTACTAGATTCCAGAAACCGGGTCAGCCGATCGTTCACCGACTAAAAACTGAATCAAAACAGTATCAAAGAATGATACCTGATATATGTTTTAGACGGAGCCAGCAAAGTCCTTACTGATTAGTACTATGATAACACTGAGGAATTTGGTTAAAAATGTTACGCAAAACGAGAGCATCATTGCGTGGCAACAGTCACACGCAAGTCTAACTTGGTGACAGTATCCACTATCAATTTTTGTTGATAGCACCCCTAACTTTGGCACCCAAAACAGGGTCTTTAGGCCAATAAACAGCTGTTTCTTTCTATGGGAAATTATCTGGCTTATGTTTGTGCATAGTGTTTGTAAGGACTTAAATTTTAACAAAATCAAACGATCATGGTTTTATCACGAGTTGTTGACAGCAACAAAGAATGTTGACAGTAATCCTAGTGACAAACTCTTTTTTTCAGATCGTCCTTTTTAATATGACATGAAACTACCAACATGTGGTAGGTCTACTTCAAGACCATAACCTATCTCTACCTCCTAGAGCTACGCACCAAATGAATCAGCAGTGTTGATCACAATTCTCCGAAACTATGATCTACAGGCAATTAGGTTTAACGCCAAGAAGCAATTGACAGGTTGAAGAGATGATGTCATGTGGAAAGGTTATCTTAGAAAACGCAAGGTCGTAGGCTGGAAATGCAGAAGTAGAAATCCCCTTTTGTTTCTAGTTCAGCCTATGTAGCAGATATATCCGCAAGTAGGTAAATAGAGAACATAAAACTACCCCCCTTTGGTAGATTCTATCAGAAGGGTGTTTACCCTTCAGAGTAAGAGACAACGCGCTGAAAATTGAAACAACCTGAAAGAAAAACACCACATGTATGTTGCATTAAAAATAGCAACAGCATATGTAAACTTGCTTTAAGGCAAACACTAAAATCAGCCACAATACTTCTGTGATTATGGCTGGTTTGTATTTCTGTTTTCAGTTTTCATAAGAAAGAAAGGTGGCAACAGCGGCTGTTGTGCTTTAGGTACCTAGTTGGAATGACGTTGAATCGAGGGACCATCCGATGCGCACCACATGCGGGTGTTCTTCTTGGTGGTCATCGCCAAAATCTACTGGCAGAAACTCGGAGATCATAACCTCATAGCAGACCTGAAACGAGACAGCGGACCCACATCCCCCCGTAAGAAACGGCATGACAACATGACAAGGCATTCAGGTGGCGACCCGCCTCAGCAAATCACACAGGTAACTGTCCGTAGCTTCAGCAGCAGGCTCTGTCCCCTTTGTTCTCCCTTTTTTTTGGAGTGCATCAACACTCATTGCGTCCCAGTATCAGCTGGTCAGAGCTGAAGGAAATGTATTTTCAGCTTTCCTGTTTCCCTGAAAATTGAGTTTTTTCCTATAAACTCCATTTGAGGTACATGACAATAGATAACAGTATATCCTTTAACGTTTCAATAAAAGAACAAGGTCTTCAACAACAGAATTCAAACACTTCCTCCATGCAGCCACATGACAACTTATTCACGGTTACACCGAAGACCACAGTGAGGTTGGCTGTGTTGTGGTGTGGGGTTTCCCGCATGCAGACCGGTCTCACAATGTGAGTAAAATGAGGAACTTGAGAAGAGAGATAGAAAGGGAGAGGGTTTATAGGCTGAAAACTATACTATCGGGTAAAATTAAGAGTAGCTTGGTGTTTTGTCAACTAACTTTAAAGTTGTGAGATGAAAAGAAAAGTCATATATCCAACATCCATAAAAATTAAAACATATTATTTCCTGTGTTTATACCTTAAAGACCGAAAATCTATATCGAATCATGAACAATCATTTCAAAGTTAACTAGAGAACTTGACTCTTGATTTGAGCAGTTTAGGAATGAATTGTATAGAGTTGTAGAAAAGAAATTGGGTACAGTCAGATTTCTGCAAGGCCTTCTCAAGGTAACGTGTCTATGGTCACTGCACTATTCTTTGCAATGCTAACACTTCATGACCGCAGTTTTTGGTGCATTCTGTTTTACCTTTATGAAATCAAAGTGATAAAATAAACCCAGTTATGAATAGCATAGCCCTTTGATTAAGACACTGGGTACGAGAGGATAACTTTAACAGGAAAATGCATAAAGTTTAAAGATAAGGGCAAACGATGTTTCAAAAATAAGTATTTCACAATGTTTTAGTCTATTTATAGTTTTTACTATTGATATATTTTTATGGGGATGTTACAATAAAAAATGAAAGGCAGTAATAGTCAAAGGTAAAAAAGATGTCGATTCAAACTCCCATTAGTATCCAATTTAAAAAACAAAAAAGTAGATTTTAGAGGACAGGGAGTTATCAAAATTTAGATATTTTTGTCTAATTATCGAGACACAAGTTCTTAGAACTCATTCCGGTGTTTTGTTTGTTTGGGTAGTTTAAGGTGCAATTTGTCCAATTAGACTCATTCCGGTGTTTCAGCGACACTGACAGTAGTTTCCATCTTTTTGATAAAAACAAACATGATTGTCCTGTAATGTGCCCTTAGCAAACTAGATTTAAGGTACCTGTAGAGGCTTTTTGGGGCTTTGACACGTTACCTTAAGATTAACAAAGATTAAAGGAGTGGTAGAATGTGAAAAAACAACACAATGAAGAGTATTGTGGCATTAAATTAACATTTTTAAATATTTCGTACAGTGGAGTCTACCAAATCTTTTTATACCCATGCACATACTTTTATTAGTTACATACTGCTACTCCCCATACTCAATATACTGTGTACGGCACCCTGTGCCATACACTGTGTTATCCTACCCCTAACATAAAACCCCATAGGCTTAACATTGAGTTTCCGTATGCCACGCTGACTGGCATACAGATACGTAATATTCCAAAATTAAGGAGAAGGGGTAGGACAAAATCAAAACCTGATTCGTTTTAATCTTGGCCACCGCATGCCACTCCTGAAGTTTTGGTTCTAGACTTCACTCAGTTTCGCCTCATGAAGTCACTATGCCAAACTCCAGTCGCGGCATACGGTGGCCAAGATTAAAACTCATCCAGTATTACGATAATACGGAACACGTTGAGATATCAGTAGAATCAGGTCTTTTACAATTTCCGGTAAAATATTAATTTTGGGTATATAATGAATATAGAATAGACCACCATGCTTGTACATGCACGACTCGATGGGGTTGACGTAATTCACAAAACTCGGCCATGGGCCTCGTTCAGTAAATAAGCGTCAAACTTCACCTCGTCTTGTGTCTTGTACAGCATAGTCAGACTGTTCCATATGGGTTAGGTCCTGGCTTGTTTGTTTGTGTAGTTTTATATCTCGGTAGGCTAGTTACGTCCTTTTGAGACTGACTCATTGGTTAACCTATCTGGTTCTTGAAAGATACATTCTATCGCCTTGGCATCTGTCAAGCTACATTTCTCACCAGAGCTTGCTTTAAAGTTGATTTATGTTTTTGTATTGGTTATGAAGCCCAATATTTGTAAATTCAGTTGTTTGTTTGTTTGGGTAGTTTAACGTCCAATTTGTTCAATTAGACTTTTATAAATTAGTCTTTTCAAATTCAGTTGTACCCAAATTAATGTTGTTTCTTAAAAGGTTAATTAATAAAGGCCTCAACTGTAATCCTATGAAAAATTATAAGAAGGTAACGATTCACTGCCTAATGAGAAAAGTATAGATTTCCCATTAGGCAGTGAATCTTGGCCAACAAGAGTATAAGTCCTGAGGAGAGGTCGCACGAGGGTTTGGGTTTGATTAGTTAAAGTATTGTGGGGAAGGACAGTTGTAGCTGACGATCCATGAGGTATCGTCCATTTAGGTTTTATCATTTATCGACGGGCCGGGACACCTCGTCCATAGTCTCCTTCACCTCTCCTGGTGGGTGACACCCCTATGTGTATCTTGGGTGATTCATAGTGACAAATAAAAGCTCATTTATTAATTCAAACTAGCAGAAGTATCTTTATTATGAATCAAATACAAACTGGACGTGTTAGATGGAGAATTACTGAGAGATTTACTTAGATTTGTTCATAATTACTAATGATGAAATTGGTTATAAAAAATACCACTATAGGTCACCACTTTCAGTCATTAGAAACCCTCGTTCAAGTCTCCTACAAAGTGTCTTTCATGCCAATTATGCACTCAGGACCCCTCAAACGAGACTATGAACGAAGATTTCTCTCCCTATAGACGACAGGAGCAATAAAACGTGATTGACGAGCTCTTGCCCAATGTGTCGTCCGTGGAGGTCTCCTTCATCGGGCCTGTCGTCCCCAACGAGAGTTTAAAATAAAACAGGCCCCTGAATAAGCTATACTGCTTATAGACGAATACGAGTATATTCATGAGGTATTCATGGCATTTTGACTCAAGGGTCCGTTTAATTATTGTAAGATTCCCCAACTCATTAATAGACATTTTAACAATGAGATATCTATGGTCATATAGGTTTAGTTATTCTACTTAAGAGTTCTTTTTATACGGATTTGGAATCTGGTCGAATTACGAATCTGTTTTTATTAGCTACATAATAATTAGAAGTTGCCATTACTAATTGTAGACCACACTCCTTTTTTTAAATTCTTTCATTTGTCCTGGAAAATAACTCAGCTCTGGTAAGCTAGTTTCCTTGTAGTTTCACAAATAATGTTCTCCATCTGAATGTTAAGCTAACCCAACAAATGCAGCATCCCTTTAACAATTTATCACTCAAGAACGGTATGCTTGCATTGGCTCTGTATGCCAAAGTTTGTTTCCATATCTACAACCTTAAACTCAATCCCAAGACATTCATCCTATAGGTTGCTGTTGTCACTACTGCATCACCATACATTACAGATGTATTTCAGTGGGGATATAAGCAAGTTTACACACTCTGTGACTTAACTTTGTCCCCACATCATCTACAACTGCTGTTTACGAGGATGTCATGGTACAATGATGTCCTATGTTTGTCACCATGTGCAAGAAATACCTTCCTCCTACTGAGTCATCAGCTGCTGATATTATTCCAGCATTTTTGTGCAGCATTACCTTATTACAATTTCAAGGCATCATAGGAAATATCTGCAAAGGAATTGCCTGAAACTGAATTGTAATTGGTTATTGTTGAATATAGTCAGTGGATGTTGTATGGAGCATGCCAATTCAAGGTGAGAAAAAGAATGTGTCCAATGTTTTAACACACTGTTGGCCTTTGAGGAGAACAGGTTTGCTTTGAGATTTTTAACTGAATCCAGTCAGATAAATTACTCTGTGTTTCACTGAGCATCATCTGCATCGAAGCTGAAACAGAAACACTAATTTCTACACAGTTCATCTACCAACAAATTTTTTGCAGCAAATCTCCTTCTGAGAAACCTGATGGTTCAATCAACCCCCTCAAAGAGTACTGATGGTTCAAACACGAGTTATCATGTGTCTTGGTGATTCAAAGTCGATATATACATTTGAAATGTTAACTGTGTGTATATAAGGAAGATATTCTAGAATGTGAATATCTGACTTTGAAGCATGAAAGAATCTCCTGAGCCTTAGTTTTACCAAAGAAGTATTTCTTTGGGCAAGGACAACTGAATTGTAATTCCTTGCGCAAAAACATAGTTCATCTTCCAACCTATCCCATCCAACATAGACGGGGAAAAACAAGCGAGACTTTATTTGTTAAGTCTATTGATGACAGATAACTTAAGTTGATCATTTATCTGTCTGTTTTCAAGTCGGTTAGCATGATTCAGACAGCACCTCGACCTGAAACAATTTAACTGAGAAAATAAAGAATCTGTCAAAGACAAATGATTTGACCTTTGACCTTGAGAGAGGGATATAACCCTAACAACCTACTGAGTTTAGTACATATATTTTGATTTGTCCCGTGTCATTCAGAATCAGAATGAGACAAAAGCTGTTTCTGAAGAAGCTCCAAACTGTAAGGCGTCGTGTCAGTCTGTCAAAGAGGGAAACCTCTTAATCTGTCTTAAAGCGTCATAGCAAAAACTAAATCTAAGTTTGTATGTCTGTACATAACTGAAGCAATGTCTATGAATTTGTTGATTTTGGAGAAGAAGAGCGGAAGAAGGACAGAGAATCTAGCTCGATCTCCAAGTAAATAATAGGATCTTACGTATATTGGAAAAGAATTGATCCGGACTGCCATAATTTTGTTGTGAAAAGGATTACCTACAGCAATGGCAGTCAGATCATTAGCTTTGTACGAAAGTGTGTGTATGTCCCATTTGAATATGGGTTTATTGTTAGTGTGTGAGATATGATGAAGGAGCAACCTTTTCGTGTTTAGTGGGGACAATTATTTAATTCGGTCTATCTATGTAGTTAACTGTATTTTAAGGAAAGCTAGATCTTCCAAAGGATACAGCTTTAATAAAAAAAGACATCTAAGACTTGTTATTTTTGGGCCCTTTCATAGCCTTTTCAGCAAGT
The DNA here is from genome assembly GCA_950022655.1 of Alentia gelatinosa. Taxonomy (NCBI): domain Eukaryota; kingdom Metazoa; phylum Annelida; class Polychaeta; order Phyllodocida; family Polynoidae; genus Alentia; species Alentia gelatinosa. The sequence continues at coordinate 55,432,815 of OX465588.1, forward strand.
CTACTCAGGAGCTTGGTATTGCGAGTATGTATTTTACAATAGACTCTGTATTACAAGTACTATAGTGCACAGCATTGAAACCAGTCTGAGGTAGGAATACTGGAAATAAATTTAACTAGAGATAATAATTATCGATAATCATGAGGTGAGCCAGATTGCAGAATGGAACAACAAACCAATTTCACAAAACATCAGGAAACTGATATTCAGAAATTACATTTCTAAGGGTATGGGGTTTGTCTGTTAATTGGTCTGCCATGTGGCTCTATTACAAGAAACAAAGGGAACATCAGGCTGTTTGGAGTACCAACCTGTAGGTTGGTTAGTTTGTTTATCATCCCAGGGGACCCGGTATGTATATAGAGACTCAAGGCTCAACCTTTCTCACTTATCTTACACCATCTCTGAGATGAATTCACACAGAAATCCTGCCACAACACATTTACTGAGCGAGAGTTCTTTGACATCCCACACCAAAGAACTTAGGATAGGTCGTAAAATATCAACTTAAAATGTATGGACTGTACAAGATGGGTATAAGGGTACGAGAGGTAGCATGCACCTGTAAACTAAGATGCTGTTATATTTCCATAAGACCAACTTATTCCAATTTCACATGCATTAAAAATATGATTATGTCCATTTGCCCACTTCAGTTCCGCTACTCGTCAAATAAACGGGTGGCATACCTCGATAATGACAAAAGCTCGATGGTGACTATTGTCTGAGTGTGTCCAGGAGGTTTTCAGTGTTAGCTATTACAGATATTAATAATGGATGGATCTTTACGCAGAGTGGTTTCTTCAGTCTGGTATATTAGGACTATCCTGCACCTTCTGCGTAAGATGTGAATAAACAGATTGTATACATCTTTCTTTCGCCTACTGACCTCTGGTCACTATACCGCTTAAAATGAGACACCAGCTACGTAAAATCATGGGTGGCCTGCATTGAGATGCAAAAAATGTTTTGCGCTCTCACTTCAAGGTAGCATCTCTCTGGAGGCAGACATCACAGCCTTGCACACTAAACATTGAGATGAAAAAAAGCCCGCTCTGAAGCAAGTAGAGGCCCTGTTTGGAGGACACGTTCTGATTGGCTAATATTTTGCCCGATTTTGAAAGCAGAGAAATGAAGAAGCGATACTCTGTCAATACAAATGGCGGAGGGATGCTATGATTGTCCTAGTCAATGGAAGGTCATCCATAAGTGTTGAAGAAGTTGACCCACATCGTCCCTGGGTCTCGTTGGCTTCCAGAAAAGGGTCTACACGTACGACCCTAAGTTATTCAACAGGCCCGAATGGCCAGTCTGCTCTCCTATAATATGACATTGTTCGGTTCCCCTGGGCGCGCCTCTTTTAAGCATTGCATCAACGATGATCTACTCTCACTGTCTGTTGTTGAATTCTGGTTGTGGCTCCATCGATGGAACTGATATCAGGAATTTTTTTATTTCTTTAAAATCACAATTCAAATTTTGCAATTTATTTTAAAGACGTAACCCAGTGTGACCATTACCACTAAAACTTAATCATCAACATTTGTTGTGAGTATCAGTGAAGTAGGCGGAGAGCCATATTGAAGGCACGCGACAAAATGCTTGTCATCATGGTGCATCAGAATGGATGGGCATGGTAACGGAATATATGCTGCATGAACTTGTGTTTAACAAAAAAAATAGAAGCCAGGCAGTAACGAAGCCGTTAGCAATATGTTATTTAACTAAAATCAGCTCCCTTGTAACTTTTCTTATAGTTTTCTACTAGCCTTATGTTCTACTTCCAACACTCGTCCAAAGTGCAGAATCAAACGCTCAGTGCAAAACCCAGCTATTTCCTAAACGCACCATCTGGAAGAGAGTCAGCAACACCCACGGCACACTGGCTAACATGCCTTCCTGCCACCAGAGGTAGGGCAGAGATTAGAAAGCAAATCTAATATCAACATCACCAACAGCTGGTATACCAACAATAGGACTGTAGGCAGCCAGAGAGTTGAAAATATTAAATGTTGTTGTCAGATATCAAGCATGGCTTTTCTTGAAATGGGGAAGATGGAATTACCTCACTTCTCAGTTTTGGTGATGGCGAAGGATGCCTGGTAGAAGAACTCTGATGGGACCATTCTATGCACAGCAGGGAGGAGGTTGACCATGACAGAATATGAAAAGTCTATTCGTACAACTATTTAAAAAGTTCCTGCAAGGCAAGGAAAGCCACTTTGAAGAATGAAATGTGATCATAGCTGCAACGACATGACATGACAATTAAATCTCATCATAGAACACCATCCGTAAAGCAATGATAGCGCGCAGGGTGGTGCAGTTCCTAAAATACAATCAATTTAGTAGAACTTCCAGTGAGCAACTCAGGTGGTGGAGAAAGGGCCTCGAACAGTTCAAGCAGAAGGAACTTAGGGAAAGGATATATATTTGGTTAGTTTAATGTCACAGGGGGTCCATAGAGTATATATAGATTATCTCAAGGTTCAGCTGTTCTCACTGGTTTTAATTCACGCGGCAGTGATCAAATGGATACAGGCAGAAATCCTGCCGCATCACATTTAACGAGGCGTGAGTTCTTTTACTTCCTACACCACGTAGACACAGTACGAGAAGAATTGGCCTTCGATTTCACAGGCCATGAACATTGTTACTACATCTGAAATGTGATTCCGCGTAAGACCTGCAGTGCAGAAGCTAATTATCAACTGCTCATTTTTGCAGATCAAAAGTGTATATAAAAGCGTAGGAGAGGAAGCAGGAGGTTTGAAGAGCTTGCACATAGCAACACGGACCAGGACTCAGGGGGAAGATTGTAAAACCCCAACTGTATAAGTTAAGTATGTATATTAGTGTAGCAGGCTCGAAAACCACTCTTGTGCTTATGAAGTATTAGAAGAACACAGATGCAGAACTAAATACAATCACCACCTATACAAAGAAGCTGAGACTGGACAGGACTTTTGTACATGTATCATATAGTTTAACAATTTGATGCCATTATAAAATGTGGAGAGTAATAGAGATACTTAGAGAGAGAAAGAGAGAGAATAGAGGCAGAAGTAACCATAGAAATGTGTGTACCACAGAGGAAAAGATTATGTTTTGCAGGTATGTGTTGTCACAAGCAAAATGTTGTAGTGTCTATTTATAGTATTTCACTATGAATTACATTCTGCATATTCCTTGTGGTATGTCTATCTAATCCATAAGGGAAAAACATCAACAGAATGTGGTATCTAGTGGTTTGTATTTTTTCGTTCATTTGGATATTCCCTCAGTTGGAAATTTACGGTGTTGGAAAAAATCTGGGATTTATACATTTCTGACAGAATAACTGCTGAACATTAAGCAAAACCGAAAGGTGAGGCAATAGATGAGGTGGATTTGTATGACTGAGCATCATACCATGACACATCTTAACGAGTTATGCCATATCAAATGGTATGACTGACACAATAACTTTCAAGGAAGATGATGGCTATATGACACTTTGTCGATCCGTTCACCGCTGACGCCATCGTGTGAATGCTGATTTAGAGCAAAGACGGCTGCGCTGTCATCATCAAATTACCACTTAGTGATGTGATGTCACAATGTGAACGTCGCTATGGAAGTGGTGTGGGGCGAGTTGCTGGGGAGTTGAGCTTGCTGTCAACAGGTATGGCCAACTCATAGGTTCTACGTAGAGTGTACTTATAAAACACGGTTTCAACGAGTGTCTCTTCAGGTGTCAAGTTAAAAAGTGACGTTGGCACACAGCCCGGTCCTAGTCGGGCAGGTATGTTTACAGTGGATTATGCATTTCTCCTTGTTGGGAAATGAGGTGGGAAGTGAACATGACCACACTGAGTGTATGTTCGGATAGGTAGGAGAGTGCCAGTTACACATGGGAACTAGCGAAGGGGAAACTAATGAACTAACCACCTGTCAACATGTTATCTGTAGACAGGGATGTTAATTCAGATTAGAAAAAAAAGTCGGTTATATTTTTCATGAAGAATTTACTGCCTATGAAAGGCAAAAGGAAATGTGTCAGTGTCCTCAACTGGGTGAGGCTCAAATCCTGTGAGGAGGTTCAAACTAGTTTTATAGGTGTGAATGAGGCTTAATTATCAAACATCAGATGACAGATTTATCTGAAGAGGTTACTATCTCAGATATTGAAGAGCTGAAATTGAACCTTGGTCCTTGCTCCCACCCTCCAACACAAGATGTTTCCTTCCCCCTCCCAGAGACCAGCCCATAAGGCACAGAGTGAATGCTAGTGCTGCTACAATCGCTAGGAAATGGAGGAGTTCAGGTGCAACTTGTGAAGATGGCGCCTCTGTACTCGATGGGCAACTGCTCTTAACAGTAATTATGATCCATTGATAACTACACCCCTCACCTGGTGTTTTGTTTGGATTTGGGGGGGGGGGGGGGGGCAAGGTGGCTGCTTCCATAACACAATAGCTATGTGTCCTATACAGAAACAGGGTTACAGTGGCTGTACATGATAAATATGCGGTAAAATTGATGAAATGAACCGATGCCAAAGATTATTGTCAATCATACCAAGTATTCACCACGTACAGACACAGTATACCTGTTTTCGTATTATTATATACCTTAAAATGTCTAATTTTTAACTTTGCTTCTGGGTGAGTTTTTGGATTTCACCGCCGTACATGTCCTGTTAGCTCGTACATCACCTAGGTGTCGTACTGATATGAATATGACATGGGTAGGAGCGGGTCGTATGTGTAGGATATACTACCACAGGTATATACTAATATACTTGTCTGCTCAGTGGGGACTGATTCTCCAGTAACGGGACATGATCCGGGTAAACAATCTACATCAAATTTACCTATTTCAAGTCACATATGACGTTTTGTAAATATAGAACTGGCGGTTTATTGAGATTTGAGACTGTTTACCTTTTTCATCTATTGATTCTTTTTCTCTTATAAACCATTCTACTCCCTATACTCACAATAGGGTTGGATAGGTGTATTAAACATAGGGGTGCTAGTCTTAATATTTCCCCTTTGAGACTATCAAAACTGTTGCTCGACAAGGTCATACGGCTTGCCTTCGCCAAACTCTAAGATGCCTAATGAGTCCGAACCAGATGAAACCTTATCTTTTCACCCCCCGTAAACTTTTTAGAGGCTAAAATCAACAGGTGTCCATTGACATGTCTCAAATACACAGACACAATGGTAGATTATGTGCCACATACATTTTTTTGAGTATGTTATGTTGGATTGGATTCACAAGGGTCCAACTATATTCGAGACAAACAACTTGTAAACTTTGGAATTTTTTTTATATTAGACAATTAATTTCCTTTTTCAATAAGATAAAATGATATAAAACTACGAAAGTGCTAGTACATTAGCTTTGGCATATATACCACTAAGACTGTCTGAATTTGTGACTAATATGCATTATTCCAAGTCTTCTAAAATGTCACATTTGTTTATGAACCATACATTTGATATATCATAAAGGAAAAACGATAAAACCAAATACTCAATATTTTAAAGATACAAGAGATGTCCTGTAGACTGACATGGTTCCGACCACCTGCATATGGAGGTCGGTAAATTAAAGCGTTAACCTTGTTTTATTGTGGTGTTTCAGTTTGTATGTTTGATCCCTTATAAAAGGTTTGTTTTTATATAAGTAGTGGTTTTCAAGTGTTTCCTATTTTCATGTACTCTCAGACAGTCCAAAAAAGTTGTGTTTAATAGTTAGAGGTACGCTACATGTTTGACAACAAGGATATTTTCGCGTTTCAGTTTGTGTTCAATTCTAAGTCTAAGTGTATCAGGTTGACAGACAAGCAGGGAACACAGTGGCACAGCTGAGCCCCAAACCCCACGATCCACAGGCCAGCACTGAGTAATCCCACTGCCTGGCGATAATATGTTCCTCAGGTGTCGCGTGGTCTGACTACAAACACAGCGAGCCGACAATCTGCACGCCACTCGACAGCAGGAGCTCGAACTGTCTTGGCGGGACAATCAATATACACAGATCTATGCAGGGATGTCCATTGGGGTCAGAAGCAGAAGCGGAAATAGTTTTCAGGTGGAATTTGCTGCCTCTGAATGACTGGGAAAACATACCGTGTTGGGGACGGAATGGGTACGGCGGGTCTGTGGCACTGTTCAAGCCACTATTGGTGCGAACGTACCTCAATTAGTATTATGTTTCCTTTACACAAGGACGAAAAATCTTATATACTGAAAATGCAAAAAAAGAGGAAAAATACAATTCCTGTTAAAGTGTTTATGTGTTGTGGTGGTTTAGTTTATTGTTGACAATTCCACGGTTTTACCGAGGGACAATATGAGGTAGGTGTTGTATTTGTGTAAATTAGTTGAAATATGTTTATCTTGCATTTCCTCATTTGAGTAATGCTTTGCAAGGTAAATGAGATAAATACATAACTATGCCAGGTAATTACCTTGGTAATAGTGTTAGCGGACTTTGGGATGCCATCTCCCTTTTTTTCTCTCATAAAAATGGTGGGAGAGGGATCCTTACACAAAGGGCGTATCTAGGAAAATACTGATGTGATTTAAAACATACATACAGGTTACTGGTATGTGTATCGCATTTAATGTTTGTGTGTGGTGTAAATCAACTTATTTCCTGACATTTAATGTATTTAGGATCACATGACACAAGTTATTTGAACCACCAGTACTCTCAACACGACAAACCCACTAACGAGAAAACCCTTCACAGCCCACTCTCCTGTGCTTTTCCTTGCAGATTTTCTAAATTTCCTTGATGATGCCCAACATATCGATTCCATTGAACAAACTCAAAGGTGGTAGGAGACATTTAGCAGTAAGGAACCAAGCCTCGTTTACCATAAAGGCGAGAACGGATGGTGATGGGAAGATGTGATGAGCTAGTGACGATGACATCATGGACACTCGCGATGACAAAGTAATGATGACTGGTGAGAGTCTGTGATAACTATGGAAGTACCCAACAGGAGAATGTCGGTTTTGTCAAAATCACAATCCCGAACCCAGTTTCCACGAGACGGAGAGCTAACGGGCTTACCTTTCCCTTGGTGACTCCATACGTCGCTCGCCCACCAGCCCAGCAGAAACAGAATCCATTGGGGTTGGTCAACGCTTCAGCGGAGTATCTGCAGCATAATCAATTCACCACATCATTCGCAATGCAAAGCAAGTGTTTCCCACAACCTAAATAAAACACTGTTTTGTTTCTTTAGTTTAACGTTCGATTTGTTCAATTAGACATTAGCATACATGATTTTAATTGACAATGCTATCGCAACCATAACAGAAATTTTAATGTTGCACAAATATTTGCTAAAAAAATGTGAAGGCTTTTCAATTGAGCAAAGTAATATGCCTTTGTCTATTCTACAAGATTATATATATATATATTGATGAAGATAATCATTCATTGGCCAATCTGTCTGCAACATATACATACTTTTGATATTCATCATTATATATTTTCTATAAGAAATATCATTTAACATTATGTTTCACGTATCAGATATTTACTCGTCTTTTCCAAGAATCTAAATATTCTTTTACACACAGTTTTACATGAATACCTACCCGTCTGCACTGATTTTCAGGTGAAGATCTGAGTTGTAATTGTCCGTCGTGACAGCGGTCTGGTCACTCGACGCGTGGGTGTTTACGTCTAACTCGGGGTCTCTGGAGGGTCGCCCGTAGAAGCTGCAGAAACACATACAATCTGTTATAATATGTACAGAGATAGGGGACATTGTTAGTTCATAAAGGAGTCACATGATTGTTTGTTTTAATTCTTTTGTTGCGTTGATATCCGTGGCGGTGTCGTGGTTGAAAAATGATTGTCTGCTTGTTTGGGTAGTTTAACATCCAAATATATGTTCTATCAGACATACTTTGGGTTTGAATGATTGTTCCCACATGAAAGGCTCTATATACATATGAGTAAGGTCATAATTGTGACACTGGCCTATCATTATAAATCACTTCCTCTTGCACCTCCAGCAGTGAAGAACACCTACCTGGGGGCAAAGTGGCAGCACTCAGGGAACTTAAACCATCTGCTGTGTATGTAACAGCTTCATATTCATATTTATTCTACAATCAATTTAGGCCCAATTTCATTGGATATATAGGTAATACAATTTCTACCTCAGTTGGCTTTTCAAGCCAGACATCTTGATAGTTTCCGCATTATTTATCTAAATGGTATTTCTGCTGCAGTCCTTACATCTTTGTGGGTTTAATCATTCGTGAAAATGAATGTTTCCCTATCAAACTTTAACTAGGAACAGTAATATAGGAAAACAGAATTTCCGAGATTTCCCTTTGTCTTAACTCATCATAGATTTCTGATGAACTCGTATTTTGATAACGAATAACATTTTATGAACCAGAACAACCAATCAATTCAACTGTCAAGCTTCCGTTGTTATCCGGGAATAATGGGGTTACGTTTGCAACTTAATAGGAACTAGGAAGATGTAAAATTACAAACATATTTACCGCTTGTCTGTTGTTCTTTAGAATGAGACCAAAGTTAGGTTAGACTATACCGATACGACCTACTAGCTGTAAGGCTACTTTCCCACTTTTATGGCAAAAATTAAAAAAATACTCAGTTCTTAAAGGCAAATTAATTTGCACTGGCCTTTAGGGACAAACATATTACGACCTATGTAAGCTTTCTGGAATTTGATCTATTCCTGGTGGTTTTGAGGGCATTTTCATTGTTAATCTCATGTAAATCTCCTCCACCGCTGGGCTGGGCTGTTTAGGGAGGATGAAACCACTAGTTTATTGGTGTGAATGAGGCCCAATTCAGTCTCTCTTTGTTTTACACACACAAACAAAATAAGAAATTTATAAACTGCCATCTCTGATATTACTGTGAAAAAGTGGACAGCTACCATCCCTGTGTCCATGAATATGTCCCTATAGCATGAGAAACGAGCGAAGAAACCATTCAAAATACCCTACCTGCCCCTGCCGCCTCCGGCCATCCCGCCTCGTCCGCCACCACCGTTGCCTCCCACACCGCCCGGCTTCGCACCACTGTTCTGGCTGTCGCGGCTTTTGTCCAGCGTGGAGCTTCCATCGTGCTGACGTTTCCATGGTGGGATGCTGCTGCTCTCCTCTTTCGAAGCTTCGCTACCAGAGTTGGCTGGTGACTTCAGCTTGATGTCAAGCAGTGGCTGGGGCCCTGACTTGGTAGTCGATGGGGAGTTTGATGTTGAGGTGGGAGTTGAAGTAGCGAGTGGAGCTGGTGGTTTTTTTGCCCCCTATTGATGAGAAACAGACAATACTCGTTCAATATATCTTCATAAATAGTAGTGGGATGTCGGATAGCATCAAAGAAAAGTGCAAAATATTTGTCACGTGGAATTGCTGCATCAGAAGGACCAGGAAATTGTTGAAAACAAATCGGTGTCAACCATGGTGTGGGGTTGAGAGGCTGTGGAGAGAGAAAAACAGATGTCTAACACAAATTTTGTAAAAAAAAAAAAAAAAAATTAATGAGGAGAGAATTATAGAGAAAATGGGGGCACTTTAGAAAACTAGATTTCAGCAGTGTAATACAACAGTTCAGTCAATACTCTGTCCGACCTAGGGGGCACAGACCAACTCAAACTCGGAATGCGCCATACTTCGGCACGAAGGTGCAATGCAGCCCGTTCTTTAATTCTGTTGATGTAAATTCATCTTGACGTACCTGGCTGGGAGTGGAAGGTTTGTCTGTCTTCGCGTCTTTCTCAGGTTTAGATGGAGTGGAACTTGTCTTGGCGGCTTCTTTGTTCTCTGGTTTCTTCTCTGGTTCTGATTTGATGTCTGGTTTTTTGGCCGGTGGTTCACCTTCTGTTGCTGTAAGTCACAAGAAAAAGCGAATGAGCATTATGTAACTTGTTCCTCTTCAATAGTAGGCGGGGATCGGGAAGGGCCGAGCTCAGACAGATCGACCAACATTAGAGCAGCAGCTGACCTTATATGGGACATAATAATCATGTGACTGCCGCTTATAAATACGGGTCAAGAGAGTCCACGTTAGAAATCCAGAGACTCCCCTGTCCAGAGTAACCAGTATCCCAACTCTGTTCTTGCCATAATATCTTCTTTTCGTCTTTTGTGCTAAGCCATATATGAATATATATTTATCTCTCATGCTCTTTAACCCTTTAAGGACGAATGATGCCTTGAGGCATCAACCAGCCCAGGCCGAATGATGCCTCAAGGCATCATTTCACTTAAACCTATAAAATCGTTTTTGACAAGGAAATAATTTATCAATTTACATGAAATCTTCAGAAAATGTAGGTATTATATCAAAAGTAATATTAGTAAGCTATAATAAGTGAAATATTATTGATTACCAATAATATCACGTGATGGAACATCAAATTAGGACTTTATGCAAAATGTGTTCGTCCTTTAGGGATATACACAATCACTAGGACCCGTCCTTATGGTGACAGCTCTGCCACAGGTGACCGTCCTTAAAGGGTTAAATATCATAATCTTTCTTGCTATGCCGTATATGCAGTCTCTTGTGCTATGCTATGTACCTATATCTTTGTCTTTGATGTTATGTATCTACATCTTCGTCTCTTATGCTATGCACATACATGTATCTGTCTCACACGCTATGCTAGGAAAGTATGTCTTATCTATAGGGACACATTTTCATTCATGAAGTTCTTGATATGCCATATACAGTCATAGAATTCAAACAGAGCTACACCTACCTGTGTCCTTCTTGGGTTGTGGGGGAGTGCTGGGGCGTATCGGTGGGCGCGGGGCACCACGGGTCATCCCGCGGCCTCTGAAACCCCCACCTCCCCGTTGGTTCATCATGGGTGTCCCCATGAGGCCGCCGCGCTGACCCATGCCGCCTCGCATCATGCCACCTTGGCCTCGGTTACCCGGTGTGGGCAGAAGTCCTCCACTCATACCGCCTCCTGCCATGCCTCCTCCTGCCATGCCTCCTCCTGCCATGCCTCCTCCTGCCATGCCTCCTCCTCCCATACCGCCTCCTCCCATACCTCCTCCTCCCATGTAGCCACCTCCCTGGCGCATGAAACCGCCCATCATGGGCCGCATGCCCCCGGCATTGCCAAACATGCCCATCCCTGGTCGAGGGAAGCGCTGATTGAAGCTCATGGTTGTTGTTCGGGCTTCAAACCTGGAATGCAATGTCGGAGTATTATAACATTGTTTTCTGGGAGTATTTGTGTGCTTGTACAATGTACTTGGGGCATTTAGAAACCAGCCAAGATTTCAGTTTTTGCAGATCAATTCCAGTCAATTCTTTCATTGTTTGATATGTAAAACAAGTAGAAATGCTTATATCAGCTATATATACGAATACAAGAGAACTGAGCCTGCAGGAGAACTGAGCCAGAGGTGTGAATGCGAACTGAGCCTTCAGGAGAACTGAGCCTCCAAGAGAAGTGAGCTGGGTAGACTTGCTCAAGTCTTTGATTATGAACATAAATTCAATGAATGCAATGAATTACAATGTGTAAGGTTCCTCTGACTGGCTCAGGAATCAACCAGGCCAAGGGGAGAGTTATTCACAGCGTTATGACCTGAGATGTACAGAGTAACTTGCTAATTAGCAGTGGGCCCAGGCTCAGTTCTCCTGCAGGCTCAGTATGCACCTCTGAATCTCAACCCCAGGCTCAGTTCTCCTGCGGGCTCAGTTCGCACGTCTGGCTCAGTTCTCCTGTGGGCTCAGTTCTCCAGGTACCATATAGACGGGTAATATCGCCTCAATTTTACCTTAAAATATCCATCATTAATTGTAATACTTTTGATTAAATCTTGGAAGTAAAGGTTAAGTACACAAGTGTACCAGCTAATATCGTCCTTTAATAATATAGCCTCTGTTCTCATTATAGTTCTCGCGATTTGGTATGTTCAATTCATATCTGTTTTTCTTTCATATATCCAATATACAAACTTCTCTGTTTAATGTAGACATGCCAGTAAGAGCCATCAGCCCCATTGAACAATGAGGCATCGCTTGCCGAAAAACCCTATGTTGCGAATGCCATAAACCTAGCCGAACGTCCAAATTGAGGCCGAATGGCCGTGGGCCCAAACTGCGGATGGGCCGACACTGTGACACTGACAGTGGCGAAACCCCAATAGTCCGGCGGTGAAATTTCCATTTGAGGAAAGTATAAATGGGACGATATATCATTATCAGAGTCTGAAGACTTACAGTTTGTAATAAAAAAAGAACAAGCATAAAGTTATTCAAACTATTTTTACCCGTTTGCTGTTTGTGGGTCACAGAGGATGGATTTTGTTTATATTTGGTGATCAGTGGTCCAACCGTTTTGCTACCTCCACAACTGATTGACAATGCGGCATGCTACCGGGCATACATCAATTTGATAAAATGCAAGAAATGTCGATAATGCACAAAAATCATGATATATGAAGCAAGGTTTATCATGTATGACACATAAGGAACGGGCTAAGTAGTTTATTCTTACCAGGACGGGAAGACTTGAATGACAAAATGTGTAATTTAGCCCGGTTTTCTTGCGACGCACTCCCGACCAACCAAACAAACATGGACGTCGCTTGTAAAGTGGTGAAGCCAGTCTGGCAGCAAATGTTTTGGGGTTTTGCAAACAATGTGCTTACCCTGCCTGTAATATATATTAATATAGAGGTGTAGAAGAGATATATTAGATTTTATAGATTAAATCATATATTTATTTGGAGATCTGCCAATTTATTTAACGCATTTGATTTCCCAAGTAAAAATATGAATCTATTATCATCATAATCGAAAAGAATTTAAGAGGATGTATTGTGACTAGTAATAATATCATACATCTAACACAGGCAACTATAAAGTTCAAGTTATAAAATAACATGGTTGAAATTAATTTGTATCCAAATGATATATTTCAGTAAATTTCATTAATCAGGTCGACTTCGTTTAGTAAGGGTACGATTAGCGTTTTACTAGCGTGTTACGTTCGACAAGCGTGAGGGGCTTGATCACAAAAGTACCCACTTTTGATTTCCTACGGATTTCCTTGTCACCAAGTTTAAGTGCCAGTTCTTTGGCATAAACAGGGTAGGTACGATATAAGATCTATATGTTATCAGGATTTGCTTTACATTAATGCTAAATAAAGCAGAGACAGCGTTCATCACAGGCCCGCTCTGGGCGATAATAGGTGGAAGCCGGTCTCTTTTGACTCCTGTGTCTACCTCGGCCGTCCAACACTATTATCTCAAATCTTGGTTTAAATTTTACTGTTGCGTTTACAGAATCATAGCAGTCTCACCAATATTAAAACATTTAGTAGAAAAATTTGTCATACGGTTAGTTGACAAAGATCGTCCATGCGATCTGCATAACACAGTGAAGCAAAAGTTGAAAAGAGCATTGTTTTGAGTGGTTTTCTAATTCTAGTAGTACAGTACAGTCTAGCACGGTTTATAGGGTTCATAGACGCCTTGAGCCTGGGACGATTTGAGCCCTGGACGCCTTGAGCCTTTCTGTGGACGCCTTGAGCCTACCCTGTTTTGGTTTCTTGTTATTCCAGTCTGACATGTATGAAAAACAAATTGAATCGATAAATGTATGCCCATTTGTCTTCGCCAACCTTCAAAATAGCTGTCGCTTACCTCATAACTATGTTTTAGAGGTAGTTTTCCAGTAGATCTTGGCTGATTCTCAAATCCAGCCATTTTGTTCAGTTTGCCTCGCTGGTTCCCTAACTACAAAGTGCCTTGCCTAAAAGCATAAGATAGCTGTTCACCCCTGAATGGAGATCAGGGGTGAATGCTTTACCTAATATATACACAACCCTAACCTTTACCCAATCCTTTTCTAACCCTAACCTACCAATCAGAACTAGAATAGGGTAGGCTCAAGGTGTCCACAGGGTAGGCTCAAGGCATCCACGTTTTCGCGTTGACAGGAAGCTCAAACGGTAAAAGGCTCAAGACATCCAATTCTCGTTTATAGACGCTTTGAGCCTAGGATGATTTCAGCCCTGGATGCTTTGAGTCTACCATGTGGACGCTCTGAGCCTACCCCTTTTGGAGGCCTTGAGCTTCGAGTTTTAAAAACTTTGAAAAGTGCACTAAATCTGGTTTATAGTCATGTATATATATATACATACAACCCTAACCCAACCCGGTTCATGGACGCCTTGAGCCCGGGACGATTCGAGCCCTGGACGCCTTGAGCCTTTCTGTGGACGCCTTGAGCCTACCCTGTGGACGCCTTGAGCCTACTCCATTTTGGTTTCCTTGAGCATCTAGATGTAAAAAAACTTCGAAAGTGTACTTATAATGGTTTATAGTCATATATACTCAACCTTTACCCTTACCCAACCCTTTTCTAACCCTAACCCGCTAATCGGAACTAAAATGAGGTAGGCTCAAGGCGTCCACAGGGTAGGCTCAAGGCGTCCACGTTTTCGCGCTGACAGGAGGCTCAAACGGTAAAAGGCTCAAGGCGTCCAATTCCCACCCAACCCTATTCTAACCCTAACCCGCCATTCGGAACTAAAATAGGTGGAGGCTCAAGGCGTCCAGCGACTGGGCTCAAGGCGTCCACGTATTTGCGCTGACAGGAGGCTCAAAAGGTTAAAATGCTCAAGGCGTCCAATTCTTGTCTAGCGCTGGCTACATGTAGTTGTAGACCTGGTAGTAGCAGGGCGTCATTTGGGTAAAATATACACCCCTGATATCCATTTAGGGGCAAACAGCTGTCACGGACTCCACTAGAAAACTAGCTCCAAATACACAACCAATACACGGGAATTGGATGCCTTGAGCCTTTTACCGTTTGAGCCTACTGTAAGCGCGAAAATGTGGACGCCTTGAGCCTACCCCTATTTTAGTTCCAACTGGCGGTTTAGGGTTAGAATATGGTTGGGTCAGGGTTAGGGTTTTGTGTATATGACTATAAACCAGTTTAAGTGCACTTTCTTCAAAGTTTTTACACCTAGGGTCTCAAGGCCAGCAAAACGGGATAGGTTCAAGGCGTCCACAGAAAGGCTCAAGGCGTCCAGGGCTCAAATCATCCCGGGCTTAAGGTGTCCATGAACCATTGTCACCTGTCATTAGTGTCTGGACTAAACCAGCCCTGCCCCAACAGGAGAGATGATTTTATCCAGTAGGAGGGCGTCAAGTGATGCATGGCCCAGACCAAGATGACTCAGATTATACTAGAGTAGCTGATATTACAGGGATGACAGTCTCCCACTTTAAATGAAAATCAGTTTTTTTAATTTCCCGTTCATAATTTCTTACTTTTATAAGATAAAGAGGGTATAGTCTCATCCACTCCAATAAAATAGTGGTTTGAACATGCCCATACACCCTCAGCTCTTTTCCATGACCACCATTGACATGTTTTCCATGTTGTCTCAGTCTCTCTGAGACGGTGAAATCCGTCCCTGTATTGATATACATTGCTCTGGACATGTGTCATACTGTGACGTAACATATTTGATTTACATATAAACTGAAGGTGTATTGAGGTTGTATTCTAATGTGATGTTAATTTGTATGACCACTATTTCACAGAATCTACATGTATACGTATAAATTCCCACTGGTGATCACAACTGTCGTGCCCATTATAATGTGTTTTCGCCGGTAGTTATCGTCAACATACAATTTCCGTTTGTGTTTCCATGTTTCTAGCGTGTATTTTTTTTTTTTTTAAATTGTTTACTGGGCATCGGTCATCCACATCTTTAATTGTAGAATGTATTGTTATCATGGACAGTATACACTAGAGTACACTGCCCATGTTGCTGTGTGTTCTCCTGATTTCACCGTACGTCTCGTTGTTGCAGTGATCATGGACACCGACTTGTACGACGAGTTCGGGAACTACGTGGGCCCGGAGCTGGACAGCGACGACGATGACGACGACATGGGGCAGGGCGACAGCGACGACGGCCAGTACGGCGGCATGGACGACGTGAGCCGCTTTTCGGTGGCATTTGCCTTGAGCAAAACCACCTTTTATCTTTATTATATAGATTTATATTTTTCTATTGAAATACACTTTTTCATTTTCAATACATAAGAGGTTTCTCCTTGAATAATACTAAGATGATATTGATTGAGCACTTTCATATAAAAAAAACCAGTGGTGATTATATATGTGGATATGTCCATTTTATTTCTTGCTGAATGAACTATAAAAAAACACTAGTATAATTGTCCCGAAGCCAAAGGCAGAAGGAAATCTTATTTACATTTTTGCCAAGTATTTTTGAGGAACAACAACAGTCGGCCTGTTTTCATATTATACCTTAAAATGGCGAGATTTTACCTTTTGTTCAAGTCGATTCAAAGTCTGTACCTTGTACGTCACAGTGCGACACACGGCCATAAATACGGCACATGTAGAACCGGGCGGTATACGTAGAAGATACACCCAAAGAAAAGTCTCCTTAAACTCCATACAATAGAATAATAAATACAACACCATCTCTTGAATCTAAAATTTGATCAAGGAAAAACCTACTGGTCACCAAGAAATGAGAAACGACCATATGATAATACACGTCCCGAGGCTCAATGATAAACAGAACTAAGTCAGTATGAAGGCAGTAATGTTTTTTTGTTTTTTTTTATCAAATTCTACATGTCGTTTCTCATTTCTCCTCATTCTGTAATTTTATTTCGCCCGTTATTATTCCGCTATTTTTACCTCATGCACACTGGTGTGTTTTCTGTTGCAGGACGATGACGTTGACGACCGGGACGACGGAGACGACGCCAACGAGATGCAAGTCGTGCTGCATGAAGACAAAAAGTATTACCCTACGGCGGAGGAAGTGTACGGGCCTGAAGTGGAGGTGTGTGTCACAAAACAACTCCTTAAAACCATGAATGTATCGTTATGATAAGACCAAGCGATGTATGATTTATTTCCTGTCAATGTGAAAAATGACCCAAGTCACAAAGTGCAAGGTGGCCAGAGTATAACTCTGTATGGACCTTAAAGGAAGTATATATAAAAGGTAAAAAAATACTAAAAGAAATATAAAGAGTTTTCGAAAATAATTAACCCCTAGCTGTAGCAGTTGGTTGTATGAAATAGCAGATCTGATATAGAGTGAGACAAACCCTGATCAGTCTGCTTCTTTTTTGCGCTTGTTTTCTTTTTCTGTGGAGAAAATCATTACATAAACTGCGAACCATTCCTACACAGATATTTATGGGACGATGGGTGGCTAAGTTCTCTCCTATACGCTCGTAAAGAATTATGTATAACACGATATATTTTCTCCATCTTCAGACCATCGTACACGAAGAAGACACACAACCACTTACAGAACCCATCATAGCGCCCGTCAAGAAGAAAAAGTTCCTCATGTCTGAACAAGAGCTGCCTCGCACTTCCTACAACATGGAGTAAGTAAAAACGAAGCACACCTATTTTTTCCCAGAAAAGATACAAATTAAAAAAAACGTGGCTGGTGGCCTGTAAGGCAGCTACCGACTATCAGATTCGAGGATCAAGGATTTCTATAGAACTGCATGAAGAATTGTATAAATAAACAATACTCTAGTAGTTTGTATGCTCCACAATCGCTATTGAAGGGAAGCCGAGTGACGATTACAGTGCATCCAAACTTGTGTCAGGTTCCTGACATAAGAGGTATATAATGATACACATGAGACGTAGAGGTATATAATGATACACATGAGACGTAGAGGTATATAATGCTATGTATGAGACGTAGAGGTATATAATGATACGTATGAGACGTAGAGGTATATAATGCTATGTATGAGACGTAGAGGTATATAATGCTATGTATGAGACGTAGAGGTATATAATGATACGTATGAGACGTAGAGGTATATAATGATATGTATGAGACATAGAGTTATAAAATGAGACGTAGAGGTATATAATGATATGTATGAGACATAGAGGTATATAATTATACGTATGAGACATAGAGGTATATAATGATACATATGAGACGTAGAGGTATAAAATGATACATATGAGACGTAGAGGTATAAAATGATACGTAGAGGTATATAACTATATGTTTGAGACAGAGGTATAATGATATGTATGAGACCTAGAGGTATATAATTATACGTATGAGACATAGAGTTATAAAATGAGACGTAGAGGTATATAATTATATGTATGAGACATAGAGGTATAATGATATGTATGAGACATAGAGGTATATAATTATACGTATGAGACATAGAGTTATAAAATGAGACGTAGAGGTATATAACGATACGTATGATACATAGAGGTATATAATGATATTTAAGGTACACAGAGGTATATTATGATGTATGAGGCTGACGGTGTGTCTTGTCGTCTCAGGTTCCTGGCGGACATCATGGACAACCCGGAGCTGATCCGGAACGTGGCGCTGTGCGGACACCTGCATCACGGCAAGACGTCCTTCGTGGACTGCCTGATGGAGCAGACGCACCCGGACCTGGAGGCCAAGGAGGGGCGCGACCTGCGCTACACCGACACGCTGTTCACGGAGCGCGAGCGCGGGGTCAGCATCAAGGCCTCGCCCGTCACACTCGTCATGCCCGACACGCGCAACAAGTCCTACCTGATGAACGTCTTCGACACGCCCGGGCACGTCAACTTCTCCGACGAGGCCACTGCAGCCTTCCGCCTCAGCGATGGAGTCGTTCTCTTTGTCGACGCCGCAGAGGGCGTGAGTTCCCTTCTCTCTTTTCCCCCTTTACATAAGGATGGCAGTATTCCACACTTCAATGAAAATCCTAGTTTTTATTTCCCTCCCCAAAAAAATAGTTTTTATTTTCAGAAAAAAAAAAGTATTTCTTGTATTGAACAAAGATAGTATGAATTGAGCTTCATTCACACCAATAAAACATTGGTTGGAACCTCTACATACCCCCATCCCTAATCCATGGCCAACATTGGTGTGTTTTTCATGTTTTCTGAGGCAGCAAATTCCACTTGAAAAATATTTCCACTTTTTTCCCTTACCCCAACTGAACTCCATGTATACAGCATAGCTCTACTTAATTTAGTTCAAAATTATATTCATTTCTACATCGCAACGGATCATGTCACCACAAGCATGGACTTATCATAGCTTCATACAGAACCAATAATTAGTAACCAAAAAGAATTTAGTAATTATATTTTTCTAGGTAGTTTCAGTAAGTCCAACTCCACAACTTCTCAAATTTGGTTATGTTGATTAGCTTTATTGAACAGTATTTGACGACGTTACGGCAGTCAGCAGCTTTTGTCAACAGTATATTTTTCTTGAATTAATTATGCTATTATAGAGCGATTGATCTTCGTATGTAAAACGCTTGTATAGTGAAATGGGTGTCATAATGTTATATGGTATGAAATATGAGGGAATTTTGAGAGAAAAAAGAAGATCTGTGCTTCTCGTTTTTCACATCTTTTCCCCGTGAGAAAAGATACTTTTACAACATTGATATAGCATCTTTTAACCCGGACATTCCATTAATGGGAAACCTCATCTACTTCTCCACAGGTGATGCTGAATACAGAACGGTTACTGAAGCACGCGGTGCAGGAAGGGTTGGCCATCACAATCTGTATCAACAAGATCGACCGACTCATCCTCGAGCTCAAACTGCCCCCACTCGACGCGTACTACAAACTGCGCAACATCATCGATGAGATCAACGGACTGCTCAGGTACCGGAGCCGATACATACTGCATTTAATTCTGTGATAATCCCTCAGATATGATACTCAATTATACAGCTTCATATTGTTATCAGGGGAATTGTGTACTTTCTGACGTCACCCATTCTTGAGATGAATATTAAAATACAACGAGAAAATTAGTTGACCATAAGCTCTCGGCTGATGCTAGAAATCACATAGAGTACCAAGACTGCAGGGCCCCATACTTCCCGCACCATTTTTTCAGATTTTCTGTTATTTCTAAATCCAATGCCTATGTTCTATTGACATTGTGAAGTTGAACAATAGCATAGAGAAAAATCATAAAGATTTCAATGTTGAATTCTAAGTTTCTAAAAATTTCATTATATTTTATTGTTTGTCCAGGGGAGTGAGCCTGAGAGTTGTTAGATTTTACGTGGATATTTCTGTGTTTTACGAGCATTCATTGCGGATTGTTTGGCTGCAGTATGTACGTGGAGGACCAGAACGACCTGCACGTGACGCCGCTTCTCGGCAACGTGTGTTTCGCCAGCTCCTACTACCGCTTCTCCTTCACGCTACTCTCCTTCGCCAAGATCTACGCCGACACCTACGGTGAGAGACGTGCACTTTAGTCAGGCAATCTGTCTTATACAAAATCAAAATGGAAATAGGAGAAATCATGGAAGATTAATTAATGGTACGGTCAAGAGACTGAAAAAATGGGAAAATGAGGTCTAAAGACCGAATGTTGTCCGGTTATGTACGAGTACATTATATTGAAGATAGTCATTTACTTATGAAAATTGTATAATAATTGTACATATATGACCACAATATACCAGTTGCCCTGTAGAGTCCTGTTTTGTACTGTGATGTCTGTTTTTGTATTAGACTATCGCGTGGAGGATCGTTGGGCGACCAATGAACGTGTAATGTCTCAAAATTTACTTGAATAAAAAAAAAAAAAAAAAAAAAAAAATACAGAAACAGGGGTACTGTGGCTGCATCTGATAAATACTCAGTGGAATTGACGAATAGTTGAATCTCTGTCTTCGGCATCGATTCATCTGATCGTCTATTTTATCACATACAGACACAGTATACCTGTTTTCGTATCATTATTACCTACCTATTATAAAACGTGTAAATTCTGATAACATCCGCTTGGAGATGCTCCCGCACATAGAGACAAAGTGAACCAAACTTAGGCTTGGAGACTGAAGAGCCATGAGAGTGAGATTCTCGTACAGTACCTAACTGAATCCTGCTATTTTTTTTGTTTTTCTCTCCACAGATGTACTTCTATTCTTATGATTTGTTTTTAACTGTACTGAAAACATAATTTAGAACTGTAGTTTTCCAATCTCCTTTCCTTGAGAAAATGCAATGAGATCGTATTTCGCTGGTAGTCGGTAGAATCGGTGTCACATGAAATGATGGTTGGGAACTGTATGATAGTTCCAGGTTTTAATAATAGGGGGCGCCACTAAGTGGGTTGGGAGCCACAGACTAGAAAGAAGCCACGACGAAGTCGCTAGTATACCTTAAAATCGCCATTTTTTACCTTAGCTTTTGGACGATTTGATGGGTTTCTCGTAATAAATACCCTGTGCACACCATGTCCGTGTTGTATGGCCATAAAAACGACATGGGTATGAGTGGGCAGTATACGCATGACATACGGCCACGGGTATTTATTTCATTTATCCACTGGGTTTTCCTATATTTGATTTTATTTGGATTTATTTTTGCAGGTGGTGTAAGTGCAGAAGAGTTTGCGAAGAGACTTTGGGGAGACATGTACTTCAACAGTAAGACGTAAGTATTGTTATTACCAATACAATGTTTTAATCGGATTTGATCATTTATCAGAATGTCTTTCAAGATATTTCCAAAAATTTGATTCAATGTTATCCCATTTTGATGACAAAATGAAATATACCTTTCAACTTACAATGAAATTAGGTCTAAATATCTGAAAATACACTTTGTGAGACTTTTTTTTCTACATGAGAAGATCTCCAGATGGAAAACATGTTTTATTCTCTTTTTCTTATTTCCTTCTAACCATTCTTTCTAACCATTGATTAAAAGTAGAGCAAGAATTGAATGCACTGAAAATTTAAGATTCCTGAATATGCTGCTTAAAGGGCCTATTTCACCAGGTTGACCTTGAATTTGAGACCATCAGGTGTATGCCAAAATGATTATAGTGTACAGATCCGCAGGCCGATGTAGGCCGGCAACTGTGCAGGCCAGTTTGCAGGCACCCGACGGAAAGCAATTCATTAGGTTTTGTCGTTCCACCATCATGCAGTTATCGCTGTTGAGCGTGTGACCCGCATCACTGGTCTAATGTCAGTACTCGAGGCCCAGTGGAACAGGCCCCATGGAGCAGGCCCAGTGGAACAGGCCCAGTGGAGCAGGTCCTTTAATTAGTAGAGGCACGAGACTCACAGCGTTGATTTTCTGTTGACAGGCGGCGGTTCAGCAAGAAGCCTCCAGTGAGCGGCGCCAACCGAACCTTCGTCGAGTTCATCCTGGAACCCTTGTACAAAATCTTCGCCCAGGTGCGTATTGCTTGTTGCCGATGGCCTTTGACACCGTCATATTTGATGCTAGATTTCCGGGTTTTTTTATGATATACACAATTTTCCTCATATTCGAGATGAAATTTGGAGCTGTATATCCCAGCTGTATCTCAATATCATGTGATTCTGTAGCTGAAGAGCTGCAACAATTACAAACAAATTGTTAAAAAGCGACACGTTTTTACATTATTGAGCTATATATATTAAAGTTTTTGCTGTTTGCTATAAGTCTGCATTACACTGTTTCGTGGTCTGCGTACAGGTTGTGGGTGATGTTGATGAGTGCCTTCCTTCGCTGTGCGACGAGCTTGGCATCCACCTCTCCAAAGAAGAGAAACAGCTCAACATCCGACCGCTGCAGCGACTCGTGTGTGCGCGCTTCTTTGGAGAATTCACAGGTGAGAAACCGCTTTACATTAACTTGTAGTCCATTTACACCGAACTAGGTAACTTCTATAGTCTAGAATGACTTAGAAGTGGGTTTTTTTTTGTTTTTTTTTTATAATTTCTTTTTCTGGAGATGATTTTTAGACACCTCAAATATCTCAAATGGCTCCAGTTTGGTATAATATCCTTAGCACTACACAGAGTGAGGATGTTACACAATTACAAACTACCTAAATTTTAAGATTTTCTTTTATCAGGATCAAAATTTCGGAAAGCCAGTTGGTGTCCTTAACTAATCCATACACACATCCTACAGCTCTGAGCTTGTTTTACCACCACTTCAATAAGGTCTTGTAATTTTTCATTCATTTTTATCATAAAAGGGTTTGTTGGTAGATTTCATTGTACTTTTGTACAAGCTAATCATATTCCAATAAAAAAAGTTGATTTATTTTTCTAACCATGACTTTGAAGCCTGGTATGATAAAGGTTGTTTGCGTGTGTTGTGCAGGTTTCGTGGGGATGTGTGTGCAGCACATTCCGTCACCACAAGCCAACGCCCGCAACAAGGTGGAGACCATCTACACCGGCCCGACCGACACCGAGCTCGCCGAGAGCATGTTCGAGTGTGACCCCAACGTGAGTAGTCAGCAACACGATTAATGTACACATTTTAATACCACTCAAATAAAGGACATTTACAATATGGTGCAAACTGAAGAACTTCATAATATACACAATTTTAGAACTGTTATCAACACACTGAATCTAATAATGCAACTCAGGTAGTGCAAAACTACACTCACAATTTGTGACATTGTGTGTAACTATAAAACTTTAAGGTGAATGATTTAAGTGAAGCCCACTAACCCCTAATGGTAATACAGGAAAGCTGACAACCAATAATCCACATTTAGACTAGATTCTTTTAGAAAACCTTAAATACAAATACTCGTACTATGTTACTCTCAATTATCTTGAAACCTCGATGTTTACAATACGCATGTTTGTACTTGTAGGGGCCACTGATGGTGCACACGACAAAGTTGTACCCCACGACAGATGCGACAGCTTTCCAGGTGTTCGGTCGCGTGGTGAGTGGGACGCTGTACGCCAACCAGGATGTACGCATCCTCGGTGAGAACTACTCCCTGCAGGACGAGGAGGACTCGCGACACGGACAGTGTGGCCGGCTCTGGATCTCAGAGGGCAGGTCAGTGTAGCGACAGATATACAAGTTTAATGGTTATTTCTAACCCTTTCACCTCAGCATGATGCCTCCAGGCATCAGTTTTTTATCATATACGATACAATACCATTTGAGTTAAAAAAAATTGGATGGCCCTTAAAACAAGTTGGCTTGAATGTCAATGGCCAGAATATTGGGTGTAGTAGGAGAAAACGTCCAGACTGTGGCCGAACTATGTCTTAGTTCGAGGTCACCTGTGTCGGACATTCGCCTGCGGCGTCGGGGCGAATGTCCGACACAGGTGACCGAGAACTAAGACATAGTTCTGGCCACAGTATGGATGTTTTCTTATTATTACATACCTTTATTCGATCAGAAAGACGCCATTTATCGAGATCTCAAGACCCAAGAGCGTTTAAAGCCAGTCAATGGTAATGTCGTAGGCCAACTCAAAGAAACAAAAAGGGTCGAAATGCTAATATATTTTTGAAGGCGCTTTTGTAATGGGAGGTTAATGACTATCTTGTTACGCAGATACACAGTGGAGGTTAACCGGGTCCCCGCTGGCAACTGGGTGTTGATCGAAGGCGTGGACCAACCTATCGTCAAGACCGCCACCATCACAGAATCCTCCGGCAACGAAGAGGTGCGCGTAACTCACAACTATTTATCACAGTTCGCTAATGATCCTTAGATTTCATCCCCCTTCGCGTTACTGTTCGTACCCATAGGTAGAAATCCCTACAATTTGAATTAATGTAAAACTCTAAAGTGAAGGGTACAAGGAAGTAGAAGAAAATACGTGAAAAATAATAACAACATCAAAATGTTGTTTGAGACTATTCCAGAGAAAGATATAATCAGCTTTTTGAAAGAAGCATGTCTCTTTGTTAGATTATAAAATTATTGAAGAGACTGAAAAAAGTCTATAAAAGTGAAAAACATAAATCTTTGATGGTCCCAAAATACCCTAGTATGTTAACTCACAAATAAATAAACATTGCCAGTATCACCCTATTCGCTATAAAAATATCACCTATTTTCTGTCTATTAGGCACACATATTCCGACCGCTCAAGTTCAACACAAGTTCTGTGATGAAGATCGCCTGCGAGCCGGTCAACCCATCAGAGCTGCCCAAAATGTTGGACGGTCTCAGGAAAATCAACAAGAGCTACCCCCTCATCACAACGAAGGTACGCATTGATTGATGTTATTGCTCAGATGTGTGATATAAATTACATTACAGGAGAATAGTACTTTGATGAACATGTTGATATATGGAGTGCTGGTTGGATATATTGACCTCAGTGACACATTCCATTAACTGTCTTACAAACTGGACTGATATCAAATATGTAATTCGCTGAATGTTGGATGTGCAACTTGCTGAATGTTTGATGTGTAACTCGCTGAATGTTTGATGTGTAACTCACTGAATGTTTGGTGAGTAACTCGCTGGATGTTTGATGTGTAACTCGCTGAATGTTTGATGTGTAACACGCTGAATGTTTGATGTGTAACTTGCTGAATGTTTGATGTGTAACTCGCTGAATGTTTGATGTGCAACTTGCTGAATGTTTGATGTGTAACACGCTGAATGTTTGATGTGTAACTCGCTGAATGTTTGATGTGTAACTCGCTGAATGTTTGATGTGTAACTTGCTGAATGTTTGATGTGTAACTCGCTGAATGTTTGATGTGATATGCAACTCGCTGAATGTTTGATGTGTTACACGCTCAATGTTTGATGTGTAACTCGCTGAATGTTTGATGTGTAACTTGCTGAATGTTTGATGTGTAACTCGCTGAATGTTTGATGTGTAACTCGCTGAATGTTTGATGAGTAACTCGCTGAATGTTTGATGAGTAACTCGCTGAATGTTTGATGTGTAACTCGCTGAATGTTTGATGTGTAACTCGCTGAATGCTTGATGTGTAACTCGCTGAATGTTTGATGTGTAACACGCTGAATGTTTGATGTGTAACTCGCTGAATGTTTGATGTGTAACACGCTGAATGTTTGATGTGTAACACGCTGAATGTTTGATGTGTAACACGCTGAATGTTTGATGTGTAACACGCTGAATGTTTGATGTGTAACACGCTGAATGTTTGATGTGTAACACGCTGAATGTTTGATGTGTAACACGCTGAATGTTTGATGAGTAACTCGCTGAATGTTTGATGTGTAACACGCTGAATGTTTGATGTGTAACTCGCTGAATGTTTGATGTGTAACACGCTGAATGTTTGATGTGTAACTCGCTGAATGTTTGATGTGTAACACGCTGAATGTTTGATGTGTAACACGCTGAATGTTTGATGTGTAACTCGCTGAATGTTTGATGTGTAACACGCTGAATGTCTGATGTGTAACACGCTGAATGTTTGATGTGTAACACGCTGAATGTTTGATGTGTAACACGCTGAATGTTTGATGTGTAACTCGCTGAATGTTTGATGTGTAACACGCTGAATGTTTGATGTGTAACACGCTGAATGTTTGATGTGTAACTCGCTGAATGTTTGATGTGTAACACGCTGAATGTTTGATGTGTAACACGCTGAATGTTTGATGTTATACGTTACTCGCTGACAGGTTGAGGAGTCCGGAGAACACGTGGTGTTGGGGACGGGAGAACTCTACCTTGACTGTGTCATGCACGACCTCCGCAAGATGTACTCAGAAATCGGTAAGTGAAAGAAATTCTACTGATTAGGGGTCTCCCTTAAGGTATGTACGCAGAATTTCTGAAATTCTGGATCCCAGCACCCACTCCCAGTTTTGTATGCAATGGAACAAAGGAGCCCATGCAATATTTCCCTAAAAAATTGTTGACCCCCCCCCCCCCCCCCCCCCCCCTCAGTGCGTACATACTTTATGGATAGCTCCTTGCAGACATGGGTATTTTCTGGAAATGCCAGAAAATTTTTACAACCCAAGGGTCATTATTGAGATCAGTGTAGATCCGAGTAGAATATCTTTTTATGAGGTGGGAATTCAAAATAA
This sequence comes from Alentia gelatinosa, assembly GCA_950022655.1. Taxonomy (NCBI): domain Eukaryota; kingdom Metazoa; phylum Annelida; class Polychaeta; order Phyllodocida; family Polynoidae; genus Alentia; species Alentia gelatinosa. The sequence goes on from OX465588.1 coordinate 55,459,695, forward strand.
AAATCCAAAAGATGGTGAGCAATATTTGCATAATTCTGGCCATTTTAGCTCTCAGCTGGGGCCAGAAATTTACTAAGAGATGCTTGAAATGTAGGCGCCTCCAGGGGCTTTCCCCAGGCACTGGATTTTTTCCTCAATCTCTGAGGCAGTATATTATACTAGGAAAAATATTTCTTTTTTTTCCTTATGAACCCAACTGACATCCCTGTATTAAGACGAGCTGTAAATATTTGCCTGTGTTTTTCAGACATCAAGGTGGCCGATCCCGTAGTCTCCTTCTGTGAGACTGTCGTCGAGACCTCGTCTCTCAAATGTTTCGCCGAAACGCCAAACAAAAAGTAAGTTTACCTACATTTACTGTTTCCTGACTTCTACATTGTTACCCTAGTTTTTGTCATCCTCATGGTAAAAAGGTTTCATAAGTTTGATCCTGGAACAATTTTATGTCGTCATCCTCATTTTGTAATCCTGATCCCAGCTTAATTTACACCTCAATTTCTTTTTTAAATTTTCCCTAAGGTAGTATCTTACTGGAGACAGGCCTATTCTAGTATATTAAAGTTTGCATACAACTTCTCTTTTAGGAACAAGATCACCATGATTGCTGAACCCTTGGAGAAAGGGCTGGCCGAGGATATCGAAAACGAGGTTGTGCAGATCACGTGGCCACGAAAGCGTCTTGGAGAGTTCTTCCAAAATAAGTACGACTGGGATTTGCTCGCTGCTCGATCCATCTGGGCCTTCGGGCCAGACTCGACAGGACCGAATATTCTGGTGGACGACACGCTGCCATCTGAGGTAGACAAGGGACTTCTCGGCTCAGTCAAAGACAGCATCATCCAGGGCTTCCAATGGGGCACGCGAGAAGGACCGCTCTGTGATGAACGTGAGTGATTGAAGAACTTGGTATCAGTTTTCTGGTTCTTTTAGGTTTTTCATGTTTCCACGGTTTATGATATTTCCATCATATATAGAACTATTTTGCCTTGCATGAAACAAAGATAATATTAATTCATCCCCATTCACACCAATCAAATAGTAATTCAAACCTCTCCACAGATCCTCAGCCCACAGCAGGCCCAAGGCTGATGTCTTTTTCCACGATTTCTTGGTCTCTGAGACAGTAAATTTCGCAAAAGAAAAATATTTCTACTTTTATTTTACCCCTGTTTTAATCCCCGCCCCCTATAAACTAACATTATTTGCATGTAAAGCGGTGTGAAGCATCTATATATAACCGGAACTTGGATCTCTATATTACCTTGTATTGTCTTTTGTGTGCAGCGATCCGGAACGTGAAGTTTAAGATCCTGGATGCAGTGATCGCCGCAGAACCCATTCACCGAGGTGGAGGTCAGGTCATCCCCACAGCCCGTCGAGTCGCCTACTCCGCCTTCCTCCTGGTAAGCAGCAGCGAATAAATCATACGTTTCACCAAAACCACAATCGACCAACGTGGACCACAACTTTAATTTATAATTATTAAAAACATTGCTTTGCAACTCCAGGGACATCAAATAAGGATTAGCAATATAACTTGAAATTTTCACGTGCCATGAAGAAGGTCCGAAAACGCTATTTAAGCTCTAAGGTGAGGCCAGATATTCACTTTGAAAAGCTCAAAGTAAAGGCCCCCAAATCCTCAGCACCCTTTTTCTGGATATTTTTGTAATTTCAAATCCCATGCCTGAATACGCCTTACTCATTGACTGTTGTTGATTCAGCGAATCTTATCTTATTTGAATAAATAATTGACTAAACTTGTTTTCTGGCAGGCCACCCCACGTCTGATGGAGCCGTACTACTTCGTGGAGGTGCAGGCGCCGGCTGACTGCGTGTCAGCGGTCTACACCGTACTCGCCCGGCGACGGTGAGTCTCGGGTCTGTCTGTAGAGGTGGTGGGTGTCGGTTCTGGTGATTAATGAGTATGGCTGACTGCGTGTCAGCAGTCTACACCGAACTCGCCCGGCGACTGTGAGTCTCGGGTCTGTCTGTAGAGGTGGTGGGTGTCGGTTCTGGTGATTAATGAGTATGGCTGACTGTGCGTCTACACCTTACTTGCACAGCTGGAGTATGTGAGACTGGCTTGTATGGTCAGTGGGTTCTTAGATGCCATATTGTGTAATGTAAAAATTTACTAATGTGTATAGTTTAATGAATTTGGAAGTATTTAAGATATCTGAAAACGATACTCAAATTGTTTTTACTGATTACTGTCAACATACTTTGATGATCGTTAACTCTGTTCATTTAATGTCTATTCACTAACCTTGATAGCCTTCTAATACTATCTACTCAATGACCCGGTCTGCTGGGGTGGACAGCAATTATAAATCTGTTCACCCTCTTGGTCGCCTCGCCTCCTCGTGGTGCAGACCAGATATGCCTGCATGCAAGCATAACAAAAGCGACCGGGGTGGGGAGTTACCTCAGTGGTAAAGGGCACTGGACTTTGTTGATTCGGGTCCCACTGCAGCCACTTTTCTCCTTCACCCCCGGCAGTGGTAGATTTAATGCTATATCAAAGGCCAATCCTTCTCATACCATGTCTATGTGGTGTAGGAAGTAAAAGAACTCTCACCTCGGTAAATGTGTAGGGGTGAGGTTTCCACCTAAGTTCATTTCATAGATTCGATCACCACCCTTGTGGTGTAAAAGAACCTCGAGAAAGTCTGGTGAGAACTTGTATGGTTAACTGGACCTTAAATCAAACCAACAAACCAAATCTCAGTGACCTTGATGACCGTTTTCTACTGTTGACACATTGACTTTGATGACCTTGTCGTACTGTCTACTCCCTGATCTGGTCCTCTCAGTGACCTTGACGACTGTACATATTTCTGCCCACCCTGTGTCTAACCCTGTGTTCTCAGTGACCTTGACGACTGTACCTATTTCTGCCTGCCCTGTATCTAACCCTGTGTTCTCAGTGACCTTGACAACTGTACATATTTCTGCCCGCCCTGTGTCTAACCCTGTGTTCTCAGTGACCTTTACGACTGTACATATTTCTGCCCACCCTTTGTCTAATCCTGTGTTCTCAGTGACCTTGACGACTGTACATATTTCTGCCCACCCTTTGTCTAACCCTGTGTTCTCAGTGACCTTGACGACTGTACATATTTCTGCCCACCCTTTGTCTAATCCTGTGTTCTCAGTGACCTTGACGACTGTACATATTTCTGCCCACCCTGTGTCTAACCCTGTGTTCTCAGTGACCTTGACGACTGTACATATTTCTGTCCGCCCTGTGTCTAACCCTGTGTTCTCAGTGACCTTGACGACTGTACATATTTCTGCCCACCCTTTGTCTAATCCTGTGTTCTCAGTGACCTTGACGACTGTACATATTTCTGCCCACCCTTTGTCTAATCCTGTGTTCTCAGTGACCTTGACGACTGTACATATTTCTGCCCACCCTTTGTCTAACCCTGTGTTCTCAGTGACCTTGACAACTGTACATATTTCTGCCCACCCTTTGTCTAATCCTGTGTTCTCAGTGACCTTGACGACTGTACATATTTCTGCCCACCCTTTGTCTAACCCTGTGTTCTCAGTGACCTTGACGACTGTACATATTTCTGCCCACCCTTTGTCTAATCCTGTGTTCTCAGTGACCTTGACGACTGTATTTATCTCTGCCCGCCCCGTGTCTAACCCTGTGTTCTCAGTGACCTTGACGACTTTATGTATTTCTGCCCGCCCTGTGTCTAACCCTGTGTTCTCAGTGACCTTGACGACTTTACGTATTTCTGCCCGCCCCGTGTCTAACCCTGTGTTCTCGCTGTATCTCGTACAGAGGTCACGTGACGCAGGACGCGCCCGTTCCCGGCTCACCGCTCTACACCATCAAGGCCTTCATCCCCGCCATCGACTCGTTCGGCTTCGAGACGGATCTGCGAACACACACGCAGGGTCAGGCCTTCTGCCTGTCCGTCTTCCACCACTGGCAGGTCTGTATCACCCTCTTCTCTCTTACTCAGAACTAGTTCTGTCAGGTGTCTGTCTGTGTATAGGACAGTAATATTATATTGATTTAAATACAGCGAAAGCTTGTTCCCATAGACATTTTGGGAGGACAGTTTCTGATAGCTTTTCAAATTTATACATTTCAAAACGATTACTTGATATAGTGTCAATACTGCCTTGTAATCTCATAATTGTATGAGATTTAACTTTTGACGAGTTTGTACTCAAATAAAACTAATTGAAATCAGTCATGTCAGAAATGCTATTAGCAGAAAATAAATGAGGGAATATATAAAAGAAATTAGTTTCGAATTGGAAGATTTCAGTAAAGATATTTTAGTCTTTGTGAATCCAGTTTATCCTTTGGAAACAATGTTTTAGTATCTAGAGACATGTAATAGGTGAAGGTATGACTGTGAGTGTTGTGTTTGGCAGATCGTACCCGGTGACCCGCTGGACAAGACGATCGTCATCCGTCCACTCGAGCCGCAGCCCGCCACGCATTTAGCGCGCGAGTTCATGATCAAAACGCGCCGCAGAAAGGTGAGTCTTTCTCTACATTAGAGGTATATTTCAGGTTGTTATCTTTGATGGTCATTGTTTAGTTGTGAATTATGACCAATAAATAAATTTAAGGGGGGGAAAGCTGTACAACGGTAACAATATTCTAACCCACAGTGAAGATAATATTTTTCATGATAAATGAATTACTCACATGTATTTGAATTTGCACTTATGAAAATAACGCATAAAAAAAATGCCTTCAGACATCTTCAGACCCTACATGGTAATGCCTCCAGGCATCGTCAGGACCGAATGCATTAAGGCCCGGCCCCACTGGTACGGGCAGCTCCGTCACGGCCATTTATGACTTTTTATGGACTTGCGATAAATCCATCGCACCAGTGGGGCCGGGCCTTTATTCTACATCTGACAGTTATAAGGATATTCTTCTTCTCAGTATGCAGATAGTTTAACGGTTGCCAAGAGACACCATAGCAACATGTCACGTTGTCATAGTAACCATCTCAAAGTCAAGGTAGCACCCAGATAAAAATGACGTCATTCAGCCTTGTCCATATATATTTCAGAGAATGTTCATGGTTTTTATATCTATATTGTTCAACTTATATATATTTCAGAGAATATTCATGGTTTTTATATTTATATTGTTCCACTTGTATATATTTCAGAGAATATTCGTAGTTTTTATATCTATATTGTTCCACTTATATATATTTCAGAGAATCTTCATGGTTTTTATATCTATATTGTTCCACTTGTGTATATTTCAGAGAATCTTCATGGTTTTTATATCTATATTGTTCCACTTGTGTATATTTCAGAGAATCTTCATGGTTTTTATATCTATATTGTTCCACTTGCAGGGTCTGAGTGAAGACGTCAGCATCAACAAGTTCTTCGATGACCCCATGTTGCTGGAGCTGGCCAAACAGGATGTGATGCTCAGTTACCCGATGTAACGCATCTGTCACTCGCCGCGACACCTAGTGGCCATTTTATACAGAACACACCTAGCGGCGCTTAGCTGAACCAGTATATATATATTTAGACAAATGAAGAAAAAGGGAAAACTCCATTATTGTGTTTCCTCATGTTTAAGCTGGTGAGGGACTGAGACTGAGGGACTGAGACACAAAGATGTGTCAGATTCTAGAAGCACGGTGAGGATGCTGAAACCTGGACCTTGTAAATATTGTGTACACACGTTTTGTCCAGAGACTGCCAGAGAATTGTCGAGAGAATCCTGTAACTTTTCTCATCAAACTTATCGAAATAAATGTCGACCAAAACATTCAACAGTATTCTTTCCTCCTTTTATTTACAATTCGTTAGGAAGGAAGGGTCAGAGAATTGATACAATTTATGTTGCTTTCTGTTCATAGAAATTTGTAAGTAAAACCCTGCTTCAGGGGACATCCTCTTTTCCGAGGAAACTGTCCCCTTAAGTGGGATGTCCCCTCACCGGGGTTTGTCAATGGCTAGGCTATAAAGTATATGATAGGTTCAAATTTTTTTCTTTCCGCCGTTCCGTGGTTCTCCGTCTACGGTTCGGTGATTCGAAAAAATGTTTTGAACCGCATAGATACAACCAGTAAACAAAAATGACCAATGGGGATCTAAGTTTCAAGACCAGCAGCCTTCCGCACCCTCGTCGCCTTCCGCAGTAGTCGCCGCCAACGCAACGTCAACATATGTGGTATATGATACCTTTATACAGGCGATATTATGAGAAAACGTGGTTACTGAGCCCGTACGAGTGGCCGTTCGAGGTCATTTGATGAAAAAATACGGCCCGACGCCGCAGGCGAGAGGGCCGTATTTTTTCATCAAATGACCGTTTAATAAGGACGATATCCACATATCCACATATCCCCACATCCCCACATCACTACATCACTACATCACTACATCCACATAGTGATGTAGGATGTAGGATGTAGTGATGTAGGATGTAGTGATGTAATAATGTAGGATGTAGTGATGTAGGATGTAGTGATGTAGGATGTAGTGATGTAGGAGGTAGGATGTAGGATAAGGGGATGTGTGGATGTTGGGTGTAGTGATGCAGTGATGTAATGATGTAGTGATGTAGGATGTAGTGATGTAGGATGTAGTGATGTAGTGATGTAGGATGTAGTGATGTAGGATGTAGTGATGTAGGATGTGTGGATGTTGGATGCAGTGATGTAATGATGTAGGATGTAGTGATGTAGGAGGTAGGATGTAGGATAAGGGGATGTGTGGGTGTGTGGATGTTGGGTGTATATATATATATTCATTGGGTCTATTGGGAACATTTCTTGTCGGGTTCCTATCGGGGTATATCGGGGACCTTATCGTAGTAGGTGGGTGCGGCCTCTTACTATAGTGACAGTGTGTCTGACATTGAGCTCAATGACAAGAGTGAGCGATAACCGGGGAGGTGGTCGATTCAATTATGTATTTCGATTAAAACATTATATTTGAGATGTGACAACTGTTCAGGACAGGTCTAATATATTGTAGTCTCCTATCGTCCAGACCATTTCTCCCTCGTAACTTCTTAAACAGCACCCAGTCTATGTATAGGTGTATTAGCCTGAGTCATTTCCCCAAATCCATATACTACTCACAAAATGTTAACCTGGCTTGTTAAGAGAGATATTTCTGCAATTTCTTCTGATACTCTCAAAGTACAGTGCACAAACCTCAGGGTCAAACCAACTTCAATATTCAATAGTTTCCTACAGGATCCAGGTTATAAACTGTTTTATAATGCTCCGAATCTGACTTAAAATGTGGCTAGACTGAAATTCACTCTCACAGCAACCGCAGATTGGGTTACAATTTGGAACATGAAATGCCGGCATCCTTGACGCAGTGTTGGGGGAAGTGGAAATCGTCCAAGCAGATCTTCTGAATGCATAGGGACTGTCCATAAGCCCGAAATACCAAAACGGATTTTCTGTCTGGCAGGAAATGAATCCTATGGATAGAAGTGTATCTGAGTAGATTAAAACAAAAAAGAATAGCAGGGTTAAGTTTGGCTCTATACGAGAATCTCACTCTCGTGGCTCTTCAGTCTCCAGCCCTAGGTCTTGTTAACTCTGTTTCTATGTGCGGGAGATTCTCCAAGCGGATTCTACTAGAATCATAGTTTTTTTTAGATATAGTAGGTAATCACGTGGTTCATGCCATTAACACCAGGTGTCAGGCCACTCCTGTTAATGCGAACTTTACTTCTCTTGATATCCACCAAGTGTCAGGTTAGTGCTGTGACTTGACTAGTTTCACAACGGATTCCCTTTAGGGTAGACACGAGCCCTCTGTGAGACTCGTGCTGTTATTGCCTTTTACAAAACGCATATGTGTGTTCAACAAGAAGCAGACTTTTTTGCCTTAGGTCCATACTTTCTAAATGTAATACCATTAATCTTCCATCTCCATGGTCAAAACACACCAATACACTTTAATTTTCAGATTTCAATGTAGTCCGAATCAGCATGTTCTTAATTCTTTTCCTGCACCACATAACACCGCGGGCATTGCCTCCAGAAACATCCCTCCAACCGCAAGCACCTTATTACGGAAATAGCAACGTCATGATATGATTAATTTACCACGTTGTAAATTGAATTAAAAACAATCGGTTTTTTAAATTTATCGAATTTTATATATAAGTATCAATGATGCCTCTATGATGCCTGGAGGCACAATGCTGCCATAGCCAGGGGAATGCCTGGAGGCATCATGCTGCCATAGCCAGGGGAATGCCTGGAGGCATCATACTGCCATAGCCAGGGGAATGCCTGGAGGCATCATACTGCATTATTAAAGGTTAAAACAGCATTCACATGGAAATCCTAATTTTCCTTGACAAACCCCCAATATCCTTTACAATTTACTGAACTAGAAAAACAATTTGTACATCGGGTTTCCCTGACGCAAGCAACCATGGTTTATCACATGAAAACAATTAAAACCAATAATGTTTGAATATATTTTTATTTCATTTTATTGAGTTGACTGAGACCTTCATATACAGTTTGTTGTACATGTGATGTCCAACGGGATCAAGTGATTCATTTACAGCGTAGAAACAACGAGTGCGGGAGCCTCGGTCTGACCGTTGCTATGGAAACGAGACTAGAGACCAATCAGGTGCCAGCTTATATATCACAGACGGCGCCATGGAGACATCCACTAACACTGCTTTAGACACTACGTAAAATGTAGCCGACATCTCGGGTAGAAACATAAATTAAATACCACTTTGAGGTTATCTTACACCGCCCAACGATTCACCAAACTCTCGCTAGGTGTCACGTGTGTCTGTAAGAAAAGGGAATGTAAACAAAAACGATATAAAAATACAAATGTCCTTGCCACTGCATTGGTGTAGTAACGAACATGACAACGGATGAATCCAGGGATGTCAACCTGGCTGTTCGCAGTATGGAAATAATAAAATTCATGATGATAAAAAACAACTATAGAGATATGATGATAAACGGATAAATAACTACACTAAAATACATGAGTATGATCACGGACCTTATACAAGTACGTGGTATGATCATTGCCAGGATGATACGTACAAAAAGAAAACTAACGTTTCCCCGGGATAGGCTCCCAATAAAAGAAAAGTCAGTGTGATATGTAAAAGGTCCTCTCTCTGAGTGCTTCAGTTCACATCGCGTTATGTTCAGTCCACGGTCAACGGCGCTAAGAAAATAGACTTTACTGATTCTGACTCTGAGAGGGGTCTTCGTTTAGATGATAATAATATACAATTGGGACGTATGTACAGTGAAGTAGCGCCCAATTTCCCTAATAATCAACCACGTAAGGTTTTATGAATGCAACAAGAATGAATTTGACGCTTCAAAGGCAGCCACACCTTCTTCTTCTCCTTCCGGTGAAGAGGGGATTAAACTAGCGCATGCGCGGACGCAGGCTGCCGGAGACCAGCGTCTGGTCAGCATCTGGTCAGCGTCTGGTCAGCGTCTGGTCAGCGTCTGGTCGGCGTCTGTCAACCATTAAAAACAGGACAAAACTTCACGTCGCGAATCGAGATCCACAACAAAAAGAACCAACAACGGCGGAAACTTCAAACTGGGGAATAGTTCGTTTGGCGTTGTAATACTTTGGTCAGAAGTACTTTGTGTCTATGACGTCACATTTATGACGTCACATTAGTGTTTCAATCCACGTCGAAATGACGGTGAAGGTTCACTCTCCCCCCACATTGCTGTCAGACTCCACAATACTGTATGGCACTGCTGCTGCGCTTGGAGCGTCCTCGTGATAGCAGATCGGCTGCGTCTGAGATCCACCCCGCGTCTGACGTCATCGTAACGTCACGGTGACGTCACGGGGTGACACGACGTGCTGCCTGGCTCGCCCGGCCTAGTTCTGAGCGTCCTACTAGGTGGCGTTGTGTGTTGTGGTGGTGGTGTGACGTCATCAGTCATCACCTGACGAAGTAGGTGGGGCTGCTGCCTGCGGGGTTCACTGTAACACAAGCACACCGTATTAGGGCATGTATATAGAACACACAGTGTGTGAGGGCATGTATATAGAACACACACCGTATGAGGGCATGTATGAAGCACACACACACTGTATGAGGGCATGTATATAGAACACACACCGTATGAGGGCATGTATATAGAACAAACACCGTATGAGGGCATGTATATAGAACACACACCGTATGAGGGCATGTATGAAGCACACACACACTGTTTGAGGGCATGTATATAGAACACACACCGTATGAGGGCATGTATATAGAACACACAGAGTGTGAGGGCATGTATATAGCACACACACACTGTGTGAGGGCATGTATATAGAACACACACCATATGAGGGCATGTATATAGAACACACACTGTGTGAGGGCATGTATATAGAACAAACACCGTATGAGGGCATGTATATAGAACACACACCATATGAGGGCATGTATAAAGCACACACACACTGTATGAGGGCATGTATATAGAACACACACCATATGAGGGCATGTATATAGAACAAACACCGTATGAGGGCATGTATATAGAACACACACCGTATGAGGGCATGTATGAAGCACACACACACTGTTTGAGGGCATGTATATAGAACACACACCGTATGAGGGCATGTATATAGAACAAACACACCGTATGAGGGCATGTATATAGAACACACACCGTATGAGGGCATGTATATAGAACACACACCGTATGAGGGCATGTATATAGAACACACACCGTATGAGGGCATGTATATAGAACACACACACTGTGTGAGGGCATGTATATAGAACACACACACCATATGAGGGCATGTATATAGAACACACACCGTGTGAGGGCATGTATATAGAACACACACCGTATGAGGGCATGTATATAGAACACAGAGTGTGAGGGCATGTATATAGCACACACACACTGTGTGAGGGCATGTATATAGAACACACACTGTATGAGGGCATGTATATACAACAAACACACCGTATGAGGGCATGTATATAGAACACACACACTGTGTGAGGGCATGTATAGAGAACAGTTCGTATGGTTCTCGGCATAATTACTGTTACATGTTTGAGATATGAACAGAATGTGAACTTCACTTCAACAGGCTTTCTACACCAATTAATGGTAAAATATTACAATATAGAAAATATAAAATACAACTTACCGTGGTTGTACATCATGCAAGATAAGGTTGACATTATTCACAGGACTTGGCCTCACGGTCTCGTGCCGTAAATACCGTCATACCTCATTTTGTCTAATATAACGTACGACCACGGTAAGGTAGTTCTATACAAGTACTGCTGGGGCGTGTTTAATAAGAGCCGAGTTCTCACCTGAGCTGAGGCGGACCTGGATGTGCTCCAGGCGTGAGATGTAGTCGTCGAGAGATCCATCCTGACTCGCCGCGTCGCCTGACGCCTCCTCCTCCTGCAGCAGTTGTCTGCAGCACAAGACGGTTAACAATGAGAGTATGTACACGAATACCTAAACAGGGGATAGGAGCAGCAGTTGTCTGTGGCACAAGACGGTTAACAATGAGAGTATGTACACAAATACCTAAACAGGGAATAGGAGCAGCAGTTGTCTGCACCACAAGACGGTTAACAATGAGAGTATGAACACGAATACCTAAACAGGGAATAGGAGCAGCAGTTGTCTGCGGCACAAGACGGTTAACAATGAGAGTATGTACACGAATACCTAAACAGGGAATAGGAGCAGCAGTTGTCTGCAGCACAAGACGGTTAACAATGAGAGTATGAACACGAATACCTAAACAGGGAATAGGAGCAGCAGTTGTCTGCACCACAAGACGGTTAACAATGAGAGTATGAACACGAATACCTAAACAGGGAATAGGAGCAGCAGTTGTCTGCACAATAAGACGGTTAACAATGAGAGCATGTACACGAATACCTAAACAGGGGATAGGAGCAGCAGTTGTCTGCACAATAAGACGGTTAACAATGAGAGTATGAACACGAATACCTAAACAGGGAATAGGAGCAGCAGTTGTCTGCACAATAAGACGGTTAACAATGAGAGCATGTACACGAATACCTAAACAGGGGATAGGAGCAGCAGTTGTCTGCACAATAAGACGGTTAACAATGAGAGTATGAACACGAATACCTAAACAGGGAATAGGAGCAGCAGTTGTCTGCACAATAAGACGGTTAACAATGAGAGCATGTACACGAATACCTAAACAGGGGATAGGAGCAGCAGTTGTCTGCACAATAAGACGGTTAACAATGAGAGTATGAACACGAATACCTAAACAGGGAATAGGAGCAGCAGTTGTCTGCACAATAAGACGGTTAACAATGAGAGTATGTACACGAATACCTAAACAGGGGATAGGAGCAGCAGTTGTCTGCACAATAAGACGGTTAACAATGAGAGTATGAACACGAATACCTAAACAGGGAATAGGAGCAGCAGTTGTCTGCACAATAAGACGGTTAACAATGAGAGTATGTACACGAATACCTAAACAGGGGATAGGAGCAGCAGTTGTCTGCACTACAAGGCAGGCTAATGATGTTAGTAAAGCTTATTGAGATTGATACAAAAGTCAGCCATTACACCTCATGCAATGAAGACTTTACAGACAATCAATATGAAGACTTTAGGGGCTGATCAATACAAGAACTTTAGAGTATGATCAACATGAAGACTTTACAGGAGGTTCAACATAATGACTTTACTGGACAAAGAATATCCAGACTTTATGGGACGGAGAATATCCAGACTTTATGGGACGAAGAATATGAAGACTTTATGAGATGATCAATATAAAAACTTTATGGAATGATCAACATACAGAACAATTAATAAGAAGACTCCACTTCTAATTAATATAAAGACTTAATGTGACGATTAATATGAAAACTTTCCAGAAAGATTGATATGAAAACTTTACAGGAAGATTAATATGGAGACTTTACGGGAGGATCAATATGAAAACTTAATGGGAAGATCAGTATGAAAACTTTTCGGAAAGACAAATATGAAAACTTTATGGGATGATCATTATGGATACATTACAGGAAGATTAATATGAAGACTTTACGGGATGATTAACATGAAGACTTTATGGGACGACCAATAGAAAAACTTTAAGGGAAAATCAATATGGAGACTTGAGAGTACAATCAATATGAAAACTGGAGAGTACGATCAATATGAAAACTTTACAGGACGACCAATATGAAAACATTACGGGACAATCAATATGAAGACTTGAGAGTATGATCAATATGAAAACTTGAGAGTATGATCAATATGAAAACTTTACAGGACGATCAATATGAAAACTTTACGGGACAATCAATATGAAGACTTGAGAGTATGATCAATATGAAAACTTGAGAGTATGATCAATATGAAAACTTTACAGGACGATCAATATGAAAACTTTACGGGACAATCAATATGAAGACTTGAGAGTATGATCAATATGAAAACTTGAGAGTATGATCAATATGAAAACTTTAAAGGACGACCAATATGAAAACATTACGGGACAATCAATATGAAAACTTGAGAGTATGATCAATATGAAAACTTGAGAGTATGATCAATATGAAGACTTTACGGGACAATCAATATGAAGACTTAAGAGTACGATCAATATGAAAACTTTACAGGACGATCAATATGAAAACATTACGGAACAATCAATATGAAGACCTTATGGGTTGATCAATATGAAAACTTTACGTATTGATCAACATTAAAACTTAGTGGGGCTGATCAAAATGAAGACTTTAGAGTCCGCTCAACACAAGGACATGGTGAGGCTCCTACCTGCGCGCCGAGGACCCGGGCCGACTGCCGTGACGGGCCGCCGACACCTCGCCGCTGAGGTCGCGTGTGGGCGGCGTGCTGCCCAGCCGCGTGGTCGGCGTGTAGGACCGCACGTAGGGCTCCGACCCGCCCGGCACGCCGCTCCCCGTCCCGGCGTGCGCCCGGGGCACGCCGCCGGCTGAGCGGGGCACGCCGCGGTCCGCCCGGGGCACGCCGTTCATCGCCGAGGTGGTCTCGGAGTGGTAACGCCGCGGCTGGGCGAACCCTGAGGATGACGGTACGTAGGAACCTGTACCTGTGGTGAACGAACAGTGTATGGTCAACCCAGTGATTGGTTTGTTTGTTTGTTTGGGTAGTTTAACGTCCAATATGTTTTATTAGACTTACTTTGGGTTTGACCGAATATATGAGATGAATTCAGGTAGAAATCTCACCCCAACTCATTTACCGAGGTGAGAGTTCGTTTCCTTCCCACACCACATAGATATGGTATGAGAAGGATTGGCCTTTGATATGGCAGTAAATCTACTACTGCTAGGAGTGAAGGAGAAAAGTAGTTGCAGTGCCACTTGAACGCACAAAGTCTGACTACAAGTCCAGTGCTCTCTACAATTGAGCTAACTCCCCACTCCAGTTGCTTTAGATATGCTTGCATGCAAGCTAATGTGCTAACATCTCGAAGTGACTGCGGCACAAAATGAACATCACTTATCGGAACCAGTTAATTACGCTAACATGGCCTGGTCGAGTTGAAATGAAACCATTGCCACATTCATCAGGTGGTAAATGTAGTCCGGGCGCTCACCGTTTTGTAGCGTGCTCGATCCTGTGACAGCCGCTGAACCAACTCGTTTCGCTCGTTGCCACTTCTTTACCAAATACTTCATCCTGCAAAACGAGAAAAAAGAATCTGGTTAGGTGGTTATATATCTTTACTATATATTAACTGTTATCAAGGTGCCTTGTTAAATCATGCCATCAACTAAACGATTTACAACACATAGATGTAAGACTTAGCTGTTTGAAACTTCCATTTTCCATTTGATTATAATGTTTTAAAGATTTCATTTTATTTCTAATTGGGAGGATTACTTGCATCCCATATATTGACTAAACATGTTTGTGAAATCGTTTGTTAAAAACCAGCATCGAGCTCATCACAGCAGCACCGAGCTCATCACAGTCACAGAGCTCACCACACAACCACAGAGCAACTCACCACACAACCACAGAGCAGTCACCACACAACCACAGAGCAGTCACCACACAACCACAGAGCAACTCACCACACAACCACAGAGCAGTCACCACACAACCACAAAGCAGTCACCACACAGTCACAGAGCAGTCACCACACAACCACAGAGCAACTCACCACACAACCACAGAGCAGTCACCACACAACCACAGAGCAGCTCATCACACAACCACAGAGCAGTCACCACACAACCACAGAGCAGCTCATCACACAACCACAGAGCAGTCACCACACAACCACAGAGCAGTCACCACACAACCACAGAGCAACTCACCACACAACCACAGAGCAGTCACCACACAACCACAGAGCAGCTCATCACACAACCACAGAGCAGTCACCACACAACCACAGAGCAGTCACCACACAGTCACAGAGCAGTCACCACACAGTCACAGAGCACCTCACCACACAACCACAGAGCAGTCACCACACAACCAGAGCTCACCACACAACCACAGAGCAGTCACCACACAGTCAGAGCAGCTCATCACACAACCACAGAGCAGTCACCACACAACCACACCAGCTCATCACACAACCACAGAGCAGTCACCACACAACCACACCAGCTCATCACACAACCACAGAGCAGTCACCACACAACCACACCAGCTCACCACACAACCACACCAGCTCATCACACAACCACAGAGCAGTCACCACACAGTCACAGAGCAGTCACCACACAACCACAGAGCAGTCACCACACAACCACAGAGCAGTCACCACACAACCACAGAGCAGTCACCACACAACCACAGAGCAGTCACCACACAACCACAGAGCAGTCACCACACAACCACAGAGCAGTCACCACACAACCACAGAGCAGTCACCACACAACCACAGAGCAGTCACCACACAACCACAGAGCTCACCACACAGTCACAGAGCAGTCACCACACAACCACAGAGCAGTCACCACACAGTCACAGAGCAGTCACCACACAACCAGAGAGCAGTCACCACACAGTCACAGAGCAGTCACCACACAACCACAGAGCAGTCACCACACAGTCACAGAGCAGTCACCACACAGTCACAGAGCACCTCACCACACAACCACAGAGCAGTCAGCACACCACCACCGAGCAGTCACCACACAACCACAGAGCAGTCACCACACAACCACAGAGCAGTCACCACACAACCACAGAGCAGTCACCACACAACCACAGAGCAGTCACCACACAACCACAGAGCAGTCACCACACAACCACAGAGCAGTCACCACACAACCACAGAGCAGTCACCACAAAACCACAGAGCAGTCACCACACAACCACAGAGCAGTCACCACACAACCACCACACAACCACAGAGCTCACCACACAACCACAGAGCAGTCACCACACAACCACCACACAACCACAGAGCTCACCACACAACCACAGAGCAGTCACCACACAACCACCACACAACCACAGAGCTCACCACACAACCACAGAGCAGTCACCAGCGCACCTCACCCTACAATCAGAGAGCGGGAACCTCACCTGGAGACGGCGATGACGACCCTGACAGCGCTGCGGAACCTGGAGTAGGGTCTGGGATGGCGGCTTCGTCTCTCCACATCTTCGGCTGCGGGGTAGACACCCATCTTGGCGATCTCTGACAGGGTCTGCTCCTCGCAGTCCTGGAAGCCGCCGAGCAGCAGCAGCAGGTACTTCTTCTGGTAGACGAGCGCCTTGCGGAAACTCTCCGCGCGCAGGTACTTACCGTACAGCCGCTGCATCTGTACGCAGAGAGAGAGAGGAATGTCAGTTTATGTCAGGGTTCACAAGAGCAGTATAACAAAAAGGATGAAGACTCACTGAGCCACCTAGCCGATGACTGGGGAACCGGCCAAGATTTTACTCTGGTTCCCCAGTTATCCGCTAGTCATGAGTGGGGTACGCGTGAACTTAGTTAATCACTCAAAGCCATCTCTGACTATATCAAGAGAATGTAGTCTGTAGTAAATGAGTCATGCGCAGTAGATTTAACACCACAAATGTGAAAAATGCTACAAATAATGATAAAACCCTCTGTACACTTCATGTCCTATTTCCAAGTGACTGTGGCACAAAATGAACATCATTTACTGGAAACAGTTAAAATAGCGTGATTCAGTAGAGAGGAAACTGCGCTGTTGTAGAAATGCTGACCTTTTCCTTGTCGACGGAGCCGGCGGTGGCGGCGGGGGTCATGTACTTCTCCCTCTCGCGCTCCAGCTGGATCTCCACCTGGCGGAGTCGGTTCTTGGCGTCGTTCACCTCCTTCTCGGCGCTGTGCAGCTTCAGGGTGAGGGCCCCGCGCTCCTCCGACCAGGACACGCGCTCCGACGCGAACCGGTCCTCCGCCGCCTCCGCCTGAACCGACACACAACACCCAGCTCAGAGTACGTTAAAGGACTTGTATTGTATTTTACATCTTTTAATTTTTAAGAGGATTTATATTGGAAATACAAATTTGTTGCCCATAAAAATGTGTTTCCCACAAGTATTGAAGAATTATATAGAACTGCATCGAGAATCGTATAAATAGACAATACTCCACGAGTTTGGATGTGCCTGCATCGACATCGAGGCGAAGCCGAGTGACGATTATGGCACATCCAAACGAGTGGAATATTGACTATTTTACGATTCGAGTGCGGTTCTGGATTTATCTCACCCATTTCTATGATGTTAGATAGTATCAGAATATCAGAACAGCTCGAATATACCTAGCGAATCTATATGACGTCATCTCAAATTCACTAGGCCACGGCCGTGGCGTAGTATCGTCACTTTACGGGGGTGATCGTTGAGTATTTTTTCCTAATGTTATTTCTATGGCGAAGCTTGTACCAGGGGTGAGATAATTAATACTACTCATTTTTTAATGTACAGCAGAACCCCACCTGTGAGACACCTCGTGTAAGGGCACACTTTGTTGGGAGGGGTTCTACTCCATATAACAATCTTACAAGGACTAAACTATCCATTAATTTCATCGACAATAATCGATGAATCTTTTTGACGGGCCGCCGTAAACCACAAGGTTGACGTGTAGTAATACACAAGCGTTAGCTTGTGTATTACCTTGTCAACCTCGAGTGGTTTACAGAACTGACCGTCCACAAACTATAGATTGTTGTATTTCTTACCCATGGTCATAAATAATAATTTCTATTCCTCGAAATTCGATAAAAAGCTGTTTGGACGGTAAACCCTGGGTGTGGTTTACGCCCACAAATAGATGCTGGCTCGTGGTTTACTGTGGCCCCAGACATCTTCACTGGGCACTTCGGATAATAGTGGGTAACAGTGGCGATATTTTATAGACAGTTATGGACAGGAAAGTCGGGAAAAAACGGAAAATAACATAGAATGACATCTTAGTCATCACAATTAATCAAAATGCTCCGAACACATGACCAACATTATGTAAAATGCACATCTCAATGCTAAGACCACTAACAGAAGAAATATCCTGAAAGTGTTACATCAACATCGGCAAAGGGCGATGGCGACATGCTCTACGAAAAGATGACAACACGAATCCACCCTACAACCTGAAAAAATAGTCTCCATTTGAGGAAACACATGCTATATTCTTACGGATATTCACATTTAAATGCACCTGCATGTACATGGGTAGCGGCTTATTAATCTAAAATGTTCTCTCCCTTCTCTTCCATTCCCTCGTTCATAGAAAACACGTTATGCCTAAGTGTTAAATAACAAAATAGTATCTACGGACGGGCCAAATAAAGAATGTACTGACGATAGAATACATGCAAGTTATATGAGAAACCCTACAAATATTTTTTATATAATATAACTGTTTATATGGTGTGAGTTGTCTTCGCGGAATGATATCACGAAGCGGAGCTGAGTGATATCTGTAGCGGAAGACATTGAATGCCATGTAAACATTTATATGAAAATGAGTGATGTTTAGATTTTATCCTACCCAGTCACAGGTTTTTGACATATGTCACCTGTGGCATTTGAATATTTTATGGCATAACCGTGGCATACAGTCACACCATATTAAGTCTATGGAGATTTATATGAGGGGTAGGATAATTGATTTTATAGGCCGCTCTTGGTAATTCATAAGAGTCTTTAGCCCAATATAAATTGGATGATTGTTCAACGTAGACTAAAGGCAGTCGAACGTAAGTGCAGTTAGATTTATTACACAGCCATAGACCACAAGAATCTGCATTCGCCGAGGAACTATGTTGTCAATATGGAGGATAAGTACGAGGGTGCAGTAAATGCGCATACATTTGCTGGATGGAGAAAACACCT
Organism: Alentia gelatinosa; assembly: GCA_950022655.1. Classification (NCBI taxonomy): domain Eukaryota; kingdom Metazoa; phylum Annelida; class Polychaeta; order Phyllodocida; family Polynoidae; genus Alentia; species Alentia gelatinosa. Next base: position 55,479,062 of record OX465588.1, read on the forward strand.
TTCAGGGATGTCAGTTGGGGTCAGAAAAAAAAGTGGAAACATTTTTCTTGTAGAATATTCAGCATCTGAGAGACCGCGAAAAGACAGAAAGCACATGTAAAAAGCTCTTACCATTTTAAATATTTACATGAAAGCACTTAGAGGCTTGGCCATACCATACATGAAAAAATGCATCACTTGTTGATGCATCGCCAGTTCATCATGCAATGCAACCCCAACTAGAACCCCCTCTGCCCCCCCCCCCCCTATACATAAACTCTAAAAGGTTGTTGGGTTAATAATGAATACAAATTTTGCCAAATATGTATTTTTGTCTGATGATAGAGAACAAGTTTTGTCGGTCGTTCGACATATATGAAGTTTATTATCTCTGGAAATCCAACCGTTCTTCACATACCCTGCACCTTTCAACACATTAGATGCCCAGGAAGGAAGTTAGCGTTAACAACTGAGGTATCAAGCCTATAAGACATCGACAGTGATCCCAGACTCTCTCTGATCCGATGGTTAGAATGAATCAGTAACGATTGGTGTTGATGTACGATGCCCTTTTACAGCGACCCGACTGTGATCAGAGGGTGCCGCTGTAGACCGGCCAGGCCAGGTTGCGGGCAGAGTCGGTCACATCCCGCATGAGTTATGACTGACAGCTGAGGGCAATAAAATCGGGAGCGTGAAATCTTTAGATGAAAAAGAATGACACCAATCTTATGAATTCATCGGTCACGATTAGACAGAAAAACATTAGCATGTCAATGTCTTATAGGCTTTACGATTTCCATGCAACTGTCGACAACAGGAAATGAGTATTACCGAACGAGGTAGACATACACTGTTACGCTTGCATGCATGTTTTTAGCATCTGATAATGGACAGTCATGGACCAACCAGGAGATTAACCAACGATATACCATACTTAAAGGTAAACTTCTGCAATTAAAGGTAACGGGTAACAATGGGCACAAAATGCACGAGGCCCTCTGGTGGCCTGTAGACGTACCTCCATTCGGTAATATGAGGCTGCGTGGGATTCCTCAATCTATGATTAATAAACGACACATTCTGTAGACACCTTTTACACTTATTATACCAGTCGGTAATACAAGGCCACATTCGTACCCATCAATCTTTGAAGTAGTGTAAAGAAAACCCTGATTATTCCCATTAATTTAAATTCAATGTCAGTTAATCTGTCCTTAAACCTAGTTATATGTTCCATATCAAACATGAGTGCAGGCTGGCTAGACCAACAACAGTACGAAAGGGTAATTTCAGAGAGACCGCGAGCGCGTGGAAAACACCTCGGTGTCAGCCACAGCATACGGCTGAGGGTCTGTGAGGGCGGTTCAAACCACTGTTTTATTGGCATGAAAAAAGCTCAATTGATATAAACATTATTTTTTTTACTTGTAAAAGATATTTGATATACTGAGAATAGATTGATATACTGAAAATAAGAAGAGCGTATTTCTCTAGGCGTGTACAGTTGGCGCGCGGGCCTCACCTTGGGCGTGGCGTGGGAGGCGCAGTCCGAGTCGTGCGCGATCACTCCGTGCACCTGCTGAACCTCGCCCAGGATCTCCTGCAGGATCCGCGCGATGCCCTCCAGCTCGGGTCGGCTTCCAGCATCGAGCGACTCGGAGCTGCTCGGGGCACTCGTACCGAACTGTGTCCTGTCACAAGACGAAAAGAATTCACTCGTAAAGAGAGAACACAATTGACAGTCAGATTTATGAAGAAGTTTCAGAGCGACTCGGAGCTGCTCGGGGCACTCGTACCAAACTGTGTTCCATCAAAAGACGAGAAGAATTCACTTGTAAAAAGAGAACACAATTAACAGTCAGATTTATGAAGAAGTTTCAGAGCGACTCGGAGCTGCTCGGGGCACTCGTACCAAACTGTGTTCCATCAAAAGACGAGAAGAATTCACTTGTAAAAAGAGAACACAATTAACAGTCAGATTTATGAAGAAGTTTCAGAGCAACTCGGAGCTGCTCTGGGCACTCGTACCGAACTGTGTCCTGTCACAAGACGAAAAGAATTCACTTGTAAAAAGAGAACACATTTGACAGTCAGATTTATGAAGAAGTTTCAGAGCAACTCGGAGCTGCTCGGGGCACTCGTACCAAACTGTGTCCTGTCACAAGACGAAAAGAATTCACTCGTAAAGAGAGAACACAATTGACAGTCACATTTATGAGGAAGTTTCAGAGCGACTCGGAGCTGCTCGGGGCACTCGTACCGAACTGTGTCCTGTCACAAGACGAAAAGAATTCACTCGTAAAGAGAGAACACAATTGACAGTCAGATTTATGAGGAAGTTTCAGAGCGACTTGGAGCTGCTCGGGGCACTCGTACCGAACTGTGTCCTGTCACAAGACGAAAAGAATTCACTCGTAAAGAGAGAACACAATTGACAGTCAGATTTATGAGGAAGTTTCAGAGCGACTCGGAGCTGCTCGGGGCACTCGTACCGAACTGTGTCCTGTCACAAGACGAAAAGAATTCACTCGTAAAGAGAGAACACAATTGACAGTCAGATTTATGAAGAAGTTTCAGAGCGACTCGGAGCTGCTCGGGGCACTCGTACCAAACTGTGTTCCATCAAAAGACGAGAAGAATTCACTTGTAAAAAGAGAACACAATTAACAGTCAGATTTATGAAGAAGTTTCAGAGCGACTCGGAGCTGCTCGGGGCACTCGTACCAAACTGTGTTCCATCAAAAGACGAGAAGAATTCACTTGTAAAAAGAGAACACAATTAACAGTCAGATTTATGAAGAAGTTTCAGAGCAACTCGGAGCTGCTCTGGGCACTCGTACCGAACTGTGTCCTGTCACAAGACGAAAAGAATTCACTTGTAAAAAGAGAACACATTTGACAGTCAGATTTATGAAGAAGTTTCAGAGCAACTCGGAGCTGCTCGGGGCACTCGTACCAAACTGTGTCCTGTCACAAGACGAAAAGAATTCACTCGTAAAGAGAGAACACAATTGACAGTCACATTTATGAGGAAGTTTCAGAGCGACTCGGAGCTGCTCGGGGCACTCGTACCGAACTGTGTCCTGTCACAAGACGAAAAGAATTCACTCGTAAAGAGAGAACACAATTGACAGTCAGATTTATGAGGAAGTTTCAGAGCGACTCGGAGCTGCTCGGGGCACTCGTACCGAACTGTGTCCTGTCACAAGACGAAAAGAATTCACTCGTAAAGAGAGAACACAATTGACAGTCAGATTTATGAGGAAGTTTCAGAGCGACTCGGAGCAGCTCGGGGCACTCGTACCGAACTGTGTCCTGTCACAAGACGAAAAGAATTCACTCGTAAAGAGAGAACACAATTGACAGTCAGATTTATGAGGAAGTTTCAGAGCGACTCGGAGCTGCTCGGGGTACTCGTACCGAACTGTGTCCTGTCACAAGACGAGAAGAATTCACTCGTAAAGAGAGAACACAATTGACAGTCAGATTTATGAGGAAGTTTCAGAGCGACTCGGAGCTGCTCGGGGCACTCGTACCAAACTGTGTCCTGTCATAGGAAGAAAAGAATTCACACTTACAGAGACAACACAATTAACAGTTTAATTTATTGGTCGTGAAGAAGTTATGGAGTGACTCGGAGCTGCTCAGACCGTAAACTTGAATAGGTTTCTGAAATTATGTTACCATTTTCATTGACTTATGGGCTAACATTTGTGACATAATCCCCCATTGAGTAGTTTTCTAAATACTCAACGGGCATTGGATAGGAGTTACCAATATTAAGTCTATTGGAAAAAATACCAGCGGTGAGTTAAATAACTGTAAACATTTGGTTACGGTTAGCTGTTGTGTTTCGCATTACGTGGGGCCGCGTGCTGCGGGACTGACCTGAGCATGCGCGCCAGGTCCTCCTGGTGGCGGTTGACGATGAGGTGGAGACGCTGACGGAGCGTCTCCAGCTGGTGTTTGTAGAACTCCATCTTGTCGGTCGAGCCGTCGCTGAGGTCCTCGAGGCGGGGGGGCACGAGCGAGGACTTGAGTCGCTCCAGGTCGAGCTGCTCGCACGCTGCCATCTCCTTGCGCTGCGACTCCGCCAGCTGCAGCTCCAGGTCCGCTGCTTGTTGTCGTAGACGGTTAATCTCCAGGTCAGCGTCGTACTGCATTTATAACGGAGAATTATATTATATTCATCACAGATGTCAGTGAGGATTGATCAAATGTTTAAACCTGGATTTTGAAATTTTAGTATATCACATAAAATAATTACAAAATAACTCCCAGAACTGGGACCTCTAAAGGGGTCTCCTTTTTCCCACAATATATAAGAATATTTCATAAATTGTTCATCCAGAAGGATGGCGTAGGTAATTAATATAAAATATCAATTAAGAAAGTGGTTTTGTGTTATGAGGGAACAAGACGATCTAATATCGTTAAATTAAAGACATCAATGGCTTGCCTTTGAATAAAAAACTTGAAAAATATATTCAGAGTGTTTCCATTTTAACTATAAAAAAATATTATGAACCGATTAATCATATGATTATCAATATCTTTCGCTAGTTCACCTTCTGCACGTTTTAGTAGGTATTGTGGTATCTATTTAAATGACGATTGAGTTTCATATTCAAACCGACTTTTTTTCTCTCTTAAATCTGACTCGATGTAAGCATAAAGTGTTTCTTTTTACAAGAATAGTGGCAGTGAACATTTGAGAATATAGATTTCTATTAGAAACGAAATTAAGGGTCCTTTTACCTCTGTAAAGGAGTCACATGGTCCCTTAATAGAGGTTAAGAAATTCATTTGTTTTTCGTTATGATAACACACTCACCAACTAACACATATATCAATACACACCACAACAGCAAAGCACACAATAGATACAAAACTTATCACAGACTACTGTCACTGTCCTTCGGTGAACTGTGACAGGTCTGAGGAAGGTGGGGGCGAAGAGCTTTAGGAATGGGGATGGGGGCTTGGAAAGATCATGAGTTATGGGTGCATAAGGAACATAGGACCTCCTGGTGACAGGGTCATGGTCATGGTCAAGGACAAGACAAGTTCAGGAGTGTAGAGAGGGACTGTGAGGACATAGCGGCATCAAGATGTCTAGGTTCACTAGTATCAGAGGTTTTGTGACCAGGGTGGTGTCGAGATTGAAGAGTAAAGCCTAGAAGACATTGACGTGCTGATATATTACAATCTGATTCTGGCTGGCAAACTTCTTGACCGGTGACAATCTGGGACATTCTTTACAGAGCTGATTTGATTGCCCATGTAGGATATGACTGACTCTGCTCGCGACCCGCCCGGCCTAGGGTGGCACCCTTTGATCACAGTCAGATCGCTGTACGAGGGTATCGTACATTGACAATGTTACCGATTCATGCCAACAATTTGCTCAGTGAGAATCATGGATCAGCATCAATGTCCTCCAGGCTTAAAGTGAGGTGGGTCTTAGGTGTGACGAGCGTGTGGGTGTGAGGTGTGAAGAGGGCGTAACGAGAGGCACCTGTCGCTGGCGGTCTTTGTCGGCCTCCTGCGCCAGACGGCGCTGTTGTTCCCACTGCGAGGCGCGCGTGGCGTCCTGCTTGGCCTCCAGGTGGCGCGCCTGTTCCTGCGCGGCTCGCAGACTCTCCTGGATACGCGCTCGGTCTGCCTCCAGTGTGGTCAGCTTCTCCTGCGCGTAGCTCAGCTGCTTCATCAGGTCCGCTTTCTGCGCCTGTACAAGAGGCCAGGAGGGCATCACGGAGGGCGCACAGAGGTCAGGGACAGGCCAGCACCCAGTTCCGTGGCTAAACTGATTGCCGCTAACCTCTTTCCCGATCAAGTCTTTCGCTACTGAAATCTTCTCGTGAAATGGATTCCCCACCTAATTTTCTATATTTTATCTTAATATCTCAAAATTAAAATAAAAAGAAATTTCACATTCATTCTTGCTTAAATTTTTGAAATCTAAGATATATGGACCATTTCTCCTTCGTTGTGATTTTTGAGTGCATCCATTTCACAGATACATTTTTCTCACCGGAAGACTTTCGGGGAAAGTGGTATTAAAAAGGCTGTACCCAGAGAACAAAATCTTCCTTATGCTTGCTAATTTTATCACACTCATTATCTTCACACAAAATAAGTAGACTACAGTGTAAGTATTCGGCTTATCTCATTTTGCTATTTTGTTAGGACACAAAAACCACACATATACACAAGATGATAACTAGAAAAGCTGGCATTTACTTTAAGAGAAGATAGAAGTGATGATCTACATGTAAAGTGTGTGAAGTCTCTCCCCTACAGGAATGACGGAGACTGACAAGCTGGTGCCGCTGGGGCTTAGAGGGCTGTCTAGTGCGTATTCGTCGGAACCAATCAGATCTTGTCAAACTGATGCTATAAATAGAACAACGAACCACATTATCCCTTTCACCACCCAGCTAGGAAATCCAGGTCATCAATATCAGCCGTGCTCTCTTTGACCATCACGGACCTATGTCTTTACTCTGTGCCGTACAAACCAAACTATTGTAAGCTGTACTGTGATTGGTTCTGACGAATACATACTAGATAGTGGTGGGGTGCCAACTTGTATATTTTGGGAAACTTGGATTTTTGCATATACATTTTTTTTTGTTGAGATTTAATAAAAATACTCTTCTATCTCCAACCGATGCTACCTTGAAATGACAATTTCTCATAAGGACAAAATTAACCCCAAAAAAACCCATACAAAAATCTTGAAATGTCAGATATCTGCAGTTCTGCCCTGTTTTAAGCATGCAGGGTAATGGAGGTACCTGGAGAGACTCGACGGAGACTTTGAGCTGGCGACACGTGGCGCGCTCCACTTCGAGGCTGTCCTGACCCCGCGCCTGCTCCTGGTCCAACTTGGTGTTCAGAGACGCCACTTTACGCCGCTCGCGCTCCATGGCCATCTGCGCGCGCACCCCAAAGTAACGTTTAGATTCACATCCAACATGTCGCCCCAAATCTGATTCACTATCGCTGTGTAACTAGGTGTTCTAATTCAGAATTCAGTAGTTCTACCTTAAGATAGTCTACAGAATAAGGAGAGTTTTAGTTCTACACACAAATTTTCTTAGACGTAAGTTTAATATCGACAAGTTCACACAATATGTATATCTATATGTACAGAAGTTAGAAGGACCTGCCAGCACACAGATGTCAACCTGCCAACCAGGGAAGGATCTCATCAAGAGGATCAGTGCCTTGATCATCATTCACTTTAATGAAAACCTGGTTAAGAACAATTCATATTGATGCAATGTGTTTCCAACATCCTTTATGTAATTAAGAAATATTGACATTCTGAAACTACTTTTTTCCTGTAGTAAATGATATGAATATGCATATAAATCTTGATTAGAGTGAGAAAGTTATCGCAGCGTACCTCCTGGATGCTGGTGATTTGATGAGAGGGTCACCACGAGCTTGTCGCGTGGTGCGGAGGCGGGTTGACAGAGCTGTGTTAGTGGCAGGGTGGTTAGAAATCAGGACTGGCCAAATGAGGCAGAGTCCCTCACGTATAGTTCACAGTGGTTAAGTGACTCTCCGAATGACTCAGCGACTCGCTAGCCAAGTGACTCAGTGACTCGCTCACTAAATGACTCAGCAACTTGCTCACTGACAGTGATTCAGCGACCATCTCATCAAGTGACTCAATGTTTTATCAGTAGTTGACGGTGGTCACAATGTTAGAGTTGGTCATTCCTCACAGATCAGCTTTAGTTGACTGAGCTGCTTCCTGAGCGACTCATTGGCTGACTCTCCAACTTGTTCAGTGACTCATACAGTCACTCACTGACTCATTGGCCGACTCACCAACTTGTTCGCTGACTCACAGAGTAACTCACTGAGTCATTGACGGACTCAGTAACTTGTTCACTGACTCACAGAGTAACTCACTGAGTCATTGGCCGACTCACCAACTTGTTCACTGACTCACAGAGTAACTCAGTGGGTCATTGGCTGACTCATTGACTGACTCACCTGTAGGTCGAGCAGCTTGCTCCGCTCCAGGTCCAGCATTGCCTGCAGGTCAGCGATGGCAGCTCGTTCCCGCGCTGACATGTCATCCTTACTGCCACGCTCCTCGTCCAGCGACTCGCGGAGCTGAGCGTTCAGCTGACGTTCTCGTTGTAAGGCTCTGTGTGTCATCGTAAGTCACCATTAAAACTTGAATCTACATAGTTCTATAATCACATTTCACACAATTTTTTTCCAGCCAAGACTATTCCAGTCAAACCCTGCTGAAAAAGATCTGGTTATAAAAAGACATACTTGTGATATGTTTATATGATAATTGTTTTGTTAGACACTTTAGAAACAGGTAGAAATATTATTGTGTGAAATCTTTGCCTAAATTTGCATTAAATAATTGTTTGCCATAACACAATAAATCTGAATCTTATCATGAAAAAGAAACATTCATAACTGGGTGGGGTAAATGGATGGTGAAATATGTGATTCAAATCATGCCATTTGTTGTGAACTGAGTGTGACTTTACTGGACAACGACGTAAAACGGGGCACATCTAAAATCTAGTTCCCTGCCAAAAAGACACCGTATCCTTGTATAATGTAAACCCCACATAAGGGAACACCCTCCATTACACGGGGTGGCCCTTGCACACGGGGTTTTGTATTTGCAAGTTTATCATTATTAGACACTTTCCCTTACACTATTTTTGTGTGGGAATCCAGTGATTTTTTGACAGGGCACTACAGTAATGGGAACAATTCAGGGATTCTTTCAGCCAAACCCTGCTCAAACTCCTGGTAATAAAAAGACATGCTTGACTTGGTTAAATGTAGCGTGACTCGTCAGCACACACGTATGGTACACAGCGTGTGTCAAAACGAGGCGCATTCCCTTACCGCATGATGTCAGACGGCCTGAGGTGAAAATGGATCTACGTATCAACTAGTTGTATCACTTTTTATCAGCCAACATATATGGCGAAAATGGATACTAAAAATGACTCCATTTCATGTGCACAATTTGCAAAAATTAGTAATATATGGCGTCAAAATAGATTTATAAAAGAAAGGCTTGGTTTCCATTACTTTAACACTTTGAAAGTTTAAAATATTTTGTATAAAACATATATTTTTGAATAAAACGCAAGACCACAACATGATTCTAGAATAAAATGATCGTGAAATATCACAGAATCTACATTTGACGTTTAAATAAAAGTCTAGAAGACTATAAAACAAGAAATTACAGAGAAATTGTTTTTGGCATATTCTTCTAACCGGAACTTTCTATAACACAATCCTAGAACACATCACAACGAACCTCGATATGATAATTAGACAATAATGACATAGACGTGTATAAATAGACGATGATCAATGGTTTTGTTGACAGGCAACCGTAAACCACGGGAGGTTGACGCGTAGTAAACAAAGTCCACCTCCAGTGGTTTACAGTGCCGCCTGTCCACAAACCTACCGTATGTTGTTTTTATCATCCATCTTTTCGAGTAAATCCAACCCAGGACTAGCCAGATTAAAGGGTATATGAATAGGGACTACTTTTTCTGTCTCCGGCACAAAGGGACTATTTTCCCGTAATCAATGTCCTTAAGGCCATAATCAATGAATTTCAAATCCGTAATAAATGTTCATGGTTTCTGACAACTTAGAAACCATGAGTAGTGGTTTACTGTGGGCCCATTCATTTTCAATGGGGACCTTATAATCGATGGATAATAAAAGATAGTATTTTTTAACATGATTTTTACACTGTAGTACAACACAAACTAAGCCGTATAAGGTGGAGCCTCACGTGTTGAGTTCGTCGTTTCGCGCCTTCTCCGCCTCCGCCGTCGACTTGAGCTCGGCGACCTTGACCTTGAACTTGGTCTCGCTGGCTCGGAGCTGTTCTCGCTCCAGGTCTAGCTCGCGCCGGAGCGAGTTGTTGGTCATGCGCTCTCGCTCCATGGCCGTGTTGGCCTCGCTGTACCGCTCCTTGCTGCTCTCAATCTCCCGCCGCAGCTTCTGTGACCAAAACAAGGCAGTGAGATGAGCATCAGCAACGCCTGTGGGTGGAGAGTGAACGCTGGGGTTTCTAGCTCGAGGGTTTTTATGTTGGAGACGATCTCATTTAGAGGAAACCTATGAAAGTTTAGGGTCAGAGCTTGTATCCTATCAAGTTTTAATCGCGTAGTTATTCATAAGGTGAAGCCGCATGAATTACGTAGCGATTTAAAGGAGATGGGATTGAGCTCTGAACCTTAACTTGAATAGGATTCTGAATGTATCTCACCCCTCACATTGGCTAATGGGCTAACATTTGTGACATAATCAACAATTAAGTATTTTTTTCTAAATACTCAATGGGCGTTGGATACAAGTTCCCAATATTAAGTCTATGGGGGGAAAATACCAGGGGTGATATAAAAGTGTGAGTCCTGAAGTCTGATGCTGACAAATGGAAACATATTAAACGTGGAATTTATCTATTTTTCCATCGTGTATTTCTGTGGGGAAAGTCAAGTTTTAATGAAAATTTAATAATACATATTTCAAGTTGTAACGAAACACCAGTTCCTACAAGAGATTGTCTTAGGCTCGCATACATACATGTAAAAGTATCTTTAAAAAAGTTTATCTTAAATATAATTTTATAACATAATGATGAATAAAACCCAACTTTCATGTAAAGTTTTCAGATCCTGGCGATAAATATCACCGCTTCATCCTTGGTAAGAAAAAAAAAATTATTGCAAAGGATTCAAATTACAGAGACAAAAACCGAAGTGGAATGCTACACTAAACCTTTGAGGATTAAGAAAGCAATTTTTAGTTTACCACAAAAACTTCGCGAATGTAGGCATGTGCAAACGACTATAATGAAGCATGTACATAAGCGAAAAGAAAAAAGGATTTACACAACAGAAAACATTGTGTGTGACTGCAAAATAATTTGTTTTATATTGAAATTTGAAGTGATTTAAGTTTCTCATGATGTCGTCAAAGTTGGTCTGAAATAAAGTCTTGAAGATAGAAGTTCAGAAGAAAATACCCTGAAAATTTGCACTTCTTAACAAAAATTAAAGGAATTAAAATTAAAACTAATCAACCACGGTCTAAACGTCTTAAATAGAGACAACTGTGAGAGCCATCCATGTGAACACTACTCTAGGCTAACTTGTCCGCAGACTGAAACTCGCCTGTGTTTAACGAACAACACTTAACTAGTGTTATACAACTATGGCTGAACGTCTATAAAATACTACCTGTTACTAGGGGTACAATATAAATAATGTTCGGGCTCACTGAGACGTAGTGAACCAGCTATTAATCGATGACTTAATAAGTGAATCACATGGTGTGTTTTTTTGGTATGTAATAATACGAAAAGGTAGTGACTGAGCCATAGGGATGCAATTCTCGGCCTTTTGTAACATAATACGTCCCGACGCTAGAGGCAGAGGGACATATTTTATGTAATACAAAAGACCTGGACTGGCCATCCCATCAGGCTCAGTAACAACGTTTTCTCTTATCACTTGACCTTCATAATGTAAGATTCCCTCTACACAGTGCTATGTCAGTACTGATATACCGATATACCTCCATACAGCAGTATGTCAGTACTGATATACCGATATACCTCCATACAGCGGTATGTCAGTACTGATATACCGATATACCTCCATACAGCGGTATGTCAGTATTGATATACCGATATACCTCCATACAGCAGTATGTCAGTACTGATATACCGATATACCTCCATACAGCAGTATGTCAGTACTGATATACCGATATACCTCCATACAGCGGTATGTCAGTACTGATATACCGATATACCTCCATACAGCAATATGTCAGTACCGATATACCTCCATACAGCAGTATGTCAGTACTGATATACCGATATACCTCCATACAGCGGTATGTCAGTACTGATATACCGATATACCTCCATACAGCGGTATGTCAGTACTGATATACCGATATACCTCCATACAGCGGTATGTCAGTACTGATATACCTATATACCTCCATACAGCAATATGTCAGTACCGATATACCTCCATACAGCAGTATGTCAGTACTGATATACCGATATACCTCCATACAGCGGTATGTCAGTACTGATATACCGATATACCTCCATACAGCGGTATGTCAGTACTGATATACTGATATACCTCCATACAGCGGTATGTCAGTACTGATATACCGATATACCTCCATACAGCGGTATGTCAGTACTGATATACCGATATACCTCCATACAGCGGTATGTCAGTACTGATATACCGATATACCTCCATACAGCGGTATGTCAGTACTGATATACCGATATACCTCCATACAGCGGTATGTCAGTATTGATATACCGATATACCTCCATACAGCAGTATGTCAGTACTGATATACCTCCACACAGCGGTATGTCAGTACTGATATACCGATATACCTCCATACAGCAGTATGTCAGTACTGATATACCGATATACCTCCATACAGCGGTATGTCAGTACTGATATACCGATATACCTCCATACAGCAATATGTCAGTACCGATATACCTCCATACAGCAGTATGTCAGTACTGATATACCGATATACCTCCATACAGCGGTATGTCAGTACTGATATACCGATATACCTCCATACAGCGGTATGTCAGTACTGATATACCGATATACCTCCATACAGCGGTATGTCAGTACTGATATACCGATATACCTCCATACAGCGGTATGTCAGTATTGATATACCGATATACCTCCATACAGCAGTATGTCAGTACTGATATACCGATATACCTCCATACAGCGGTATGTCAGTACTGATATACCGATATACCTCCATACAGCGGTATGTCAGTACTGATATACCGATATACCTCCATACAGCGGTATGTCAGTATTGATATACCGATATACCTCCATACAGCGGTATGTCAGTACCGATATACCTCCATACAGCAATATGTCAGTACCGATATACCTCCATACAGCAATATGCTCGTATTATATAACGATTAATGAAAGTCAAATGATAACCTGAAGCCTTCATAACTACACAAAACCTGTTGATATTGAACTAGATAAGATGTAGAGTGAGGCAACCTTTCTATCAGTAAATAAATTCGGGTTTTTGTGGAACTCTTTAGCAGTGCTCTTATAAAGCCTGACTGACTCCGGCAAAACGCCGGCGGCTGCAGGCCCCTCAGGCCGGCACAGTGGAGCGGGGCATGGAGATGGTCAATAGACAATACTCTATATTAAGACATTAACAAGACTCGATAAATATATTTGGTGCCATCAAAAAGGCCTGGAAACCTGAGAACTGGGACCCCTGATCATGAGAATCACACTGTGAGGGAAAACCTACTGACTTTCTGAGTCGCGTTTTGAACTGTGAATTGTATTGAAGGTAATCATAATTTCACATAAATAGGGGTTTTGTCTTTTTTTTGTATTAGAACGTCATCAGTTTGGTGACCATTCTCTGTAACCCTGAGTTATGTCCAGCAGGGTTTTGTATCTTATAGACCCCCCCCCCCCCCCTCATATATAAACAGACCAAACGCTCGCCGATTACCTCGGACTTGTAGAGGTGGATGGCGACGTATCGCTTGAGCTCCGTCCAGAAGACGACGGGCGCGGCGAGCCAGTAGGCGTCGACCCGGTCCGCCATGGCCTCCAGCGACCGGCTCTCCCGGTACGCGGCCGGCATCGCCACAGTGTGGGGCGCGACAACGTTAAACGTGGGTCTGACGCGACAACGTTATATGTCCCCTGGACTGACTCAGTAAAGGTACATGTCTCCTGTGACTGACGCGACAATGTTACATGTATGGTGGGACTGACGCGACAACGTTATATGTCTCCTGGACTGACTCAGTAAAGGTACATGTCTCCTGTGACTGACGCGACAATGTTACATGTATGGTGGGACTGACGCGACAATGTTATATGTCCCCTGGACTGACTCAGTAAAGGTACATGTCTCCTGTGACTGACGCGACAATGTTACATGTATGGTGGGACTGACGCGACAATGTTATATGTATGGTGGGACTGACGCGACAATGTTATATGTCCACTGGGTCTGACTCAGTAAAGGTACATGTCTCCTGTGACTGACGCGACAATGTTACATGTATGGTGGGACTGACGCGACAATGTTATATGTCCACTGGGTCTGACTCAGTAAAGGTACATGTCTCCTGTGACTGACGCGACAATGTTACATGTATGGTGGGACTGACGCGACAATGTTATATGTATGGTGGGACTGACGCGACAATGTTATATGTCCACTGGGTCTGACTCAGTAAAGGTACATGTCTCCTGTGACTGACGCGACAATGTTACATGTATGGTGGGACTGACGCGACAATGTTATATGTCCACTGGGTCTGACTCAGTAAAGGTACATGTCTCCTGTGACTGACGCGACAATGTTACATGTATGGTGGGACTGACGCGACAATGTTAAATGTATGGTGGGACTGACGCGACAATGTTATATGTCTCCTGGACTGACTCAGTAAAGGTACATGTCTCCTGTGACTGACGCGACAATGTTACATGTATGGTGGGACTGACGCGACAATGTTATATGTCCACTGGGTCTGACTCAGTAAAGGTACATGTCTCCTGTGACTCACGCGACAATGTTAAATGTATGGTGAGACTGACGCGACAATGTTACATGTATGGTGGGACTGACGCGACAATGTTATATGTCCCCTGGACTGACTCAGTAAAGGTACATGTCTCCTGTGACTGACTCGACAATTTTATGTCTACCAAGTCTGACTCGATAGCGCTATATATCTCCTGTGACTGATTTGATAATGTTCTATGTCTCCTGGGCCTGATTCGACAACATTATATGTCTTCTGGTCAATGATATATATCTCCTTGGTCTGAGTCGACAATGCTATAAGTCCACAGGGTCTGACTCAATGTTGTTATAAATACATCTCCTAGGACTGACTGGACCATGTTATAGGTCTCCTGAACCTGACTCTACAACGTTATAGGTCTCCTGAACCTGACTCTACAACGTTATAGGTCTCCAAGGCCTGACTCGACAATGGTACATGTCTCCTAGGCCTGACTCGACAACGTTATGTCTCCTAGGCCTGACTCGACAATGGTACATGTCTCTTTGGTCTGAGTCAACCGTGTTGTATATGTCCCCTGGGACTGACTCGATAACATTATATGTCTCATTGGTCTAACTTGATTATGCTATATGTTTCCTGGGATCGACTCAACAACATTATGTCTCCTTGGCCTTACTTGACAATGTTATATGTCTGATGGGTCTGACTCGACAACGTTATATTTCTCCTTGGTCTGATTCGACAACGTTACATGTCCCTTGGGTCTGACTTGATAAAGTTATATGTCTCCCGGCATTGGGCTATAGACTAATCACCAGCAAGTAGTTTATCCATGTAACACCAAGTGGCCATCATATTTCAGAGTGGCGATATGCATAGATCTCACTTCCGGTCACGTGAGTCTCGGTCCTGCCTGTTCTGACCGGACCGGGTCAGGGCTGCCTCACAATGCTCCTCCACTTGACATGGAACACGAGTGAGGCTTGTGGAGAATGATCAACTCCGCCTTGACCCTCACTCACAGCCGCCTCGTTATAACACGCCGCCCGTTCCCGGCCCCGGGTCGCTGTTTGTAAGATGTCAGAATGTTTTAAGCTGCTATGGAGTCAAGTCTAGCGGCTTCATAAGCGAGCTTCAGTCCTCAAACGGGTTCCTGTTTTGTACCAAGAAATAGAGATCTACTCTCCTTTACATGGCCACAAACTTCAAATCGAAAATCAATATATCACATATGAAACGTAGTTCCACTTTCTTGACCGAAAAGTCACGAGTAACAAGTTGGTCGCTGGTGGGACACACTTCTGCTGTAGTTGTGATGCGATTTTTTCAGAAAGCTCCAGGAATAAAAGATCCCATCCGCCATGGAGCACTGTTTTCAGGTAGAATTCTTCCCGAGTAAATCACCGGCGTCCCCCCGGCGTTCTCCGGGCGTCCTTCCGGCGTCCCCCCAGGCGTTCCCCGCGCGTTCCATGTTCCAGACGACTTTTGAGTCACATTTGACAAGCTCCAAGTCTCCAGTGAATGTCCCGGTACAACCTGAACGTGTCACCGGTCGGTAGTCCTCACCACACCACAATAACACGCTAAGAAAATGTCACCCAGCTCCACAGAGTCACATCCAGCTCCCTCCCGGCGGCAGGAGGAGGAACTAAACGTACACCACTCACAGCGCTTAAACGCTAAATCCGCTGGTGCCCCACTGGTTGTACGGCTGGAGTATCAAGCACGGCTGGTCACCTGTGGCTCCCCCTCCCGGCCACTACCTGGACCTGCCCGCCCTCCCCTCCCCCTCCCCTCCTCCCACACCTTCCTGCAGGCCCAGCAGGATCCGTTACTCAGACCTCTAAGCTGGGCTGGAGGGGCTTAGTGAGGTGGTGCGTCGGGGATCACCCTCCGTTAGGGACGGAGGTCCTTCATTCCCACCACTCCCCCTCCTCCTCCTCTCCGGGCCTGGAGGTGCGTTAGGGACGGAGGTCCTTCGTTCTCACTGCTCTCCCTCCTCTCCGGGCCTGTAGGGACGGAGGTTCTTCATTCTCACCGCTCTCCCTGCTCTCCGGGCCTGGAGGTGCTTTAGGGACGGAGGTCCTTTGTTCTCACCGCTCTCCCTCCTCTCTGGGCCTGGAGGTGCGTTAGGGACGGAGGTCCTTCGTTCGCACCGCTCTCCCTCCTCTCCGGGCCTGGAGGTGCGTTAGGGACGGAGGTCCTTCGTTCTCACCGCTCTCCCTCCTCTCTGGGCCTGGAGGTGCGTTAGGGATGGAGGTCCTTCGTTCGCACCGCTCTCCCTCCTCTCTGGGCCTGGAGGTGCGTTAGGGACGGAGGTCCTTCGTTCTCACCGCTCTCCCTCCTCTCTGGGCCTGGAGGTGTGTTAGGGACGGAGGTCCTTCGTTCGCACCGCTCTCCCTCCTCTCTGGGCCTGGAGGTGTGTTAGGGACGGAGGTCCTTCGTTCTCACCGCTCTCCCTCCTCTCTGGGCCTGGAGGTGTGTTAGGGACGGAGGTCCTTCGTTCGCACCGCTCTCCCTCCTCTCTGGGCCTGGAGGTGTGTTAGGGACGGAGGTCCTTCGTTCGCACCGCTCTCCCTCCTCTCTGGGCCTGGAGGTGTGTTAGGGACGGAGGTCCTTCGTTCTCACCGCTCTCCCTCCTCTCTGGGCCTGGAGGTGCGTTAGGGACGGAGGTCCTTCGTTCTCACCGCTCTCCCTCCTCTCCGGGCCGGGAGGTGCGTTAGGGACGGAGGTCCTTCGTTCTCACCACTCTCCCTCCTCTCCCGGCCTGGAGGTGCGTTAGGGACGGAGGTCCTTTGTTCTCATCGTCTCCCTCCTCCTCCTCTACGGGTCTGGAGGTGTGTTAGGGACGGAGGTCTTTCGTTCGCACCACTCCCCCTCCTCCTCCTCTCCGGGCTTTGTGGAGATCACCCCGCCCGGAGGTGCGTTAGGGACGGAGGTCCTTTGTTCTCACCACTCCCCCTCCCCCTCCTCTACGGGCCTGGAGGTGTGTTAGGGACGGAGGTCCTTCGTTCGCACCCCTCCCCCTCCTCCTCTCCGGGTCTGGAGGTGCGTTAGGGACAGAGGTCCTTCATTCGCACCACTCTCCCTCCTCCTCCTTTCCGGGCTTTGCGGACAGAGTCAGACTGGTGATCCTAATGCCCATGAGATATTTAGGAAACATATCTAATGGGGGATTATGTCACAAATGTTAGCCCACTAGTCAATGTGAGGGATGAGATAAATTCAGAAACGTAATCTCGTTTGAATCGCTATGTAATTCACGTGGCTTCACCTTGTAAATTACTATGCCATTCAAACTCTATGGGATACGAGCTCTGACCCTAAACTTTCACAGGTTTCTTCTATAATATCTGAGACAGGGGACTGGACTTGTATCTGAGATAGTGGGACTTGTATCTGAGACAGGGACAGGACTTGTATCTGAGATAGTGTACCGGACTCGCGTCTGAGACGCACCGCAGGCCCTTATCCCCAGCTGGGTCTCATTCTGTGTCCGCGGTTAGATCTCTAAATCTTACTTCTACAACCACAACACAGCCTTACACCAAGCTGTAAATCCTCCTCCAATTCCCGCAGACACACAGCAATAAACCTCGAGTGCCCCTCCACCCGCCGTGCGCCAACAAGCACGGGTATCTGAGGGGCCGCATCACGTAAGGACGTGTGTGATATTCACGAAATCAAGGTCCTGGTTTCAGCCGCTTTTGGCAATATATTTTAAAGATTTCCTCCGTTCTTTTATTTTACCTTTGTACCTATATTCCCTAATTATTAACTATAAATCTATTCCCATTTGGAATACTTTTGGACCAACATTCAGTTGATTTCCTAAAATTCTTTTTTATCGTACTGAGATTGTAGTAATCTTCAAAGCATGAACAGAGAACTCTAAACACATATTACATGTATACATGTGGAAGGTACAGTGTTGGAAATACAACTCTAATAAAGCGGAATCTCTGCGGGGCTAATCTGCTGTGACCCGGCGTGTGTAATAAGGATCACATGTCAACATGTAGCAACCAGCGGAAATAACACACACCAGAAGTCAAACCATCTGCACACCACCCAGCCCGCCTTTAATACTGCACACTGTGTGCGTATCTCCGCCTGCCTTTAATACTGCACACTGTGTGCGTATCTCAGCCCGCCTCTAATACTGCACACTGTGTACGTATCTCAGCCTGCCTTTAATACGGCACACTGTGTGCGTATCTCAGCCCGCCTTTAATACTGCACACTGTGTACGTATCTCAGCCCGCCTCTAATACTGCACACTGTGAACTTATCTCCGCCCGCCTTTAATACTTCACACTGTGTACGTATCTCTGCCCGCCTCTAATACTGCACACTGTGTACGTATCTCACTCCGCCTTTAATACTGCACACTGTGTACGTATCTCCGCCCGCCTCTAATACTGCACACTGTGTACGTATATCCGCCCGCCTTTAATACTGCACACTGTGTACGTATCTCCGCCCGCCTCTAATACTGCACACTGTGTGTGTATCTCCGCCCGCCTTTAATACTGCACACTGTGTACGTATCTCACTCCGCCGTACTGCACACTGTGTGCGTATCTCCGCCCGCCTTTAATACTGCACACTGTGTACGTATCTCAGTCCGCCTTTAATACTGCACACTGTGTGCGTATCTCCGCCCGCCTTTAATACTGCACACTGTGTGTATCTCCGCCCACCGTACTGCACACTGTGCGTATCTCCGCCCACCGTACTGCACACTGTGTACGTATCTCCGCTCGCCTTACTGCATACTGTGTACGTATCTCAGTCCGCCTTACTGCACACTGTGCGTATCTCCGCCCACCGTACTGCACACTGTGTACGTATCTCCGCTGGCCTTACTGCATACTGTGTACGTAAGGAGTCAGAGTAGCCATTGATACTGTCAATATTGAGGCACTGGGCACGATCTAATGCCGGGTATTGGGTTGTTGAGGCGGCGGTCGGTCGTGTGTCTGTGTAAGGTTATGACTGAGATTAACAATGACTGGTCATACAGATTGTATTGTGCGGCTAGGAGCACGGCTGGTTTATATCACAAGGAGTAGGAACAGTAAGGACTTTGTACCGCAATTATGTTGATTCTATGAGGTGGATTATAGATCAGAATGTTAAGGGTAATTGGCAATGGCTTTCTGTGTTTCCTATCATCTAGGTTACTAATCCCAGAGTACCCTGGAGATCGATTCGATCTTGGTCATTCACAGTTCTCAAAGTGTGTAGCTCATAATAAAATTGGTATCATTATTGGATTTCCCTTCATTTTACTATCTCTATTTCTTATTATGGTTATTCAATTGGATATATAGTTATTACATTAGCTAAATTGACTAACATCTTTATGGGATTTCCCCACATTTAAAAACATTCCCTAGTTCTTAACGGTCATTAACTGGATATATACCACTGACTTACTGCCAGCCGTGAGGTGGGACTAGTTCCCTGTGACCAGGGGCCGGTTTAATAATCTAAGACCGTACCTCGTACAAGGGTTATCATTTAATAATATCTAAGTCTGTTCGCTAAGACATATTTAGCCGTCCATAAGGTCGTCCATCAGTGTTAAATAAAGTTGGCCCACATCGCCCCTGGGTCTCCT
The DNA here is from genome assembly GCA_950022655.1 of Alentia gelatinosa. NCBI lineage: Eukaryota > Metazoa > Annelida > Polychaeta > Phyllodocida > Polynoidae > Alentia > Alentia gelatinosa. The sequence continues at coordinate 55,499,302 of OX465588.1, forward strand.
TGGCATACAGAAAAGGATCTACATGTACGATCCTGGATTATTAAACGGGCCCCCCCTGACCAGCCATGAGCTGCACATGGAGCCAAGCGACCGTGAGTGCAGTTAATGGCTTAGTGGTAGATGAGGTGCAGTGAGGTGAAAACCTGGCCGAGAACGGTTCTAAGTCTGGCCGACATGTTGACCAGGGACTCGACTTGTACAGCTGTCAGCGAGCATTTGATCTGAACCAGTAACCCATCTCAGACCTCAACCATAACTCTACAACGTACAGCAAACATTCAATCTACACACATAGAGATTACCCGCTCCCCATCTCAGACCTCGACCATAACTCTACAACGTACAGCGAACATTCAATCTACACACATAGAGATTACCCGCTCCCCATCTCAGACCTCGACCATAACTCTACAACGTACCGCGAACATTCAATCTACACACATAGAGATTTCCCGCTCCCCATCTCAGACCTCGATATAACTCTACAATGTACAGCGAACATTCAATCTGCACACGTAGAGATTACCCGCTCCCATTCTCAGACCGCAACCATAACTCTACAACGTACAGCGAACATTCAATCTGCACACATAGAGATTTCCCGCTCCCCATCTCAGACCTCAATTATAACTCTACAATGTACAGCGAACATTCAATCTGCACACGTAGAGATTATCCACTCCCCATCTGTGTACGTATCTCCGCCCACCGTACTGCCATAACTCAGCCATAACTCTACAACATACAGTGAACATTCAATCTGCACACATAGAGATTTCCCGCTCCCCATCTCAGACCTCAATTATAACTCTACAATGTACAGCGAACATTCAATCTGCACACGTAGAGATTATCCGCTCCCCATCTGTGTACGTATCTCTGCCCACCATACTGCCATAACTCAGCCATAACATACACACGTAGAGATTACCCGCTCCCATTCTCAGACCTTGACCATAACTCTACAACGTACAGCGAACATTCAATCCACACACGTAGAGATTACCCGCTCCCCATCTCAGACCTCGACCATAACTCTACAATGTACAGCGAACATTCAATCTACACACATAGAGATTACCCGCTCCCCATCTCAGACCTCGACTATAACTCTACAACGTACAGCGAACATTCAATCCACACACGTAGAGATTACCCGCTCCCAATCTCAGACCTCGACCATAACTCCACAACATACAGCGAACATTCAATCTGCACACATAGAGATTACCCACTCCCATTCTCAACCATAATTCTAAAATATAGATTGTCAGTGTGCATTTGATCTGCACACATTTATCTCAATGCTGAAGGTAGAGGGGTGAATCTTAACTAAGTACTTTTGACATACAAAGACAGCCTGTCTTCATATTATCATATACCTTTTAATGGTAACATTGTATCTAGTCATGTGATAACGTGCCTCATACGCCACCTGGTGTTATATGGCCATAAATATGATACGGGTAGGAACAGGGCTATAGGTATGAAATAATTCATCCTACACAGGGACTGTCAAGGGTAATCTTGGTGGACACTTGTCAATCACTATTACACTTTATCACGTACTGTGACAATTACATTACTAAGCTAAATCTAGGACACTCAGAACCACACTGTAGTCCAAGTCATGGTACACTTGTACAGATTATCATATCATGAAGGATTTAAAAAATGGACCCAGCAACAAGACTGGTTTGCACAGGATTGAAGTTCACCATTTAAAAATACTTCAGGCTGAAAAAAAGATTGGTGTAACAACTACCGAAGTCTATCACAAGAAAGCGATTCCTTGACAACATTGAGATCTAGGAGAAGGCTGCCACACGGAGAAATGTTTGATCGCTCATCACCGCCAATAAACCAACACAGCCAAGCTTCAAAATGAACTCTAATCATACCACAGTCATTATCGCCTGTGATGTATTAACAAGTATAACAGAGAAATTTGATATTTTTTGGGAAAAGATGGAGAGACCCGGAATTTAAACAAAAAATTTGAATACTCAAAATAACTTTTCGTCAATAAAATTTAGGGTAAAAAAAAAGTGCTATTGTTTTTGTTTAAAAATAAATACATCATTGACGAAGTTGAGATACTACCACCAAAGATTAAAAAAAAAAAATGAGAATTGAGAATTTCCTGGTAATTGGGTGTCCCAGTTTTTGAGTAGCTACAAAAATTGAAAAAAAAAAATTCTTGAGAATTTCCTGGTAATTGGGTGTCCCAGTTTTTGAGTAGCTACAAAAATTGAAAAAAAAAATATTGAGAATTTCCTGGCAATTGAGTGTCCCTGTTTTTGAGTAGCTACACAAATAGAAAAAATAAAGATTCCTTGATAATTTGCTGGTAATTTGGAGTTCCGTGTATTTGAGTGGCTGTGAGTCGGTGAAGTGGCGGGGACGGAGCTCACACGGAGACACTCGATTAGTTACAGTCAACCCGATCACTACTTGCCTCTGCGTTACTCGCCAAGTTCTCACAAGACAACTTCTGAAAAGTGGGAGTGAATCATGCTACAAGGTACCAGGGTGCAGCTCCGCAAGCCAAGACTCGTGCAAGGGCCACGGGCAGGTCAACGACAAAAATTAGCTAAAAAAAATATATAATAAAATTCGGAAAAAAATGAAAATAAATTATAAAACTTTTTGAATATCAATTAGATGTTATGTGATGAATTAAATAAAAATAATTATTTCTTAAATTTCCCCTTCAAATCAAATAAAATTATATTAATAGAGATGCCAGCGAGGTCTAGAAAAAGACCCATAAAATACCTGAATCCTGATTATATCCACTATTTATCTCTAACATGATCAAGACTTGGTTCACTAGCAAAACCCGGAAACGCGGTAAAAATTGGAAAACTGACATCTCTGTATTAAAAATAAAGGAGGAAAAATTGAATGAATAGGAAAATATTTCTCCCACATTTGATATGTCATTGAGGCTATGGTCATTTATCTAATTATTCATTATTAAAATCAGGGATGCAAGTCGGAAATCAAAAACATTCATAATTAAAAAGACAATTTTTGCAAGCTCTTTTTGCTGTTTGCTCTGGTTGACAGTGTACCCAAGCGGGTTCTGTTTAAAAAGGTCAGAAAAGTATGGAGGAGGTTGATGCGGGGATCCCAGCGAGACAGGACCGCCCGCCAGTAGCCGACAACGGTCTGTCAGGGGGAGTATGCCAGCACTCCCACTGTGTAACTATTGATGTTTTCATGCAATTTTCATCAAAATTCTGAAAAGTCAGTTTTCTGTTACTTCCCAGATGACTTGCATCCCTTTAAAATACATATTTTCTTTAAATTTGGGTGAATACATCTTCATGGGAACCCCGATATGGAAAATTTCAACTTTTTAAATTTCAGAAAAAATAAATGCACATCCAAAATTTAAATTCCTCTTGTGATTGAGTTTTTAAAATTTTATTCTATTTTATCAAATACATCTGATCGAAGGTAAGAAAATTTCGTTTAAAATTGTGTTAAGTTTCACTTTCATCTTTCAGTAAAGAGGTTCCACGTGCACGAGTCTTCTCTCCATGTGTCTGGAGGCACATTTTACAGTTCAAATGAAATACTGTAGATTGTTATTCATTGTCAAATTGAAAAGATCAAAGAAACACTCTGTTTAGGAATTCATTGTATAGTTCAACAGCTCAAAGGAGACTCTATTTATAGGTAATCTTCTAATTCTAAACCAACAGCTTTAGAGCAAAATATTATTAAATGAAGTTTGAGGTTTTTATCAGAAATTGTTGAAAATGGATTAATGACTATTATGGTTTTTTTCGGAGTTCGGAGTAAGGAGAGTTATAGATTTTCAGGGAGAAGTAGGATTCTCGTTATTATCATTCACAGGATCTGTAGCCATGATAATTCAAAATTTTAAAGTTGACTTCCCCAAACGTATATACATCTGTTATAGTTTTTTAGCTATGGGATTTGAGAGTTAAGGCCTTCAGTATATAGGTATAGATATATTTGGAAAAAATATCTTCACCTGTCTTTTATGATATATAGAGGTATGCAAATACATTGCAGTCTGATTTCGATTATTTTGTTTATTGTGGGTTCTGCTGAATGACAAGGGATATACTGTATTTAGCCCAACAACAAATGAAAGAAAAGTCTGTCAAGAACAAAATAGGAAACGGAAAACAGTGCTCAAATACTGCATTCAGGGAATTTGACCAATTTACACACCAGCATAACTGAAATGTACTTGAGGGTAAGAAATAACATAAACTGAAGGAGACGAGTAAAGACAGCGAATCGTACCTCGGTGAGTTGCTTGCTGCGGTCCTGCTGCTGCCTGCTGCGGAGCTGCTCCGACTTGAGCTGCTCTCCTATCTGCGTCACAGACATCTGCTCGATGGTCAGCGCCTCGGTCAGGGTGGCGGTCTTCGTACGCTCCTCCTCCAACGCCGAGCTGCAACGACACCGTAAATATACACCGTACGCCACAGTGTGCAGTAACACCGAACGACACCGCACGACACATAGAGAGTGAAGAATCTCTCCAAACAGTGAGGTGTGATATGATATCTGGACACTACGCTACATCACCAGCATGCTACGGTTCTCGTTGAATGAACGACAGACACTTTGCTACATTGAGTAAAAGCTTAAATGACTTATTTTCATTGGTTCAAAGTGACTTAGAATATAGAATAAACTAATGCCAAACTCCAAGGTCTCATATCACAGATATCTTTTTAAATGTTTTAACCAGTGTTCTGTTAGAAAAACCCGGAACTTGTAAAGCGCTGTGTCCAAGGTTGCCACCACAAGCTCAGAGGGAAACCGTAGCGAACCGCCTCCAGAGAGTAGTGTTGTAGCGTGATGGCTATGTAGCGTAGAGGTTTGAATTCATTAATATCACTCACATAGAGACAGAGGAGGTTAAAGAACCAGTGAAGCAAATCACAAGGAAAAACACATCTAGTAACAGAGTTCAATCTGTGGTTTATAGTAAACTATATTTCATGTTAAAAGTTATTCTGTTATAAAAAATACCCCACAGGGTTCAGGGCTATAGTAATCATCTGTACATGGCATATTTATCAATATATTTTAATTGAATTAGAATTACAAGCGACTCTATTGTATTTAACTTAAACTAGCGGTGTTGTATTCATAGTAATTATCCCAAATAATTCATCGTAATGTATTTTGATGAAAGGAGACAGGATTCTGGAGATCAAACGAACCGATTGGTGTTGAATTAATTTTTTTTTTTTTGGGTGGTGATAAATTAAGAAGGACTCATGCTGAAACTGGTCGTGAGACGAAGACACATTGGACATTCCTCCACTAAACAGCCACGATCATGAGGGTCAAAATAAATCTCAATCCTAAGTTCTAAAATCTGTGGACACTATAACAGAATAATAAAATAACGATTCCCTACTTCATGGTGTGTATGTCCTACTTTCTATCATCGGGTAAGATTTTGAGTATTTTCTTTAAATGAGACTTTAAATTAATCACCTTGAGAATAGATCGATAAATCTTAACATGATTATTAAATAATTCCCAGACACAGAAGTTTATTTGGGGTTGGGTTTAGATATTCGTCAATCACTATTCAGTGCTACATTTCCTGATTCATGAAAAAAATCAAATTACTTAATTCATTAATCTTACTGACTATCATTAAAGTGGACTGAAAAAGCAGAGGTGGAGCTAGCCAGATTTTGTCGTGAACCAATCATGTGGCTCCTCTCATACGATACTGACCTCAGCCAATCATTAACGCCCTCTTATCAAACATGAGCAAATCACAGAATCCAGTGGTCTTTGTAAATCACATGACTTATTCAAATCAAACGGAGCTCCAATGACAACAACTAACGGCCCGATTCATAACCAATGGTGCCAGTGAGGTCTAGATAAAAAAGACGGTAAATATGTGAATCCTGATTATATCCACTATCTATCTCTAACATGATCAGGACTTGGTACCCGAGCAAAACCCGGAAACAACTGTAAAACTGACATCTCTGCATAATAATTTTTTTTTTTTTTCCCGAAACCATAATCCACAACCGTAATCTTACCGTCCCTGTAAAATGATTAAAACCAGGCCCAGTATTAAACTACTACATTTTATACCATCCCCTACATCCTTATCGCAGTTAGTCTGTTAATCCGGAAAGGGGACCAAGTTAATCTACAGGTTTTATCTTTTAAGAATCAATTCACCTTGTTATTTTGTTTTTGATCTTCAAAATGTTTAACAGTCGCACTGAACCATGATGGAATTTATTTATAGTATTAATTCTAAAAAAAAAACAACTTTGTCTACACTTTTTAAGACGTGCCTACAGAACATTTCTAGGCACAACCGAGAAAACCTTTTTCTTTGCAAAAGAAAATGTGTCGACACTAATGGTACATGATACTTGTAACATTGCTTATCTCATGCATGTGGAAGTCACTCTATATCATAATAAACTGAACTAACGTACTTTGTCTACTCTCTTCCTGTGACTGTGAACACTACGTCAAATCACTGGGACTCTAGAGTGTCCTGAGTCTGACAACTCTCCACAACAACAGACTGACAAGGGGTACTGAAGGGGGATCTGGGATCTGGGATCTTACGTTAGGGCAATTCTCAAATTTATTAGATATATTGAGGGTTTGTCATTGGTAAAAACAACAATTCTGGTAATTTAAGGTCATATTAGAAGGGGAATTGTTATGGAAAATGTAAGACATCTTAGATTTATGAATGGATGCTGATTAAAACTGAAAAGAAAATTTTAAAAACTCAAAGTCATGCAGACTTGAAGTCATGATCTGTAATCTCAGATCACATAAGAAAGGAAATAATTATGGAAAATATGCGAGATCTTAGATTTAGGATTGGATGCAGTTGTTTAACTGATTAAAACTGAAAAAAGGTTCATGCAGATTTGACGATCATATTGTTTGTAATTCCAAATGCTGCATTTTGTTCGTGAGAACGTGCGCCACAAGTTCAAGTTGTGGGGAATCATTTAGAAATATTAACAGTCGAATAAATCAATAAATAACCTTGAGCATGCTAAAAACACGCGAGCGCTTTTGAAAAAGACATGACTATTTTTTCTTAAAAACCAAGGAATATGTCCAGGTTGAATTAAAACAGTAGTTTTGAACTAAATAAAACACCTGCAGAAACATTCTGAGCACAGATGGTTGGGACCAGTACTTAAACAGAACAGCCTTACTATGGCCGTACATCATACGAGACGAGATGAGGCGTGGGGTTATTTACGGATCAAGGCCGTGAGGCCGAGTTCCGTAAATATAGTCAACCTCATCGAGACTTCTATGATGTACGGCCATTGTATGTTGTTCTGTATCTATTATATACCCGAAATAATCATGATAAACTGTAAACTGGTCTATTAACCATCAGAAGGTGAATGCCTCACTCCTCTGATAACTCAAGTGTTCCGTATAACAGTGTACTGCACAGGGTGCTGTACACACTACGGTATGCGGAGCAGTGGTAAGTAATTATTAAGGTATGTGCATGGGTATTTATATAGAACATCCTGACCATGCTGTACAAGTCACAGAACGAGATGTTAATTTACCGTTTGTACGGACCGAGGCGTTTACGTCGAGTTCCGTACAAACGGTAAATTATCATCGAGTTCTGTGAATTGTACAAGCATGGTTGGACGTTATATATTTACTATATACCCGAAATTTAAAAAAAAAATCTATTTCATTTATCTTAACAACCAAAATTTTAATAAACGTGTATGGCAAGGTGGTCCGTACAATACTTTTACGTTATATACCAAAACGGTGCGTATTTACAGTATATACGGCATGGGTATTTAGTAAATAATAAAATATGTTCGGTCAGCTCTTGGTTTATATGTAGTTGTGATCTTTTATAGATTTGCAGTAATATTAGGAAATGTCCTTACTGTGGACGAAACGATTCCTGTTCGAGGTCAGTCGTCGATTTCATACTGCCTGACGCCATAGGCGGAAGGCGGTATGAAATCAAAGACTGACCGAGAACTAGAATCGTTTCGCCCACAGTGAGGACGTTTGCTTATTATTATATACCTTAAATAGATGAAAAAACGTTATTTTGATGACTTATTAAGTCACACTCACAGCGGGCACGAACATTATTATTACTGCAGTAATACTAGAGCTGTAATTCCTGACGTGATGTCACGCTGAGAGTGGGACCCTGATCCACACTAAGCAGCACGAGGCGGACGGAGACATGCGCACTTTGCTGATGGAGGATTCTTACAATGAAAGCTCGACCTGAGACGGAGAGAAGCGGGACTACGACGATCGCCTCTAGAACTGCAGCCCTCTAAAACACACGTTTATTTATTAAAATCGTCATTTCTGTCTAGATCAATGTCTTTCCTATTATTATATACATGTGCGCAAAACAAAATGGCGTTTTTAATGATATTCAGGTATATAATGAGAAGACAGGGTGAGGGTAGTTGAATAGATTCCGTTCCTTGGTGTTTAGGTATTTTTAGACGTACCGAGTTCGAAGAAGTCTAAACATACCTAAATAACTTGGAACGGAATCCCTTCACCCAGCCTAACCCTGTCTTCATATATTACTAATCTAAGACTGCCAGAGCTAAGTTATATCGGTTTAGTTTCCTACATAAAAAAGGTCAGTTTGGGGGGTTAATACAAATAAACCATTTGTATCTGCGCTGTTGCCACAAATAATACCTTGAACTAAAAAGAGGCTTTTAAAACAAAGTAACGCTAAAGCTCAACCCTAATTAACAAATGAGGGTCATGTTGGGGCGAGACAGGAGTAAGTAGTGAACGAGGCAGGCGTATGTTGACTGACGGGTGAGAGGAAGCATGCTGCTGCCACCTGACGGGGTGGAGGAGTGGAAGGAGCGGATGCGAGTTGAGGAGACGACCACTTACAGTAAGTCCTGCAGAATCATCCTTTGAGGGCAGAAACAACACGGAGCCGTTACAATCTGAGTCACTCAGTGTGAGTAGGCGAGAGAACCACTCATTACTATATACCGACAGGCCAAAGGCTCACTTTTACTGACCAGCAGTACAAATTCCGTTCGTCACTCAGTGACGAAAGGATATCCATACGTCCCTCCGTACCACTTGACCACTAATTTTACTATTTAATGAGTTGTAGAATGGCATCTTTAATGATTTCTAGGTATATGATAATAAAGAGACACAGTGAGTGTGACTGAATTCCATCTGTTCCTCGATATTTTGGTCAGAAATACTCACCTCGTTCTTCGAACTCTGTGAGTATTTCCGATCAAAATATGGAACAGATTCCACTATGTCACACTAACTATGTCTCTATATAATGCTATACGCTACATACACAGTAGCGTATAGTAATCTATGTAATCTACCTTGAATGCATGTAAATCACCAAGCAATGATCTGAATGTGCACTCTGTATTATATTTTTTCCCTTTTGGGATATGAGTTAGCTTAGTAAGCATGGTTATACAACCCATAAAATATTACTGTAACCCGAAGCTTGTAAACAGCTGGTATCGACAGAAAACAGGCATAATTTTGCCTTGTCTTTATACAGGATAAATAAACTGATCTAAAAAAAACCAAAAACAGTCTGCCAGAGCTATACTACATTAGCTCTGGTCGGGTTAAATCTGTGGTCACCTTGACCATGGACATACAACTCTAGAGATACACTCTCCCACTACAGAGACTAGTCTGTTACTCTCCTGCCAGACATTTTGTACTGCTTGGAGAGTCAAAACATCGAAACCAATTTACAATTTTGTTGTTTCCTTTTGTTTATATTTTCTTTAGAATAAAACTACCATAAAGCTAGACTTCATTATCAATGTGTGAGCTATGATTATATCTTAATAAGTATTTCTGATTTGAGAATGTACACAGAACAAAACTACTTGGTTTGAGGCGCACCCCGAGTGATCCCGTGTGTGATTTAACCCGACCCACCCCTATGTCGTAGCTCAGCGCAGACAGGGCTGCCAAACTAAACGTTAAACACCGCCACGTAGTGCGGCCAGGTCACGCTAGGTGGCCACCACAGTGAGTCAGGGAACATGGGCAGGTCTTACTTCCGGTTACAGAGCAGAGTTACTAAGGAGGGTGAATATAGTTATGATGGAAACATAGAAGCAAGTGAAATAGGATTAAAACCCCAACTAGACTGATTTCTTTTGTGTATGAATCTCAGACACTTTTTTTTAGAAAAAAGGTATAGAAATAAATACCACCAGAAATCTGCTTCTCCATTCTTTATCTTTTAAATGGTGGTAATTCTTATTAAATATTTCTTTTCCTTTTGAGCTCCCCAGTGATATACTAATTCACATTAGGGCAGGAAAGAATCTCTTAGCTTAGAATTATAGAATTATGAATTGTTAATTTTCACTTCACACATAAACAGGTAATTATGTACACTACTCTTAATGGTATAAAGATCTATGTTAAAAAACACCCCCATAAAAAGATAAATTTATATCCTACTCTCCTGTATCCCGATGTATTCATTGGCTATTAAATCTATTGTAATCAATATAAATAACATATCCAACCTTCCCATATCTCGATGTATGCAGATAAAAACCTATTACCATTGCCTATTGAATCTTTTTTCTAAAAAAAAATATATATATCTCACAGTCCCATATATATCTGTGCATATAAAACTTCGTCATTATTTACTGGTTTTTTTTAAAAAACAGGTAGCCTCTTCTGATTTTTATCAGTATAACCATATTTTCAATATAAATTTGGATATATTTGAATAATAAATAAAAAAAAAGAGTAGTGCGTAGATTGACTCACGAGGCCGAGACGAGGCGCGCCTGCTCGCGCTCGAAGGCGTCCTTCAGCTTGGCCACCTGCGTCTGCTGGTCGACGAGATCGCTCTGAAGGTCTGCGGTGGAGTTCTTCTCGCGGCTCAGCTGCGACGACAACTCCATGGTGCGGCTCTTCTCGATCTCCAGCGACGAGCGCAGGTCGTCGCCCATCACCTTCTCCTGCTGGATCTTGTACTCCATCAGCTCCACTGTGAATGGGAGCAGGCGAGGCAGGATCAGAAACAGATCGTCATACCGTCTAGAGACTGGTAGCATAACATGCTCAGAGCTGTGGGATGTGTGTATGGGTCAGTTAAGAAGTCACTCGCTTTCGGTAAATTAAAACTTTGGTACGTCTCAATCGCCTTCTGTGCCTGGTCGGTTTCTTCATGCTGCCAGGGTCCAGTCAGAGTTTTAGGTGTGGTTTATTTATAGATATAGTGAATTTTGATAATTAATATATATTTATAAATATAGTGAATTTTGATAATTATTGGTGAAAACCTTTAAATATCAGATATTTATAATTTAACACAGACAAACGTCTAAAGGTCTCAATCCATGATAGAACTCGACAAGCCTAATGTGTGCTCAGTTTTCCCTTTGGTTCACTAACTGTCTCATACATGACATATATGTGAGAAAACTGTACCGCATTTTGGCAGCGTCAAATTCCAATGTCTGCAATATTTCCCTCAGAGCTGTTAGCATGTACGCAACAGAAACGTCTTATGTATCTATATGTTTTACAGCAACCTGCCACACACACATTTTGACAAACTAGTTGAACGTTGCTGAATCTCCAGAGATATTTCAGGAGACAATCTATGAACTACCTAACGCCAGATATACTGAAGAACTTAACGGAGAAGACTTGCTCGAGTCTTGGTGTTAGAAACTTGCCTTCAGGATTGAGAAGAATAGACTTGCAGCGCTCTTCACGCTTATTTCTGTCTGTAGATTTCTTCCTCATTTTGTGTGATTTTAACTAAAAGGTGCTTCCTAGACCACCAACTGCTGCCAGTTCCACTACACCTCGTACTAGAGACCGCTACTCAGTAGTGAAACCAGGGACTTAGTCAGGGACTACCGTAAACCACCTCACTTTTACAACCATTTCACGCAGTGACGCTCGTCTGAGGGTCTTTGGTTTCACTTGGGATTACAGTAATTTCACTTTCACTTCTAAGTACAGAGATGCCAGTGAGGTCGAGACAAAAAGACCAAAAAAGTATCCTAATCCTGATTATATCCACTATTTATCTCTAATATGATCAAGGCACTAGAAAAAACCCGGAAACAACAGGAAAACTGACATCTCTATGATGTATTGGTCATTTTCTTACTAACTTCCGCATGAAATACTCAGACAAAATACAAGGAAACAACACATTTCCAGTTGGTTTAAAACTCACAATATACTCTTAATTCCCTACATGCACTACTATTATAAACACAAAACAACTGATATTGTTGCTTTCAAAATTTACTTTACGCCATACACACTGTTACTTTCAAAGATTACATATGTTTTTGGAATACCAGTTCACCATTAGATGAACCTTTTTATGAGATTTAGTCACTTTAAGGGTTTTATAGTAAAAGTTATTCCTATATACCTATGAGCGAACAACCTATGATTACTTAACGCTGCTGGGGGTGGAATAACTTTTGTTTACTGCCCAGGTTGAAGTTACTGCCCAGGTTGACGTTTACTGCACAGGTTGACGTTCAGACGTTCGGTTTTTATCGATATTAGCCGACAATTGAAGGTATATAGGAATAGGGAAACCACGTACCAGTGGAAATAAGTCAAAATTACTCGGTAAGGCTTGGAAAAATAACTGCCCGCGGCTACGCCTTGGGCAGTAATTTTTTCAACCCTTACCTCGTAACTTTGACTTATTCCCACCGGAACATAGTTTCCCTCTATTCCTATATACCTATGGCTGTACACTCTATGCTTACACCACGCTCTGGGGGGTGGAGTAACTATCTGATACTACCCAAGGTTGGTATACTACCCAAGGTTGCCGTATACTACCCAAGGTTGACATTTAGACCAATCAGATTGTCTCTTATTAAACCACATTTGAAGGTATATAGGAATAGGGAAACCAAGTACCAGTGAAAGGAAGTCAAAATTACTCGGTAAGGCTTGGAAAAATTACTGCCCGCGGCCAGGGCCTTGGGCAGTAATTTTGCCAAGCCTTATCTCGTAACTTTGACTTCCTTTCACCGGAACATAGTTTCCCTCTAATATAACTTCATTTTAGTGTTTACGGTAGAGGTTTAATACATTCGACTTGAGGCTTTTAAAACAGAAGATTAATACCATTTCATTTCAGGTTATTACAGTAGAAGCTTAATAGAACTGTATTTGAGGGTTCCACAATAGCGGGATAATACAATGTGATAATAACTGGCGAGGTGTGAGCCTCGTGAATACATCTGAAGATCGACCTGTTTGGCAGGAGTGGCTGCAGATCCCTGAGATGAGGAGTGAAAACAATCAGAGCTGGAGAGGGATTGAGCTGACCGCGAGAGTGAAAACGATCAGTGTGGAGAGGGATTGAGCTGACCGCGAGAGCCAGACTTACACTTCACACTGAACATCAAAGTGGCCGAATTATACTTATTTCACTTCACACTGTTGTAAACCTAAAGCTCATTTAGGACAGCGCTAACAAAGTGGCTCTTGTGATTCCAACAACCAGAGCCAATTTACATGAGGAGTTTTATAAATCCCTCATGGAGTTTTATAAATCCCCCAAAGGCAAAGATTACTGAAGGTGTGAAGTGATTGCTCGAAATGCCAGCACAGTTTTTTTTATGTGTTGAAGTGACTACTCGCACTGTGAGAACAGTTTATTAAACGTAGCTTGTACCATATAGGGACCCGGTAAAGAACACCCACCAGTCCAGTATACTGACACTGGCCACCCAGTATTAAACGTAGCCTGTACCATATAGGGACCCGGTAAAGAACACCCACCAGTCCAGTATACTGACACTGGCCACCCAGTATTAAACGTAGCCTGTACCATATAGGGACCCGGTAAAGAACACCCACCAGTCCATTATACTGACACTGGCCACCCAGTATTATACGTAGACTGTACTATATAGGGACCCGGTAATGAACACCCACCAGTCCATTATACTGACACTGGCCACCCAGTATTATACGTAGACTGTACTATATAGGGACCCGGTAATGAACACCCACCAGTCCATTATACTGACACTGGCCACCCAGTATTAAACGTAGCCTGTACCATATAGAGACCCGGTAAAGAACACCCACCAGTCCATTATACCGACACTGGACACCCAGTATTAAACGTAGCCTGTACCATATAGAGACCCGGTAAAGAACACCCACCAGTCCATTATACTGACACTGGCCACCCAGTATTAAACGTAGCCTGTACCATATAGAGACCCGGTAAAGAACACCCACCAGTCCAGTATACTGACCACCCAGTATTAAACGTAGTCAGTACCATATAGAGACCCGGTAAAGAACACCCACCAGTCCATTATACCGACACTGGACACCCAGTATTAAACGTAGCCTGTACCATATAGAGACCCGGTAAAGAACACCCACCAGTCCATTATACCGACACTGGCCACCCAGTATTAAACGTAGACTGTACCATATAGGGACCCGGTAAAGAACACCCACCAGTCCAGTATACTGACACTGGCCACCCAGTATTAAACGTAGCCTGTACCATATAGGGACCTGGTAAAGAACACCCACCAGTCCATTATACCAACACTGTCCACCCAGTATTAAACGTACCCTGCACCGTTCAGGCCGGCGAGTACAAGGCTGCTGCCTAGTTTAAGGCCCTAGTTTAGGCGCGTTAGGAGGTTAAAGCGGCTACTCACGCTGGCGGCGCAGTTGTCGCTCCCGCTTGGTGAACTGCTCCTCCATGGCTCCGAGCTGCTCGGAGAGTTTTCCCCGCTCGTCCTGCTTCTCCAAGCGGAGTACGCTGAGGTGCGCGCGCAGGTCCCGGATCTCAGCCAGCATCGACTGGCGGTCGGCGCTGAAGATCTGCTTCATCGCCGACGAGTGGTGCACGTCCTACAACCAGAAAATACCACGATTCGTGCAGTCTGTGTATGCAACTTCTTTATTACAAACGATCTACTGTTTCATCTACGAGCAATGTGGGATGAGGATAGAGATATCTGATAGAGTATAGAATGACCTGATAGAATTGGATAAGATAGTCCACAGTATAATGAGTTACATTACTGCTTTAATATTACCAATGCCATCTAGAAGAAAAAAAACATGGAACGTTTCTAAACCTCTTTATCTCTAATATGGTGATAATCTAATATGTAATGAAAAATCTGACGAGGGACTGAGGTTCTGTAGGGAGATTAAAACCACTATTTCATTGACCCCAATGAGGCTCAGTCTCCAATAATTCCTTTGTTACCCTTATGCAATAAATAACACTTTACTGCACGCTCGCCTGAATACAGTCACCCAATGTTAAGCTTCTGGCGTTTTTTATTCAGGATAATGCCATCTCTGTGTCCCAGGGGGCGCCACCTACCATCTCCTTCATGTGCTGCTCCAGTTGTCGCACTGCGCCTGCGTCCTGGTCGCCGTGGGTGACGACGTGCGTGCGCAGCTCGGCCAGCAGCCCGTCGCGCTCCTTGGCGAAGACGTAACTGATGGCTCGTAACAGGTCCGCCCGCCAGTCGGCGCCACTGTCGTCATCCTGTATCAACAGAGCAGTGTTTGTTTGTTTGCTTGTTTGCTTGGGTAGTTTAACATCCAACACTGAATCTATGTGATGAATTCAGGTAGAAATCTCACCCCTACACATTTACCGAAGTGAGAATTCTTTTACATCCCACACCACATAGACATAATATGAGAAGGATTGGCCTTTGATATAGCAGTAAGTCTACCACTGCTGGGGGTGAAGGAGAAATGTGGCTGTACACCACGCCACATAGACATGGAATGAGAAGGATAAGCCTTTGATATAGCAGTAAATGTACCACTGCTAGGGGTGAAAGAGAAAAATGGCTATAGTGGGACTTGGACCCACAAAGTCTGACAACCTTGGGATTACAAGTCCAGTGTTCTTTACCACTGAGCTAACTCCCCACGCCGGTCACTTTAGTTATGCTTGCATGCAAGCATATCTATCCTGCACCAAGCGGTGGCAAGGCGACCAAGAGGGTGAACACGTCATTGCTGTCCACCCACGCAGGCCCTACAGAGCATGCGCACAATCAGTGTCCCGTTTCTGCTCTCTCTCCTACCTCCCATAATGACATAAAAACTTGTAAACAACTGAAAGTATGTGGAGCAGACTGTGAAGAGCAAGCAAATAGGAAATATCGGTCTATGATTTAGGGAACAGTCGTATCTAATTTGAACTGAAATGGTGTCCCTTCGTGATATGTGGATGCATTCCACGCAAATATATTCTGAAATTAAATCCCATAAACTACAGAATGTCGATGCATCACAGATCTGTATATCGTACACCATGTTTAGGTGAAAGGGGGAGTGCAGGGATAACCTATAACTAAATATTATTCTCTAACTTATTTCTCACATTTTGTAGACTTAAAGGAACATAGATGGTATTTGTTTCATTCAACATTCTCGTGCTTTTTGTAGATAGAAGTGAACCTAACTTGGGGTAAGATTCATGTTTCTGGTGTGGTGAATGGGTGCAAATCAAAATATTACAGACTTAAATTTCATGCCTACAGATTTACAACAACTAGTAAATACAGTGACTTCACAGTGTATCATGAAGCATGGTACTGATACACAGATACATGAAACCTAGATATCAGGCAGGGCAGTTGGGACCAGAAAAAAAGTTTCCAGGTTGAATTTGCTGCCTCTGAGATAGGGTGAAAATGTGAAAAATACGTTGGTGCCAGCCACGACGTACGGCTGAGGGTCTGTGGAAATTCAAACCATTCTTTTCTTGGTGTGAATGAGACGCAATTAATAAGATCTTTCCGGGACCCTGGAATTTGAGCTTTACTAGTTCTTCATTTCAGGGAATTTTTGAGTGATAAATTGATGAATTTCAATGTTGAAAACTTGCTCTTTCGCAACGGATTTACACGAATATAACAAAAGTTCCTGATAACAACAAAAATTCGCCATTATTCGCAAAACTCTTATGTCTGGATAGAGGATGGCTGAATCAATAATATTTATTACGATGATCGTTATCAACTATTGACTAACTCCCCATAACTGGTACCAAAGAGACATGCACCATTCACATTTCATGCGACATGCCACTGACTACGACGATAAACGACACAGAAAATGTCTAAATTCTGGAGTTTTAAACTAACAATCTGTAATGTACAGGGGAGAAACCTGCCTAAAGTTTGGGTTAAAGATTAATATGACGTAGCAATGATAATAATGATAATGAAAACAAAATTGGGGGGTTAAAGATACAAGTAGAATTATCTGAAGTGTCACTCCTGATGACAATATCTTCACTGCCGCTACTTTTAAAGGTTAACATACTGCACGATGCCAATATGGCAGGTACTAAATACAGATCACATGTTTACAGATATACACCTAGAAAATATTAAATAACAGAGCAGAACATGTTGGCGATACACAACAGAAAAACACCCTGAACTATTAAAGTGGAATCATGATGTACGATAAACCCGTAGAGTCATGGTGTAGTTTTGTGTATATCCTCAACATGTTCTCTTCTATATTTTATCTCATGATTGATTTTAGCAGTCTTAACAGACGAAATTCTTGTCATAAAAACGTGGATTTTTAATTGGATTTTTTTCGGCAAGACAATGATATATCGCCCTTACTGTAACCAATCAGAATATGTTTTACATGTGGAACCAATCAGAATGTGTCTTACATTTGTAGTCAATCAGAACGTATCTTACTTTTGGAGCCAATCAGAATGTATCTTACTTTTTTAACCAATATGTCTTATACTTGTAACCAATCAGAATGTGTGTACTACGCACCACGTAGGTTGTGAGACATGGACTAACTGGGATTAAGTCATCATGAGATAGAGGCTGAGGGAGGCGTTACATACCCATCCGAGGTCTGACATCACCCAGATGTGGGGGTTGGTCATGAACTCGGCGAACAAATCTGCCCGCTGTGTGAGGCCGAACCAAACGTAGCACGTCAGAAAACACTCAGAGAAATAGTCAACTCTTATCTTATTTTATGATAAACGAGTGAAATGCCTGGTGTTAAAATAGTTAAGATTTATACTTGAACATAAGAGAATATGGGGAGCTAGGGGTGACACTGGAGGATGATGCATACGAAAGCAAATGCGGTATGATTCCGGATTGAATTAAAGTAGTGATAAAAGAGAATGTGGCTAAAACGCGCTCAAGGAAAACACTACACCCCCCCCCCCTCCCATTTCAGGCTTAGGGACCATACAAATGCGGAGGGATTTCGTATTGATATCACCACAGAGACTAGAATGCTAACCTTAATTCTAGTCTCTATAATATCACAGATCGACCTCAAAATGACCTTGAACTTTAACCCCAAATGACCTTCATCTGACCTTGATGTGAACGAGGTCAGGTATGGCTGTAACCTCACGGTAAACCTTACAATTGAGGAGATGGTTCCTTGCACCATATGCCTCGGTAACCATGGTGTGAAAAATCTAACAGAAACAGACATTTTTGAAGACATGACCTTGAGACTGACCTTGGCGGCGCCGCTGGCGTGCTGGGTCTGGGCGAGCAGGTCTTTGAGGGACTGGACGGCGGCGAGCAGCGCCTGCTTCTCGGCGTCCCACGCCTGCTGCAGCGCGCTCACGTTGGAGGTGACAGAAGTCGTCTGCTGAACGTGACGTCGTAACGACTCCATCTCCGACAGCGACAGCAGCCGCACGCCCTGCGCCTCCGCCTTGGTCAGGATGTGCTGAAAGGGGCAGCGAGAACATGTAGGAGACATGACGGGGAAGAGGGGGAGAACATGTAGGGGAAATGACGGGGAAGAGGGGGAGAACATGTAGGGGAAATGACGGGGAAGAGGGGAAGATGAGGGAGACAATGTAGAGAAACGAGGGAGAAAATATAGCGAAATGACGGAGAACATGTAGGGGAAATGACAGGGAAGAGGGGGAGAACATGTAGGAGACATGACGGAGAAGAGGGGGAGAACATGTAGGGGACATGACGGGGAAGAGGGGGAGAACATGTAGGAGACATGACGGGGAAGTGGGGGAGAACATGTAGGAGAAATGACGGGGAAGAGGGGGAGAACATGTAGGGGAAATGACGGGGAAGAGGGGGAGAACATGTAGGAGAAATGACGGGGAAGAGGGGGAGAACATGTAGGAGACATGACGGGGAAGAGGGGGAGAACATGTAGGGGACATGACGGGGAAGAGGGGGAGAACATGTAGGAGAAATGACGGGGAAGAGGGGGAGAACATGTAGGGAGAAATGACGGGGAAGAGGGGGAGTACATGTAGGGGACATGACGGGGAAGAGGGGGAGAACATGTAGGGGAAATGACGGGGAAGAGGGGGAGAACATGTAGGAGACATGACGGGGAAGAGGGGGAGAACATGTAGGGGAAATGACGGGGAAGAGGGGGAGAACATGTAGGAGACATGACGGGGAAGAGGGGGAGAACATGTAGGGGAAATCACGGGGAAGAGGGGGAGATGAGGGAGGGAATGTGGAGAAACGAGGGAGAAAATATAGACAAAATGATGGAGAACATGTAGGAAAAATGACGGAGAAGAGGGGGAGATGAGGTAGACAATGAGAGAGAAAATGATGAAGAAAATGTAGGGAGAAATGAGGGAGTAATGATGGAGAAAATGTAGGGGGAAATGAAAGAGAAAATGTAGGGAGAAATGAGAGGGGAAATACATGCAGAAAATGAATGAAAATGATGGAGAAAAAACATGGAGAAATGATGGAGAAAAAACATGGAGAAATGATGGAGAAAAAACATGGAAAATGATGGAGAAAATAAATGGAGAAGACATGAGGAAATAAATGGAATATACAGCGACAGAAGACAAGAAGAAAACTAATGGAGAAATTACAAAGAAAATGTATGGATAAAATCATGAGGAAACTAAATGGAGCGATCATGGAGAAAATACATGGAGATGTTTTGTAAATTGAGACTTTCCAGGAGACACGTGTTGTAAATTTGGACTTACCAGGAGACGCGTGTTGTATATTTGGACTTACCAGGAGACACGTGTTGTAAATTTGGTCTTACAATAAGACACGTGTTATAAATTTGGTCTTACCAGGAGACGTGTGTTGTAAATTTGGTTTTACCAGGAGACGCGTGTTGTAAAGTTGGACTTACCAGGAGGTGCGTGTTGGGGTCTACGCTGGGCGAGGCGGCGCCGGACTGCGGGGAGTACTGCTGGTAGACCCGTGAGTCGATCCGCTCTCCCCGCTCTAACTCCCCGTGTATACGCCGTCCGCCCTCCACGGCCGAGTCGTCGTCACCTGAAACCAGTCACCACTCACTGTCACACGCCAGTAGAACCCTCACTGTCACACGCCAAACACACCTCTTATACAGTAGATTTGATAATTTGGAAAGGATGTAGTTGGTAAGGCTGGGTCTGCCAAATCCCCAAAGCCTGTCTTCCTCATTCACAGTGTGCACTATTCACTCAGTGTTTATATTATCTCGCATTGCACCAATATCACTTTATTAAAAGCAAATACAATATTCTTTAAAATGGATAAATAATTGAGATGAGACGGGGAGAATACGTACTCAGGTCGAAGGCGTTGCGAAGCCGCGAGATCTCCTCTTCGTGCTGCAGGACGAGTCGGTTGAGCTCCTCGGAGTGTCGCTTCTCCATCTCGCGCCTCGTCTCTTCGCGCAGTGTCCTTCGCTCCACATCGAACTGCTGGCGCAGTGCTGCCACCTGGTGCTTGTGGGAGGACTCGAGGTCGAGGATCTTGTGGTTGAGTTTCTGCTCGTACTCCTGTCGGAGCTGCTCCCTGAGCGCGTGCCGCAACTCCTCCATACTCTGTACACAAAACAAGAGGCGTCAGTCAATAGATCTACATCAGAACCAACCATTTGGGACAGTACTCTTTAACTGACGCAGTGCAGAAGTACTTATTTACACATAACTCGGAACCAAATGAGGGAGACAGTACCAATCTAGAGACGGTAGGGGGACGGTAGTCATTTATTTGTACGTCAGAATCTAACAAGGGGGACGGTGCTCATTTATTTGTACATCAGAATCTAACAAGGGGAACGGTAGTCATTTATTTGTACGTCAGAATCTAACAAGGGGGACAATAGTTATTTATATGTATGTCAGAATCTAACAAGGGGGACGGTGCTCATTTATTTGTACATCAAAATCTAACAAGGGGAACGGTAGTCATTTATTTGTACGTCAGAATCTAACAAGGGGGACAATAGTTATTTATATGTATGTCAGAATCTAACAAGGGGGACGGTGCTCATTTATTTGTACGTCAGAACCTAACTTATTTACATGTAAGTTAGAACCAACCATTTGGGACAGTACTGTTTAACTGATGCAGTGCAAAAGTACTTATTCAGATGTAACTCAGAACCAAATGAGGGAGAGAGTATCAATCTAGATGAATGTAGGACAAAAAAAAGGGAGACGGTACGCATTTATATGTATGTCAGAATCTAACAAGGGGGACGGTACTCATTCATATCTATATGAGAGCCACACAAAGGGGACCGTTCTCATTTATATCTATACGAGAGCCACACAAGGGGGACGGTACTCATTCATATCTATATGAGAGCTATACAAGGGGGACGGTACTCATTCATATCTATATGAGAGCTATACAAGGGGGACGGTACTCATTCATATCTATACGAGAGCCACACAAGGGGGACGGTGCTCATTCATATCTATATGAGAGCTATACAAGGGGGACGGTACTCATTCATATCTATATGAGAGCCACATAAGGGGGACGGTACTCATTCATATCTATATGAGAGCCACACAAGGGGGACGGTACTCATTCATATCTATATGAGAGCTATACAAGGGGGACGGTACTCATTCATATCTATATGAGAGCTATACAAGGGGGACGGTACTCATTCATATCTATATGAGAGCCACACACGGGGGACGGTACTCATTCATATCTATATGAGAGCCACACACGGGGGACGGTACTCATTTATATGTACGTCAGAATCTAACCAGGGGGATGGTACACAGATTCTGTGTGTACCTGAATCAGTCCTGAAACATTGAGCCATGTAGTAAACTTCTAATCAGAATATTTCAGAACCTAATTATGTGCTCTCTGTTGGTCCTGTGAGATTTCGAACATTTTCTTTTCACGGATGTCTGTTGGCGCCAGAAAAAAAAGTAAAAAAATGTTCTATCTGGAAATTGCTGTTTTATGGGCATAAATATGACTCGATCAATATCATCGTTGTTCTACACATGAGAAAAGAATTCATACATTGAAAACGAAAAATTGGATTTACACGAAAAAGTGGAAAGCAGCCATTCTGGTCTTTGGTCAGGTAAAGATCTATCGGCAGTACAACCAAGACTGAGGGACATACGTAATTACAGCTTACATATTTACACGAACGAAAAACTCGTGTTAAGGTATCTACGGGGCCGCGGGCTCATTGCTAAATACAAGTACAAACAGTGATAGCCCTGGGCGACCTTGGCGGAATCTGTATAGACCTCTGACCTGAGTCAATACTGTTCATGGACTCACAAGTTCACAGAACTTTCAAGTCTATCTTTGAGTACACAACAACTGCACAACGCACGTTTCTCGAGCACTGCTACTGAGACAGTTCATTGGATCTACCCATAAACAATCACTGATATGGATACGTAGGCATCGGCTTGCCATAGAGGGGTTTCTAGCCACGTCTTATAACCTGATATGGATATACAGACATCGGCTTGCCATAGAGGTGTTTCTAGCCACTTCCTATGAAATGTTATAGATACACAGGTATCGGCTTGCCATAGAGGTGTTTCTGGCCACGTCTTATAACCTGATATAGATATACACACATCGGCTTGCCATAGAGGTGTTCCTAACCAGTCTAATAACCTGATATGGATATACAGACATCGGCTTGCCATAGAGGTGTTTCTAGCCACTTCCTATGAAACATTATAGATACACAGGTATCGGGTTGCCATAGAGGTGTTTCTAACCAGGCTAATAACCTGATATGGATATACAGGTATCGGCTTGCCATAGAGGTGTTTCTGGCCACGTCTAATAACCTGATATGGATATACACACATCGGCTTGCCATAGAGGTGTTTCTGGCCAGTCTAATAACCTGATATGGATATACAGGTATTGGCTTGCCATAGAGGTGTTTCTAACCAGTCTAATAACCTGATATGGATATACACACATCGGCTTGCCATAGAGGTGTTTCTGGCCACGTCTAATAACCTGATATGGATACCCGCTGATCCGTGTTTGGACGTGATAATCTCTATGAGTGTTACTTAAGCAGGTTATTTTCGTAATCTACTTCATTAAGGGCCATTGTTTCCCCTTCTCTTAGTTTGTTCATGCATTTGGTTACAACATGAATGGAAATAAGGGTCGCTAACCAGGATGAAATAGGAGTTTCATGCTAGATTGAGGTAGCCTGTAAAGGAAGTGCCATATCATAGAGTCTGCTAATAGGGACTATTACTTTGCTCACCATACATTTAGCCTTCCGAATGTAAACAAGGGACTAGAACTCTGTTTGGGAGTGTATATTCCTATAATCAATGATTTAAATCCGTAATCAGTAGATCTGAAGTCTGTTGTCACTAGTCATGGTGTCTGACATCACAGAATCACGGACCTCCACACGCGGTCCTCCAGCAGAAAGTTACAAACTACTCGGTCAGATTGAGGTCCGTGACAGAGTCAATGGGCGGTGGTTTACTCTGACCTTCTCCATTTTCAATGAGGATTTCGTAATAAGTGAACAAAAAAGTAAGACTCCTCGGCCAGTTCAACAAATTACTTGTTTCCTGTTATGTTCTTAAAACGAAAATAATTGTCACAAATAGGAAGCGTTTTGATAGACTTTGATACGAGTAATTTCAGTGAAAACCAGTACAAATGGTATATTTATATTACAAGTGATAATGTCTAAGCTTAGAGGCTTCACTTGAAAGAAATCATTTAAAGGCAACAGAGACTATCACTTCCATAGCTGGAGGCCAATTTCAAGACCAGGGGCCGGTTTAATAATCTAGGATCGTACAAGAAAACCCTTTCTGTAACTCGTACAAGGGTTGTCATATAATGATATTTAAGTCTGTTGGCTAAGACAGTCTTAGCCGTCCATAAAGTCATCCATAAGTGTTGAATAAAGTTGACCCACATCGTCCCTGGATCTCTATGTCATACAGAAAAGGGTCATCACGTACGAGCATAGATTATTAAACGGGCCCCAGTGTAGTGACTTTCCGTCAAGTGGGTCCTACTCTAAACGCGTGTATGCTCCATGTTACCGCCCGGGTTTGATAAGACTTGTAAGACTGACATAAACGTTACCTTTTCCGTGGACGGTAGCCACCGGGATATTAGTTCCTCCATGGTCTAAAGAGGAACAACCCAATAAACTCCAGAGAAAATCTCCAAATGAAAGTACCCTTCCTCAGGGCCGAAACAGAAATTATCCCAGGTGGTAGTTTAGCACGGATCCATCCTCAACTATCAGCGGCAAGGTGGGTCTGTAAACCCCTCCTGTGGGTACTGACTCCAGGGTTGGTATGAGGCTCGATATGTACTACTCCAAGGTCAACAGAGTGTAGCCCAGAGGCACCCCCACACTCCCGCGTACATGTATTCGGCGTGGAGGTGTGGAGGTTATTGTATAGTCCCAGTTATAAGCCACCAATTAGCCGATAATGCAGCAAACTAATTAGCACCCATACGCCACGCCGCGGCGATCGTCGGTACTAATCCCGTGACGTCACGGTAAGGGCGCAGAGTGACGTATGAATCCGTACCACACCTCAGTGGCGTATCAGGCTCTCAGTCGCCGAACGACAACAAACTGTGAGTTTTAGAATCACGGCCGAGACGCCGCGTTCCCCTGTGACGTCATCGGAGATAAGAGACCCCGCGCGGCGGCGCGTGGAACTAGAGGCGGGGGCTCTACTTGACCTTTCCTCCTGTGAGCGTGCCGCGAGAGGTTATCAGTGAAGGTCAGGAGTGTGTGGGTCCTCCAGTGGGTGTCCAGGTGCATGTGGTGCCTCCAGTGGGTCTCGGTACAGTTGTATGTCTGTGTGTAGGTCCCACACTATTGTTGTTCCTCCAGTGGGTCTAGGTACAGGTGTATGTCTGTGTGTAGGTCCCACACTGTTGTGGTGCCTCCAGTGAGTCTAGGTACAGGTGTCTGTCTGTGTGTAGGTCCCACACTGTTGTGGTGCCTCCAGTGAGTCTAGGTACAGGTGTATGTCTGTGTGTAGGTCCCACACTATTGTGGTGCCTCCAGTGGGTGTAGGTACAGGTGTATGTCTGTGTGTAGGTCCCACACTATTGTGGTGCCTCCAGTGGGTCTAGGTACAGTTTTATGTCTGTGTGTAGGTCCCACACTATTGTGGTGCCTCCAGTGAGTCTCGGTACAGTTGTATGTCTGTGTGTAGGTCCCACACTGTTGTGGTGCCTCCAGTGGGTCTAGGTACAGGTGTATGTCTGTGTGTAGGTCCCACACTATTGTGGTGCCTCCAGTGGGTCTAGGTACAGTTGTATGTCTGTGTGTAGGTCCCACACTGTTGTGGTGCCTCCAGTGGGTCTAGGTACAGTTGTATGTCTGTGTGTAGGTCCCACACTATTGTGGTGCCTCCAGTGGGTCTAGGTACAGTTGTATGTCTGTGTGTAGGTCCCACACTATTGTGGTTCCTCCAGTGGGTCTAGGTACAGTTGTATGTCTGTGTGTAGGTCCCACACTATTGTGGTGCCTCCAGTGGGTCTAGGTACAGTTATATGTCTGTGTGTAGGTCTCACACTATTGTGCCTCCAGTAGGGAGGTGTAGAGGTGTCTGTCCTGGTGTATGCCCCACACCGTGGTGGTACCTCCAGATGGTCTGTGGTGAACCCGGGGTATCACACTGACCCTCCTGTGACCGTTCCGCCTACAGGAGGAAGCCCTGGAGTTGACGCCCGGAGGTTGCTCCAGGGTTGACGGGTGTCGGCGACCCACGTGACAAACCCGCCCGTCTTGTACAGAGTGTGTGTGGTGGTCGAGTACACCCCCCCCCCCCCCCACCCGCTCCTCTCCCCTCCAGGGCTCCCACCACCTGGAGGAACGCCACCAGCTCTCCTAGTGGTGACACCGCGTACCTCCAGGCACCGGAGTAATAAAAGGTCATTACCATTACCTCGGTAGAAGAGGGGATGGAGCCGAGGACACTACTCAGTCGTCCAGGATGACAGGGGAGAGTTAGAATGATTTCCTTTTCTGTTTTTGTTTATAAAAAAAGGCTTTGTGTTGATTACCTTTTATACAAAAAGTTCCTCCTGCTAAAAATATCATTTAAGTAGATAACTGTTTCAACCCGCCATGTCGGTGATTCATAGCTATTTGTTGGAACAATAATAGTAGTAGTAATGATAACAATGATACAAATTCATAAAAAAAACAACAAAAAACACACCCCAAAACCCATCATGTATCATGGATTTCAATTTCATTTAATTGAGCAGTTGGGGAGAGCCCTAGATCGTCACCCCCCCCCCCCCCCCCCCCCCGCCATACACACCTGTCGTGCCCTGCCCCCCCCCCCCCCCCCCGCGGCTCGCACGCTTGATCACTCCAGGTATGTACATGTATATATACATTAAGGGGGGGGGGGGGGGCGTGTACCTCCAACCCCCCCCCCCCCCCCCAACACGTGGAGCGGGCGGTGACAGGCGCCTCAGGCCCCGCCCGATCACAACTCACCGCCGTCGGCCTAAGTCAGGCCTATCCCGGCGGATTAAGGCCTGTAAGCGGCGCCTAAGTCATTGCTGTTGTAACTATGATACCCCTCGCCCTGCCCCTCGCCCAAACACGGCGAAATCCCGCCGATAAAAGCCTTTTACCTGATGATGGATTCCGGACTCAAGAGCTGATCAAATAGTATCGGGTTTTCTTTTGATCCGCCAAAATAACTCAACCCTCATTGAGTACTATAATGTCACCATGGCCCTGGAGCCTACAGAAAATAGGATGTATCGTATCTTTGTATAGGGACTAGTAGGCGGTACTGAGTAAAAAAAACACGGAAGTTATGATGATATTTTACAGAACGCCGAGAACAGAATAACTATGTATCAATATATGTTGCAGGTGTATATGGAATGTGGGAATTCCGTCATTTGTCAGAAAACCTGCATTCCTGTTAGTAGCGTACTCCAGAATAAGTATCAAATGAAATTTAAAAATAGAAAAATTCCATATTATTTTATACATATTTCAAATGCAGGATGAGTAATTTCGGACGAAGCTAGTGAAGATATGACTGTATGACGAGGCTATTTTCAGATTGTCGCAGCTAAAAAAAATAAACAGAAGAAAATAAAAATATATTTCTGAAGAAAAAAAACCACCCACAAAGAAACTACCATAAAGTTCAGCCATAGAAGCTTTCCGGTCACAAACGATCTGCGCCGATCTGGTAAATCACTCGGGTTCCAGGTGAGGGCTGTAACTGGGTCCCGGAGAGGAGGGCAGGCATGATTACACGATTAAAGAAACCACTCGAGTACCACTCTCCTCTGATCAAGAACCTCAGCGGCCCCCGCCCGCGTAGGCCCCTTAAGACAGGGATAACAGGGTCTGTGTATGTGTGTGTGTGTGTGTGTGCGGGTAGTGAGTGCCAGTCTGCCATTGACTAACTACACAAACACCTGTGGCCTACCTGGTATAGGGAGGGATTTATTTACTTTCCTTTCAACATATCATTTTATTTACTTAACTGCCACCTTACTTTAATATATCTTTTTTTAATTGATGAATATGATTGTGAATATAAAATATACAGGCTATAATGACACCAGAAAAAATTAATACAAATCTGCTTCACCGTAATCTGTTTCAATAATAGCATTAATTTATATATGTGTGGATATTATTCAATCTACTTAATAGGCCACTTCTGGCATCTACATTGTAGAATGAATCTTTTCTGGTGTTCGGGTACTCCACAGAATAGTGACAGATTAGACCACGGACCTACGGTCATCCAAGTCCGCGATTAGACTAATTGAATTTCTTCTAATACCATTGACCGGTAATACGAAATGAAAACACGACAAGGCCCGTGTGGGGTTCTGTGTGTTAAACAAACGTTAAATATCAACGCCTGGATGTATGTGTTAACACTTGAAGCCCCATAACTACTGAGGTATATGTCAATCTTTGTTAACACACGAGTCCCCATAGCTCCTCGCTACAGTGGAGTCCGACTAAATACCTGTCCAAATAAATATCGGGACCGGAAAATGTTCTGCAGAGTGATCTTAACCTTGCAAGTCATGGTTTTACAGCCGTTTATAATGAATGGAAACGTAAAGCCTCCCAACCTTCCATATGTAACATAACTTGTTAAAATAACTCTCAAAGTCCCACATCCACAAGCAGTGCACCTGCCAAGGTGTAGGCTTATTCAGTTATTCTGAGATGGGGGCACCAGTTCAGATAAAAAGGCGGACAGTATCTGGCCTAATCTGTGTTCATACTAAAGGCCAGACCTCCAGGCTATGGAGCACACAGTGATTGCCAGTTCCGCCATCATCCGCAAAGAATTAAGCGCCACTGTAATTGAGGGGACAACAGCTGAAACTTTAAATGGGATTTTTCTTTCTGGCTTGCCATCGAAGGACATTAGCCTCGTCTGACGATAATCTATGGATTATGTTTTGTTTGGAGTCATGGGCAAGATGGCTGCCTCCATAACATAGCTACCTGCCCATATTTGTTAACACATAAAGCCCCATAACTGTTAACCGTAGTGGGGTAAGTGTTGATATTTGTGAACACTTGAAGTCCATATAGGCTAACCATAGTGAGGTATGTGCTGGTGTTTGTTAATACATGAAGCCCCACAATTGCTAACTATATTGGGGTAAGTGTTGATATTTGCGAACACATAAAGCCCCATAACGGCTGACCGTAGCGGGGTATGTGCTGATATTTGCGAACACATAAAGCCCCATAACGGCTGACCGTAATGGGGTATGTGCTGATATTTGTTAACACATAAAGCCCCATAACTGCTGACCGTAGCGTGGTATGTGCTGATATTTGTGAACACATAAAGCCCCATAACTGCTGACCGTAGCGTCGTGGTAGGCGTCTATGATGGGCTAATTTGGTTACGTCAGGTCTGTTTAACTTCACATGTTCACCTCTAAGGCTACACCCGACCACGTGACCAGGTAGGGGTGGTGGTGGCGCCCCTAGCGGGCTGAGCGTACAACACCCTGTTTGTACCGCCCCCCCCCCCCCCCGGCCGTGTGTGTATAACGGAGCATTGTTTGCGTGAATGTGAGGCATTCTAAAGACGTGGCCCAGTCCCAGCCCGCTTCAACACTGAATATTCATCGAGGCATTATACGGCCGTATCCATAAGCTAGTGTATGCACTTAGCACTAGGTGGCTACTGTAGACTGGTGTGGTGAGAAGGGCAAGGGTCGTTTCTGATTAGCACCCACAGTGTCGGGCTATGGGGGCGAGGAGAGTGTTATCATATACAGTGAAGTCACATTCAGCTCTCACTGGTTTTACATCACAGGGGCAGCGATCCAGTCCTAAGAGATAAATTCAGGTATGAATCCTGAGTTTACCACATTTACCGATGTGAGAGTTCTTTGACTTCCATCACCACATAGACATGGTATAAGAAGGATTCTCCCTTGGCCGGTATGTCTTAAATTTGATCATTAAATTGAAAATCCTGAATTTTCGGATACCTGCAATGCTTTCACACCTGGGGGTCGTTTTATTTCCAACTCTCGTTGGCCAGGAGAGTCCTCACGAAAGGACACCTCCACGGGCGAGTTATTGGACGAGAGCTCGACAATGGCGTTCGATTTACCCTGTCGTCCGTAGGGAGAGAACTCCTCGTCTTTCGAGAGAATCCCAGGACAAAATAGGCCTGTAAGACAGTCTGGGGGAGACTTGAAAGAGGTCTTGTAATTGGTCTCTTCCTATTGGACAGATTCACGCGTTTACTGGTCTCTTATTGGTTGCTAATGATTCTTTTCTTTAGTCAGCCTGTGGTGGCACATAGTGGAATTTTGGGGAAATAATTTCATCATTTAAAAATATCTGTGAATCGTCTCGTCGGGCAAAAAATAAAACAGGGCCCTGGTGAGTGTGCACATACCTGGTTTAATTCCTAATACCAACAGTGCTTTCACACCTGGTGGGCGTGCACATACCTGGTTTAATTTCTAATACCCGCGATGCTTCCACACCTGGTGGGCGTGCACATACCTGGTATAATTTCTAATACCCGCGATGCTTCCACACCTGGTGGGCGTGCACATGCGTGGTTTAATTTCTAATACCCGCGATGCTTCCACACCTGGTGGGCGTGCACATACGTGGTTTAATTTCTAATACCTGCAATGCTTCCACACCTGGTGGGCGTGCACATACGTGGTTTAATTTCTAATACCCGCGATGCTTCCACACCTGGTGGGCGTGCACATACGTGGTTTAATTTCTAATACCTGCGATGCTTCCACACCTGGTGGGCGTGCACATACGTGGTTTAATTTCTAATACCTGCAATGCTTCCACACCTGGTGGGCGTGCACATACGTGGTTTAATTTCTAATACCCGCGATGCTTTCACGCCTGGTGAGCGTGCACATACCTGGTTTAATTTCTAATACCTGCGATGCTTTCACACCTGGTGGGCGTGCACATACGTGGTTTAATTTCTAATACCCGCGATGCTTTCACGCCTGGTGGGCGTGCATATACCTGGTTTAATTTCTAATACCTGCAATGCTTCCACACCTGGTGGGCGTGCACATACGTGGTTTAATTTCTAATACCCGCGATGCTTTCACGCCTGGTGAGCGTGCACATACCTGGTTTAATTTCTAATACCTGCGATGCTTTCACACCTGGTGGGCGTGCACATACGTGGTTTAATTTCTAATACCCGCGATGCTTTCACGCCTGGTGGGCGTGCATATACCTGGTTTAATTTCTAATACCTGCGATGCTTTCACACCTGGTGGGCTTGCACATACCTGGTTTAATTTCTAATACCTGCGATGCTTTCACGCCTGGTGGGCGTGCATATACCTGGTTTAATTTCTAATACCTGCGATGCTTTCACACCTGGTGAGCGTGCACATACCTGGTTTAATTTCTAATACCCGCGATGCTTTCACGCCTGGTGGGCGTGCATATACCTGGTTTAATTTCTAATACCTGCAATGCTTCCACACCTGGTGGGCGTGCACATACCTGGTTTAATTTCTAATACCCGCGATGCTTTCACGCCTGGTGGGCTTGCACATACGTGGTTTAATTTCTAATACCCGCGATGCTTTCACGCCTGGTGGGCGTGCACATACCTGGTTTAATTTCTAATACCCGCGATGCTTTCACACCTGGTGGGCGTGCACATACCTGGTTTAATTTCTAATACCCGCAATGCTTTCACGCCTGTTTGGCATGCACATACCTGGTTGGGCACTGAGGCGGTGACGGTGGCTGCGACTGGCTGTATGCGCTGACTCTCCAGCTCCGATATGGCGCGGTTAAACTCATCCTGTCGAGCTCGCAGATCGGAGTGTGACTGCGATAACTCGTCTTGTAACTGTTCGATGAGAGTCTCCTGAGCCTGCGAAACAAAGTATGTAGAGTTAGAAATAGGTCTAGGAGGCTTTGTCCTTGGAAATATATCATGATGGAACCTTGCGAGAGCGAATCTGTTGTTGGGATACTCCACAATTTGTTAGTATCAAATCATTTGTGCTGCTCTTTCCTGTAGTTGTTGTTATTTTCACTCTTCACTTATCAACATATGTGAATGTTTCCTACCTGTGTTTGTTGGTTATTTTAGTTGTACTGCTCTTTACTTATCAAGTTACATGAATGTTTTATACCTGTATTTGTTGATGTTGTTATAGTCATAATGCTCTTATGAAACATAAGTGAATGTTTCTTACTTGTATTTGTTGTTGTTTTCTTTGTACCGCTCTTCACTTATTAACCTATGTGAATGTTTCCTACTTGTATTTGTTGTTGTTATTTTCTTTGTACCGCTCCTCACTTATTAACCTATGTGAATGTTTCCTACTTGTATTTGTTGTTGTTATTTTCTTTGTACCGCTCCTCACTTATTAACCTATGTGAATGTTTCCTACTTGTATTTGTTGTTATTTTTTTTGTACCGCTCCTCACTTATTAACCTATGTGAATGTTTCCTACCTGTATTTGTTGTTGTTTTCTTTGTACCGCTCTTCACTTATTAACGTATGTGACTGTCTCCTACCTGTATTTGTTGATGGAGGCGGGTTGTCGTGTCGTTGGTCGTCTTCATGTATTAAGATACGTGAATGTTTCCTACCTGTGTTTGTTGGTTATTTTAGTTGTACCACTCTTTACTTTAATATAAAGATTTGTGAATGTTTCCTACTTGTATTTGTTGTTGTTTTCTTTGTACTACTCTTCACTTATTAACCTATGTGAATGTTTCCTACCTGTATTTGTTGGTGGAGGCGGGTTGTCGTGTCGTTGGTCGTCTCGGCCTCCAAAACACGCAGACGATCTTCCAGCGTCCGGTTCTCGTCCTGCGTCTCCACCAGGAGGCGCTCCTTGATGTCGAGTGCTTCCCGGAGATCCTCCACGTCACGCTGCAGCACCTCCTGGTGGTGTCAGAGAGAAGTACACCGTCATATTCACGTCAGATCAATGTATTATCTAACATTTAGACCAATCAAGAAAAATTACTCCCATGAGAAGCAGGCTGGATGTTTTTAGTAGATATCAAACGATCCCTTTAGATTTGTTTAACACTCTTAGACCAATTGATGTCTGGAAGCACACCAACAGAGGGAGCAAGAGATGCCTCCATGCATTTAAAAAAAGACTGTAAAATATGCTATTTTCTCATAGGAAAAATAATTCTATAATTTTTACGATAATAATGATTAACATATTCTAAATATCAGAATGAGGGACAACAACAGTCATGTCCTGGCGTGGACTGAGAGGTCCTACTTCAAGATCGTTTGTTTGTTTGAGGTTTAACGTCCCAGGGGACCCTAAGGGTAAAAAGGGACGAAGGTTTGCACTGAATCTGAGGTCAGATTAAGATGGTTCGTCAAACGACATATTTCTGATAAGAATGAGTCACTCACGACTTGCTCGGCCTGCTCCTGTAGCGTGTAGAGCTGCTCCTCACGCTCCTCTATCGTGGCCTGTTTGACGCGCACCTCCTTCTGTAACGTCAGCACCTCCGCCTCGAACCGCCGCTAAGGGGGCGCCACCAGACAATATACTCATTATTCTAACTGCTGCTACGGGGGCGCCACCATACAATATACTCATTATTCTAACCGCCGCTACGGGGGCGCCACCATACAATATACTCATTATTCTAACCGCCGCTAAGGGGACGCCACCATTCAATATTCTCATTATTCTACCTGCCGCTACGGGGTCGCCACCATACAATATACTCATTATTCTAACCGCCGCTACGGGGGCGCCACCATACAATATACTCATTATTCTAACTGCCGCTACGGGGGCGCCACCATACAATATTCTCATTATTCTACCTGCCGCTACGGGGTCGCCACCATACAATATACTCATTATTCTAACCGCCGCTAAGGGGACGCCACCATACAATATACTCATTATTCTAACCGCCGCTAAGGGGGCGACCAAACAATATACTCATTATTCCAACCGCCGCTAAGGGGGTGTACCAAACAATATACTCATTATTCCAACCGCCGCTAAGGGGGTGTACCAAACAATATACTCATTATTCCAACCGCCGCTAAGGGGGTGTACCAAACAATATACTCATTATTCCAACCGCCGCTAAGGGGGTGTACCAAACAATATACTCATTATTCCAACCGCCGCTAAGGGGGTGTACCAAACAATATACTCATTATTCCAACCACCGCTAAGGGGGTGTACCAAACAATATACTCATTATTTCAACCGCCGCTAAGGGGGTGTACCAAACAATATACTCATTATTATAACCGCCGCTAAGGGGGTGTACCAAACAATATACTCATTATTCTAACCGCCGCTAAGGGGGCGCCACCAAACAATATACTCATTATTCTAACTGCCAATAAGGGGGAGCCACTAAACAATATACTCATTATTCTAACCGCCGCTAAGGGGGCGCCACCAAACAATATACTCATTATTCTAACCACCGCTAAGGGGGTGCCACCAAACAATATACTCATTATTCTAACGGCCGCTAAGGGGGTGCCACCAAACAATATACTCATTATTCTAACGGCCGCTAAGGGGGTGCCACCAAACAATATACTCATTATTCTAACCACAGCTACAGGGGCACCAGAAAACAATATGGTCATTATACGCATGTAAATATTATAACTGCCACTACGGGGGCGCCACCAAACAATATGCTCATTATACGCATGTAAATATTCTAACTGCTGCTACGGGGGTGCCACCAATCAATATACCGATTATACACATGTAAATACTCGAAAAGCTGCTACGGGGGCGCCGTCAGCAAACAATATAGTCATTATATGCATGTAAATACGTTAACTGCCGATAAGGGGGCGCCACCAAACAATATACTCATTATTCTAACCGCCGATAAGGGGACGCCACTAAACAATATTCTCATTATTCTAACTGCCGCTAAGGGGGTTCCACCAAACAATATACTCATTATTCTAACTGCTGCTAAGGGGGAGCCACCAAACACTATACCCATTATACGCATGTAAATATTATAACTGCTGCTAAGGGGCCACCACCAAACAATATATTCATTATACACATGTAAGTACCCTAACTAAGGTTTGTCAGAACATAAAAACCCAAACAACATTTACTTTGGATCATCATGTTCTTCAACAACCCTGACATTTGTCAGTCCTCCTAACCCCACTCTCCCGTGTCCTTGGACTGACCTTGAGCTCGGCGTTGACGTTCTCGGTCTGAGGCTGCATCTCGCGAGATAAGGTCTCGATCTCGCGTTGTTTCTCCTCCAGCATGTTCTGCACTGTGTCGAAGTCCTCCTGCAGCTTAGCCTGGAAGTCTCGCAGCCCCGAGATCTCGTGCTGCAGGCTCTCCACCTGGTGACAAACATGAGAACTAAAAGTCTCAGACACATAGCTTTCGTTTTTCCAAATTTTTCAAAGAATTTTAAAAGCATTGTTTTCAAATACCATTTCTCTGCAACTTCTCAGTGCGATGTTTTGCATATCTCATTTTTGTGTGTAAGTTATTTTTCTATACTTTCTTCTTAACACGCTTAGTTTATGATAATATACGCTTAGAAGAAAGCGTATCCATTGTCATGGTTTCGTGTCAATGGACTTCTTGAATGTTGTGAAAGGGAAAGCGAGGATCTTATCAGGGCAAGGCTCGTATCACAGTGAGACGTAATTCAAGATCCCTGCAACCAGGAAGAAAAGCTTCATAGTGCGACTAGAAATGCTAGAAGACGTCTATGGCAAGCCAATGCTACACCCCCCCCCCCCCCCGACCCCTTAATTTGCATTAGAACTCTCGTCCCTTTTCCTCCGCCTTCCTTTATGCGTGTGTGAGTTGTATATTCTATTGTTAACTGTGAGCTAGACTGAATAACGTCCTATGACCACAGCGCTAGTACCGAATGTCATAAGCGTGGTTGGTGTTTCAATTGCGAAAATAGAAAATAAAATAAATAGAAAATACAAGTAAGAAAGGCCATGAATAAAATTCTCGATATTTTAATCTTTAGTAATTTCTAACGACATAAAGGTGCGTACCTGTGTGCTCATATCTATATTTAGTAATTTTTAACGACTTAAAGGCGCATACCTGTGTGCTCATATTTTTAGTAATTTCTAACGACATAAAGGCGCGTACCTGTGTGCTCATGTCATCTATATTTAGTAATATCTAACGACATAAAGGCGCATACCTGTGTGCTCATGTCGTCTATATTTAGTAATATCTAACGACATAAAGGCGCGTACCTGTGTGCTCATGTCGTCTATATTTAGTAATATCTAACGACATAGAGGCGCGTACCTGTGTGCTCATGTCATCTATATTTAGTAATATCTAACGACATAAAGGCGCATACCTGTGTGCTCATGTCGTCTATATTTAGTAATATCTAACGACATAAAGGCGCGTACCTGTGTGCTCATGTCGTCTATATTTAGTAATATCTAACGACATAGAGGCGCGTACCTGTGTGCTCATGTCGTCTATATTTAGTAATATCTAACGACATAAAGGCGCGTACCTGTGTGCTCATGTCGTCTATATTTAGTAATATCTAACGACATAAAGGCGCGTACCTGTGTGCTCATGTCGTCTATATTTAGTAATATCTAACGACATAAAGGCGCGTACCTGTGTGCTCATGTCGTCTATATTTAGTAATATCTAACGACATAAAGGCGCGTACCTGTGTGCTCATGTCGTCTATATTTAGTAATATCTAACGACATAAAGGCGCATACCTGTGTGCTCATATCTATATTTAGTAATTTCTAACGACATAAAGGCGCGTACCTGTGTGCTCATATCTATATTTAGTAATTTCTAACGACATAAAGGCGCGTATCTGTGTGCTCATATCTATATTTAGTAATTTCTAACGACATAAAGGCACGTACCTGTGTGCTCATATCTATATTTAGTAATTTCTAACGACATAAAGGCGCGTATCTGTGTGCTCATATCTATATTTAGTAATTTCTAACGACATAAAGGCACGTACCTGTGTGCTCATGTCGTCTATGGTGGCCTCCCGCTCCCGGATGGTTTCTTGTAGCGAGTGGAAGTCTGCATCCCGCTGAGTCTCGTAATCCTCCAGTAGCTGTAAACAGAAATCAGACTCTGTACTTACCATCTGTGTCTAGAACAGTCAGTCTAGGTGTTCTTATGTGTATACTGCAAGTCTAGGTGTTTATATATTTGTATATACTGGGTAATCTAGGTTCTAAGACCCGCATACAAACACATTTAGAGGAACAGTTTATGAGAAAAGAATATATTGGGAGGACATAACTTTGCCAAATATGCGAGACCTTTTTCTGATTTTAGATTTTTCAGACATAATCAAATTTTGTATATTTTGCAGGTATGATTCTCAATCATTTACTCCTTAAGGAAATACATCAAAGACACTGTTGAAAGACTCCTGACATGTAGCTTATCACCGTAATGATGTTCAATGGTATGTTATTACTGGACTGACCCTGGCCATGTCGGAGTCTTTCTGCTCGAGCTGATCACGCAGCTGCTTCATGTGTCGCGTGGACGCCGTCTCCAGGTTCACGAGGTCCTCCTGTCGCTCGCTCACCTCCTGCTCCAGGTCCTGTATCCGCTCGTTCTGTTCGCGATAAGTAAAATAACAAACAATCTCAATCACCCTGCTACCTTAACTTTAACGTGCAGACATAGCTGAACAATATCTCCTAATCGTATAAACCAGTGCACAGTGGTTAGATTCTTACGGGCTTTAGTCATCACCTTGGACCAGAGAGCAGAATGGTCGAGGCTCGTTCACCAATCTATGAATTCTTTTTTTAAAAAATATTTTTCTTTTTAAGCTTTTATTATCCTGGAGTTACTGTTAGGATTTAAGAAATCCTATCTTCCACAGGCTCCAGCGGAAAAAAAAAATCATCCTTGGAATGCTTTCTACCCAGTTTACAGGCATACACATATTGATGGGTCAGTAGGTAGTTACAGGATGTGTGACAAAGAGTAGATACCTTTACCATTTATATTTTGTTACCTGGGCTTGCTGGAGGACATGCAAAGAAAACCAGCTCTTTTCTAGATCTGACTCTATGTCGAGAATAAGGATAATATGAAAATTAACTTCTATGAATTCGGGCGAGCCACTTCAGCCATTAAACTTCACACTGTAATGTACTCCTTTCTCCCAACGAAGAAAATCAGAACAACAAAGACATACAAGAGCAGGGATGTCAGTTGGGGTCAGAAAAAAACAAGGAAATATTTCCCTGGCAATACAGGGTTAGACATCAAATCTATATATACACCCAAAAGACCTAAAATATAGTAGATACAAATAACATTTCCACTACGGAACATGGGTCTGGAGGCAGGTTAATCGGGGAATTTATGAGTCATGGATGATTTGAGTATTTTTTAAATGTTTTGTTCATTTTACACAAGAAAAAAGGATCTTTTTCCAAAAATGAAAACACGGAATTCAGCGGAAACAAGGAAAACTGACATCCCTGCTTGAAGAGCGGACAGAGACTGGACCTTTTGCTGGATGGTGGCCATGAGTTTGCGGTCCTGCTCGGCGCGGGCGTCCCTGGCGGCGGAGACCAGCTGGGCGTCCTCCTGCAGGCGGTGCAGCTGCTCCTCCAGGTGCTCGATCTGCGCGGCCTTCGTGTTCACCTCCGACACGCGCTCCTTCACCTCCTCCTTCTGCGCACGGGAAGATTCACATCAGAGTGGCATCAGAAAGAGAGGAACGAGAACAAACCACTCAGTTTCCACCATGCCAAATCATTCATGTTTTTTTTTTTTTTTTTTTTTTTTTTTAATTATCGGTGCCTCTCGAAAATGTCGAGTTTTTCAGGCACGTCGTAATCAGATCACATTTTACAGAAATGTATACATTTTAGTCAAACTCCGGGCGAATGTACATAGGTACGTAAGTATAGTTGTTAGTAGAAGATGATAATGAGTTGTTATTACTGTACAATGACTTACTCTCTCGAGTTACATGTTTTCACACAATGTCATCAATACGTTTCTTGAAGCTCTCTTTGTCTACTATATGCTGTATGTCACTTTTTAACATATTCCATGACCTGGCCCCCCTGTAGTATGGGCTATTGTACACTGTTGACGCCTTAGCAGTCACCATCTCAAATGAAATATGTTCCTGCTTGTTTAACTGTTTCCGCTAAGTGATGTTCACTTTGTGCCACCGTCATTTGGAAAATTTCTTGGTCCCTAAATAGTGACAAAGTCACAAGCCTAGATAATAGCCACACTTAAGATGCCTGAAGAGTCCGAACCGGATGAAACCTTGACCCCCCCCCCCCCTAATAATGTTTTATTAGGATAAATACAAGCAATTCTTGATATTTACATTCAAACACCCCACTGGGTGGGATGGATGGGAATCGGATCCAAAGATCCTCTTCTATTGGTTGGTATAACGCATTGTTGACAGTAACAATCGACTCCCTGAAGATATCATAGCAACTGGTTTCAAAACAGACAGAAAACTGTCACTTTCAAGGTAGTATCGGCTTGTTGCAGAGGTGTCTATGGCCACGTCGTAATAATCAGTCATTTGGAGATAGGACGTGAAGGATACAGTGTTTTATAATTGTTTTTATATCATCCTTTGTATTTTTTCTTCATAGACTCAACATTGGGAACTCGTATCCAACGCTCATGAGATATTTAGGAAAAATATCCAATGGGGGGGTTATGTCATAAATGTAAGCCAATTAGTCAATGTGGAGGGTGAGATAAACTAAGAAAGCCATTCAAGTTTAGGGTCAGAGCTCGAATCCCATCAAGTGTGAATCTCTCCGTAATTCACGCTGCTTCACCTTATGAATTACTACACAATTCAAACTTGATGGGATACGAGCTCTGACCCTAAACTTTCACAGGTTCCTCTATAGTAGCACTTTTCACATTTCCAGTGTTAAATCTATTGTGCAAAACATTTGCGATGTTTTCATGGCTGTTGACATCACTTATTAGAAGTTGTGTAATGGCTTAGTGTGAGCTGTCCCATTGGAAGGGGTGAATCCCCAGGCAGCTCCTGAACTTTGAGCTTTTTCATG
Organism: Alentia gelatinosa; assembly: GCA_950022655.1. NCBI lineage: Eukaryota > Metazoa > Annelida > Polychaeta > Phyllodocida > Polynoidae > Alentia > Alentia gelatinosa. Next base: position 55,539,237 of record OX465588.1, read on the forward strand.
TACTTTTGAGGGCATTTCTCAGCATCTTTTCCATTCAAGGTAGGAATTCTTGATTATCAAAATGTAGGGTATTGTTGTGAACCTCACCAACCAATCAAAGAGTGGAAACTGGAGTGAAGGGATTGCCTTATTTCTCCTGCTATCCTGACTTAATGAAGAGAGAGGACACTCACGAGTCTTTGGACTTGCTGCAGGCCCGGGCTGCGCGCGAGCTGGTCCTCGAGGCCCTCCACCTGTTTGTTGAGGTAGTCGATCTCCTCGTTCTTCTCGTCGAGTAGGGCCTGCGTGAAGACCGGCATCGGCGTCGAGTCCACCTTCTCCCGCAGACTCTTAATCTCAGCCTGCAGACAGAAGCACATGTCAGTGGGGGTCAGAAAGATGGAATGAGACTGAGAAAATGTGTCAGCGACGGTGCGGGCTGCTCAAAAAGGGCAGCTGGGGAGGTTCAAACCACTGGTTTAGCTGCATGGAAAAAAAAAAAAAAAAAAAAAAAAAAAAAAACCATATTGGGGATGACAAGCGCACATTCTTAGATGATTTGCCACAAAGATGATGTTGTTTGTTTCTTTGTTTGTGGTTTAACATCCCAGGGGACCCTGAGGGTATATAGGGACTATCAATGATTAAGCTTTTCACTTTCGTAGACTTATTTCAGTCAATTCTTTTCAATGTTTTCAATAATTTTATATACAATCAAAGAGATTTGTCTCTTTCAAAAACATGATGATATCTTTCCTTCAAAGATACCAACAAAGATGATGTAGTGTGGGTATTTTAACGCTGTATCAGTGTGATATTACACTACCATGGCCTAGTGGACAATGACTATAGAGAATGGATATCAACAAAACATCTGTAAATAGAGTCAGCTGGGGAGGTGCCTCTTATCATCCTGCTGTAACACAGGAACCTCTCCTTTGTTTGCTATCAAGCCTCTACATGGTTTGAGTACATCACATACCTGATTAAAAGCGCTCTAAATGTGTACAGCAGAACCCCGCTTAGCGGACCACCCTCGGTTCAGGACGTGAGAGGACCGTGTTGGTGGTCTGCTAAACGGGGTCAAGTCGACAGGACGTACGGGATTCTGTACCCGAGTTGTCAGGGTGCTTCATACGGGGGTTCTACGCTACATATTTACAGATAGTGTACAGGACTAGATTCTTAGATGGCGGTGGAAATAAGCATGGAGGTAATAGTTTTGAAAAACTATAAGACAGTAACGCCGTTTTGTAGCTTGCACAACATAGTCAGGTTGTCTACATAACTACTAGCCTGGGGGTAATGCCCGATTATAATCGGTGAGAGGTCAGTACCCGCGTACATCGACATCATTGTTCCCGATTATAATCAGTGAGAGGTCAGTACCCGCCTACATTGACATCATTGTTCCCGATTATAATCAATGAGAAGTCAGTACCCGCGTACATCAACATCATTGTTCCCGATTATAATCAGTGAGAGGTCAGTACCCGCCTACATTGACATCATTGTTCCCGACTGTTCCCGATTATAATCAGTGAGAGGTCAGTACCCGCCTACATTGACATCATTGTTCCCGATTATAATCAATGAGAAGTCAGTACCCGCGTACATCAACATCATTGTTCCCGATTATAATCAGTGAGAGGTCAGTACCCGCCTACATTGACATCATTGTTCCCGACTGTTCCCGATTATAATCAGTGAGAGGTCAGTACCCGCCTACATTGACATCATTGTTCCCGATTATAATCAGTGAGAGGTCAGTACCCCCCTACATTGACATCATTGTTCCCGATTATAATCAATGAGAAGTCAGTACCCGCGTACATCAACATCATTGTTCCCGATTATAATCAGTGAGAGGTCAGTACCCGCCTACATTGACATCATTGTTCCCAATTGTAATCAGTCAGAGGTCAGTACCTGCGTACATTGATATTGGTGTTCCCGACTTTCCCGATTATAATCAGTGAGAGGTTGATGTCTTAAAGGTTTTAGAGGCCCTGGAGCCTACTGAAAATAGGATTGTTATTAAATCCTCGTGGATACCTCCAGTATGAATAAAAACTGAGAAAAAATATCCTCCTTGTCTACATGTGGGAGGTCTGAGTGACAGACACTGAGACACAGCACTCGCTACACTTACTGACTTAGAGCGACACACACCGCAAAGTGCTCAGCATACTGAACTCCATACGGCAAGTGATCAACGTCTACTACAACATAAAGCTGTCTACCGCCTACTTAGCCATAAAGCTACAGACAAACATCGCCCTTACACCAGCTCAATTTAGTCCTTCTTATACCTTTATATACCCATTTCTTTCATATTAAAATCACTATATCTTTTCTTTTTCAAAATACATAATATATAGCAGCAATGTCTTTTTTCTGACTGTCACCATTATCCTACTGGTAATATATAAAACTTGGAAATAATGCCAGTGTTCAGACAAATCATTTAAAACTTATTTTCTATACTCTATAGTTATCAATGCCATGAAGTAGGTTGATAACATAGTTTCTGTTTAGGACCACACCATCGTTAAACTTATTTTCCAACATTATGAACTGATTAATTCTTTCTTACAACCAATTTCATTTATTCCATTACTTCTCTTCGCCCGTCAATAGAATAATCTACATAAAAAAGTACTTGTCTCCGCACTTCATATCATAGAAATAAACCTAGGAATGAAATACCCGATATGCGATTCTCAATGATCGCCTCTGACTTTAAATGTCCCACAATTTTCTGTGGTCATTCACTGACCCCGCATAACAGGGTAAACGCCCTCGGCAGACAACACCTGTTGGTTGACCTTCATGATAACACCTCATTCATAGTCACCATGGCGACTCTCACACTGGGCCTATAATCATAGCACACCGCCTATAGGCCTTTTTCCGCAGGCCGGTGACGCGCCTTATCTGCCCGGTTACGCAATGCATGCGGCCAATCATACACCTAGTAACGTATTCTTTAGCATTGGAAGACTGAGTGCATAGGCATTAAACATTTGTAGAATACATTTATATTAACTTTAGGGACAATACCTTGATTGCATCGTATTCTTTGGTATTCCAGCTATAATTTGGTGGGTTTAATATATATATTGTCTCAATAATAATTAAGTTATTGTTTAGATAAGCTCCTTTATTGAAGAAATACCATCAATCTTGCATATGAAAATCTACCAATATATACCTCTGATCACATTGGGAATGTCAAATATGTAATGTACATGTATGTTTATACATAAATGTACAATACCTATGTATATGTAATGTGTGTATTTATGTATATGTGTATATATACAAATATATACACATATATATCTATATGAATATATGTAATCATTAGGAAAAATGGCTCTGTACTTTGCTTCAAATTAAAATGATCAAAAATTTACACATATAATCTTTAGCCCTAGGGAAATCCTTTCATTTACAATAAGATCATTATATTATGTATATGTATATATAATATATATATACATATACATATATGTGTATAAATATATATATATATCCATGGTCAACAGTGAGGTGTCATAATGTATGTTATTGTGTAAGCTCTGTAAGCAACTAAACTATGTCTAAATCTGACACAATAATCAACTCGGAAGTGTGGACAACCTGTCTTTGTTTTGAGAGTGTCCTCACTTGTTCTAACACTCATATCTGGAAGAAAACAACACCTCTGCTCTCATACCCGCCACTCACACCCTATGTGAGAAAGCCACAGCGCAGTCGGACAGCGCAATGTTTGGCCGAATAGCCGCGTTGCTATGCAACATGACCGCATGGCGGCGCTGAACGGAAAAACAGCTATTACCAGGGCCTATTACACACCTACAGTAACAAACACGTTGTCAGGGCGACACGCTCAGTGGAGAAGTAGGTCACGCTGACCTAGTTACGTTACATAACCTCATCTGTGGCTACTCATTTTAAAATAGCCACTTGTTGTAAATGAAACCACTTCTAAGAGGCCCTTTGAAAGGCTGTGTACGTAATAGGTGTTCAATATTCACACACAAGTTGAACTCTACTTAACGTTGTCCGTTGTGAATAACCGCAGCGAATTATTCTCAGGCATATTATACACCTAGACTTGCTCAAGTCTTTGATTAAGGAACCGAACTATTGAGTTATGTTCCTAAGAATATAACAAAGCATGTAAAACGACGACTTCTGAAGATATTTCGATGTCAACTGTGGTGTGCGATATCTTGAATAAACGCTTCTTAGTGAGAAAAATGTAAGGAGAAATCAAACTATTTTACAATACTTGAAAAAAATAACCCGTTAAATTGGGTTGTCATTATAGGACCTGAATTTGTCCTGTTGTGAAGTAATATTGCATTTATACATAAGAATAGGTATATATATATAACATAATCCATATTGAATGCAATATTGTGTGTCAAGTTTCAGTTTCTCAACTGAAACTTGATAAAGGTTCTAGTCAAGAAGAGTTATCTAATAAATGTGTTAATTATACCAACTTAGCAGGTTACTTTTAATACAATGTGCTCTACTTCATGAGTAGGTTGGGATTGGGATATAAGCCAACATAATAATTTACTCTGTAATACATAAACCTCCCCAAACTCCTGACAGGCCCAGGAACCAAACGTGTGTCCCTGTCGAGTGTGTATGTGTGGAGGGGGGAGGGAAGGGGGAGGGGGAGGGACACAGGGACTGAAGCCTGTCTACTATACACTTTATGACCCACACTGCACCGCTAGAGCAACCTTCAGAAACTCGTTTTTCGGCACAATAAACCGGAGCGGCGCAGTGTGTTTATGACCGGCAAACAACATGCTCAGAGATACACGAGATATACATGGTATTCTCCTCCAGTTCCTGACTCGTTGATTTGGTAATTCTACAAAGCCTGACGTCCTACGAACCTGGCGCACCCCGATCAGTCACACCCCGACCGTCCTAACGCCATCCTAACGGCAGCACGCCTCGTGGACGAGTTGGGTACGCCTCGTGACGGGTCTCTCACTCGTGTCATGTTTTTATCGCGGGTCACTTCACATCCTCCTCGTACTCAGTGTGAGAGTGGAGAGAGTGGAGAGTGGAGAGTGGGGAGAGAGAGCTTCCTGGATCCGGCACCCGCGTTGACATCTCTGAGTCTGAGAGTTAGAATCGTCGTGATCCACACTCCCCTGACTCAACACCAGTCAACACCAGTCAACACCACTCAACACCAGTCAACACCCACAGCGTACAGTCCACCTTGTGAACCTCCCACACACTCCTGGTCGGCCTCAATCTCCCGGTGGAGATATCCTAAAATCTCCCTGACTCTGCTGCTCCCTGTTTCACGGCTGACCGTCGTCTCGCCTCCCGGCACCAGTTACTGGAGGATTTGAAGTTTGCGCCAAGCGCCACTCACTCCCCGGGGGGAGCACACTGCCGCGCACCACCCCGCTGTGTCAACACACACCCCGAGCGGCGCAGTGACCCGCCCGGGGGTTACGCTCTCCCAGCTGAGGTTACACATTTTGGCTGTTTACTCCAGGCGGGATTGTGGTGGAGATCGTGACCCAGTTTAATGACCTAGTTATGTGACCTAGATTCCGGCCTCCATGAGGACGCCCCGCCCCTTTTCCTTCCATACGTCAAAGGTACGAAGATGAAAGGTGTCAGTGAATAGAAATGGGTCACTACCAAATCTTTTCATATTTTCTGAAAGCTTTCAAAGGTAGCCAGCTTTCAACTGAAAGGACGTACTTTTTTTGAATGGACAATAAGCCATACATCTTTCCTAAATGTAGACATTACTTTATATTATCTGATAAGACCTATCAACAACAATTCAGAAAATTACATACATTTCTCAAATTATCCTAAAACACCAGAAGGCCACTAAAAAAAAAAAAATTGTTTCTCATCACCAAGCCATGAAAAATATGACGAGGGCGCTTTCTTTTTTTTTTTTTTTTTTTTTTTGCTATATCAAAGATGGCAGACATACAGTAAAACCCCGCATAAGCGGACACCATCCGATCCGGGCCAAAGTGGCTGGTTATGCGGGGTGTCTGCTTACGCGGGGTTCCATATTTTTACTGGCTTTACATTTAATGCATCCCTGACATCAGGAGCTTTAATTTGATACTAAATACACATACCTTTCATAATTTCTATCAAGGTTCATCTATTTAAAAAAAAAAAAAAAATCATCTAAAATCGTTTTTTCTGATGCGCGCGGTGATGAGAAACAAGTTGTTTTTTTTGAGTGGCCTAAAACAATATTTCTATGTTGAAGAAAAATGTAGACTGTATTTGAATGGTACTTAAGCTACCTCAGTTGCGCTATTTTTAATTTTGAGAGTTTTACCACATGTGTTTAACGACATGATTTGTTGCTGGTGTTAACCCTTTATCCCACATCTGGTACCCCCCCCCCCCCCCCCCCATAGACTTAACACTGAGAATGAGCACAACACCTGTCGAGTATTGTAAAAAAAAAAAAAAACCCCCCCAAAAGAAAAAAAACCCCAAAAACCCCACTCAATAGGCGAGGATGTCACATACGTTAACCAACCAGTCAGTGATAGAAGATAGCCGCTGGAAATATGCCTTTCATTTTGTCTGCTACGTAATCTCACTCAACTTGGATTACTCTGCAACCAAAATGACATATTTTCAGCAGCTACGAATCTCAATGCAGTTCCTTCTTACTTAGTGTCCCTGGCAGTGTCCCATGAGAGATTCACCTCGTGTTAACGACACACCGGGCCATGCAGCACTCCGCTTACATTCCCCTGACAGGGTCCCATGAGAGATTCACCTCGTGTTAACGGCACACCGGGCCATGCAGCACTCCGCTTACATTCCCCTGACAGGGTCCCATGAGAGATTCACCTCGTGTTAACGACACACCGGGCCATGCAGCACTCCGCTTACATTCCCCCGACAGGGTCCCATGAGAGATTCACCTCGTGTTAACGGCACACCGGGCCATGCAGCACTCCGCTTACATTCCCCTGACAGGGTCCCATGAGAGATTCACCTCGTGTTAACGACACACCGGGCCATGCAGCACTCCGCTTACATTCCCCTGGCAGGGTCCTATGAGAGATTCACCTCGTGTTAACGACACACCAGGCCATGCAGCACTCCGCTTACATCGCACATCGACACATATCATAAAACTAGTCATGCAGCTTCTGACGTCTATGTTAATTGAGAATCACACTCCTTATCTAGCAATTGTGTTCCTTAATAAATGCGGAAAAATATATCTGTAAAAAAATAAGATAATTTCCTTTGTCTTGAAGACTTTAATAACCTTCTCTTAGTTATACTATTATCTATACGGTTTTTCTTTAGTGGTTTAACTTCATTGTGTAATGACGCGTGTATTTGGTGACAGCTTGTTACTCATTGCTGAGTAGGTCAAGGTGTGGACAGAGAAACACACACAAAGTGATCATTTCCACAGTCCAGCAGACAGGAAATCCACATCGAGTCATTCATGATGCTTTATCTCACCCCTTTTTCCTCATAGACTTAACATTGGGAACTTATACTCAATACCCATGGAGTATTTTAAAAGAATATTCAATGGGCGATGATGTCAAAAACATTAGCCGATCAGTCAGTGATAGGGGTGAGATAAAATCTGAACTGCACTCGAACGGTAGCAGATATAGATATGCTATTCATTTTGGTTTCCTGCGTAATCTCACTCGACTCATGAAATTACTCAGCAACCACATCTCATGGCGTATTTTTAGCAGCTACGGATCTCGATGCAGTTCCTACTTAATTCTGTGAAAAAAACTGACCATGAAAATTGCACAAGCCTTCAAACATATATCAGCTCCTCATATTGTAAAAAGATCTGATTTTTTCGTAGAAATAAATGAACTGTAACATATCTAAATTATGATAATTTGATTTCAAGTGTGGACCTGGTACACCATTTTAATAACAGGCAATGCGATGTGCAGCCAGCACTATATGTGTGACAGACATCCTGACACCCCGACCACCACTTTCCGTGGTTAACGAAGAGTCAGCGCGAACACATCTAACGGGCCGGGGTGATTGTACACCGGGCAGACAGTTCTAGAGGACCACACCTTAATGAGTAACGCTAGTCTAGGAACACGGGGGCTGAAGAGGCGGACTTACGATGTAGCATTAAACACACTGCTGTTCCACTATGGTGTCAAACCAAGCTACTGACAATAAGAAGTGATTCTGTGGTCCGTCTAACAATTATCAAAGTATTATTACTGATTTATTCAAGTTTTCTATTATCAAATTCTCTAACTGTGCTTTTTTACTTTTTCTGGAGAAACCCTTACCATATATGATTTTCCTATTCAAAATATATTTGAAAATCACAAAATTTCTCAAATGTTTTAAAAAAGAGCAACTATATATTTCTATTCTATATTGGGGCTAAGATGAAAAGTAGTCAGATGTCACATATGGACAATTAATATATATATTCCTAAAAGCATGAATCCAAAAATGTCAACTGTACTTGACACTTCAATAATTACACTTTTAAAATATATTCCACATTATGTGGTAACCTTACGAAAAGATGTATATTAATGAAAATGTATCATATACAGATTGACATTAAACTGAAGAGCCGCAACGACAGAATCACTTTCTTATTCATCTGTAGCACCATCTACGGTGGAACCACCTACCGGGAATGAAGCATAAAGGTTTGATTCAATTTGGCCTAAATTGACATCAATCACCGCTCAGGCCCTAATCGGGGAGCTGTGTTAGCCCTGATCTGAACAGGGACTAACATGGCCCGAGCAGGATCGGGACATAATTCAGGTAAATGGAATCAAGCCGTTATAAAATAACCAGTACACAAACCTCCAGTTCGATCTTCTCCTCCGCCACTTGCTGCATTGTGAGCACAAAATCAAGATGATGAAACCCGCTGATAAAAACATTGTGACGAAAACTGTTATACCTCTAATACATCAATTTAAAAAGAAACCTCTAATAAAAACCCTCTAATAAATTTATCAATCAACAAAAATTGATGAAAAAAGCACACCCAAAATACCTCTAATAAATCATTCAGAGATAAAAATACACTCAGTCAGGAGGTCAGACTCAGGGATGCAAGTCATGTCTTGAAAAAAAAAAAGAAGTCTTGGTTGGCAAAAGGTTGGCAGGAAAATGGGATGACAAGTGGGCATGGCGGAGGGCGAGTAGGCTGGACATGCTGGTTGGACAAAGTTGGGTGGGGAGGAAATTTGATTGACATGCTGTATTTCAGCAGAGGGATATATCTGGCTGACAACTTTACCGAGTGTTTTTGACGTACGAAGACAGTCAGCCTGTTTTCGTATTATCGTGAACCTTAAAATGGGGACATTTAACCTAGTCACGTGATGACACCCCCCGTATTGTACCAGGTGACGTACGGGGTATGAATACGACATGTTTCAGAGTGGCCGGCAGTGATATACGTATATAATAATAGAGGGTATGTGGCAGGGAGATATAGGGCAGGGCTTAGGAACATGCATCAGAGCTGCCAGTGAGGTCTAGAAAAAAAACCAGGAAAATATCTGAATCCTGATAATATCCACTCTCCATCTCTAATATGATCAAGACTTAGTACATCAGAAAAACCCGGAAACCCGGAAATAACCGGAGAACTGACTGAATGCAGGGTGCGTGGACAGTGACATGTCGGGGGGCACACTGCTGAGCTCACCTTGAGGGCGTTGTTCTCGTCGTGGAGCTGCGCAGTGCGGCGCGTGTTCTCGGCGAGCTGGTGTCTCCGCTCCGTCTCGCTCACCTCGAGCTGCGCCTCCAGCTGCTGAACCAGCTCGGCCTTGTCGACCAGCTCTCTGCGCACCGCGTCCATCTGAGACTCCACCTCCAGGATCTGTCGCCACACACCGGTCAGAGATGTTACCGGGACGCAATAAATGTGGGCCACATATACAGTACTAGCGAAGGAACCAACAAGTTTTGGTCAAAGTCGTCGTTCTTCACGAGTTTGATGCGGAGTGATATGAATGAAGCGACAGCCGAGTGAATATCACATAGCATTCAAACGAGTTGGAGAAAGACAACTTTGACCAAAACGAGTTGCTTTCTGTATTTATCTCACCCCTATATACACTACAAGAATGGAGAACACGCAGGATATTGACCATGGAGAACGGACTGCAATACTTTTAGGGGCATGGAGAATAATTTCGCAATGTTAAGCCTATGGGACAAAAATACCAGGGGTGAGATAATTACGAATTGAGAGTAAGTGGGGTGGGATAAAAAAAATTTGAAAATTGTGCGTACATTGCATTTGCATTACATTGTACTGTTAATAATTGTTAATAATTTTATAATGGTACGGGGTAATTTCTGATCAACATGTTCTTTTAATCTTTGTTTAAGTTAATGTAAATAATGTCACCATTCTAATTATTAAAACAAGGTTATCGGGTCCTAAAACGTCTACCGTAGTTCAGTGTGTAGCAGGTTTTTAGGGCTAATGTTATGGGATGACTGAATTTAGATAAATAACAAGTAGTTTCAAATATTACGTGGCTAGATCTATAGTCTATACGATAGGTGCAGCAACCGCGATGTGGGTGACAGTTCGAAAAAAAACAAAACAAGTAGTTTGACACTGAATGGCATTAAAATTAGTGTAACAGCAGATTACCTCGCGAGTCTTGTTCTCGAGCGCCTCCTGCTCCGCTCGGAGCAGTCGGCGTAGCTCGGCTTCGGTCTGCGCCGCCGAGTCTTTGCGCGCAGCGGTCAGCTTCATCTCCTCCATCTGCGTGCGCAGCGTGGACAGCTCGGTCAGCTGCGAGTTCACCTGCTGCTGCAGCGACGTCTTGTCGTGTTGTAACTCCTGCAGGCGGGCAGATAACAAAGACACATGCAATATTTACTAACTACAAGTATTTATGATGCCCAAAGGATATAGATTGATTTCATTTTATTGTTTGGGTCAAATATGTTCTATTAGACTTTAGAATTTAGGTAGAAATCTCACCCCTACACATTTACCGAGGTGAGAGTTCTTTTAGTTCCCACACCACATAGACATGGTATCAGAAGGATTGGCTTTTGATATAGCAGTAAATACAGCTTTTGATATAGCAGTAAATACTGATCCATAGTTTTTCTAATAACGACACTTTGTACAAAATGTTATCTCTTTTGTTTACTATACTATATTATCTACATCACTACCGAAAATGAATCATGGCCCTGGAGCCTACTGAAAATAGGGTGACTTTACACCCTAGTAGTTTTACTCCAGAATAAACAACAACATAAAAAAAAAAAGAAAAAAAAAAATCTAAGAAAAAAGTAGCTGCAGTGGGACTCAAACCCACAAAGTCCTACAACCTAGGCATTACAAGTCTAGTGTCTTAACCATTGAGATCGATATTATGCGTGAATTATACATAGCTAAAACATCCATTCCATCATATTTAGGTTTTCTCATATTTTGAATGGAGTATTTATGAGCCAGTCTTCTAGGCTTCTAACAGGAAAAGCATCATCAGGCCAATCATAGAAATAAAATCTTTAAACTTGATAGTGACAAGCACTGCGTGTACAACACACAACCCGAGCTGCTCGTCGACCGGTGCTCGTCGACCGGTGCTCGTCGACCTCTGCTCACCTCCTCCATCGTTTTCATGTTTCGCAGCTCTTCGTCTTTCTGGTGAACCTTCTGCGAGGCCAGCTTCTCGGACTTCTGTATGGTCTCGAGCTGGGACTCGAGGTCGTTGACGAGGCGCTTGAGCTCGTCCTGCGGGATGGTCTTCTTCAGCTCCCCGGTCAGCTCCTCGCTCACCTCCTGCTGCTTGGCCAGTTCCGCCTGCAGCTGCTCCAGTTTCTGTGGTCAGTGATAAAGTAATATGAGTCTCGTGGTTACCTTTAGTTAAGTAGAATCCCTTAGGAAGAGTAACCCTACTGAAACTACAATAATATGTGTGTATTTTGAAAATAAAGCCTTTGGTAAGCTATATTTGTGCTGAGATGTTAGGCCACTCAAAAAAAACCTTGTTTCTCATCACCAAGCCATGAAAAATATGATGAGGGCGCTTTTTTTTTTGGGGGGGGGGATCAAAGATGGCTTAAAAGTGACATAAAATGGGTTTTAGACATACAGTAAAACACTGCGTAAGCGGTCACCCTCCGTTCCGGGCCGAAATGTCCGCTTATGCAGGGTGTCTTATGCAGGGTGATTTATACTGCTTATACATTGAAAGCATCCCTGGCATGAGGAGCTTTAATTTGATACCAAATACACATACTTTTCATAATTTCTATCGAGGTTCACCTTATTTTATTAAAAAAAATCAAAAAAATCTTCTAAAATCGTTTTTGCAGATGCACGCGGTGATGAGAAACATGTTTTTTTTTTTTAGTGAACATAAATCTTCTAAATCCTTCATATTAAAATTTACAGCAGTCAGATGTTATAACCAACGTGTAGCTGTTACCAGTCTTAGTGTAATGATAGGGTTTGTGGTGAGATGCGTGTGATACACACTCCTCACCAACAACCTGAAACCTCACATCTCCCAACCCCCTTGTGGACATCTAGTTCACTCCATGTCTGTGTGAAGGCAGACTCGAGGGAGGAGTTTGTCGCGATCTGCAGATTTCATCTTACGGTTTACGTACCGCTCGGACCTGCTGCTCCTCGATGGTCTTCGCTTCGAGCTCCTCTTCGAGTTGTCGAAGCATCTCCTGCAGAGAGCGGACGTTGGCCTCCTGGTTGGCCAGCTCGCGCTCCACCTCCTCCTTCTTCAGCAGAGCCTGCGAGTGGAGTGTCGTTCGCTCTGCGAGCTGGTCCTCCAACTCAGCCAACTGTGAGTGAGCAGCGAAGAGTTAGTACGCGAAGACAGTGTGGTCATGGTGTCAAAGCCTATGTATGTACTGAGCAAATGGGTCCTGCGAGGCAGTGTGGGATTTTACTGGACCACCGGGGGAAAAAAGCACTAAGTATAACCAGGTCTGCAAGCATAGATATGGGAAATATATATTTTTTTTATATATTTTTTTTAAATCTTAATTTCAAGATTCCTGAAATTCGCACCAAATTTTTTTTTAATGATGCCCACTTACTGCTTAGCAAGTATGGGTAATGTGTGATATTTAACGAAACTTCTGCAGCATGGTGATTTCTCTGAAGATGTTATTACAGGTCACATAGTCAATAAGTGACTTATCGGGAGACTATTTTTCTTGTTTCATGCTGAGCCCGTCATATATTTTGTAGCATTGTTGTGTACTGGTCATCAAAGCCGTTGAGACCAGCCTTATAAAAAGGCTGAGGCCTCTACCACTTCGTTGAGCATAATTGCTAAATGTGAGATGTATCTTGACTGTATAATGACTTTGGCTCAATAAAGAATTTTTTTTTAAAAACCAAAAAAAAACCCACTTACATCAAGACACGTTTGGTCGCCATACTCCATCATATTCAAACAAGAATGTGTATATTTGTAGAAAGTATGATTTCATATTATTTACATTTTTTCGCTTTTGTTTGTAGGGGTACTATTTTAGTGCTTCTTATAGGCTACTTAATCCTGCAACTCGCAACAAATAGCCTTTTTATCGCGTTTTTTAAATGACATTTTTTTAAAGAATAAAATAGACCACTTATATATAAATGTAAACCCTAAAAGTAGCCACCAAGCGACCGACTACCTTCTCAGTTTTCATCCAACCATGAAAGACTGTAATTAAAATGTAATTAAACACTCAAATATTTTAATCTGTGCTATACTTGAGATGTACTTTTTAGAGCAATATCCAGGTGAAGTATTAGGTTAAGTGTACTATTGTAAGAGGGAATATATATCATGTTCTTCAGTTATTGTTTAACAATGGAGTGACCACTTGTCGCACTTTGGATATACAATTATGCATCGGTGGATTGCGGCAATGTCAAATAATTCTAAGCAACAAAATTAATATGTACCATACTTATGATCAATAAAAAGAGCTTGGTTTAAAAAAACAAAAAAACTCCAATGATTTTAGATTTTAAAAACAATGTGATGACTCTTTTTTGTGTGTTACAGATGATATAACCATCTCCAGAGTAATGACAGACTCCTGAAGAGTTTACAGTCACCCGTACCTCCATGCTTAGATTAGTAACCCATTCTCACAGACCACAATTTATCTCGTTACCCATACCGCTAAAATGTGATTTAATTCTATTTAATTTTTGTGATGATGCAAATTAAAATGTTTCAATATTTGTTTGGTAAAAGAATTTAATAATTAACATAATTTCCCTTTAAGGTTGCAAAATAAAGGAGATTCACAAGCGTGAAGTTTGAGAAAACTCCGCTATAAGGAACCTAGAGAGGCAAGCCCCAGCCTAAAGGCACATCGGTGTAGCATGAATTATCATTTATATTACTTAAATAATGTCCTTAAATCTAGGCTAAATTCCCTTTTTTCCTTCTCTATTATATTCGTCTATGTGAACCTACGACTAAACGTGACGGTTAAGACATTAACTAATAATTGACATACTTATCTTGTTAATAACCGTGATATCCTTACATATTTACAATTTTATTCGCATACTTCCAATGATATAATTGGAAAATGAGGGGAATTCAAGTGCCATGGACAGGTCTGGTGGACGGAAAGGGTTAAGTGTGTTATCTTGAAGGGGTTAATTAGGGTGAAATAAGGTGCATGCAGCGAGAAGTTTGTATGTTTTTTTTTAAAAGAGAAATGAATTATAGATTATTAATAAGGATGACATTTATTTCGGTCGGTGACCGTGAAATGTCTTTCGCGCGATGCTCAGCTGGAGTCTTCGCGTTAATCCTCCACCACCGTGTAGCACGGGAATGAAGCTCACTTTGAATCAAGGTTTAGAAAAATGCTAACCTTAGATGCGTTCTGTTATAAACAAACAGAAAAATCAAAACAAACTCGAGCATGAGTTACAATAAAACATCCTTAATAACAAGTGCTGGAACAACTTCTGATTATTTCAAAATAAATATTTGATTATTGCTCCATAAATCAACTTGGAACAAGGGATGACCTTATGTTCTTTAACCAGCTTAACAAAATAGAACCAACCATTAATAATTAATAATTTATGAATCTTATTGACAACGTTTAGTGCCTGGAGCTCACCCGGTCTCGCAGTTCACCAAAGGTGGTGGACTGATCCCGAGGGGTCTGTTTCAAAAACACAATTTCTCTGTTACAATCTTTCCTACAGCCTTGAATGCAAAATTTTATTAAATAAAAAACAGATTAATAATAGAGAACCAGAGTTCCCATGTGTATAATGTAGATGTAGAGGATCACATGGCGCGTTAGTTTCACGACACACGGGTTGGACACACATTGTATACAGTGGAACTTCGTTATCACGAACACAGTTATCAAAAACACTCGGTTACTACAAAGTACTCTCCCCTATCATTTTCTGTACATTCCTATATTACAAAAACTCGGTTATAACAAAATATTCCTAGTAAACCTAGTTTACAACAAAAAGTTTCCTTGATCCTATTTATTTTCTGTACATCTTTTTATTGCAAAAACGTTGTTATAACAAAGTACTCCTAGTAAAACCCGGTTACATCAAAGTAATTTTTCTGAGCGAAGCAATATTATTGCTCAATAAAGTAAAAATATTTGAGCAAATATCTATAATATGGCTTTGAATCTCAGAATTGTATAATGATTTCCCCAAATACTTGAATATGTATATAGATGTGTTTATTATCTCATACTTCACTATTCATGAGAGAGAAATGCGAATATAAAGTATTCATGAAGTATTCTACATTGTTTTAAGGCTGTTCATATAAACTGTTATAACAAACCTAAGTGATAAAGTAATTTCCAATGTCTTTTTTCCCAAGATACCCTTTAATCTACTCTAGATTCCTATCCTTACTTTCCTAGAACTAACACAAATTTAAAAATTAGTTTACATACTTTTAAGTTAGTTTACTCTACTGTAACCTTCATTTACTTTATTCTTTCGTCTATTAGATACGTTATTTGGACACTCCCGTTTTCTGAATTTCTTCCCCTAAAACCTGACAAAAACTCATGTGACTACATATTCACGGATATGACACAGAGTTTTGTAAGTTTAATGATTTAATAATTATTTGTGGACATTATTAACAAGACTTAATAACCACTCAATTCTCTAACGATATAAGATCCTAAAAACCTGATTTTATTTTGGACTAACGATGTTCAAGAATCATTAACTCTCATAAAGAGTATTATCGTGAAACTTGCATTCATGTATTTGGATATCTATTTTTTGAAATATATTTTATATTAGGATATTTAAGATACAGTTACATAAGTGAGGTTTGACATACAAAAAGCCCACGAAATGTCAGTATCCTGCCTATCTCCACTCCATATCAATGATTTTTTTTTATAACTTTCTATAGCTTTAAAATGATGGCATTTTAATATAACACACACTCAAAATATGATAAAAAAAATGATTTCATAAAAACCAAAAAAAATCCGGAAATAACCGGACAACTGTCCTCCTTAACCCTGTCGTGTTTAACTGAGCTATGTGAGTATGTGATGTGGTTCGAACCTCTCTCTGCGGAAATAACCATGTTTAACTGAGTAGAGATATAGGAGTGAGTTGTGTAGTTTAAGCTCGTACCTCTCTCTGCAGGCGGTTCTCGGCATTCTCGCTCTTCTCGCGATCCTTCACCATGGCCTTGAGACGGAGCACTTCGCGCTGAAACTCCTCACGCTCCTGTTCGCGCTCCAAGGTCTGCTCCTACAAAACACAATCAACATCCTGTATCAGTGACTTCTCTATGTAACCCTAGGAAAGGTTCATATCAATAACATTAAAATCCTGAAATATACAGGACAAGGTCTGCTCCTACAAAACAGGCACCAACTCGTATGTAAATATTGTACACTTCTCTATAACCCTAGAAAAAGGTTAAAACCTCTAAAATATACATAACAGGTTTATCTCATTTTCGTCTTATGCATTTCGAATTATTATTTATTCTTTTTAGGAAATTAAATCCTACCGTTTTTATTATAAAGCCATTGGTATCTTGTAGTCATTAATTCAATTTTCTGTATATAAAACTACTATTTTTCTAATGTCTTATACGCATTGCATATAATTTGCAAGTGGTGTCCTCTCTCTGAAAAAGATCTTTGATATGACTGACCAAGAATACAGATTATCTCGAAACTGCCATATTGTGGTAGTACCTGCAATGCCAAAAAGAAATGTCTCTATCAAATGATCATGCGGATTTACTTATGTAAAACATTTGTGATAAACAAAAACTAAGTCCTTTTCACCTTTGGTGTTCTCTGCGGTTTACAGAATTGATCCCATCTCATTTGGTGAATATAGTCCCCCAGTGTTATAGCTGTGGTATCCTCCCTGCCTGAATCCTGTTCAGAGAACGGTCCATCTCGCGAACATGCCATATCATCACAACACTCATCCCCTGACCGGTTGAAGGAAAAACCCGAACAATCATCAAGCAATGATAAGTGCGAGTCACTGTCTTTTTCGTAATCCTTAAAATCTATGTCAGATTGTACTTCGAGGATCCATTCGTAAGCAGGTCCTTGGTCATTACTGATATATTCCTCTGACTGAGTCGGTACCTCTGAGAAGACAGAGAAAGAATCTCTTCTCCCTAATTGCCTCGTTTGGCTTCCAATACTTGCTCGGCCATTTGCAAGTTCACCGGACCTATCCAAAGCTGAGTCCCATCTTGAGTTAGAATTTGGCTCTGATTCGCAGTCATCGACATGACAGAGCTTCCATATTTCATGATCAAAATGAATCTTTCCTGCATGTTCATTGACAGCGAAACACTCCTGCACCTTCCATTGCTCTTCATCTTCACCGGTTATCCTGGATTCACCACCCACCTGCTGCCCATGTGCGCTGCGCTCCATATTCCCACGTTCAATCACAATAGGCACAGAATGTGAACAGTAAAACTCACAAGGTGCTGTTCCAAACTCCTCAATCTCTGTCACATCTGCTGATTCAGCAATTGTTGGTTCGATTGCATCATCCCCAGACAGATGGCTGGATCCACTACCTCTCTCATCCTCCTGACGATGGCCATATAGTAATCCTTCAATACCTCTCTCAGCCTGATGATGGCCATATAATAATCCTTCACTACCTCTCTCATCCCGATGATGGCCATATAATAATCCTTCACTACCTCTCTCAGCCTGATGATGGCCATATAGTAATCCTTCACTACCTCTCTCCTCATCTCGATGATGACCATATAGTAACCCTTCACTACCTCTCTCCTGATTCTGACAATGGCCATATAGTAATGCTTCACCTCTCTCCTCATCCTGATGATGGCCATATAGTAATCCTTCACTACCTCTCTCATCATTCTGATAGCCATATAGAGATTTTTCACTACCTCTCTCCTCATCCTGATGATGGCCATATAGTAACCCTTCACTACCTCTCTCATCCCGATGATGGCCATATAGTAATCCTTCTCTACCTCTCTCCTCATCCCGATGATGAACATATAGTAATCCTTCACTACCTCTCTCATCCTGACGGTGGCCACATAGTAACCCTTCACTACCTCTCTCCTCATCCCGATGATGAACATATAGTAATCCTTCACTACCTCTCTCCTCATCCTGACAATGGCCATATAGTAACCCTTCACCTCTCTCCTCAGTCTGATGATTACTATATAGTACTCCTTCACTGTTCACAAATTCTTGGTGCTGAGATTCCTTGCCCTGTGGATGGTGTAATGATGGTGGTACTGGGTCACTGACAAGGTAAGGCTCGGGTGCAGACATTACGGCGTCAGGGTGCAGTAAAACGACGTAAAACTCATCATGTTCACTGTCTCCTTGTTCAGGGACATGGTCCACATCCCTGTTGCACTGTCCTGAAGCTTGGGTTGAATTATTTGGCAAGACATATTCCTCAAGTCTTTGTTCATAGCACGTTTCTCTACCAGTTTCCTTTCTAATAGAACAAGACGCAAAACTGGTTTTATCATATTTCTTAGAGAATGCAGCTTCACTGTTATCAAGCTTAGCATCTCGGTGGTTTTTCACATTTTTCTTACGAGTTTTCTTATAGTTGGTTACACTCTCTAATGGACTATTGATTACTACATGAGTTGCCTCTCCAGCCCTTTTTATACCAGTGAGATTTGAGCATTCTTTCCGAATAACACCAGGATCCTGGCAATCTTTAATATCTAGGAAATTTTCCTTCCTAATATCAGATAAATAAGTATAACCTGCCACTCCACAGTTACGATAATTACAGAGGGAAAATCTTCGGGTTTCTCGATCTGATGAGAGAAGCTGGCTCGAATCTGTGAAATCCTCTCGCGTCGAGCAATTTGTGACAGCGCGACAGAAGTCAGGCCACAACTCCACCGTCACATCACTGAGGTCACAGGGGTCATTGAGGTCACAGGGGTCACCCGAACTCTCTCCTGGGTCACACTCTGTGTGAATGACAGATTCTGTACTCCACCTCCTCCTGATACTGGCAGCTGATCCTGACTCCTCAACTTGGACTTGTCGACCCACAGGGGGTAGTTTGACGTTGTTGTTATTGTTATTCCCATCTGTGTGCCTCACTTGAGGCTTCTCCAAGCCTTGTAACTTCTGTCTGAGGGAAGCTCTCTCCCGCGCCCAGCTCACAGTGTGCATGTTGGTGGTGTTCATGTTGGTGGTAATTTAAATGTTGTTACAGTGATTCCACATTATTCCTGAGGATCCAACTCAGATAATTTCTACTTCCCACTGAGTGGGCAATAAAACTTAGAAAGCAGAGGGTCTGGTGGTTTTAACATCTTAAAGGCAATTCCGCCTGATTAACTCCTTAATGCAGGAGTAGGGCAGCAGAAAATACCAATAACGATGATTCTGAAGCTTGCAGAACAGTAATCCATGAAGAACTCTAATCCTCAGTCAGCTCAAGTCACTCCAATCTCCTGTCAGCTCAGTCAGCTGATTGTGAAGTAACCACAACACATAATTCAGACCAGAAAGTCCTCTCTCCGATTCCGATCCTGAATGGGCGACTCTAATTCTCCACACATGTGCGTCTGGGTAGTGACGGCCGACTGTTGCGGTGCTGAGTGAAGGTGGTGGACGCAATCAGGAGGTGATCGTGGTGGTGTGGTGTACAGCGGGGAGCTCGGTCAACACGCGCCTCGCATATCTCACCCCGTGTCCACCGCCATCCACTGCGCGTATCGCAGTGCCCGGGGCAAAATCAATACCACAATAAACCCACAGAGCATGCAATCATTCCCAACTGCAGCTTTTCAGATTCTTATAGCTTCTCATATATTTTCTATGTTATCTGTATGTAATACTAAATGGCTCCTTTTACACACATAAAAAAAGGGAAAAATCCCAGTTCCAAGGTAAATACAAGTCATTAAGCCACAAGGTATGTGAAGGAGAAGGAAAGTGCACCAGAAGGGTAATATCCTGCAGCGCCGCGCCGATAATGGTGCACTTTGCGTGTTTTGAGGACGGGATTGACCTGACTTGGGCCCGTGTTTGGGATTAGCGACCCTCGCGGATTAAACACACAGACCTGTGTGTGGTGTGAGCGGCAGGCCTCGAGGAGAGGCGGGCATTGTGTGGCGGGCCAGAAAACGGCCACTTAGGAGGGTGAGACCTAAACACAACACAGCCTGGCGGCGGCTCCCGGTACTACACACGGCCTTCTGGGTACAGTGTTAGTATAGGGCATTCCGAGCTCCTGTGCAGCTACCATCAGGGTTTTCACTATAGACTGTGCCACTGTTCGCATGGAGACATAAACTCACCTTTATATATGTATGTATATTAGTATCAGCTAAAGATTTTATTCAATCCATAATACCAGGAAACGTCATAAAATTTCATATGATTATTTATATGGCATGAGTTGTCTTTTGTGAATGATAGCACAAAGTGGAGCTGAGTGATATCTGTAGCGGAAGAAAACAAACGCCATATAAACAATCATATGAATATGAGTGATGTTCAGACTCTATCCTACCGCGTCACATGTTTTTGACTTCATATGTCAAGCGTGGCATATAAATATTGGACAGACTGAGAAAATGTGGAAATACACATTCGTCAGACTGAGAAAAACACTGAGTGAAGAACACTTTGGTTTCAGTCATGACGGGGGGCTGAGGGTATGTGGGGAGGTTCAGCCCACTGTGTTATTGGTGGTTTTATGAGGCTCAATCAATGCTATTTTTGTTTTACACATTTTATATGCTGAATAATAAGAAGCAGATTTCCATGGAAAAGTGGAAAGCTGGCAACTCTGGAGTTAAGAATATACATTGCTTCTTTATCTCCAAACATCACTGATTCGATATCATTGGCTATAATCGATAACAATCTTTTGATATATAGTGTGGATGTCCATGGAAAATTGGAAAGCTGCCATCTCGTTTTCTCTCTCCCATCATGCCTCGCTCTCATATTCAAGATGGCGGCGTTCAGGGCCTCAGCTCGGTGTGGACTTTACTACACACGTTCTGTGGCGTAAAGCGCCTACCTCCAGGAGGGGGGTATAACAGAAGAAGTAAAGCACCTACCTCCAGGAAGAGCGTGTTGGACTTGGCTTTCTTCTCCATGTCCTCGATCCTGTGTTGGAGGTCGTCAACGTCCATTTTTTTCTGCTCCAGTTGGTCTTCGTAAGTCATCTGTCAATAGCGAGGTAATAGAGGATTCAGTTATTGACGCTCTTGCATTTACATATAAAAGATTAAAATGTTACAATCAAACAGCAAATTGTCATTAGCTTAGATTTATATACTATTCATAGAATTATTTTCTAAAGTTCCATTCATTTTTTTTTCAAATACTGAGTGTTTTCTATTACAGAACATAGTTTTCAAATGTCTGAAATGCCATCTTTCATTCCCTCCATAGAAATGCCATCTTCGGCCCCTACGAGATGCCATCATCACCGAACCATCTTCCCCTCCGTAGAAACGCCTCCAGAGATCTTTCGGCCCCTCTGAAGAACTGCCTTCAAAGGTTTTTCATCCCCTCGTGGGAGTTCCTTCATGTATTTATCAAACTGTTCACGTAAAGGTTCGTCGTACGCACCTGGAGTTCCTCGACCATCTGCTCGAGCTCCATCGTGCGGGCATCAGCTGTCTCTCGGTCCTTCTCGGCCTGACGCTGGACATCCCGCTTCTCCTCCATCAGCTTCTGCATCTCGTGTAGCATGCCTGCAAGTAGCGAGCAGCTCGGTCAGACACCGTCCGGGCTCGTAGAGCATCTCACCCAGCTTGGTCAGTCACCGTCCGGGCTCGTAGAGCAGCTAACCCAGCTGGGTCAGACACCAGGCTCGTAGAGCAGCTCGGTCAGACACTGTCCGGGCTCGTAGAGCAGCTCGGTCAGACACTGTCCGGGCTCGTTGAGCATCTCACCCAGCTCGGTCAGTCACCAGGCTCGTAGAGCAGCTCAGTCAGACACCGTCCGGGCTCGTAGAGCAGCTGACCCAGCTCGGTCAGTCACCGTCCGGGCTCGTAGAGCAGCTGACCCAGCTCGGTCAGACACCGTCCGGGCTCGTAGAGCAGCTGACCCAGCTCGGTCAGACACCGTCCGGGCTCGTAGAGCAGCTGACCCAGCTCAGTCAGACACCGTCCGGGCTCGTAGAGCAGCTGACCCAGCTCGGTCAGACACCGTCCGGGCTTGTAGAGCAGCTCACCCAGCTGGGTCAGACACCATCCAGGCTCATAGACCAGCTCACCCAGCTGGGTCAGACACCGTCCAGGCTCGTAGCACAGCTGGGTCAGACACCGGGCTCGTAGAGCAGCTCACCAAGCTCGGTCAGACACCGTTCGGGCTCATAGAGCAGCTCACCCAGCTCGGCTTCCTGACGACTGTCAGCTGTCAGCACTAACCTTGACCTGACCTCACTTGTAACTTTCTAAATTCTATTTGAATTATTTATAAATTATTATTATTATTATAAATAAGTTTTTTTTATATTCAAATTTTAATTATACAGTTTTTGTTTTTGAATAAATTTTGATAAATTTTCTTTATGGTTAAGTTTTAGGATATTTCATGGTATGGTGTAATTCTGATAATGTACTTAAACTTGAATTACACTGAACTGAACCCTTCTCCTAAGTATCTTAAGCAACAATAAAGTTTATTTAATAATGTTCTCTTATCCTTGCTGTATCTCTCCAAAGTTATATAACAGTATTAATGTTTAATTCTAAATATATCTTGATTTCCTTATTTCACATTTCTGCTGGTTAATACCAGTCTTGCAAAAGAGTCGGTGGTCCATAGCTTTGCAAATTGTATACATTTTTCACATATAATTTCTTATATTTATTGCTAGAATCAAAACATACTGACAAGAACATAGACTGGGAGATCTATCTAGGAGTGAGACCGTAAGACAGGAATTAGGGCAAAGTCTGATACTATTCAACAACTAGGAAATTAGAACAAGTTTTCTCATGTAACTTGAAATATTTTGTCCAATTTGGGTAACAACAATTTGAAAAAAAGTTTCAGCCCAAAAATGTCAAACTTAAGGTGGGTGAGATACTATAGGAGTAATCACAATTTAAAAAAACTGAAATAGGGGACTCATTTTCATAGGACAGGTCTTGCGAAAATACGTGCATTCATAAGATTCAACCGAAAACAAACCAAATGAGATACTACAGGAGAAATCACAGTTTGAGAAATTATATCATCTGAAATTGGATTTTTTTTGTCATCTGTCGGGGTGCATTCATAATAAGATGCAGGACACAACAGAACCACGGGGCACTGAGGAGGTGAGTATCCTCAGGGTGGACGAGGCTGGTCGGACTTCTGGGGTAATCTACGAAGTGTTCACGACTAAAGGATTCCGTAAATCAGACTCAACCAACATAATATAGACGGGTCACAACTAGGTGGGTCGTCCACCGGGTGTGTAGAGGGGGGAGGGGGAAGGAGGGGGGAGGGGGGACACGGAGAAAGAAATATCATACGGTGGCTCCACCTACCGGGAGGTTTGACAACTATAGTGCAGAGAAAAGAAAGACGACAAAAAATGTCTTCGTAAGTCAAATCGATATAAAGTTGGTGTTTTCTTTATACTTAGCAGGAGTTTTCCATTTTGTATAACCTCATATAACATCGATAATTAAGTTAACAAATCCCTGCTAATAATGTCAAGTTTTACTCAACTTTCTCCATGACTTTAACCTTAGAACTAAACGCTTATATATAATAATTCTTAATGTAGAGTATTACACATTATAATACAGGCCTCCTTCACACAGGTTACACGTAACACTCACACAGACAGTGTACACAGTATACACGGTAATCATAACCACGTGAGTATCAAATTATCCATGGCTAATCCCTTCTACAGAACTCCTCCCATATAAACTGAAAATAGCCTGTTTTAACTCATCTAGCAACTCAACTATAATAAAAACCATGTGTAAATGGTGACATGGCATTTTATAATAACTATCCTGCCCACTTTCCATGCCATTTCTCGTGAACTAGATGTAACTTGCACATTCCTTAATACTTGGGGAATACGCTACAAAGGAGGCTCATAGTTTAGCACAAAGACAAAGCAACGCTTCTACCATGCCACAGGCGACCTATTATTATATACCTAAGGCCGTATCTCCTACGTATACTGCCCGCTTCTACCCATGGCGTATTCATACCGATACGTCACACTGAGACGTACGGGGTATGTGATCACGTGACTAGGTACAATCTCGCCATGTTAAGGTATATAATAATACGAAAACAGGCTGACTGTCTTCATACGTCAAAATATTTGGTATGATTATTGGTCAGATATGTCCCTCTGCCTTGAGCATCGGGTTATATTTAATCAATGATTCCACCGCATATATTTGACGTACGAAGACAGTCAGCCAGTTTCCGTATAATACTGAATTACGGATGGTCGCATGAGAAAGTCTCCCACCCTCTATAAGAGCTCCCATCCTACAACCCCGTGTACAGAAGACGCCGACCTACCTTCGTGATTCTTGGCCATAGACGGACTGTGCGTCAGCCCAGCGTCCGTAGCAACCACCTCAGTTGCCATGGTAACGGTTTCCACTACACGCACAAGCCAAGGTGTCACAAACACAGCAACAACATCAGGCAAAAGGAAGTCAACGACAAAAACAGAAAGGCACGCCTTGGTTTTTGAATAAGCTAAGTCCACACCCAGTCACAAATCTCCCAATATTCGGAGAAATTCGGAATATTAATGTATGTTACGAGACGGCTTCAGGGATGTCAGTTGGGGTCAGGAAAAAAAGTGGATATATTTTTCAGTGGAATTTGCTGCCTCAGAGAGACGGACAGAATGTGTGAACCGCGGCGTGGGGCTGAGGGTCTGTGTGGGGGTTAAAACCACTGTTTTAGTGGTGGAAATGAGGCTCAATATTATCATTATTACATTTGTTTGACACAAGGAAAAAGAATTTTATAAACCATAAATGAAAAGTGGGAAGATGCCATCTCTGTGAATATCATACCGGAATAAGATGGAATACTCTCTAAGGGTGTGACTGGGTGTGGTGTAGCCCAATTATCAAATGCAGGGATTTCTGTGTGTTTCTAAACTGGTTTAAGATCCACACTTGTCATATATACACACGCTAGTAAATATCACAAATGTTTATCTCCATGCAAATGCACAATGCTGTACTTAGAGCTAGTATTAATGTAAATCACATGGGTGTTCAGACCGCCGAGCTGGGTCGAGGCCACAGTTACTCAATCTACATGTCTCACGAGCATCATCCGAGCAGGGAAATCCATATATCTCACTTCATAGAAATTACATTAAATGCTGATAATTAAGTCGCGCCAATTATCATTAAATCTAATTAATCGATACAATATTTTCAACAGCAGCAAATATTTGGCAGATATTCAATCAGGTATTTAACATAACGATGTATTCATTTACATTTCAAAAATAAAAGAATAAAGAAGAATGTACTCTAAAAATGATGATTAATTGATATTTACACAGAAGAAAGTGGTACACTCTACTGATTATGTAGAACGATGTCTTAGCAGAGTTTTTAGGAGAGTAAAAGTTGTTGAGTTTTACTAAGAATGCCGACTGAGGTTCCAAATCAGGCTTAACCCTAAATTACAAGGCGACTTAATACTATCTTACTAATATTATGTTACAGCATAAAGCAAAAGCTTAAGGTCTACACAAGACAATGCAGAAAATCTAGCCTTAACGAAGCGTTTTAATCTCTTATTTGTGTGTATTGCTTAAGACGAGGTAGATTTGGATTCGTTGGCAGCTACGGCATCAGTAAGTAAGCTGTCACTAGTCTGTCAGTATGGTATTGATTACCAAATTTGAAAAAACATGAATAAAAAAATAGAAAAGTTATCTTGTAGATCAATGAGTTCTATTTAGGAACTGCATCGAGATCCATAGCCACTGACAATATATCATGAGTTTTGGTTGCGGAGTAATCTCACGAGGCAAAGCCCAGTGAGATTATGTAGGAAAACAAAATAAATGGCATATTTTCAGTGGCCATGGACTGAGTGCGGTTCAGATTTTATCTCACCACTGACTGATCAGCTAATATTTGTGATGGGGTGAAAATACCAGGGGTGAGATAATAGGCGATTCGCTTAGTGTTCAGTTGTTTAATTATGATAATTTCGCTACCAGGCAATGATTTGGTTGGTATTGATATAAAACTTTTTTTTTTTTTTTTTATAAATGTCATTTGCGTGTTATTTTTCTCTAAGTCTCTTTTGATTAAAAAAAAATTGAATAGCTTCATAAAAGACAAACACACAGAAATACAACGAAAACATTTTGCAGTTTACATATAAGAGGAAATGAAGGTTGGATGTGATTTGTCACATGTTACGTGAGAGTTGAAGAATGAGCGTGAAGACATTACAGGGTGAAGGTTGGGTGTGAACGTACGTAGAGTGAGTGGACGTGAGGGAAAGCACCACGAACACCTCCCAGACCGCTATCTACCACCATCACAAGATTAAGTGCCTCTACCAGGAGCGCAGACAGTTAACTTCACTACACGCGACGCAATGACATGCCCTTTATATGCTTTCAGGAGAAATATTCACTTTCTGTTCTATTTACCTTTAGAAAAGAAACACATCGGTGGAGAGATACATCCTGAATACTTTATATTTTTCATGCAAGCGGTCCTGAAGTTAACAAAGGGAATATCATTGAGACTGTAAAGTCACCTCCTCCCAGAATCTAAGTCTAAACCAAGTAACCACCGCATACTTCCACCTTGTTAATTCACCCACAAAAATTTTTAAAAAAAAGAAAGCACCATTCCCCTACTTCCGTGAGTTAACACTAGATGGCGGCACCCTTTCCACCAGGCGGCGTTCCGAATGCCTACGTCACATTATGTCAGTTCCTAACCCAACCACCAGGTGGCGTATCGGTGGGCTCCCACCAGATGGCGACACTCACCCTGGTCCTCCTCGTTGAGACTCTGCTCCAGGGTGTGCTGCTGGCGCTCCAGGGCTGTCTCGCGAGCCGAGATCTCGTCCTCCACGTCTTCGAGCTGGCGGAGCCGGGACTGCGCCTGCTCCAGGTCGATGATCAGCTCCACCTTCTTCTCCTCCAGGATGGTCAGCGCGTCCTCCAACTGACGCTTCTCATCGGAGTAACCCTGGACCAAACCTGCGTCACGAGATGGAGAATCGTTAATGAGCCACTAGGACTAAGATGTCAGACTGTGTCTACAAGGGATTATTACCTAAACGTAAGAATGAGGGAGAGTTACTGTCAGCAGAACAGCCCGTTATCCAACTGACGCTGCTTCTCACTAGAGTAACCCTGGACCATCTCTGTAATCTCAAAATGGAGAATCGTCACAAGTATCTAATGTGAGACTCCCTGAACATCGGATGTGAACAGGGTTCCCTATATGAGGTTAACTGTCTGGGAGTGTCTCTGCCCGTCATCGCATTCTCCAGCTGTTGCCTCTCGTCAGAGTAACCCTGGACCGACCCTGCAGTCGCAAGATGGAAAATTTTACTTCTTTTTGGTTTATTTTGTCAATTTTATTGAGGGAGTATCATGAGTTCAACCACCGAGTTTGGCGAAACAGCAGTTCTTCCGCAAGGGTCCTGTGTGTAAGTAGCTCGTCACTGGATGTTCTTCAGTGAACCCCCCCCCCCCCCCCCCCCCACAAACTCCTAAATCTAATGGCGGGTGTCAAATCGAAGGAGCAGTGGGCATCATTTTTGTGGAAGTCTTTGGTATGATCTGACTGAGATTTGAACCCCGACCTCCCATGCTTGAGGCAAACACCCAAGCTTGGAAATGGAGCATCTGACCTAAGACTAGCTGAGACTTGGAAGTTGTGCTCTGTGAACCGGGCCCTGTGTCCAGAATCCTTATATAAGGTTAGGAATATAACTACTACATAAAGATTGGTACATAAGTAGATTGGTAGAAACAGATACTATAGAGGAAACCTATGAAAGTTTAGGGTCAGAGCTCGTATCCCATCGAGTTTAAATCGCTACGTAATTCACAAAGCAAAGCTGCTTGAATTACGTAGCGATTGAAACGAGATGGGATCGAGCTGCGATGGTAAACTTGAATAGGTTTCTGAATTTATCTCACCCCTCACATTGACTAATGAGCTAACATTTGTGACATAATCAACAATTAAGTATTTTTTCTAAATAATCAACGGGCATTGGATACAAGTTCCCAATGTTAAGTTTATGGGGAAAAAATACCAGGGTTGAGATGAAAATCCTTACCTTCGGCTTTGTTAAGCTCGACGGCGAGGAAGGCCTTGGCGTCGCTCTCCTCCCTGAGTCGGTGCTGGAGGTCGTCGACCTGGACGCCGAGACTCTGCGACTCCTCGGAGCGACTCGTGAGGCTGGACACCAGGTCGCGCTGCGTGGACTGCGCGTCCTGCAGCTGGCGCGTCGACGACACCACCATGTCGAGCAGGCGCTCCACGGCCTGCTGCAGACGACTGCCCGCATCTGAAACGCCACACATCACAGTTGTATTCAGTGACCTGGATCAGCAGCTGAAATACCTTATTTCTCAGTTCATCACTTGTGGTAGGTATGCCATGCACTTTATCTTCCACTTCAGGAAAACAATCTACATTTCGTTAACATAATTTATTATTTAATAAAATAATTTTATAAATGGAAATACAAATCGTGTTCTTACAATGTTAAGCTGTGTCTATGTGTCAGACTTCAGAATTATGGTTTTAAACTTCCTTTAACGATTTTGTTTTATGTTTATATAATAATAAAATAAAAAATAATTATATAAAAAAAAAAGTTAATATAATTTTGTATCTCAGTGTAAGATCACAATAATTTACGTTATTCTATTGGGTATATTTTTTGTGAAAAATGAAATCAAGAAAATAAGCCTCTATTTCGAGCCACCATATAATGGACAGATTTTACAAAGGATATTGACCCATAAAGTTTGCTGCTGATCCCTGTTTGTATGAGTGTAATTTTCACTATGATTTGTATGTGATAAGACATCAGCATTTCAAAAAGAATTAGCTTCAAACCACACACAGAGAAAGTCAGCTATGTTCTCTAAAAGCAATGATTTAAAGGCAAAGGCAAAAGACCACGAATTACTAGAAATCAATGAAGCTAAAAATTACTTCTGAATGTAGTAATTAGTTCAATGAAAAACAACCAAATGTCAGAGATTGCGTTGGGATGGTCTACGAATTAAGGTTTTATATACACTCTAGTACATGTATTTATCATGGTTTGCAGCTGAAATAATGCCTGGCATACCATCAATGAAGTCAATTAAATGATAGTTTCATGGGGGTTTGTTACTTTGTAAAGTAGGTATGAGAGAAAACTTGACACGCTATAAAGCTCAAGAACAGACACAAGAATACTGACGCAAAATATGTATAGGAAATCACACGATCATCTCTCTAAATATCGTCAAACTAGACATCTGACTACTACCAATATACATTTATAGAATGAGACAGGTTATTTAAGAATCAGACAAGAATATAATTGGAAAATGTACATCAAGGCAAGAGGCACACTGGAAATGTTTTACAAAAAGCTATGCTAGCAAATATTACAAAGAGTAGAACGGAGAAAAATATATATGATGTTACAAACATGCTATGGGAGGGCAAAACTTTATTTACAATATTAGTTTTGAAAAAAGGGGGAAGTGACAGGCACATAGGGTCTATTACTTCTTTTTCCTAATTCATAAAATACATTTACTGGACAGAGGAAATATGGCCTTTTGATAACAAACCCGTAATAAAGGTGAGAATTCTTCACTCTTTATTCAGTAATTATCACTCAATTAAGGAACGATCAGTATGAAATATCAGTGAGTGCAATTCCAGTCAAAGAGTTGAAACAAGCTTTTTGTATACTACTTTGAGTGCGGAAGTATAAACGTCTAATAAATGTATGAAATAGAAATTGAACTAAATTCTTGTGAAAAATATTTTAAAAAAAAGTTTTCTAATGAGAGAGATGTGACTGGGTGGTGTGTTTGTGAAATGAATCTGGACCAGAATCCGTCCAGCTATAACTGCATGTACACGAGGCGCCCCCTGGTGTGGTTATTGTGTGTGTCCGATATAGTGGCGGTGTTAGTATGGAGTTAATACCTGCTGCATAAAGCAACCTCTCGGGATCTGAAACAAGGTGTGTTAAGAAGGCCGGCACGTTAGAGGGCATCCAACGCATCACAACAAAGAAGTGGTTTATCAAGCACAAAATCAGAGAAAATGAGGAGGTTTAATAAACGTATGTTAATAATAAACCGTATGTTAATAACTGTGCATACAATAAACCCTTCCTCAAACAAAGCCAACTGGAAACCAACCCAAGATACTTAGATAATGCTAGCATTATCATTAGTTATTATCCCACACATGCTTTATTTCCTTTTAGACTTGACATAGGAAACTTGTACCCGACGCTCTTTCAAGTAACATAAAAATATACACAACGACCGTTGGGTACAATTACGTTCAATTTGTTTTATATTTCAATGGTGTTCTTTATTAGAATTCAAGGTTGGGATAAAATCTTAAACCAATTCAACTGGTTATGGTTGACTAATATGCCGTTTGTTTGACCGCTTTATGATTTCACTCGGCTTCTCCCCGTGAAGTTACTACGAGATCAAACTCGTGGCGTATTAGTCAACCCCAACCACTCTCGTTGGTTTCGTCTATATCATGTCCCCAAACCATGCACTACAAAGTCAAAGCAAACTTAAGTGATAGCCCATTAGATTAGTGTGTCAGTTATAAAAAAGATGTATTCGTCTCGAATCAATTGTAATCACCCGTCATATATTGATATTTAATATAACTAATATATGGTGAACTTCGCACACAAATGACTAATTTTTAATGACACCCAAATAAATACAATTTTTTTTTAAATCAATTTTTTTTTATTAACAAAACAAAGCATGAAATCTATCAGTCTATCATGTAAAAACATCAGACAAATCTGGTTAATTTTGCCAAAAAAATAGAAAATCACTGAAACTCGATAAAGCCTTAGGAGAACCCTTACCAGTATCTGCCCCGAAATGAACAAGTGGTAAATGTTATCAGCAGTCTCCAAATACCATCTCCATTTACTGACTACAGAAAGCCATGCCAATTATCATTAGTGTAATGTCAGCATCTATGAAGCTCGGTCCTAGACTGAGTACCCAGCAGCCACCTTATAGATAGACGTTAAGGAACTTAGAAAGACCTTCAACCAATAACAGCACCAATTCCACACTGGTCAATAGGTATGAATTTTCATAGGGTTATTGTACATGACCTCAGTATCATTACACCAGGGAAAAAAGAAAATATAAATTTGGAAATAAATATGGACTAAGCCTAAGCATATTAACTATAAACATAGATTTGGAAAAGTATTACATTTTTTTTGTTCGGCTGAAGCTAGTTTTTTTTGGCTTGTATTATAAAAAAAGGAAAATATTTCGATGGACTTTGTAATTTTCTCAAGAACCAACCTAATGCCTCACAATCACAAACGGTAAAAGACATGACCAAATATCTACTGGCCCGATCCCTTCCCTCTAAAAAAATTCATTTAAGGAGCGCAATTCGTTTGTTTGGGTAGTTTAATGTCCAATTTTTTCAATTAGACTTACTTTGGTTTACTTAACTAAAATTGGTATATCCTGTTGGAATAACAAAGTATGCTGCCTGGTTGATCCAGGCATCTTTCTCTTCTCGATTATATCTTATCGAAAATCTGATACCCCTTGAAGAAGTCAAGAATTTCTCTCTTGTTAGTGTCATGGAAAACACTGTGCATTCCTGTTACATTCTTTAGAAATTTGAGGAGCGCAGGCCCAAAATATGAAGTTTATGGTATAGGACAGTGCGTATGAACCCTTCAGAGACAGACCTAGTGACCAGCGTGTATTCCCCGGTATACACCTTCATGTTCTGACTGACAGAGCTGTGGGTGTCGCTCCCCGGTATACACCTTCACATTATGACTGATAGAGCTGCGGGTGTCGCTCCCCGGTATACACCTTCACATTATGACTGATAGAGCTGCGGGTGTCGCTCCCCGGTATACACCTTCACGTTCTGACTGACAGAGCTGTGGGTGTCGCTCCCCGGTATACACCTTCATGTTCTGACTGACAGAGCTGTGAGTGTCGCTCCCCGGTATACACCTTCACGTTCTGACTGATAGAGCTGTGGGTGTCGCTCCCCGGTATACACCTTCACTTTATGACTGATAGAGCTGCGGGTGTCGCTCCCCGGTATACACCTTCACGTTCTGACTGACAGAGCTGTGGGTGTCGCTCCCCGGTATACACCTTCATGTTCTGACTGACAGAGCTGTGAGTGTCGCTCCCCGGTATACACCTTCACGTTCTGACTGATAGAGCTGTGGGTGTCGCTCCCCGGTATACACCTTCACTTTATGACTGATAGAGCTGCGGGTGTCGCTCCCCGGTATACACCTTCACCTTCTGACTGACAGAGCTGCGGGTGTCGCTCCCCGGTATACACCTTCACCTTCTGACTGACAGAGCTGTGGGTGTCGCTCCCCAGTATACACCTTCACCTTCTGACTGACAGAGCTGCGGCCGTCGCTCCCCGGTATACACCTTCACATTATGACTGATAGAGCTGTGGGTGTCGCTCCCCGGTATACACCTTCACATTATGACTGACAGAGCTGCGGGTGTCGCTCCCCGGTATACATCTTCACTTTATGACTGACAGAGCTGTGGGTGTCGCTCCCCGGTATACACCTTCATGTTCTGACTGACAGAGCTGTGGGTGTCGCTCCCCAGTAAACACATTCACATTATTATTAATAAAGCTCTCGGTGTGACTCACCTATGATGACCTCCTCGCCGTCGGCGTCTAGCTCGTGGCCCGTGAAGACGCTCTCGTTAATGCGCTGCGACAAGTCAAGTCCCTCGTCCGAGAAACAGGACGCCGCACTCGTCTCCAGCGTCTCCTCCTCCGCCGCGCCACCTGGTGGACCAAATCACACCGTCATTCTTTTATTAAAAATTAATTTATAACTTGAAAAAGGCCACTCAGAAGCCGAACGTTGTAAATTAGGTTCAAATAAAGCCTCAAACCGAATTGGACAGCAGTTGAGTTGTCTAGATAATTGCTATTTTATTAAGATAATTCATTTATCTGTATACATGTGGGGATAAGGTAGGACGTGGCTAGAGAGATAGACAAGATCTTCATTGGTGTATTTCACACTTATAAGCTGCCACTGTTATTATGCCTCTGATTTTACAGTCCACTGATACTACAACTATTTTCATTTCGACGTATTTGGTCCATAATTGTTATGCAAGCCATGAACTGGTAGGGGAAAATTCTAGATTATACAATTAAGAAGAAAATGTACCATTTTTTAAAAGACAAGTAAAAGGAGGCATCAGGAACTTTCAACTTTTCAACGGTGGCAAACAGCATTTTACATATTTTAACACCTTATTCTCCAAACTTCCCACAAATTTAGGAAATAACCTCGATACTCATTAATCTATTTTCATAATGCTGTAAATTTTCTTTTGGGAGAACCAGCCTGTCTTTGTTTGGAAATGTAAGCAGGCATTACTTGTGCTAAAATGGATGTAGAAAATTTGACAAATACTATTTTGTAGTGTGCATCAGGATTGTTTGTTTGTTTGTTTGTGGTTTAACGTCCCAGGGGACCCTGAGGGTATATAGGGACTATCAATGATTTAACTTTTTACTTTCATAGACTTATTTCAGTCAATTCTTGCAACTACATTTGTCTCAGTGTAACACAAGTTTTTCATTTATTCAAATAATATATGTATAATAACTATACTAACAGGGTTAGTGTCGTTGTATGTAAAAATACGCGGTGTAATTGTTAATTAGATTAAACCGATGCCAAAGGCAGAGGGATGATCTTATTGACAATTTTATCAAGTGTTTTTACATACTGTACAACTAGTCTTTTCTTCTAGTCATGCCAATAGAATGACTGTATCCGTACGTCACAGTGTGCCGTACGGTTATACGTATATTGTCACCCAGACGGGAAGCAGCAAGCCACGTGACATTTTACGAACTTAACGCACTAAACGAACCACTTACAAGGTTACTGCACTATGTCTAGCAGGCATTATCAACCTGGACTTAAAGCGATCACAGAGAATTCCTGAGACTTATATTCTTAGGTCGATGAAATTCAAAAATATTTCTCCAATTCTTGAAGACCAGATAAAATTACAAATACAAAAATATCCACCGATTTAAGCATTCATTCACTGAAGACCACCAATGTGGTCATTAATCTGCTCTTCACGGACAGGAAACACCATCTTATTCGTCAGATCAGGGACTGGAATCAGTACGTAATGTGCATACTGAAGAAGAATCCAACAAGTTTTAGTCAAAGTCGTCCTTTTCCAACAGTTTGATGCGGAGTGATATGAACGAGGTGACATCTGAGTGAATATCACGTAGCATTCAAACGAGTTGGACAATAAGGACTTAGACCAAAACGAGTTGATTTCTGTATTTATCTCACCCCTGTACACACTAACAGAATGTACGATACACAGGATATAAACCATGGAGAATGTACTGCAATACTCATAGGGGCATGGAGAACGAGTTCCCAATGTTAAGCCTATGGCACAAAAATACCAGGGGTAAGATAATTCTAATTCCAACATGATCATAGTAACCAATGTGTGCCCATTCTTACCAGTATTAGTCTTATCCTTAATCTACTAAATCTAGTTTAATGAAGTTATTCATATTCAAGATGTACTGTAAGCATCCACATTCACATTTTGGAGCCTATAATATATATATATATATATATATATATATATATATATATATATATATATATATATATATATATATATATAAGCCAGCATGATTTCAGGGCCTGTTCCACTGGGCCGACAGTATGGCCACATCAGTTGTTGCACTTATTGTACCGCTGCCGAGGTAACTCGAGTATAAGAAATGGTGTGGTGGAGTAGGTCACACGCTCAACGGCGGTGGTCACATGATGGTGAAACGATAAAACCGTAAAAATTAGGGTTCATCAAGTGCCCACAAACTCCCTCGCACGGCCACCATCCGCCATCGCCCACAGGACGGGCCTGTTTGTACACTATAAACATGTCCGGCAGACGACCGCCGGCAGACGTCAGATCACAGTAAGCCCGGTGGAAGAGGCCCTTAAGACACATACAACATACAATACATCCACATGGCGCTATCTTACACGGTCCTGTCATGTCAGAGTGTGTTTTTAAAAGCTCCCCACCTTGAGACCGGGGACGAGCACGCTTTCCTCGTGCTTTCTTGTCCAACTTTTCTGTAAGACATGCGTCAGTCCTTTGTAATAACGATGTGCAAACATAACCAACAATCTGTGTGACGCAGAGATGCCAGCGACGAAAATATTCAAAAAGCTGCGTATCACTATTCTACAGGGATGTCAGTTGGGGGGAGAAAAAAAACAGAGATATTTTTTCATGTGGAATCTGCTGCCTCAGAGAGACTGAGAAAACGTAGGAAACACATTGGTGTCCGGTTGAGGGTCCGTATGGAGATTCAAACCACTGTCCTGCTAGCGGGAATGAGACTAAATTAACATCTTTACTAATCAATTATCTTTACATACTGACAATGAAAAATGGAAAGCTGTCATACTTCACTCTTATAGGATGAACATTTAATATATAATAAAAAAAAGAAATCCAGATATAAGTGGAACACTGGCATCTCTGGTACTGACCATAACCAAAAACTGAACAAAAAGAAATATGAATCTCCCATAAAGAAGGTTAACTTAAGAGTAGAACTTTGTAACGATGGCGGGGAACTTTCCGCCAACTCGGGAGAGGACTACCTTGCAGGAAGGTTCTGAGCATGGAGAGGCTAATGGAGGCCGTTCTGCTGGGCTCCAGGTCCCCTGGTGATGCATAAACTGCAGCAAGCAGGGTGCGATCGTACATTATGTTCAGAAAATATCCACGACTTTTTATAGAATTCTTGAAATATTAAAAAAAAAAAAAAATTAAAAAAAAAAAAAAAAGTAATTACCTCATAAAAATTTATCTGGGTTAAGTATGTGAACTTAAATCAATTATAACCCCCCGGAAAAAAACATACAAACTAAATGTACCACTAGAGTTTTGAGGGCATTGGATGTCATGTATTCCAGGAGAGGGCGCCACCATCTTCTATAAGCAGATATAAAGGTTTTGACCCCTTGGAAAGGGTTGATCCCATAAACGATGAAAGGTCGGAATTTTAGCAGGCCACGCTTTGGTTGGCCGACAAAAAAATATACTGGTTCTGATAAGATTCAATGATGCACCAGCTGAGATTGCAGTCTCTTGTCCTGGTCTCAGCCAGTATCATGAGGAAACGTGATTACTGAGCCCGTAGGGATGGCCGTTCGACGTGTTTCATCCCGTAATTACGGCCCTGCCATAGGCAGAGGGCCATAGTTATGGCACGTACTTGGATGAGGCTGTGGTTATGGGATAAAAGAACGGCCATCACTGCGGACTCAGTAATTATGTTTCCTTATTATTATATACCTGAAAATCATGGAGAACTGCAATTTTATGCACAGCCTGACAGTGGGCCCGAACATTATTTATACGTCATGCCTAGCAACGGGCAGTATTTCATACAATTCGTGCACAGGTATATAATGATGCCCACTCACAGAGTAACACAGTGTTCTAAACAACAACTGATGACGTCAGAGCAAGCAGTGCACCATGTTTATGACAGTTAGCTGCGTTGTTTTTTTCCAGGGATACATACACAATATTAACTGGTTTCAGATATAAATGGCTGTATGGTCCGAGGAGTCCATCCGTAGTAATATCCAAGGAGAATACGGCCGTTTTTATTTGAAACCAGTCAATATTGTACTTATAATCAACCTTCCATCTTTGTCGTTAACCAGCTAGGGGACACTTTGGGCACTATTCATCCCTATGCATACTTTATCACAACCTGGCACATACAACATACCCTTATGCGTCCATACAGAGTTCCCATAGGTTTACTCTGGACACCTTCCATCAGATAGGTAATAAAAGTGACGATTAGAGAAACCTGGAGAAGGTTAAGAAGACGAGTGAGGTTTTCACGTACCTCTGGAGCTGGAGGAGGGGAGGTCCGAGTCGCCGCCCACGCCGCTCTCCCGCTGACTGCCGGAAGCAGACGACAACCGGCCGCCGTCCGCCACCACGCCCGCCAGGCGGCGGTTAATGCGCTGCTCCGCCACCAGGTTCGTCTTCACCGTGTCCGACAGGATCTGCAGCAGGCGGTCGTTCGTCCGCTGCAGCGTGTCCCTGCGAGAGGTGTGAGAACGGGTGTGAGAACGGGTGTGAGAACGGGTGTGAGAACGGGTGTGAGAACGGGTGTGGGGACGGGTGTGAGAACGGGTGAAAACGGGTGAGGACGGGTGTGGGAACGGATGTGAGGACGGGTGTGGGAACGGGTGTGAGGACGGGTGTGAGGACGGGTGTGAGGACGGGTGTGAGGACGGGTGTGGGAACGGGTGTGGGAACGGGTGTGAGGACGGGAGTGAGGACGGGTGTGGGAACGGGTGTGAGAGGTGTGAGAACGGGTGTGAGGACAGGTGTGGGGACGGGTGTGAGAACGGGTGTAAGATCATGGGTTATGATGAGGTGGGAGCCAAGAAGAGGCTTCTATAAGGCACATAGCTATTGTGTTATTGAGGCGGCCATCTTGCCCCGCGACGCTAAACAAAACACCAGGTGGCGGCTCCAGTTATCAGGGCTGAGTTATAAATCATACTAGACATACAACTCTAGAGAATGCACTCTCCATGTCAACGGATATTATAAAAATATTTTTTTTTGGTTTGCCATAAAAGGGTTTCAGCCTTAATCTATAGATTATGACAGAGGAAATTAGTGGTTGTCCCCCAACGACAGTGGCGCTATATTACAATTTCCTGGCGAATGATGGCGAGACTAGCAATCACTGTGTGCCCTATAGAATATAGCCTATCGACAATTCACCCTTGATTCTCAGTGATCTACAGTCAGCTACAATTCGCTATAATCGGTTACCACATATCCAATTAAATCTGAGATGAATTCAGGCAAAAGTCCACATATACCGAAGTCAGAGAATTATCTTTACTTCCCACACCATATATAGAAGGCATTTGATATAGCAATGGTGATAACGAGGTAGGCTTTTTATAGAAAGTGGTTTAATATCCCTGAAGGTAAAGGTACCATAACTACCACTGCTGGGGATGAAGGAGAAAGATGGCTGTACACCACACCACACAGACATGGTAGGAGAAGGATTGGCCTTTGATATACCAGTAAATCTACCACTGCTGGGGATAAAGGAGAAAGGTGGTTGCACACCACACCACAAAGACATGGTATGAGAAGGACTGGCCTTTGATATAGCAGTAAATCTACAACTGCTGGGGATGAAGGAGAAAGGTAGCTGTACGCCACACCACACAGACATGGTATGAGAAGGATTGGCCTTTGATATAGCAGTAAATCTACCACTGCTGGGGGTGAAGGAGAAAGGTGGCTGTATACCCCACCTCACAGACATGGTATGAGAAGGACTGGCCTTTGATATAGCAGTAAATCTACAACTGCTGGGGATGAAGGAGAAAGGTAGCTGTACTACACACCACACAGACATGTTATGAGAATGTATGGCCTTTGATATAGCAGTAAATATAACAGTGCTAGGGATGAAGGGAGAAAGGTGGCTGCAGTGGGACTCGAACCCTTCACCTTGTGATAACGAGTCCCGTGCTCAGATCACGCGGGCGGCCCGCTCTCTGAGCGACTCACCTGTCGTGCGTGAGCTGCTCCAGGTCGACCTGCACCATCCGGTCGCGGTTGAGGTCGCTCTGCTCCGAGGCGTGCCAGCGCGCCGCCATCTGGTCGTACTCCTCGCGCTGGTCCTTCAGCTGCTGCTCCAGGGTGGCGATGTTCTCCTGAGACTGCGGCACCAACCAGGCGTTACATCTCACGTTAATAGTCTCAGAGTAATCGTAATAGTAGCGAAACATTTATCTAAAATGTGTCTTCGTAACTGGTCCCATATAGTGGTCTAGACGGCAAAGGTTCAAAGTCTTAAGAATTATGAGCTGATTTTGGAAAGCTGAGTTTAGTTACTTATACCCAGGACTCACTAGGCGAGAGTGAATGCTATGAATTTTGTGAGCCCGCAACCGTACGGCAGGCGGCAACAGGAGGGTCCTGTACACGAAAACTGTGCAGGCGGGACACTTGTACTGGACAGCGATCAATGTTCGGTGTCACTAGGACACACGCTTCCTCAAAGTGCCAAGTGGGTGTATTGAAATTCTTATTTTCCAGCAGTTTTAACAATTATCTATCGATAGCGACCTTTGATAATATATATAGAACCAACCTTCAAAGATCTTCTGTGACAATTTTACTAATGTAGCTGTAAGTTTTGAGAATTTATGTAATCTCGCAGACCCTTTAATTTGATCTTTAAGATGCGACAGATGAGACATGTGGTGTGATAACGAAACTATTCTGAGTTTGTTGGCATATTTAACATCCCAGGGGACTGAGCGTATATAGCAACTATCGCGAGTTTCTGCATTCCACTCTAGTTTTACACCACAGGGTAGGTGATCGAATCTATAAGATAACAGCAGGAAGAAATCTCACCCCTACACATTTACCGAGGTGAGAGTTCTTTTACTTCCCACACCACATAGACATAGGAGGAAAGGACTGGCTTTTGATATAACAGTAAATCTACCACTGTTTGGGGTGAAGGAAAAAGGTGGCTGCAACCCACCACACCACATGGCTATAGTATGAGAAGGACCGGCCTTTGATATAGTAGTAAATCTGGGGGTGAAGGAGAAAAGCGGCTGCAGTGGGACTCAAATCCCCAAAGTCCTAAAACCTTGGGAATACGAGTCCAGTGCCTTAACCACTGAACTCTCCACCCCCGTGTAGCAGTCAGTCTACGTGTTATAATGAGACACGTTAAGAGACGTGCGCGTGACACGTACCTTGCCGAGGTCGTCGCCCCGCTCGGCGAGCAGCTGAGACAGGCGCCCGATCTGGTCCATGCGGCGCGTGAGTTCATCCTCCGTGCCCTCTGGCGGCAGGTCGCGCGGAGACCGGTCGTCGAGGTGCGCCCTCAGCTCCTCGATCTGGTCCTCCAGGGTGTCGCGCACCCGCCCCACCTCCTCCTGTCACAATCACATCATGTTACAGTGTGGTAAGATGATAAAAGGTATTTAGAAATACTATAATACACTATCGTAAAACTGGATGAGTTTTAATCTTGGCCACGGTATGTCACAA
The DNA here is from genome assembly GCA_950022655.1 of Alentia gelatinosa. Classification (NCBI taxonomy): domain Eukaryota; kingdom Metazoa; phylum Annelida; class Polychaeta; order Phyllodocida; family Polynoidae; genus Alentia; species Alentia gelatinosa. The sequence continues at coordinate 55,580,209 of OX465588.1, forward strand.
CTCGAGTTTGGCATAGTGACTTCATGAGGCGAAGTCCGGAGCCAAAACTCCAGGAGTGGCATGCGGTGGCCATGATTAAAACGAATCAGGTTTTGATTTTATTCTACCCTGTCTCCTCGATTTTGGAATATTAAGTGATAACAATTCTGTATGCCACTAGTGGCATATAAAAATCCATATGCCAGTCAGCGTGGCATACGGAAATTCAATGTTAAGCATATGGGATTATATATTAGGGGTAGGATAAATCGTTATACATAATGACGGTATTGCAATATGATATTGGAGAACCACCACAAACAATATGTTAGTAAACACATGATTACGCAAGGTGTTTATCTCATAGGGAATATAAATGATCTAGCGAGCAGAGTGGTCCTACAAGTTATCGGTGTATAATGATGTCTGTATATCGCTGAGTGGTCCTACATGTTAACGGTATATAACTATGTCTGTATATCGCGGAGTGGTCCCACATATTAATGGTATATTATGTCTGTATATCGCGGGGTGGTCATACATGTTAACAGTATGTAATGGTCCTACATGTTAATGGTATATCATGATGTCTGTATATCGTGGAGTGGTCCTACATGTTCACGGTATATAACTATGTCTGTATACCGCGGAGTGTGGTCCAACAGGTTATTGGTATATAACGGTGTCCGTATATCGTGGAGTGGTCCTACATGTTATCGGAATATAATGATGTCCGTATATCATGGAGTGGTCCTACATGTTCACGGTATATCATGATATCTGTATACTGCAGAGTGGTCTTACAGGTTAATGGTGTATAATGATGTCTGTATATCGTGGAGGGGTCCTACATGTTATCAGTATATAACTATGTCCGTATATCGTAGAGTGGTCCTACATGTTCACGGTATATTATGTACGTATATCATGGAGGGGTACTACATGTTAATGTCATATCATGTACGTATATCGTGGAGTGGTCCTACATGTTACCAGTATATAATGTTCGTATATCGTGGAGGGGTCCTACACGTTAACAGTATATAACTATGTCCGTATACTGCGGAGTGGTCCTACATGTTCACGGTATATAATGTCCGTATATCGTGGAGTGGTCCTACATGTTCAGGGTATTTAATGATGTCCGTATATCGTGGAGTGGTCCTACATGTTAACAGTATATAATGTCCGTATATCGTGGAGTGGTCCTACATGTTCACGGTATATAATGATGTCTGTATCTGATATTGGTATATAACTATGTCTGTATATCGCGGCGTGGTCCTACATGTTAACAGTATATAACTATGTCTGTATACCGTGGAGGGGTCAGTAATGTCCAGTGTCTCGGCGCGTACTACACGAGTTCACCACCACTCAGTGACAGCTGTGAGTGACAGACACGCCACATGCCGCACAGGGCCGTCTAGTCAGAGTACAACAAGTACTCACTGTGAACTAGACACCCTACGGCCGGCGACACGCCCACTCCACACACCCCCCTCCCTCCCACACACACACACACACTGTCTGACCATCCACACACACCCCTCCCCCCGTCCTCCCACACACACAGCCCCCGCCCTCCGTCTCCTAAGGTATTTCAGGTAGGATCATATTTGATGGTGTGGTATTATAAAAAATATTCTTTTCACCAAAATTCCTGAAAACTACTTCTTCTCACTCTTTATCTCTAATACATTTGTTTTTAGGCTGAGCTAGCCAACATGATGATAATCTAGTTAACCACAAAGAAGAAGACAAAAGGAAAACCAGAAGTAATTTGAAAATTGGCTTCCACTTATCTTTCCATACATTATCTGACCAAATAGAATAATTCCCACCGATGCCTGTCCTCACGCGTTCTATCTGCACTACCATGACCACATTTTCTCACATCACATGTGCCCCGATTACGTTGCCTTCTCTCCTTCTGTTTTCTACTGATAAACTTCTCTCGAAAAAAAAGGGAGAAGAAAAAAAAACTTGTCGTTTTCCGTTTTCCCCACTTCCCTGCTGAGCATGTTTTGCTACCAGTCCCAACACTGTCCACTCATTCTTCCGTTATACATTGTTTTATAGACTGGCTTCAGTCCCTTTGTCCTGTGCCAAACCCTCTTCATACCTCACCCCTCCTCACCGGAACACATGCCGTTTCCTGGGCCTGTTAGGAACATACCGAAATGTCATAATGTTTCTATCTGTACAAATGTACATACTTATCAAAGTCAATAGTAAACAGAATAAATTCAAAGTCCGCTTTCCCATTACAAACTTGTTGCTGATGTTTCTGCAATGGCAGCAAGTTGCTAATACATGGAGTTACTACATATTTCCCACTTTCCGACTATGCCCTGATATATTTCAAACGTCTTTGAAATTGAATCGCAAGAGACTAGTGCCCTTTTTGTCGGAATCCAGTCGCTGACTCAAGCGCAAACAACGGAGGGGTAGGGCAATAGTCACCGATGATTTTGCATTTGACGTTCCAACTGAATGCCCCTAACTCGGTGAGTGGGACCCGGGTTTAACGGTATGACGGCGGGAGGTGGAGTCCGCCCAGCTGTGAACTGACCCGGTTCAGTGTGAAGTGTGTCCACTCAGACCTCCTCCTCGTCCCGTTCTGCACCTAATTACCTCAATACAGTCGGCCAGTACGTGTCTTATATCTCACTTAAACGTATGATTATTACTGTCCCAACGAGAACTCTAGTACTAGGTTTTGGAAACATTGGATTTGTTGGGTTCAAGACTTCTATCTTCCACTGACTATGGAGGCTTGATACTTAAGCTACAGGGACTGTGTATCTCACAGGGCGGAGACTACGGGTGTTCGTGATCTCCGGGAGATTAAGGGATGTCAGCAGCCCTTGAAGAAAATCCCTCAAGTCATCTGAGAGACAAACTCTCCGCCTCCCCTACCACCCCACCGGACTACAACAAACAAGCTTACTGGGAACTCAAAAACGATGAAAGCTGTGTCCCTTGGTGAGGACATAGATATAGAGAAAGACCCTCTGTATATCTATGGTGAGGAGGACTGGTATTACAGTATGTGCTCTCCAAGCAGAGCCCTACCTTCCATGTCCTATTGATGTTAGACAATATATGTGCATGGGAGATTGTAGTATGACGCTGGTTCCTGGTGTTAGCTCTATATTCAATGTGGTTTGTATGGTAACAGTGCAAGGGTTTCAGGGATTTCAGGGATTTTCATCCATGCATTATGAGGGGCTTGTCAGGGAAAACCCTGAAAATCATGAAAGTAATAATGCACACATTTATGGGGGAAATCGGGTATATTGGGTTCCTGAAACAATATGGGATTGACATAAACAGGTTCTATAGAGGCTTTTATATAGTGAGGACACTATTTCTGTGTTTTTAAAAAAACCCTGACTTCAGAGATCTCCCTGAACTCTGACATCCCTGTTACAGAAGCCTGCGGTGAGTTGAGAGAAGTCCGGCAAAGTCCGGCAAAGTCCGGAAAAATACCGGCGGCTGCAGACCCTGCATTACACAATTCTCGGATAGTGCCATTATTTACTGACCCTGAAGTCCCCACATTGAGTAACCCCTGACTGACTTGTTTCAGGTATCAGAAGGTGAGTTATACACAGAACAGGAGACTGACCTGCTTCTCTCTCTCCACCTGACCCTGAAGTCCCCACATTGAGTAACCCCTGACTGACTTGTTTCAGGTATCAGAAGGTGAGTTATACACAGAACAGGAGACTGACCTGCTTCTCTCTCTCCACCTGACCCTGAACTCCCCACACTGAGTAACTCGTAACTGACCTGCTTCTCTCTCTCCACCTGACCCTGAACTCCCCACATTGAGTAACTCGTAACTGACCTGCTTCTCTCTCTCCACCTGACCCTGAACTCCCCACATTGAGTAACTCGTAACTGACCTGCTTCTCTCTCTCCACCTGACCCTGAACTCCCCACATTGAGTAACTCGTAACTGACCTGCTTCTCTCTCTCCACCTGATCCTGAACTCCCCACACTGAGTAACTCGTAACTGACCTGCTTCTCTCTCTCCACCTGACCCTGAACTCCCCACACTGAGTAACTCGTAACTGACCTGCTTCTCTCTCTCCACCTGACCCTGAACTCACCACACTGAGTAACTCGTAACTGACCTGTTTCTCTCTCTCCACCTGACCCTGAACTCCCCACACTGAGTAACTCGTAACTGACCTGCTTCTCTCTCTCCACCTGACCCTGAACTCCCCACATTGAGTAACTCGTAACTGACCTGCTTCTCTCTCTCCACCTGACCCTGAACTACCCACATTGAGTAACTCGTAACTGACCTGCTTCTCTCTCTCCAGCCGGTCGCGGAGATTTTCCAGCTCAGCCGCCAACTTCTGCTCCGCCTCTCGCCGGTACTTCTCCGCCGACTCCTGAAATAACGACCGGCCAATGGTTTACCAGGAGAATTTGTATTTTCATATATATTTTTATCTATTTACTTATTTATCTAATCCTTTTTTTTATCTAATCTAATTTTTTTCTTTTACAAATTTCTGTCATGTATTCCAGGGATAACAGTTGAGGCCTGAACAAAAGGAGGGAATATTTATTATGACAAACACATGACGAAACATGGCCCTTTCTTTATCATCATATCCCATATAAATTCATTTATTCATTTTATTTCTATTTATTACTTCTCTTTTTTAATTTATTTTTTAATTTCTTTTTTTTACAAATTTCTGTCATGTACTCCAGGGATGTCAGTGAGGCCAGAACAAAAGGAGGGAATATATTTATGACAATAAACATGACAACATGGCTGCTGACTGAGCTGGTGTGAGTAACTCACTGCGTGGAACTTCTCCACGAAGCCCAGTTTCTGCTGGTGCTCCTGCTCCAGCTGCTGCAGCTCCTCCTCGTGCTGCTGAGAGAGCTGCTCCAGAGCCTGCTGCTGGGACGACGCCCCGCCCGGGTCGTCTACGCCACCTGGTATGAGGGAAGGTACACCGAGTGAGTAATTATCACTAACATATTCAGGTTATAATCAGGGTCGTCTACGCCACCTGGTATGAGGGAAGGTACACCGTGTTAGTAATTATCACTAACATATTCAGGTTATAATCAGGGTCCTCTACGCCACCTGGTATGAGGGAAGGTACACCGAGTGAGTAATTATCACTAACATATTCAGGTTATAATCAGGGTCGTCTACGCCACCTGGTATGAGGGAAGGTACACCGTGTTAGTAATTATCACTAACATATTCAGGTTATAATCAGGGTCGTCTACGCCACCTGGTATGAGGGAAGGTACACCGAGTGAGTAATTATCACTAACATATTCAGGTTATAATCAGGGTCGTCTACGCCACCTGGTATAAGGAGAAGGTACACCGTGTTAGTAATTATCACTAACATATTCAGGTTATAATCAGGGTCCTCTACGCCACCTGCTATAAGGGGAAGGTACACCGAGTTAGTAATTATCACTAACATATTCAGGTTATAATCAGGGTCGTCTACGCCACCTGGTATAAGGAGAAGGGACACCGTGTTAGTAATTATCACTAACATATTCAGGTTATAATCAGGGTCCTCTACGCCACCTGCTATGAGGGAAGGTACACCAAGTAATTATCACTAACATATTCAGTTTATAATCAGGGTCGTCTACGCCACCTGGTATGAGGGAAGGTACACCGAGTGAGTAATTATCACTAACATATTCAGGTTATAATCAGGGTCGTCTACGCCACCTGGTATAAGGAGAAGGTACACCGTGTTAGTAATTATCACTAACATATTCAGGTTATAATCAGGGTCCTCTACGCCACCTGCTATAAGGGGAAGGTACACCGAGTTAGTAATTATCACTAACATATTCAGGTTATAATCAGGGTCGTCTACGCCACCTGGTATAAGGAGAAGGTACACCGTGTTAGTAATTATCACTAACATATTCAGGTTATAATCAGGGTCCTCTACGCCACCTGCTATGAGGGAAGGTACACAAAGTAATTACCACTAACATATTCAGTTTATAATCAGGGTCGTCTACGCCACCTGGTATGAGGGAAGGTACACCGAGTTAGTAATTATCACTAACATATTCAGGTTATAATCAGGGTCGTCTACGCCACCTGCTATGAGGGGAAGGTACACCGAGTTACTAATTATCACTAACACATTCAGGTTATAATGAGGATCGTCTACGCCACCTGGTATGAGGGAAGGTACACCAAGTAATTATCACTAACATATTCAGGTTATAATCAGGGTCGTCTACGCCACCTGGTATGAGGGAAGGTACACCGAGTTAGTAATTATCACGAACATATTCAGGTTATAATCAGGGTCGTCTACGCCACCTGGTATAAGGGAAGGTACATCGAGTGAGTAATTATCACTAACATATTCAGGTCATAATCAGGGTCGTCTACGCAACCTGGTACGGGGGAAGGTACACTGAGTTAGGCAGGTGCCTGGTGAATGTTGATGAGCTGTGTCTCGTAGCGATTTAACATGTTTGGGTTACAGTTACTCAGTGACTGTGCCTCGTTGTAATACTAACATGTTTGGGTTATGGGTACTCAGTAACGTACCTGGTGAATGTTGATGCGCTGTGTCTCGTTGTAATACTAACATGTTTGGGTTATGGTTACTCAGTGACTGTGCCTCGTTGTAATACTAACATGTTCGGGTTATGGTTACTCAGTAACGTACCTGGTGAATGTTGATGCGCTGTGTCTCGTAGCGATTTAACATGTTTGGGTTACGGTAACTCAGTGACTGTGTCTCGTTGTAATACTAACATGTTCGGGTTATGGTTACTCAGTAACGTACCTGGTGAATGTTGATGCGCTGTGTCTCATAGCGATTTAACATGTTTGGGTTACAATTACTCAGCACGTACCTGGTGAATGTTGATGCGCTGTGTCTCGTAGCGATTTAACATGTTCGGGTTACCGGTACTCAGTAACGTGCCTGGTGAATGTTGATGCGCTGTGTCTCGTAGGGATTTAACATGTTCGGGTTACGGGTACTCAGTAACGTACCTGGTGAGTGATGATGTGCCGTGTCTCGTTGTAATACTAACATGTTTGGGTTACTGTAACTTAGTGACTGTGTCTCGTTGTAATAATAACATGTTTGAGTTAGGGGTACTCAGTAACTGTGTCTCGTTGTAATACTAACATGTTTGGGTTACAGTAACTCAGTGACTGTGTCTCGTTGTAATACTAACATGTTTGGGTTACGGTAACTCAGTGACTGTGTCTCGTTGTAATACTAACATGTTTGGGTTACGGTAACTCAGTGACTGTGTCTCGTTGTAATACTAACATGTTTTGGTTAGGGTTACTCAGTGACGTACGTGGTGAGTGATGAGGAGCTGTGTCTCATTGTAATGCTAACATGTTTGGGTTACAGGTACTCAGTGACAGTGTCTCGTTCTAATACTAACATGTTCGGGTTACGATAACTCAGCACGTACCTGGTGAATGTTGATGCGCTGTGTCTCGTAGCGATTTAACATGTTCGGGTTACGGTTACTCAGTGACGTACCTGGTGAGTGATGAGGAGCTGTGTCGCGCAGTGTTTTGATCTCGTGCTCGTACTTCTCGCGCATCTCTTGAAGCGCCTTCTCAGCGTCATCGTTACTGCGCTCCAACTCCTCCTCCAGAAAGTGGATCTGGTCTGAAATCAAAGAAAATAGCCTTGTTATCACTGTAATGGAACTTTCACTCTGGTAAAGTACAGGGATTTCCACTACAACATCCGCCCCTGCGTCAACTAAGATACTTTGAGGCACAATGTTGATGCACCCCTCTCATAAAATTTCACACTCTCTAAGTGGTATTCTGTACAAGGTTCTCACTACGCTCTATGGGAGAAGTATTCTTAACGAACTAAGCTTAGAGCCTTGAGAATCCACTGGCCTGCTTCCCGTGCTAAACATGTACATCAGATTCCTATCATGATGCCACCTAGCGGGAATACTGCGTACTTGGCGCCCTAGTGGCTTTATTCTGACTGGAATACAGAATACCACTTAGAGAGTGTGAGATCCTATGAGAGGGGTGCACCAATCCCACCTATTTAAATTATGACTCCATCCACAAAGCCTCGGACATGTCTCATTGCTCACAGTCCCGGTAATTCAGTCCTTTAACCAATCTAGTCCAGCACATACTCCATTATGATGCTCCACAGTATATTCTCAGTCTAGGAAACGGGAAATAAACAGGAATCAAATTATATTACTATTCTGTAAGTGTCATTTTAATCCTCAGTCATTAATAATCCTATTCCATGTCTATGACCTTCCTCTGGCCCGGATTTACAAGTCACAGCCGGGATTATAGATGGTGTGGGGGGGGGGGGGGGGTCATGACCTTTGTTAGCTCAGTGCATGGGAGAAATTATTATTATCAAATATCGATTTAGGAAAGAATAAGAAGGATTGGTCTTTGATATTGCAGTAAGTCTACCACTGATGGGGATGAAGGAGAAAGGTGGCTGTACACCACACCACATAGACATGGTATGAGAAGGACTGGCCTTTGATATAGCAGTAAGTCTACCACTGCTGGGGATGAACGAGAAAGGTGGCTGTACACCACACCACATAGACATGGTATGAGAAGGACTGGCCTTTGATATAGCAGTAAGTCTACCACTGCTGGGGATGAACGAGAAAGGTGGCTGTAGTGGGACTCAAACCCACAACATCCTGCTTACTAGCGCAGGCTGTTGGGTGTAAGTCAGGCCACTGTGTATGGGTCAGACTGAGAGGTGGGGGCGTGGTCGGTGGATCTGGTCATGTGTTGTTGTTGTTGTTGTTGTTGTTGTTGTTGTTGTTGTTTGGGTAGTTTAACATCCAATATGTTCTATTAGACTTACTTTGGGTTTGACCGAATCTATGAGATGAATTTATGTAGAAATCTCACCCCCACATTTACCGAGGTAAGCGTTCTTGTCATTCCCACACCACATAGACATGGTATGAGAGCGAGTGTGTGTGGGGAGCATCAAGTAGCCTCATTAACTCTCAGCACTAAGTATAAGCGGAGTTAATCCTGATACTCAACCCACAGCTCTGCCCTGACCTCTGACCTCTTTCCTGAACCCGGTTCCTTCATTCTTTACAACAGCTTGTTTCTCCTCCCCTGACCTCCCATTCTGTGCATTGCCATTCCTTCCCCAGTCGAGACCATATGTCTTTATCATCTACCTAGTGCAAAGTTTCCCTAGAAAACACATAGTGACATACTCGGCGCATACACTCTATGGGGTGCATACAGAAAATAAGTGCGTCCGGCAAAATAGTTCATAACTAAAATCAACTGATATCAACATGCCACTTGTCCAGAAAAGGTGGATAATAAATACAATATAGACTGGTATCAGATAAAAGCGGCTGTATGCTCCTCGGAGTTGGACTCTACACAAAATCCTCGCGTACGCTCGGATATTACTGCGCGTCAACTCCTCGGAGCATACGGCCGCTTGTATCTGAAACCACATCGCCCTCTGTTGCTGTCTTCTCTGAACTTTGCCCTTCCTTTCATTGCTGAGTCTGGTTTTCTCGTTTCCCTCTGGTGGCATCCCCACATCTCGGTCAAACCCTACATTACCTCTCTCCACATAGCGATGACTCAGTACCCTACTTACATACACCAGTTACTATCAGTGTGCTGCTGATAGAGAAGAGAATGGTATGCACGTGATAAAGCATGCCCCGCGTTAGGTAAAATGTTCATCTCCACTGAGGACAGGGCTGGTTACACTGGCTAGCCCCGTGTAAACAGATGATGCTCTCGGCACATGATAATCTTTAGACCTAACCCTGCCTTTATGTCCACTGAGAGTAAATTGATATGAGAAGTACGCAAAGTTTCTGAGGAATCTGACACCCGAATACCCCATCTACATCTTGTATTACCAATAGATTAAAGAAGGGATGCACAGAGAATTACCCCCCCCCCCCCCCCCCCTCCACACACACACACCCACCGGCTGTCACGTATTCCAATCCTTATCAGCTGGATTCCTGAGGGTAAGAACTAGAGTGGTGACGTGACCTCCACCCCCTCAGTGAGGACGTACTTCATGGACATACACTGTCCAGTTCACATACACTGTCCAGTTCACATACACTGTCCAGTTCACATACACTGTCCAGTTCACATACACTGTCCAGTTCACATACACTGTCCAGTTCACATACACTGTCCAGTTCACATACACTGTCCAGTTCACATACACGGTCCAGTTCACATACACGGTCCAGTTCACATACTGTCCAGTTCACATACACTGTCCAGTTCACATACACGGTCCAGTTCACATACACTGTCCAGTTCACATACACGGTCCAGTTCACATACACTGTCCAGTTCACATACACGGTCCAGTTCACATACACGGTCCAGTTCACATACACTGTCCAGTTCACATACACTGTCCAGTTCACATACACTGCCCAGTTCTCATACACTGTCCAGTTCACATACACTGTCCAGTTCACATACACGGTCCAGTTCACATACACTGTCCAGTTCACATACACTGTCCAGTTCACATACACTGTCCAGTTCACATACACTGTCCAGTTCACATACACTGTCCAGTTCACATACACTGTCCAGTTCACATACACTGTCCAGTTCACGTACACTGTCCAGTTCACGTACACTGTCCAGTTCACGTACACTGTCCAGTTAACATACACTGCCCAGTTCACATACACTGTCCAGTTCACATACACTGTCCAGTTCACATACACTGTCCAGTTCACATACACTGTCCAGTTCACATACACTGTCCAGTTCACATACACTGTCCAGTTCACGTACACTGTCCAGTTCACATACACTGTCCAGTTCACGTACACTGTCCAGTTAACATACACTGCCCAGTTCACATACACTGTCCAGTTCACATACACTGTCCAGTTCACATACACTGTCCAGTTCACATACACTGTCCAGTTCACATACACTGTCCAGTTCACATACACGGTCCAGTTCACATACACTGTCCAGTTCACATACACGGTCCAGTTCACATACACTATATACAGAACGATGCACGATGCGTGGCCTGGTTAACGCATCCCAACCCCGATCAGCTGGAGCCCTGAGGGTGGGACTACCGTGTAGGACTGCTATCAGTAACCCACCCTTATCTCCCTTTTATCAGCTGCAGCCCTGAGGGTGGTAACTGCTGTGTAGGATACAGGGACTGCTATCAGTAACCCACCCTTATCTCCCTTTTATCAGCTGCAGCCCTGAGGGTGGGACCTGCCGTGTAATAAGGGACGTAGGACACAGGAGCTGTTATCTGTACCTCACCCTTATCTTATCAGCTGAGTGACTCACCTGTGTTCTGTGAGCTGCTCCTGATATCAACCCGGGACCAGGGAACCCACACCGGCCTGTCAACTAGCACAGAGTCGTCTACGTGTAAAGTCCTACGTCCCCCGCTCCTAACTGCTCACGTTCAACTCGCGGCACTTCCTCGCGGAAGTCGCCGAGTAGCTCGGGTTCTCCCCGGGTTCCCCCCTGACACACTGAGCTACTGCTCCACGACCCAGAATACACACACTCTCCCAGCAGATACCGGGATGTCAGCTGTGTGTTCACTCTCCAAGCAGATACCGGGATGTCAGCTGTGTGTTCACTCTCCAAGCTGATACCGGGATGTTAGCTCTGGGTACAGTCTCCAAGCCGATACCGGGATGTCAGCTGTGAGTACACTTTTCAAGCGGATACCAGGACGTCAGCTGTGTACACTTTCCAAGCCGATACCAGGATGTCAGCTGTGTGTACACACTGCGCCGCTCCGGTTTATTGTGCCGCAAAACGAGCTTCTGTAGGTTGCTCTAGCGGTGCAGTGTGCTGTGTGTACACTCTCCAAGCTGATACCGGGATGTCAGCTGTGTGTTCACTCTCCTAGCAGATACCGGGATGTCAGCTGTGTGTTCACTCTCCAAGCAGATACAGGGATGGCAGCTACACTCTCCATGCCGATACCGGGATGTCAGCTGTATGTACAATCTCCAAGCACCGGGATGGGAGCTGTAAGTGACCTGCTGCCACACGCTCAGTCACATACACCCCACTACAGCCACTCCGATATGTGATGTGTATTAAGTGATAAACAAATGCTTATCCGTGGTGCATTCCTGAAAACTTTGTAGGAGACCTGGATGCTTATAGGTCAGTTTTGTCACGGACTCTATGGAGGTCCGTGGTTTTGTGTTTCAATTTATAAAGATGTTTATAAGTTCATGACTGTGTGGTATTCTGAGGCTGATGACTGGTTTTGATGTGTCATGCTGTCTTGGCATACAAGTTTATAACCAGTTAGCCTTGTGTGGCATTCTGAGGCTGCTGAAGAGTTTTGTTAGGCCTGATTCCCACTAGGAGATTCTTGCCCCAGAGACGGCAGAGTCGCCGGGAAACGCCAGTCACACAGCGAGTGGAGGGCACAGTCGGCGACAAGCGGCGTGTGAATTTCAAACATGTTTAAAATTAAAAGCAAGGCCCTACACAATACTGACATAGATGCCCACTACAATACCAATGTCCCTAATGGCCTGGATGATGTAGAGGTCACCATTGTGGACTTTATCCACACGGTCCCGGAATCCAATTGGGATACAAAATTCTCTTACAGGAATGCCAGTTGACGTTGAAAAAAAGACACGTGATAAATCTGTTTACCTTTGAAAAAGAAAAAGGATTTTATGATCTGAATTAATTGAGTTATTGCCATGTGGACAATAACAGAGACTACTCCAAAAACCATGAAAGGGACACACAACCGCTTGTGCCGACACCTGGTGTTAACCACTGGGAGTTACACTCTTCCTATCCAGGGCGGAAGCTTACAAAAAACAGTCTTCAACTGCTGGGGATGAAGGGGAAAAGTGGCTATCGTGGGACTTGAACTGCAATGTTGTGATTACAAGAACAATGCCTCAACCACAGAGCTAACTCTCCGGCCATAAATGTGGAGAGAAACAGATTGATTATCTTTGATGTCAGGGTTCATTTGAACATTTCTTTATATACATTATGAAAGAAATCCCAAATACTGATATAAGGATTATCTGTTTTAAATATCAGAGGGAAAATTGGCGCCTTTTATAACTCCCATATTGCACTATTTCCAAATAGTTCACTTATGTTCTATTGCTGTTTCTTTCTCTTTTTTTTCGGGCAATTTTTATTAGGGAATATTTGTGTTTCAAAATCACAGAATTCGGCTACAGAGCCGTTCTTCCTTTCTGGCCCTTGCCCCAACTCCTCATTCTAATGGCGGGTGTTTAACCCAATGGGCAATGGTACCATTTTTGTGTAAGTCTTTGGTATGACACGCCCGGGGTTTGAACCCACGACCTCCCATGCTCAAGGCGAACACCCCTACCACTTGGCCACCAAGCTTGCTGTTCTCAAGTGTCAATTGATAAAGTATCACCCATTATTGTTTCTCGCTAGTTTTCCGGGGAAAAGACACCTTCACGAAACTACACTTTAAGTCTCCCAATGACTATTTACACCAAAGCCCTGGAAATCAAACAGAGACACTTGCTGTTTGCTTGCCAGTCCTAGAAGTAAATTGAAACTAAATATTTGAAGTAAAATTAAAGTTTCGCTACAAATAGGACCCATGCTGGCGGTGCGGGCGGCGGGTGGTGGCGGCCGTCAGGTAATGTCTTAACGGGCTGAGTGTAATGGGCCCGCACAATACCCGCCTGTACTGGAGGCCTCGGTCACAATACACCGCACACACCCCCCACCATCACCACCCGCCGCCCGCCCCTCCAGGCCCCACACTGCTAATTTACTTAACGCTACTAATTGTACCACCAATGTTATAGCACCTGGGTATTAGTATTCCCTCCAACACCTTAAAACCTCGAGGCATGCCCAGCCGTTTGTAAGGAACCCGCCCGGGGGAGTCAAACGGGTTCTGAGGGGAGCGCGGGTGAATGGGGTTCTATGGGGATTACGGTTGTAACTCTTCGCTGAGAGATTTGAGGTGGATTCGGGGGCAGGAGAAGGCTCCAGGCGATGACCTCTACACGGAGCAGGGTCAGGCCGCTGTTTATTTGTTTACTGACATAATCGGCACAAGATTGCCCTGTAGAATCGGCAAATCGGTTACATTCAGTCCCTTCAATCTTAAGTGGAAAACACAATGTACGATCTAGTTTCCAACATCCTTAATCCTAAGCTAGTCTTTGTGACCAACGAGTATAGATACTCGTTGTTGTGACTGGGTGTTACACTCATGGTGGATGAGGCAATACTCTCGCTATCAGTTGTGTATTACTACGTGTCAAACACTCGTGGTTTACAGCCGTCCGGTCATAAAACCATCGATTATTGTATATGTGAATCTGTTGTTAATGTATATTTTTATGTATATATGATCGCCTTTGTCACTGGTGCATATATGGTATATGTTAAAGTACTATCACAAATCACCATTTACCAACCAATAATAATCTGCACTGGCCAATAATTGATATACAGGTCTATATGTATAACAATGAACTATCAATCCATATCAAAAACCTCATTCCACCGATTCCATTACAACCATATGTATTTCTCTTAATACTCCAAATTACTTTCACATTGGCAATTGGAATGGACAGGAGTGTGAATGATTTGAATCTGCCTGGCCCCAGAAATCCTAACTCAGTTCTCCCTGTGGCAGATATAAGCTTGCAATATAACAATAATGTTGTGTGTAAATGACAGATATTACTTAATATAAGGTCGCAATACAACAATAATGCTGTCCGTAAATGGCAAATATTACTTAATATAAGGTTGCAATATAAGAATAATGCTCCATAAATGGCAGATATTACTCAATATAAGGTCGCAATATAACAATAACACTGCCTGTAAATGGCAGATATTACTACTTAATAAATCTTAATACAAGGTCGCAATATAACAATAATGCTGTCTGTAAATGGCAGATATTACTCAATATAAGGTCGCAATATAACAATAATACTGCCTGTAAATGGCAGATATTACTACCTAACAAATCTTAATATAAGGTCGCAATATAACAATAATACTGCCTGTAAATGGGAGATATTACTCAATATAAGGTCGCAATATAACAATAACACTGCCTGTAAATGGCAGATATTACTACCTAATAAATCTTAATATAAGGTCGCAATATAACAACAATACTGCCTGTAAATGGCAGATATTACTCAATATAAGGTCGCAATATAACAATAATACTGCCTGTAAATGGCAGATATTACTACCTAACAAATCTTAATATAAGGTCGCAATATAACAATAATGCTGCCGGTAAATGGCAGATATTACTACCTAATAAATCTTAATATAAGGTCGCAATATAACAAAAATGCTGTCTGTAAATGGCAGATATTACTCAATATAAGGTCGCAAACTAACAATAATACTGCCTGTAAATGGCAGATATTACTCAATATAAGGTCGCAATATAACAATAATACTGCCTGTAAATGGCAGATATTACTACCTAACAAATCTTAATATAAGGCCGCAATATAACAATAATGCTGCCTGTAAATGGCAGATATTACTCAATATAAGGTCGCAATATAACAACAATACTGCCTGTAAATGGCAGATATTACTCAATATAAGGTCGCAATATAACAATAATACTGCCTGTAAATGGCAGATATTACTACCTAACAAATCTTAATATAAGGCCGCAATATAACAATAATGCTGCCTGTAAATGGCAGATATTACTCAATATAAGGTCGCAATATAACAACAATACTGCCTGTAAATGGCAGATATTACTCAATATAAGGTCGCAATATAACAACAATACTGCCTGTAAATGGCAGATATTACTCAATATAAGGTCGCAATATAACAATAATGCTGTCTGTAAATGGCAGATATTACTCAATATAAGGTCGCAATATAACAATAATGCTGTCTGTAAATGGCAGATATTAGTCAATCTAAGGTCGCAATATAGCAGTAATTCTGTCTGTAAATCTGACGGCGTTTCGCGCAGCAGACGACATTGCGTCTGAAGACGCTGGAGCGGCGCCAAGCGGCATTGTGGTTCGCGCGGCGCGGCACCACGTTAAGCAGGGCGCTGGGCGGGCGGCGGGCGGCGCTGAGGGGCTCTCCAGGCGGCCGTGAAGGGAGCAGAGGCCCGCCGCTCAACGGGGTGTCGGGTGACGATCCCGCTACTCCGTTAAACACCAACACAGACTGCCGACCAAACAACGCCAAGCCGCCTCATTACATTACACCGACTGCAAATGGCATGCTATCGTCCATAACCACAGTCCTGGGATTCTGTTCCGTAGAACTAACATTCCGCTATATATGGTGTATTGCGAATATGGACTGCATTTCTCAAATTACTATTTACCTGGTATTATGTAGGTGCATTTTATATTACAACAGAATCGATATAAGCCATAATATAATATATTACTCCCTGATATCTTCAAAGTGATACCGAACCGTTTGAGCTGTTTCATTAGTTTAACTTCAGAAGCACTCTGCTTTGATAAAGATGTACTGGTTTTCTATTCATCTTGAAATAACAGAAAAACATGTGCGTGATTCGTTATACATGTTCTAATCTGCGAACTTGGGTCAATACTCTACAGATAAGGCGTGCGGGGATTGTGACTGATATCTCCAGATAACACGAGCATCTGGTGACTGATATTTTGGTTTAATTAAGATACAATAAACTCATTTTGCAGCTATAGTTGGTGATCCTACATTTCATAATCTGCAGTTCATAACATGTGCCAGTCTAATCCTTTTGGTAAACAATCCAGTAAGTACCAATTGATTCTTTCAATTTGGTTCCTGAATCTTCACATTAAATTTGACTTGGGATATTGGGTTTTTTATTGAATGTGAAAAATGTGGACCTTGATTTCTTTTGTGAACATCACAGTAGAACCAATATCGATGATTTGGTGGCTCTCCCTGACTTAACTCACCAGTAACGTGCACCAACGATATCCCCAATACAATACAGCAGTAACCCAGCTGCCTGTGCAACTCTGGCCATTCCATGGACAACCTCTGTCCAGCCTGGGCCAACCTCAAGGAACACAGCTGAACCCCTCACAACCTCCGCCCCACCCCTCACAGCCTGCACCAACCTCCACCCACCCCTCACAGCCTACAAACCTCCGCCCACCCCTCACAGCCTGCACCAACCTCCTCCCCACCCCTCACAACCTACACCAACATCCGCCCCACCCCTCACAGCCTACACCAACCTCCGCCCCACCCCTCACAGCCCACAGACCTCCGCCCCACCCCTCACAGCCTGCACCAACCTCCGCCCCACCCCTCACAACCTACAAACCTCCGCCCCACCCCTCACACCCCACCAACCTCCGCCCCACCCCTCACAGCCTACACCAACCTCCGCCCACCCCTCACAGCCTACAAACCTCCGCCCACCCCTCACAGCCTACACCAACCTCCGCCCCACCCCTCACAGCCTGCACCAACCTCCGCCCCACCCCTCACAGCCTACACCAACCTCCGCCCCACCCCTCACAGCCTACACCAACCTCCGCCCCACCCCTCACAGCCTACACCAACCTCCGCCCCACCCCTCACAGCCTGCACCAACCTCCGCCCCACCCCTCACAGCCTGCACCAACCTCCGCCCCACCCCTCACAGCCTACACCAACCTCCACCCCACCCCTCACAGCCTACACCAACCTCCTCCCCACCCCTCACAACCTACACCAACCTCCGCCCCACCCCTCACAGCCTACACCAACCTCCTCCCCACCCCTCACAGCCTACACCAACCTCCGCCCCACCCCTCACAGCCCACAGACCTCCGCCCCACCCCTCACAGCCCACCAACCCCCGCCCACCCTCACAGCCTACACCTACCTCCGCCCCACCCCTCACAGCCTGCACCAACCTCCGCCCCACCCCTCACAGCCTACACCAACCCCCGCCCCCCCCTCACAGCCTACACCAACCTCCGTCCACCCCTCACAGCCTACACCTACCTCCGCCCCACCCCTCACAGCCTGCACCAACCTCCGTCCCACCCCTCACAGCCTACACCACCCTCCGCCCCACCCCTCACAGCCTGCACCAACCTCCGCCCACCCCTCACAGCCTGCACCAACCTCCGCCCCACCCCTCACAGCCTGCACCAACCTCCGCCCACCCCTCACAGCCCACCAACCTCCGCCCACCCCTCACAGCCCACACCAACCTCCTCCCCACCCCTCACAGCCTACACCAACCTCCGTCCACCCCTCACAACCTACACCACCCTCCGCCCCACCCCTCACAGCCTACACCACCCTCCGCCCCACCCCTCACAGCCTACACCACCCTCCGCCCCACCCCTCACAGCCTACACCAACCTCCGCCCCACCCCTCACAGCCTGGCCCAGTGAGAGGTCTACAAGGGGCCAAACAAGGCCTTGATCCAACCTGCCACAGCCCCATCAGAAGCTTTCACGAGGTCGCCTGGATTTGTCCGTGCTCCAAACACTGGGTCCTTTATACTCCAGGCTTTCATACTCCCTTCCACTGATGTATTGCTCTTTTTAACTTTTTGAGATAAGATCATGGCAAATAAGATTGGCATATTTGAGTTAATACTTGACCACATCGGCTCTGAGCCAAGTCAAGGGCCACCACCAGCTCAATTTTCAAACGAGCCTCATGTTAAAGTGGCCAGGACCTCAGGGCCCGCTTCACGAGTGTGTGCCTGCCTCGCGTCTAGGTTAACTACATAGTAAACTCATTTTCCT
The DNA here is from genome assembly GCA_950022655.1 of Alentia gelatinosa. NCBI lineage: Eukaryota > Metazoa > Annelida > Polychaeta > Phyllodocida > Polynoidae > Alentia > Alentia gelatinosa. The sequence continues at coordinate 55,598,994 of OX465588.1, forward strand.
CGTGTAATAATAAATTATAATATATCCACCATGATTGTGATCTGCATGGTCGTATTCTCCTCGAAGTTATATTTGAATTAACACGAGGATTTTGCGTATTGTCCACTACGAAGAGAATACGACAAATTTGTTACTCTCAGTAGACATATAGTCCCCAGGTTCTAGTAACTTTAATGAAGTTACATATTGTTTGTGAGTGATATGATTCAACTATAGTGGTGCATAACAACGTTGGATCTACACATGTCATTCCTATTCAGCAGATCAATCGTACCACAATAAAATCTCATGCTAATATTCTAAAAAGACGGAACATTTAAGTCTCACTTTAAATCACGATTGCCTTTGCTTAATCAAATGCAGAATCTCATATTTGTGGTAAAGTAAACTTAGCACATACATTAAACTCAAATGGTTTATCAACTGCGTGCTTTGAGTGGAACCAGTAAATTATAATGGTCATAGCAGAGTGTTTCTGGCTCGTGTATTAACCTATAAATCATGCTCCATGAAGTGATTGGAATCTCTGCTATCTGAGGATCAATAACTGCAGGTATGTGGAGACGTCTTAAAGCGGGTCACAGTGGGACTGTTACTGACTGCATTTAGTGCTGAGGGAAATACAAGTCGCAATACTACCAGATGACACTATAGAAGATAAGAATAGTCAGTGTAGACTGGTTATTTACCTCACCCCTGGTATTTTCCCCCCTAAATCAGTAACATTGGGAACTCATACTCAACACCCATAGAGTGTTGTAAAAAAGAAACTTAAGGGGGGAATGATGTCACAAAATTAGCCAATTAGTCAGTGATAGGATTGAGAAAGGACAAAAAATTTAAACAAAAAAAATATAATTCTGAGCCGCACTCGATCCATAGCCACTGAAAATACGCCATTCATTCTGGTTTCTTACGTAATCCCACTTAGCTTTGCCTCGTGAGATAACTCCAAAACCAAAACTCATGGCATATTTTCAGCAGCTACAGATCTCGATGCAGTTCCTTCTTGATATGACATAGCTATTGTGGCCTGGAGGCTGCCATCTTGCCCCTGGCACCAAACAAAACACCAGATGGCAGGTGGTTCATCAATGGATCAGAACAGCTGATGGCAGCACCTGACCCCCAGCGACACCTTCCGGGGTCCCTCTTGAACTCCTCCAATCTCCTGGTGGCTGACAGCTGAACGAGCAATCACTCTGTGCCCTATAGGTCTTGGCAATGATAAAAGAGTGGAGTACATTCCACCAGATAACACTATCTAAGATAAGAATGAGTGATGTTAGATCTTCCATGCCAGAAGTCGATAGGGGAATGAATATTTGGGTAGTTTAACGTCCAATTCGTTAAATTCGACTAACTTTGGTTTACTTTACTAAAATTTGCATATTCTGTTGGAATAACAAGGTATGCCGCCTGGTTGATCCAGGCATCTTACTCTTCTCAATTATATCTTATCTAAAATCTTACATTCCCTGAGGAAGTCAAGAAGTTCTCTCTTGCAAGTATTATAAAATACACTGTGCATTGCTGTTATATTCTTTAGGAATTACTTCCTGCTCTTCTTTGTGGCCTGACAATGTACCATGAGATGTTTTACTCTCAGCGGAGTGTCGCATGTCTGGCACACAGAATGAATATACGCTCAGCGGAGTGTCGCATGTCTGACACACAGAATGAATGTACGCTCAGCGGAGTGTCGCATGTCTGACACACAGAATGAATGTACGCTCAGTGGAGTGTCGCATGTCTGACACACAGAATGAATGTACGCTCAGCGGAGTGTCGCATGTCTGACACACAGAATGAATGTACGCTCAGCGGAGTGTCGCATGTCTGACACACAGAATGAATGTACGCTCAGTGGAGTGTTGCATGTCTGACACACAAAATGAATGTACGCTCAGCGGAGTGTCGCATGTCTGACACACAGAATGAATGTACGCTCAGTGGAGTGTCGCATGTCTGACACACAGAATGAATGTACGCTCAGCGGAGTGTCGCATGTCTGACACACAGAATGAATGTACGCTCAGCGGAGTGTCGCATGTCTGACACACAGAATCAATGTACGCTCAGTGGAGTGTTGCATGTCTGACACACAGAATGAATGTACGCTCAGTGGAGTGTCGCATGTCTGACACACAGAATGAATGTACGCTCAGCGGAGTGTCGCATGTCTGACACACAGAATGAATGTACGCTCAGCGGAGTGTCGCATGTCTGACACACAGAATCAATGTACGCTCAGTGGAGTGTTGCATGTCTGACACAGAATCAATGTACGCTCAGCGGAGTGTCGCATGTCTGACACACAGAATCAATGTACGCTCAGCGGAGTGTCGCATGTCTGACACACAGAATGACAGTGGAGTGTCGCATGTCTGACACAGGATGAATGTACCCTCAGCGGAGTGTCGCATGTCTGGCACACAGAATGAATGTACGCTCAGCGGAGTGTCGCATGTCTGACACACAGAATGATGTACGCTCAGCGGGGTGTCGCATGTCTGACACACAGAATGATGTGTCCACGACTCACCTTGGTACTTCTTGTCGAGCTCCTTCTTTAACTCGTCCATCTCGGCTTGGTGACTATGTTCTAATTCTCCGGTCATAGTCTCAAGCTTCCGCATGTTCTCTGCCAACAACTCCTCCTGAAAATACAAAATTGTTACAGGTAAATATGCGATGTGATGGGACACTGTAAAATAAAATATAGTATACAAGTTATATTCTGTGTAAAAGACGTGGTGTGGTGGGATATGGTCAAATAGAGAATTGTATACATAGACAATAATATATGGTTTTGTGGACAGGCAGTCGTAAGTTACGAGAGGTTAGCGCGTAGTAATATCCGAGCTTTAGCGAGTCAACCGTGAGTGGTTTGGAGACCCATCGTTTGTTCTATTCATCTATAAGGGACTATCTCCCCGTAATCAAAGATTTTGAGGCTGTAATCAAGTCTGTATTCATGGTTATGGTTTCCAACAACTGGGTCGTAATCGGTGGATAATAAAGGCGACCGATGATGGAACAGTGAAGAGTACTTTTCATATATTTGTCTGTGGTGGACTTATTTCTATTTTTCAGAATCATCATTTTTCATCCTCCCTGTTCCAATATTAAAGTTATAATCAAAGGTCACTTGTCCTTCAGTGCCCAGTGGAGCGTGAAATCTCCAATCACAGGAAACCGGGCACAGGAGCTGGCCTTGCTGCAGTAAACCTGTGATTGGTGACCACCAGGCTGGACTAAGCCTGTGATAGGAGTGTATGTCCTGTAGGACTAAGCCTGTGATAGGAGTGGGTGTCTTGAAGGACTAAGCCTGTGATAGGAGTGGGTGTCCTGAAGGACTAAGCCTGTGGTAGGAGTGTGTGTCCTGTAGGACTAAGCCTGTGATAGGAGTGGGTGTCCTGAAGGACTAAGCCTGTGGTAGGAGTGTGTGTCCTGTAGGACTAAGCCTGTGATAGGAGTGGGTGTCCTGAAGGACTAAGCCTGTGGTAGGAGTGTGTGTCCTGTAGGACTAAGCCTGTGATAGGAGTGGGTGTCCTGAAGGACTAAGCCTGTGGTAGGAGTGTGTGTCCTGTAGGACTAAGCCTGTGATAGGAGTGGGTGTCCTGAAGGACTAAGCCTGTGGTAGGAGTGTGTGTCCTGTAGGACTAAGCCTGTGATAGGAGTGTGTGTCCTGAAGGACTAAGCCTGTGGTAGGAGTGTGTCCTGTAGGACTAAGCCTGTGATAGGAGTGGGTGTCCTGAAGGACTAAGCCTGTGGTAGGAGTGTGTGTCCTGTAGGACTAAGCCTGTGATAGGAGTGGGTGTCCTGAAGTACTAAGCCTGTGGTAGGAGTGTGTGTCCTGTAGGACTAAGCCTGTGGTAGGAGTGTGTGTCCTGAAGGCTGTGTGGGGAGACTTAGATTGTAAACACAGGTACATGCTGAGTGTGGGGTCCCGGCACTCCAGAGGACCACTCTGTCAGCAAAGTGCGGCTAATTCAGCTCTCAACAGAACTCCCGCGTTACACAAACAACCTGCCAAGTCCATCTCCGGGCGATCATTAGAGCACAAAACAGCACAGGACCCAGTGTGAATGGCGGCTAAATTAACCACCCTTTGCAGCCTTGTAACAGCATGTATAGTAAAAGACTGAAAATGAACGATCCAAGTCCTGCCCACAATACCTGCAGAAATACTTGGGAATAGGTAATTAATCGCTCGAGGTATTTACTTCTGAAGCACTGAAGGTGGATTGGAGTTTTGACAAGCCCAGGGCAATACGTTATAATTATAGGGGATAAGGAAGGAAACTACCATCATTTTGTAGTTCAACTGGAGCACACTTCGACTTAGCTTTTGGACAGTAGCTAGGTAGCCAGAAGGAAACAACTTTTCCTACGAAACTGTAGCATGCAGAGGAAGAATAAAAAATGCTTGTTTTAGACGGTGGGTGTTGTAGACCGTATACAGACAGGCTCCCAGTATTCAGTTGTAAACCATTCCCCTCTAAACACCGTGAGATTCTCCTGAAGGTGACAAGAACTTTCTGAAATGTTTCTCATTATGTACTTCTCCTTCTCCTTGTTCACCTTGGGGCCATCCTTAAAGTATATTCACAAAATTTCCGAAAATTTGGACCCCCACCCCCAATCTTGTACGCAAAAGAAGGAAGAAGGAGCATGTACGCAAAATTTCAGAAAATTCTGCTTGGTGCGTATACACTTTATGGATGCCCCCCCCCCCCCCCCCCTAGAGTCGAGTGATGTGTTTGCATGTCAGGAATACTGGAAACTACGACTCGTAGCCAGCATGCCTTGGATGCTATGCTTCGTGAATTGAACGCTATACTTATTCTTTGCAAGACAGCACGATGGGCACTATGCTTCGTTTTGATGCTGTGTTTATGTTTTTTGACAATCGAACCAGCCTGTAAAAACCCAATCTAGTAATTGCCACTTTCTTAGCTGCATGACAGTTGTTATTTAAAGTTTCCAAGTCAGATCTAAACACATTTCTAAATCTAAACACATTTCTGATACAAAATTTAAGGGGTGACATGACAAAGCGTCGTGTCCATCGGTCACTCCCTGAAAACCGAGGCGTGCTGGCAACAAAGCGCAGTGTCCTGGTCCCGCTGGCGGTGCGGCTCCCTCCCCATGTTCTCGCTGTAAGTCTCCTCCCACAAGGCTGTATTCAGGCGGGTGTCAGGCGAGCGAGCGGCCTCAGTCAGGCCATGGGCATTTACTCCTATTATCGCTCATGTCACTAATCAGCTTGTCACAAGTCGCCACACACCAACACTAATCAGGGAGGCGCATGTACTCTGTTACAATAACACTCCAACCTCCAATACCAGAGCAGGCATCCAGCAGGATTATACAAAGAAATGTCCTGGTTTCTCCCCTGGACCAGTCCAAGGACACTTCATATTTCAGAGTTAGGTATTCTGGACATGGCAATAAATACACCTCTGTATCACCTTGTCCATGTGAATTTTCATTAGTGTTCTCCAACCGAGGTAACTGTAATAACGGCTTCCCCTTCAACAAACATCCCAGTGAACTATGTTTGGAGACGAGGCGTAGCTTCGAGAGTTCTCAACCCCACAAAAATTAAATTTTCCAACCACGGAGTGCCGAGTACAGGAACGAAGAAATTGCACCATAAAAAACCCCAGTGAACCATTCCTTGAACATTTTGATGAACACTTCTACCTGGAGTACAAATTGACGTGAATTCATTGTATTTTTGCCCTAAAGACGGAAAGAACTTCTGCCAAAGTCAAGACATGATGAGTACACGTAGGACGTCGTCATTCAGTTTTCCACAGCTGAGAGAGAGACAGCGCAGCACCTGAGCTCTGAGGGCCAGTGTGCATTCTCACCCGCCCTTTAGCAGTGAGAAGCGGGAGACCTAGTGGGTAGACTGTTAAGGGCAATCACTGGCTATAGACGTTGCCTAGAAGAGAACCCCCTATTCTCTCTCTATGTCTTTTCTAAATGTTACCTAGTTCAGTGGACTACCGTCAAATATATACGCCCAGAGCATCGGCTGGTCCGCTTAGCGGGCTCCTACTGTACTTCAGCCACTAATTGACCTTCACTCTACAGCCACTCATTGACCTTCACTCTTCAGGCACTCATGGACTTTCACTCTTCAGCAACTCACTGACGTTCACTTTCCAGCCATTCATTGACCTTCACTCTCCAGCCACTAATTGACCTTCACTTTCCAATCTCTCATTGACCTTCACTCTCCGGCCACTAATTGACCTTCACTTTCCAATCTCTCATTGACCTTCACTCTCCAATCACCTTGTCTACATATCCCTCACTTTCACAAGTGACTGAATCCCAATTCCCCACCGCAGGTAAAGAAATCCATCAATTATCATAGTCACCTCTTGACCTTGATTACTTAATAATTGGAAATGTGCTTGACCTTTCATGCCAATGACCTTGGAATATCATGAGCTTCTATCCTCAAATAAGACCAAGAAATTAATAAATAAAAGACATGCTTTTTGGTCTGTATGGAAACCTGACCTTCAGATTAACCCAATCAATGACCTTGACCCTCCTCCAACATCCCCACTGACCTTGACCCGCTGACTGAAGGTCAGGCGCTGCGGCTGGGTGGATCGCGCGCGGCCGGGAGCTCCGCGGGGTTCAGTCAGGCGTGTCGGAATTAACGAGGTTGGATTAAGGCTTAATCCGGGATCCGGGGGCGGTCAGGAGCTGGTAATCCGCGGGGGGCTGAGCGAGGCACACCGGGGGACGGGGGGGGGGGGGGGGAGACTGCGCGCAGACCGCGTGCCGCCTTCTCCTATTTTTGATGGATTATTTTGGGAAGGGTGTGGGCGGCTGGTTTCAGCTGTAGATACATATTCCTATATTATCGCTTGTCGGAAACCTTGCATCCCTGATATATAGAAACTCTAATATGATATTAATTCTTGATTTCCTACTTTTTGATAGATTCTTTTGGGAAGGATATAAGTGTGTGGTTTCATCTCTAGATTTACATGCCTGAAGGGTAGTTTCCTGCCTTGTTATATGACAACACTCTCATGTCGCTCAAATGTCCTCTGACAACAGGCCTTTCTGTGTGTTTTGGGTAATCTTTCCATGTAGTCCTCCAAATTCCCTCATTTTGATCGCCATATTTGACGAGTAGCCACGGCTCCACGCATAAATATCTTCCTCTGTGTGCTCCAACAGAATTTCGTGGGATGCCCTCTAAAACACCGTTATTATATACTTTTTTTACACACACAGAAAAGTTGCTTAAACTTGGAGGTAGATGTCAGACTCAGAAGCGTCTATTTCCACATTGCTCCAGGTGGGAATTTTCATGCACTACTTAACTTTATCAACGACACGAACAATAACAATGGAATCAATCTGTTTTACCATTATTATCTGTTTATAGCCACATAATTATCCACTTGTTGATGTATTTCCTACGTATATTGCCCGCCCCTACCCATGTCGTATTTATGACCGTACGTCACACTGTTACAACTATCAAATTGACATCAATAGAAGCTAAAATATTGCCGTTTTAAGGTGTATATGAATACGAACACAGGCCGACTGTAGTTGTACGTCAAAAATACCTGGTAAAATTGTCAATACGTTTACCCCTCAGCCTTCGGTATCGGGATAATCTAACTGACAATTACACCGTGTATATTTGACGTACAATCAGAGTCAGCCTGTTTCCGTATAGTACACCATGGTAGCTCCCGCAGTTCGATAACAACTAGACACAATAATACAATGCACTTCTCACGGTCACTTTACTACACACTCACACACACTGCATACCTCGGCACCTGGAGATCTGCTCGTAAAAACAGATCTCCACCTAATATTACATCGGCCCTAGATGTAAAACCCGCGCCGTACTCTAAGGCTTACGACCAACACAGTTTCTATTCTGAAGAGTGTTTTCTCTAAACCCATACTTTCCTAAAAGAGCTTACTCTAAGCCAGCTAAGTGCATATTTCTCCACATCCAGCGCCTGAGTCCTGAAAGCGGTAATCGCTATTGCATAAACCGCACACACAATATTTAGTGTTAAAATAGCAACTATTCGCGGTCTTCTTGTCGTCACACATTCAGAGGTAGCAGAAGTGATCAAAATATTTCCATTTCAAAAGAAACCAAAGTCCCCCCACGGCTGTGAGAATGTTTGACGTCTTCGCGAGTCGAACTTGGGTCTCAATTACCGCGGAATACACACACTGTGAATGGCCGACGTTTGCCTTCCATGTTCGTTGCCGCTATTTTCTTTACCTCTTCAGAGAGTGTGCCGGCGACTGTGTGTTTGCTTCTCGCTGTAAGGTGAGCGGATATTGGCCGATTGACGCCGATTGACGCCGATTTATACCGATCCGATGACTGGTCGAGCCTAGCCGGGCATCGGGCCTTAATACGGCGAAGTTCAATAACCTTTAATTTGATCGGGAAACGGCCACAACACCGGCTACAGTGGGTCATAGTGCTTCCATCGACAAAATAGGAGGCGGGCGGGATTTCTGTGCAGTCAGTTAAGCCGGGCACCCACTGGTTGCGATATGGCTCCAGAAACTAGAGCATCTAGCCTCGTCAGAATGGTGGGAAATTCGGTTTTATAGAAATGTCAGAGTATGAAACTAAATTACCGCATCGTCGCTGTGCCGGAATGTTGACATACTCTGGGGCCTGTTTAATAATCTAATATTGATGAATGATACATGTAGATCCTTTTCCGTATTTTTTTTTATTACTCCCATCGGTCCTACCTCGATGGGTTTGTTTGTTCGCGGTTGAACGTCCCAGGGGACCCTGGGGGGGTCATAGGGACCATCAAAGATTTAGCTTTTAATTTTTGTACTTATTTCAGTCAATTCGTTTCAATGTTTTCCAATATTTTATATACAATCAAAGAGATCTGTCTCTTTCAAAAACATGATGATATCTTTCTTTGGAATATTTTCAAACAACATATCTTGTTGTTACTGTTTTTCAAGTACTATCTTCTATTCTCTTATACCCTTTTACAGTTCAGCAGGGTGTATTGAACAGTTATGGGCACATTGCATGCTTGGCATAATGGGGGATTTTCCCCTTTCAGGAGATATTCCTGTGTCAGTCTGAAGTGACCTATTTTCACTCAACTTCACCTGTTCACTAAGACTTAATCCCCCACAGTTTCTCTTCCCATTCACAGGTGAGTGAATGGTCTGCAGTTTGTTTATTTGCTTGTTCCAGTCAGATTGCCAATTGTTCATTGTCAATTTCAATGTCAATTCTCTTATGAGTATATCTTCCACTGATGTCAGTTGGAATCAGGGATAAAAAGTGGGCATTTTTTTCTAGTGGAATTTGCTACCTAAGAGGGACCGAGAAAATGTGGAAAGCACATCGCTGTCGGCTACCATACTGAGCTCGGTAGCGCCCATTTACACATTGCTTCATCAGGTGGGAAGTTTCATACACTACTTTCCTTTTTCTCAAAGACACAAACAATGACAATGAGCTGACACCGATGTGTTTTCTACATTTTCTCGGTATCTCTTAGGTAGGAAAAATGGGACTGAAACCGCTCGTAGTAACAGCGACATTGTTTGTTTAAGTAGTTGAACGTCCAATATGTTCTATTAGACATACATTATGTTTGACTGAATCTATGTGATGAATGTAGGTAGAAATCTCACCCCTACCCATTTACCGAGGTGAGAGTTGTTTTACTTCCCACACCACACAGACGTGGTATGAGAAGGACTGGTCTTTGATAGTACCAGAGAACTACAATACGGCCCCGTCTGAGTCTGGTTCGAGGATCAGGGCAGGTCACAGGGTTCAATCCCAGTCGTAAAGCTTCACTCTAATGCCTCTTTGAGTTCAACTTATTGAAATTTCATTCATGATTCCCAGCCATTAGTCAGACTATAAATATCTGAAGCCCTCGTGTTATTTAAGGGCTTAGACGGATACCGCTTAATGCATTGAGGTGTTAAAATCAGGTCCGCCTTTCTATGACTTGAAGAAGAAAAAGACGGTGAAAAAGAAAATGTATTCCATGTGCAGTTTGTACTACAGAGAAAACCTATGAAAGTTTACGGTCAGAGCTTGTATCCCATCGAGATTGACTAGCGTAGTAATTCATAAGGCGATTCAAACGAGATGGGATCGAGCTCTGACCCTGAACTTGAATATGTTTCTGAATTCATCTCACCCTCCATATAGACTAATTGGGTAACCTTTGTGACATTAGCCCCATGAAGTATTTTCTCTAAATACTCCATGGGCATTGAGTACAAGTTCCTAATGTTCAGTCTATGTCTATGGAAAAAAAATACCAAGGGTGAGATAATATTTCATTTTCCATTGGCGGATCTACCCTTGGATAGAGATGTAAAAGATTAACCATAGAGGTGGCAAAACATTCTTTTGGGGATAGAAATTTATGTGGCTAAATAAATAAATCTTTTAAAAAATTCCACAAATGTTAGCTAGTCCCTGAGCATTGCCTAATACTACAACACTCTACTACTACTACTACTTAAAAATGGATTCTCTGAAGTTCTATAAGATATGGATATATTCCTGCTGTACAAGAAAAAAAGGTTAGAAATTGGATTATCCATGGAAAAGTGGCAAACTGCCATCTCTGTATCATAAAAGAAATAAAAGATAAAGACTTCAATAAGGCAATACATCCTATTCATGTACACCATCTACAATGGTGCACATTCTTTATGAGGCTTACTGAAGTAGGACCGGGCGAACTCTAACGTTGATATTTCCCACAATAATAATATTAGTCGGCGTGACTGTGTGAGTGCCGCGGCTCTGGAACCCAAACACGGGGCGAGGAGTTGACGTTCTGGAGGTGGTAGGAGCGGGTCACGGGTCGGCGGTAAGCGCGGGATCCTAACCTGTCAGGTGGGCGAGGTAGTCCCACAGTAATCAGGTTTTATAACCTCTACTCGTACAGGCGGCATGCTGAGCTTACCTCGCCACACTAGACACGACTGAGGCATGCTCGTGAAGTATTCCGCTCTCATGTTGTATCCGGAACAACTCATATCAGCGTTGTTAAGGTCCGCACACTCCTGATTATAGGTGCTTTCTCTTTGCTGGGATAGGTCAATATTGTACCTCCTCACCGAGTTAACTGATTATAGAAGAAAGTAATGAGAGTGGTTAGAGTTGATTAATATACCATGAGTTTCATCGTGTAGTAATTTCACGAGGTGAAGCTAAGTGAAATCACGTAGCGATCAAACAAACGGCATTTTAGTCAACCCTAGTTCAGATCTTATCCCATCCCTGAATTGGAGCAATGACCGTTCAATGCTGGCTCGATACTTTTTACACTAACTGAAGAGCTTTGGTTTTAAGTCCAAGGATAAAAATACCAGGGCGGGAATAAAGCCAGTTTATAATACTTCATAGAAATTAATACAGAATTTAATAACCGTATCGGGCAGGCTTCTCTCACAGTGTGATTGTAGAAGATGATGTTGAGAGAACGCGTGCGACACGGCGCCAGATGGGCCTGGGACCCGGGCTGGGAGGTAATCAGGGTGTGTGTACTGAGCTACCGGTCCGCCCGGGGCCGGGTGGAGGGGGTTACCACACGGCCGGGGTCCTATCAGGTGTGTCAGATAAGACTCACACGTCACACACCACACACACACCTCAACATCCCACACACCACACCTCACACACACCACACCTCAACCTCACACACACCACACCTCAACATCTCATACACCACACACCACACCTCACAGGTAACACACCTCAACCTCACACACACCACACCTCACAGGTCACACACACGACACCTCAACATCTCATACACCACACCTCACAGGTCACACACCTCACAGGTAACACACCTCACAGGTAACTCACCACACCTCACACACCCCACAGGTCACACACCACACCTCAACATCTCATACACCACACCTCACAGGTAACACACCTCAACCTCCCACCTCACACACACCACACCTCACACCTCACACATACCACACCTCAACCTCCCACACACCACACCTCAACATCTCACACACCACACCTCAACCTCACACACACCACACCTCAACCTCACACACACCACACCTCAACCTCACACACACCACACCTCAACCTCACACACACCACACCTCAACCTCACACACACCACACCTCAACCTCACACACACCACACCTCAACCTCACACACACCACACCTCACAGGTCACACACCACACCTCAACATCTCACACACCACACCTCACACCTCAACCTCCCACACACCACACCTCCCACACACCACACCTCAACATCTCATACAGGGGGCCGGGATATTGAAAAAAAAAAAAACATCCCGAAAAATCGACAGGTGGGTCCAGAGATAGTGCCGTTGGTGGAGCCGCAGGGTGCAAAGCCCCTTCGTTTTGAACTAATTAGACAACGTGAAAAACACGTTGGTGTTAACTCGAGCATGGACTGAGGAGCTGTGTGTGTGTGTGTGGGGGGGGGGGGGGGGGGGGGTCCAAACACTGCCTTATTGGCTTGAATGAAGCTGAATTTATTCTCCCATTTGTTTATGCAAGGAAGGTAATTTCTTGAACTGGAAGATAATCTGAGATCTTATACAGGTACATGGATACTGAAAATGAAGAAGGGGTGAGGGAGGGGGTTGTCATTCATTGTACCGTGTCTGCCCTTGTCGATGGTGTCACTCTCAAGGTTATAAGGTTACTTTTGTGGGGAATATTCTATTTGTTTCATTAAAGCACATTGTATTGTAAATCCTATGGCCAATAAAGGAATTGAAAAACCCTTGAAAAAAATAAAAGGGCTCAGTTGGCGTAACAACATACCCACAATTTTATGAATATTTCTAAGGTATCATCGGCTGTAGTCAGAAGTGTTTTTGTCTCACTTAGTCACGAAACAATAGCAAACTGGTCTCATTGCCGAGGTGGTCGCTTTACTGAGAGTGCACTTTAAACGACCAGGTATCTATCTCATACTGTTAATGAGATATTCCCCACACACCATTAAATAGCGTGTGGTGATCAATAACATCGTGTCATGCTATCAGATTGTACACTCGTTGGCTCTTGCTATTTACTATCCACCTGATAAAAAGTGTCCATAGAAAACACATGGGGAGCGTGCATCTACATACCCGGAGCTTAAAGATATGTTGTATGCTTTTGGTTGCATAAGCCGGCGCATACGGAAATATAGTGAATATGGGAAAATAGTGCATACCTCAAACGAATTAACATGGGTACCCTACTTGTCAGAAAAAGTTGGATGATAGATAAATAGAGACTGGTTTCAGATAAAAGCGGTTGTATGCTCCTCGGAGTTGATTCGACGCAATAGCCTCGCATAGGCTCGTATATTACTAGGCGTCGACTCCTCAGAGCACACGACCGCTTGTATCTGAAACCCGTCAATATCGTGTACGTCGGTCCACAGGCTGTGTAGCCACACCTGGCACTGATTAGCCATGCCTACCTGTACCCCCCCCCCTCCCCCGCCCGCCTCTCGCCGACCACGCGCCGCGCTGTGCGATATGATTTACTGTTTGTGTTTTTATCTGGTAATCCGCGTATTGTCTCCAGTGAGAGCCTACTCCGTGTAGGGCCGGGTACACTCCGCAAAGCCGGGTTTAACCTCGATACGCGGCACAGAGCGGTTGGCGGTCCCACCACCATCCGCAAGGAAACCGTCAGATAGCCCCACTGTAGTCGGGGGACAACCAGTATGTTCTGTTGTTATAATCTATAGATAATCCTGAGATGAGGCTAAAACCTTTTCATGGCAAACCAAAAATTCTTTGAATTAAAATCCATTGATAACTAGACCTGCCACCTGGGCCCCGTTTAATAATCTAGGATCGTACATTTAGACCCTTTTCTGTATGCCATAGAGACCCAGGGACGATTCGGGTCAACTTTAGTCAACACTTATAGACAACCATATGGTCAGCTAATACTGTCTTAGCAAACATATTTAAATATCATTAAACGATAACGCTTGTACGAGGTACAGAAAAGGGTCCTCATGTCCGATCCTAGATTATCCAATGAGCCTCTGATGGTTTGTTTAGCGTCGGGCGGCAAGATGGCCGCCTCCGTAACACAATTGCTATGTGCTCTACACAGAAACTATGGTATCAACTCAGTGCGCTTCTCGTAATCATATCTCAGAGGATATATCTATTAAAACAAATCTACCGTCTGCAAGTAGGAGGATACAGCCATGGCCTCTTAAATGTTATAATATCTAAAATATTTTCCTTTTCTTTCTTTTCTTCGTTTTTCTATCAGTCGTTCTAGGCTTCTTTTTGGTTTTCTTTCATATCTTTTTTCAAAACATCTTTTCTTCAGCTGCCTTGAAGCTGGAATCTCCCCCATTTGATGGTTGGTTTTTTTCCAATCACTTTTTAAAGCAGGTGTGAAATACTCCAACGATATTGAACACAGAGTGGTAGTTAATGACTCGAGGTATTTCTATAGTAGTATGAAGGTGGGTGGTGGTATTCTAAGGAGCTCTGGGCACTGCTGATCGGTGCTGAATTAGTGTAATTAGTGACTGCACGCTGTTACTACACACAACATAAGTGGTATTATTACTGGTCCACAAAGTCTCCACCATTTCTGTTCTATTCATAGAAGAAATCGGCGGAGGATACTAGAAATCGGCGGAGGTTACTAGAAATCGTTGTCCAAGGACCAAGTATCCTTTTATTTTTGTGCCTACTGACCGATATTTGAAAAAGTGATCCATTCTAACAAAAAAAAAATGAACCCGCTATGATTTTGTCAGGGACATATTTCGTTGGTCGGTCACAATGCCCATAAAAAGTGCCGTAAAATCCGGTCATTTCAGGTATCGGGAGGCTAGTTTAACGTCCCGCAGACCCGTCTAAGGTGAACGAGACATTCAACTCAGAAGGTACGGGATATCCATGTTTTAATGGTTTTCAGTTTACATTTATCATCAAATTTTTGTTTTCTCTGAGGAAATCTAAAATGTTTTTATGATCTATCATCCTTCATTAATAAATCTCGCATTGAGATGTAATTCCCGTGATATTTTTTTCAGCTGTTATCTTGTGGTGTTTTTTTTTTGTTTTTTTTTATAAAGTGAAGCATGAGCTTGACTTTGAGACTCAACCATCACGTCCCACTCTGACAGGTGTCAAACACATCTCCGGAGTAAGACACACACACACAGAGAGGTACCTACCGGAGTAACTCCATGGTGTCCGTGTACACTCCCATGGTGTCAGCTCTCAACGAGTATCACACAATTAACACAGGAGGGCGGCTGGAGGAGGCACCACACAGACACACGTGTAGGGGTGACGGGGTCCAGGGTAAGTCCAGGGAAGTCTCCAGGTACTGTCACGGCCGTGTCACGGTGTGGTGACAATGTGGTGACGGCAGTGTGGTGACGGCAGTGTGGTGACGGGTCTACATGTGCACACGGCTGGCGGGCTGATGGCCGTGTGAACGGACGGGCTGAGAATGGCACTCACTGGAGGAACGACCGGGGGGGGGGGGGGGCGCCTGGAGTGAGCCGTGAGTATGTGGGAGGGGGGGGGGGGGTTATCGGAGTAGCAGGTTGTGAAGCAATAAGGATTTATATGCGGCTCCAAGTGTTGCTAAATTATTAACACACTGGTTCTAGTATATTCTGATTTGTTGTTCATTCTTTTTGCTTATTTTCTCTTCTATTTTATTGGAGGGGGGCGCCAAGTCACCTTATTCACTCCAGCGAATTTCTCCTGATGGATATATACCTCAAGGTAACTCCTCAAACAAGAAATGTAACCAAGAAAAACTATAATTACGACAGGAAAATCCACCATTTACATCAAACTTTACTTTTTTAACTTGGAACCTGTTAAGAAATCCAAGTCGTGTTCGGGTGTTTATGAAATTATCATTTAACCTTCTTAGAAATTAAAATAAAAACGCGTGGGAATAGCGAGAAACCACTGCATTTCAGTGCGGACCATGCTTGGGGCCTGTTGGACTCCTAGAAGCTTTTCCTGGACTTTTATTCAGATACACCTTTTTAAAAAGTAGTTGACATGAACTGGAGACTTTGACTGCATGTCTCGAACACCTTTCCTGCTACAATGACATCAACATGGCGATCAATTCGTCAGATTCGTGGCATTCAGTGAATTTCTTTGTGTAAATTTTGACATGATGAAGGAAAAAAGTGGCTGTACACCACACCACAAAGACATGGTATGAGAAGGACTGGCCTTTGATATAGCAGTAAATCTACCACTGCTGGGGGTGAAGGAGAAAGGTGGCTACACACCACACCACAAAGACATGGTATGAGAAGGACTGGCCTTTGATATAGCAGTAAATCTACCACTGCTGGGGGTGAAGGAGAAAGGTGGCTGCAAACCACACCACATAGACATGGTATGAGAAGGACTGGCCTTTGATATAGCAGTAAATCTACCACTGCTGGGGATGAAGGAGAAGGGTGGCTGCAGTGGGACTCAAACCCTTGGGAACCAACCTTGGGATTACCAGTCCAGTGCTTTAACCAATGAGCCAACTCATGCCCTCAGGCGAGCGGAATGGGTCGAGGTCTTACAGGGCACAGAGGGGGTCTTAGTTCTTTGTTCAGCTGTTAGAGGACACACTGAGAGTTTGAATCCCTAAGCAGATTCTTTGGAGAGCTGCCGACTCTGTTAACCCATTCAAGCCGGGTGATGCCTTGAGGCATCAACCAGGGCTGGCCGGGTGATGCCTTGAGGCATCATTTACTAAATATACGGTTTAAAAAAAGAAAAAATTGAAAATAATGACTTCATAAATTTGAAACTTTCGGAGAATGTAGAGATAACATCATATTTGATTTTTCTAAGTGAAATGAAAAATGATAATAACTATAACGTGTCATGTCACGTGATCCAAAAACCAAATTTTGACAATAGGCCTATGTACCAGGCCTCTAGCGGCATACATTGGCACTAGTACCCGGCTCCATGACTGTAGCCATGCCGCGGGTACCCGGCGCGATAGGGTTAAGATGACACGTGACGCCCCAAAGTACTTGTAGCGGTGACCACCAGGTGTCGTCCAGTCGGCGGGCGGGTGGTCGTGGGAGGGGGGGGGAGGGGGGGGTGTTAGGCGGGTATTAAGGCGGCAGGTGGAGGAGGAGACCCTGGAGGAGAGCTACATCCCCGACACGCCTCACACGCGCCCACACCGCGCCCACACCGCGCCCACAGCTCGCCTACACCGCGCCCACACCGCGCCCACACCTGGGCCGGGCGGGGCATTGTAGTGGTGTACCTGGGCCGGGCGGGGCGTTGTAGTGGTGTACCTGGGCCGGGCGGGGCGTTGTAGTGGTGTACCTGGGCCGGGCGGGGCGTTGTAGTGGTGTACCTGGGCCGGGCGGGGCGTTGTAGTGGTGTACCTGGGCCGGGCGGGGCGTTGTAGTGGTGTACCTGGGCCGGGCGGGGCGTTGTAGTGGTGTACCTGGGCCGGGCGGGGCGTTGTAGTGGTGTACCTGGGCCGGGCGGGGCGTTGTAGTGGTGTACCTGGGCCGGGCGGGGCGTTGTAGTGGTGTACCTGGGCCGGGCGGGGCGTTGTAGTGGTGTACCTGGGCCGGGCCGGGCGGGGCGTTGTAGTGGTGTACCTGGGCCGGGCCGGGCGGGGCGTTGTAGTGGTGTACCTGGGCCGGGCGGGGCGGGGCGTTGTAGTGGTGTACCTGGGCCGGGCTGGGCGGGGCGTTGTAGTGGTGTACCTGGGCCGGGCCAGGCGGGGCGTTGTAGTGGTGTACCTGGGCCGGGCTGGGCGGGGCGTTGTAGTGGTGTACCTGGGCCGGGCGGGGCGGGGCGTTGTAGTGGTGTACCTGGGCCGGGCGGGGCGTTGTAGTGGTGTACCTGGGCCGGGCTGGGCGGGGCGTTGTAGTGGTGTACCTGGGCCGGGCGGGGCGTTGTAGTGGTGTACCTGGGCCGGGCGGGGCATTGTAGTGGTGTACCTGGGCCGGGCGGGGCGTTGTAGTGGTGTACCTGGGCCGGGCGGGGCGGGGCGTTGTAGTGGTGTACCTGGGCCGGGCGGGGCGTTGTAGTGGTGTACCTGGGCCGGGCGGGGCGTTGTAGTGGTGTACCTGGGCCGGGCGGGGCGTTGTAGTGGTGTACCTGGGCCGGGCGGGGCGGGGCGTTGTAGTGGTGTACCTGGGCCGGGCGGGGCGTTGTAGTGGTGTACCTGGGCCGGGCGGGGCGGGGCGTTGTAGTGGTGTACCTGGGCCGGGCGGGGCGTTGTAGTGGTGTACCTGGGCCGGGCCGGGCGGGGCGTTGTAGTGGTGTACCTGGGCCGGGCGGGGCGTTGTAGTGGTGTACCTGGGCCGGGCGGGGCGGGGCGTTGTAGTGGTGTACCTGGGCCGGGCCGGGCGGGGCGTTGTAGTGGTGTACCTGGGCCGGGCCGGGCGGGGCGTTGTAGTGGTGTACCTGGGCCGGGCGGGGCGTTGTAGTGGTGTACCTGGGCCGGGCCGGGCGGGGCGTTGTAGTGGTGTACCTGGGCCGGGCGGGGCGTTGTAGTGGTGTACACCTGCTGTACACCTGCTGTACTTGTACCTCTTACAGCCAGTCACAGAGCGCCGCCACTGAACCACGGTCCTGAGACTCGAGTTAGCACCACTCCAGTTGAGTTCTCACATTCTACAGTTTTAATGCTCATTATATTTGGGGGCTACAACTATATTACCGCCCACCCCAGCCACAACCAAAAACAAAACGAAAAAAGACAATATAAATCAATATCACTTTAACCTCAGTGGTAAAACACCCAGACTTTCTAAAGTCAATCCCTATAACTCGTTCACTCATAAAACCCATGGACACAGCTCCTGACGCATTATATAGAAACAACCTATGAAAGTTTAGCGTCAGAGCTTGAATCCCATCGAGTTTGAATCGCGTAATAATTCACATGGCGAAACCATGTGAATCACATAGGGTGCCTACTGTAGACACAGCTCTGACGTGTCCGTGCTAACAGGTGTCTACTGTACTCACAGCTCTGACATGTCCGTGCTAACAGGTGTCTACTGTAGACAGCTCTGACGTGTCCGTGGTAACAGGTGAATACTGTAGACAGCTCTGACGTGTCTGTGCTAACAGGTGTCTACTGTAGACAGCTCTGACGTGTCCGTGCTTACAGGTGTCTACTGTAGACAGCTCTGACGTGTCTGTGCTAACAGGTGTCTACTGTAGACAGCTCTGACGTGTCCATGCTAACAGGTGTCTACTGTAGACAGCTCTGACGTGTCCGTGCTAACAGGTGTCTACTGTAGACAGCTCTGACGTGTCCGTGCTAACAGGTGAATACTGTAGACAGCTCTGACGTGTCTGTGCTAACAGGTGTCTACTGTAGACAGCTCTGACGTGTCCGTGCTTACAGGTGTCTACTGTAGACAGCTCTGACGTGTCTGTGCTAACAGGTGTCTACTGTAGACAGCTCTGACGTGTCCGTGCTAACAGGTGTCTACTGTAGACAGCTCTGACGTGTCCGTGCTAACAGGTGTCTACTGTAGAAACAGCTCTGACGTGTCCGTGCTAACAGGTGTCTACTGTAGACAGCTCTGACGTGTCCATGCTAACAGGTGTCTACTGTAGACAGCTCTGACGTGTCCGTTCTAACAGGTGTCTACTGTACTCACAGCTCTGACGTGTCCGTGCTAACAGGTATCTACTGTACTCACAGCTCTGACGTGTCCGTGCTAACAGGTGTCTACTGTAGACAGCTCTGACGTGTCCGTGCTAACAGGTGTCTACTGTAGACACGGCTCTGACGTGTCCATGCCAACAGGTGTCTACTGTAGACAGCTCTGACGTGTCCGTGCTAACAGGTGTCTACTGTAGACAGCTCTGACGTGTCCATGCTAACAGGTGCCTACTGTAGACAGCTCTGACGTGTCTGTGCTAACAGGTGTCTACTGTAGACAGCTCTGACGTGTCCATGCTAACAGGTGTCTACTGTAGACAGCTCTGACGTGTCCATGCTAACAGGTGTCTACTGTAGACAGCTCTGACGTGTCCGTGCTAACAGGTGTCTACTGTAGACAGCTCTGACGTGTCCGTGCTAACAGGTGTCTACTGTAGACAGCTCTGACGTGTCCGTGCTAACAGGTGTCTACTGTAGACAGCTCTGACGTGTCCGTGCTAACAGGTGTCTACTGTAGACAGCTCTGACGTGTCCGTGCTAACAGGTGTCTACTGTAGACAGCTCTGACGTGTCCGTGCTGACAGGTGTCTAGTGTAGACAGCTGTGACGTGTCCGTGCTAACAGGTGTCTACTGTAGACAGCTCTGACGTGTCCGTGCTGACAGGTGTCTACTGTAGACAGCTCTGACGTGTCCGTGCTGACAGGTGTCTAGTGTAGACAGCTCTGACGTGTCCGTGATAACAGGTGTCTACTGTAGTCAGCTCTGACGTGTCCGTGCTAACAGGTGAATACTGTAGACAGCTCTGACGTGTCCATGCTAACAGGTGTCTACTGTAGACAGCTCTGACGTGTCCATGCTAACAGGTGTCTACTGTAGACAGCTCTGACGTGTCCATGCTAACAGGTGTCTACTGTAGACAGCTCTGACGTGTCCATGCTAACAGGTGCCTACTGTAGACAGCTCTGACGTGTCCGTGCTAACAGGTGAATACTGTAGACAGCTCTGACGTGTCCATGCTAACAGGTGAATACTGTAGACAGCTCTGACGTGTCCGCGCTAACAGGCGTCTACTGTAGACAGCTCTGACGTGTCCGTGCTAACAGGTGTCTACTGTAGTCACTTAACTCCACCTCTCACCTCAGTCAGAGCCTGTTCAGGGGTCTGTGAGACTCTGAGTGCGGCGCTCCTAAATACACGTTAGACTCGGAAATTCACCTGTAAACCCGTGTTTAGGAGCCAGCACTGCGTGGGGCGCCCCTGGTGGCTGTCTGAGACGGCAGACCCGCAGATCCGGTCCCCGTACATCCGGGATTAGCACGGCCCGGGACCCCCGCGGATTACAGCCGGATTACAGCCAGATTACGTGCTGTGATCCGCGCAGATTTAACTCAATCATGCCGTTAGACTGCGTGTATACGTGTATCTACGGCGAGCGTAAATCTGCATTCTACCCGTATAGTGAGGGCCTACATGGTGGTAAATGTGTGTGTAGCGTCAGGGCAGGTTACTCATATAGCAAAAGGGCCTCCGGCATGGGGACAAAGGTGTGTATGGCAAAATGGCAGGACAGGACGGTATAGGACAGAGCAGGGAAGGATAGCGCATGGTATGGCAGGACAGCACAGGACAGGGGAAGGACAGAGGACAGGTCTGAGATATAGGGCAGGCAGGTAATGTTCCCTGGGCGGCGCCATTTCCCCGCCGAGTAGGTGTTCTTCACAACTGGAGGTTTAAAAGTAAGTGAGTGATAATAGGCCACTTTTACATCTCTAGGCTGTGTCACAAATAAAGCCTTCCCTCTCTTGGCAAACATGTCCTGGGCATCATCTTTTAGTCATCTCAGACTGGGATGGGTGTTGGGAGATGAAGCAGTCACGGGAGTAGTTTTAAAGTCAGCTGAGATGACCCGAGTCCGAGGATTGACCACCGAACAGCGGCGCCATCTTGTAGATACTGCGGTCGGCCGCCTAGTGACTACTTCATGAACTAACATTAGCTCTGTCCCTTATGGGATATAGGACCGGGCAGGACAGGGATATAGTAAACGGCAAATCTAAAACACATTAATCAATATTTCCCTTGCTACGACGGTAGAGCTGCACTGCCTGTTGTATAGGAAGTTCAACAGGAACACTTTGAAACCCTCCATGTTTGTTCTCGGC
Source organism: Alentia gelatinosa (assembly GCA_950022655.1). NCBI lineage: Eukaryota > Metazoa > Annelida > Polychaeta > Phyllodocida > Polynoidae > Alentia > Alentia gelatinosa. The sequence continues at coordinate 55,620,870 of OX465588.1, forward strand.
TGTGATAAGGCCTCACTGTGAGCGCTGTCCATTAACGTACCCGGTTAGCGGTGTCCAGGCTAACAGGCCGGTTCTACCTGTACGGGGGATCAGATCGACCCGTCATTGATCTGTCATCGTGAATCTACAGGGGTGCGGGGTTCGTCATATTTACACGGTAGACGCTCACACCTCTCTCCAACACACGGCACAAAGAGCAGCTCAATAGGCGCAGACTTAACTCACTTAGCGAGTAGCTCAACATGTACACATAGCAGTAACATGACTAGACCCATATAGCGACTAACTCAACATGTACACATAGCGAGAAACATGACTAGACCCATATAGCGACTAACTCAATGTGTACACATAGCGAGTAACATGACTAGACCCATAGAGCGACTAACTCAACATGTACACATAGAGAGTAGCATGACTAGACCCATATAGTGACATACTCTACATGTACACATAGCGAGTAACATGACTAGACCCATATAGCGACTAACTCAACATGTACACATAGCGAGTAGCATGACTAGACCTATATAGCGACTAACTCAACATGTACACATAGCGAGTAGCATGACTAGACCCATATAGCGACTAACTCAATGTGTACACATAGCAGTAACATGACTAGAACCGTATAGCGACTAACTCAACATGTACACATAGCGAGTAACACGACTAGACCCATATAGCGACTAACTCAACATGTACACATAGCAGTGACATGACTAGACCCATATAGCAACCAACTCAACATGTACACATAGCAAGTAGCATGACTAGACCCATATAGCTACTAACTCAACATGTACACATAGCAGTAACATGACTAGACCCATATAGCGACTAACTCAACTTGTACTCATAGTGAGAAACATGACTAGATCCATATAGCGACTAACTCAACATGTACACATAGCAGTAACATGACTAGACCCATATAGCGACTGACTCAACATGTACACATAGCAGTAACATGACTAGACCCATATAGCGACTGACTCAACATGTACACATAGCGAGTAACATGACTAGACCCATATAGCGACTAACTCAACATGTACACATAGCGAGTAGCATGACTAGACCCATATAGTGACTAACTCAACATGCCCAGACTTAACGAGTAGCTCAACATGTATAATGTCACACATACTGTGTAGCATGACTAGACCCATATAGTGACTAACTCAACAGTCACGGACTTAACTCACTTAGCATGTAACATGCCCATATTGACTCACATAGCGAGACAGGCCCAGACTTAACTCATATAGAGAGCCGGGACTCAACATGCCCTGACATAACTTACCTAGCAAGTAATGGGACTTTACTCACATAGCGAGTAACTCAACATGCCGGAACTTAAGTCACGTAGCAAGTAACTCAACAGGCCCAGACTTTACTCGCGTAGCGAAGAGCTCACCACAGTTGACTGACATAGCGAGTGCCTCAACATGCCTGGACTTTATTCACTTAATGAATAACTCAACATGACTCAACATGCCTGGACTTTATTCACTTAATGAATAACTCAACATGCCTGGACTTATCTCATGTTGCGAGTTGCTTTGACCCTGTCATACGACACGAGCGAGCAATAAGTGTTTCAAGTGACTTAATGTACACCTCAATGCCGACAACAGACACCCGTCACATCTCTCAATAATGAGGTGAAGCGCGGCAGAAGATACTCGTCTACCCTTAGTACAGCATAGGTATAAAATAAATGTAAACTGTGTCTAATTCAAGGCTTTTTATTTCCCCCTTTTTTATGACTTTCTATCGCTTCCCAATGAGCTACAAAACTATTCGTTCTAGGAATATCTTCCCGGGGTGAGGGGCTTTCCGAGAAACAGTCTATAGAAGCAAGTCCAAGGATTTGAACAAAGTCAAACCAACAGTTATGGTTCGTATTCACAACAACATAGAAAGCACAAGGCATGAATCCCTGGGGCAATAACAAGCGCGCTAACCGTTTCAGAGAACACGTAATCATGTTCCTGCCAGGCAAACATTAGCCTCTTATGTGCATTAAAACATAGAATTTCATTTCTAGGAAAATCAGGACAATATTTTTTCTCCCATTATTGTGTATATGTATTAAAGATAGAACCTTACTTATTGGAATAACGGAAATCGAATTACACATCATTTAATTGACAACAGCTACATCGACGTGGTAATATCTTGAGGAACATTACGAATATTGATATAGATATCAGGATACTCAGACGGTCCTCGCCCAGATAATTTGATGTCAGGACCTGATCTGACACTGTCAGTGGCTCTTGACAAGCGGTACCCCACTGGTTGTGCGAAGTTAAACATGACTCAGTGTATCTAAAGAGGGTTAGAGACTTTGTGTGAGTTCAAGTTTGTTTAATTTAGAGTGATCTAAAGTGGGATCAAGTGGAATATGTCAGGGCATATCCAGACTCTGTTCTGTTCTTTTATTAAACTTTGTGGGAGTTTAATGAGGTTTAGTGAGGTTTTGTTAAGTAAAGCCAAATGTTACGGCCCAGCCTATGACTGTAACAAAAAACAAAAACAAAATAAAACTTTTGATATAGATATCAGGATACATAGACGGTCCTCACCCAGATCATGAGGAAGTTGTTGAAGCCGAGTTCGCCGAGACTCTGCGGGGTCACCATGCCGTTCATGTTGGCGATCTCCGAGAGGTGGCGCCACCGAGTAACACCCGTCAGTCCACCGCGGAGTGTTTCAGAACACCTGTCTCAATACACACCAGGTGTGGTATCTCTAGTGTCTGCCGCCTCCAGTCACGCCCATGCCTCCACCCCTGACCTCACCCCGCGGTCTCTGTGGGCATGATTTCTGGTGGAGGTTGACGCCTGTTCAGGTGGTTGGTGGAGTTTAAAGGGTGATTACAAAAGCACAAGGTTTTTGTCTCGCAAGGTCGGGATGTGTCTTGTAGCACCTTGCTACATCTTGATGAATCTGGATAAATCTTGTAAGATCTGCCTGTGTGTAGCCCCTATTATCGTTCAAAGGAGGCTATTCCACTGCCGCGATTCAACCAGATATTCACACACGATTCATCCCGACCTAGCGAGTCATCAAATCGGGCATGATCGAGATATATCTGGTGGAATCATCCCTTCACAGTGTCAACTATAGCCAGTTGAATCTATGAGATGAGGATGACAGACAAGTAGGAAACACAGCAGCACGTCTGGTCCTCGATATCCAGCATGCTACCATCTGTCGCACTTCTGGTTTCTGTTACCTTCGTAGAATCCAGTTGTAACAAAGACGCCTTCTAAATGTCAAAGCAGACGATATTCAGTGGAAAACGTGCGAAATGGAGGCATTTTCCTGCCCGCCCGAATCCACAGGGATCTGGAGTAGAGGCTGATGAGGTTTTAATTGCAGGCAGAGTCCCAAGGTCAGCATCCTAGGATCCCCGTGTAACTGATCAGTTGAATGAGCAGACGACAATCAGCGGAAAGGGCGGGAAATGGAGGCACTTTCTGGCCCGCCCAGATCCACAGAGGTCTGTCACAGAGACTGGGGAGGATTTGAAGGTAAATAAAGCCTCAGGGTCAGTGCCACCATTGGGGGATCCCGCTGTGACACAGATCTATAAGCAGACGACAATCCGTAAAAAGGGCGGGAAGTGAGTACTACTCTGTGTTTCTGTTCAGCCAGATCCACGGGGATCAGAAATAGAGGTTCTGTGTCACCATCCTAAAATCCAGCTGCAATACGGCGGAGGTAAATAGATCTCAGGATCTGTGTGTGCAACACGTCACACATTAAGCAGACGACACTCAGTGAAAACGGCGGGAAAACAAGGACACTTCCGCCACGTCCCGCGCAGATCCGAAGTAGATCCTGGTGTAGGATCCGCAGCGGGCTCCACACGGGGTCATCTCTCAGTCCGTGGCCCGTGCCTGGGGCTGGTCAGTGCCCACTGGAGCAGGACGCGGGGTGATCCCGTCAGGGTGTCCTGGTGTCCAGAGGCTGGCCGTGTTTTGGATCACTGTGTGACGGGCAGAGTCCGACTCGTTCCGCGTCACTGACCGCACCACCCCGGACGGCTTCCTGCTGCACTGACACCGATGTGAACTGGACCGTGACCGTCTGTCACTTGTGAATCTCACGGCCAGGGTGACTTCATAAAACACCATCAGACGCACGGCGTGTCTTAAGCGGGGTTCACACGATGAGATTCATGTACCACACAGGGTGTTTGTCTGAGACAAACCCTGCAGAGATTCATGTACCACACAGGGTGTTTGTCTGAGACAAATCCTGCTGAGATTCACGTACCACACAGGGTGTTTGTCTGAGACAAACCCTGCAGAGATTCATGTACCACACAGGGTGTTTGTCTGAGACAAATCCTGCTGAGATTCATGTACCTCACAAGGTGTTTGTCTGATACAAATCCTGCTGAGATTCATGTACCTCACAGGGTGTTTGTCCGAGACAAACCCTGCAGAGATTCACGTACCTCACAGGGTGTTTGTCCGAGACAAACCCTGCAGAGATTTATGTACCACACAGGGTGTTTGTCCGAGACAAATCCTGCAGAGATTCACGTACCTCACAGGGTGTTTGTCTCAGACAAACCCTGCAGAGATTCATGTACTTCACAGGGTGTTTGTCAGAGACAAACCCTGCAGAGATTCACGTACCACACAGGGTGTTTGTCCGAGACAAACCCTGCAGAGATTCCCTACTGGAACATTATCGCCTCGTCTACATTATAGGGTTCCATTTTCATTATACATGTTTTATCCCCTGTAATTGTTGGCGACATTTTCCCCTAAAAAGGAACAAAATTTCATGGGATTTTGAATCCTGTGAGGTACATGAATCCCACCGTGTGAATTCCACTTTAGACTGGCTTCAGTCCATGTTATGCCTACCCCTCCACCTACTCCACCCTCCCCTCTGAGGTACCTGGACCTCTCAGAGGAAGGTACATATTGTGATGCATTTCATCCTATTTTGTTTTATTAGTAATTAAGTGTTCATAATCAAAGACTTGGGCAAGTCTATGTTGTCTCTGTGAGAGTGTTTTTTTTTGTTTTTTTTGGCCCCTAAAGGTATATAGGGGCTATCTCACTCTTTCGTCCCAGTTTTTTCACGGCGCTGACGCTTACGAGTTGTGAAACATAGGAATTGTTAAATGGGCTTCATAGACAATAAAACAGTTTCCTTTTCAGCTTTAAACCACTTTATAATGTGCATCCACAGTTGACTAGACTGCCCCTTCGAATGAGCACAAGGGTCTTGTTGACAAAACAAAACCCGGAGACTGGTTTGATATAAAAAAAATAACAGAAATAATTGCATACCATTTACCATATAAATATGTACAGCTCTATTTACAAGTAGGACACAAAATACTCCCCAAAGCGCTAAGATTTAAGGATATCTGAAAAACTGGCATATGGGACAGATTCTGTACCAAACAGGCAGATAGGACTGTATGAGGAGGATTGGCCTTTCATGTAGCAGTAAACCTACCACTGCTGAGTCTGGAGAAAATTTAATGCATGGTTTAAATATTTCATGAAAACTAGGTAGACGACGCTAGATGACTTGAAAAAAAAAGTGAAATATTTTATGTGGAATTCCCTGCCTCGGGGAAACCAAGAAAACATGGTAAACATGTGGGTGTCGGCATGGAGCTGAGTGTGTGTGCAGGGGTTATTTATTAAGGCGCAAATAGAGAACAAATCTCATATATTGAAAATAAAAATGTGAATATCCAAGTAAAACTAGAAATAACCGTCCCAGGTTACAGGTAGCTTGGAGTTATCCTACCCTCAGTAGACTGTCCATGCTGATATCAAAGTACCGGGATAAAAGAGTTGAGTATTTTCTGCGGTTTTCCCATCACGAGTCACGAGTTAGAACAAGGATCTTTGCTGGTCAATTAACAGCAACACTACTCCTACATAATGCTCTCTGTGCCATGGGCAGCGCGGCGTGTGAATCCTTGATAACCCCCACTCACCCTGCACCGAGTCCTTACACAGCTCAGCGCGCCACAGTATGGGGGTCTGTAGTGCGAGCAGGATACACCAGGTGGCAGCAGCGTGAACGCGCTCTCCTCAGACGCCAGCGTTCTGACCACGTGTTTCCGGTTACATTCACACTTAACCCTCTCCCAGCGCGATGTACGGATATAAATAAATAGATCGTCAAGCTTTTCTGTGATTAAATTGTAAAATATAATCATATTAATTCCCACAGGATGCTTTTAGAGTGAATTCTGGATGGAGATCCACAAAATGTGATGTTTTTGTGGAGGGATTGAGGTTCACTCGCGGGTAGAGAGCTAAGACTCGGTCAGTCGAGCGGCAGAAGTAGAAACACCTGGAGACAAACTCCACCCCAGTCATCAGCCTTGTAGTGAACGTAGAGATCCAAAGACCTCAGACCCTCATTAAAGATTAATGCGACGTAGCAATACCACCTCTATGGCAAGCCGAAATTTTAAAAGAGTTATCTTGAGGAAATATTTCTTTTTGTTTTTTAACTAAACAAGTAAATTTTCGTGGGAAAGAGAACAGCTGCCACCTCTGAAAAAGAAACAAGAAACCTCTCCTCGCTTCTGTCTGAAGTACATGTATACAGTTCACACTGCCCGCCTTTACTCAGTTTTAGGGGTCATCCATTAAGTATGTACACACTGAGAGGGGGGGGGGGGGGGGGGGAGTTAAAATATTTAGGACATTTTACGTATGTCCCTTCTTTGTTCTATTTCATACAACATCGGGAGCGGGGATCCGAAATTTCAGAAATCCTGCGTACATCCTTTCTGGATGGCCCCTCCTTGACTATATGAATTTGACCTTGTGACTGACCTTGACGGCGTCCTTGACCTGGCCCAGCTGCTGGAGGTGCTCGTGTTTGAGGTGCACGAGGAGCTGCTCGTGGCTGCGGACCACCTCCCGCTCCTGGTGCCGGAGTCGCCCGAACTCCTCCTCCAGGCTCTCCACGTCCTCGGCCGTGACCTTGGCCATGACCTCGGCCGTGACCTCGCCCGTGACCCCGGGCGTGACCTCCGCCGTGACCTCCGCCGTGACCTCGCCCGTGACCTCGCCCGTGACCCCGGCCGTGACCTCGGGCGTGACCCCGGCGCCGTTGACCCCGGCCGTGACCCCGGCGCCGTTGACCTTGGCGACCTGGGCCTGGTGGGAGGTCATGAGGTGGAGGATGTCCTTCTGGTGCTTGTCCTTCATGGTTTGTATACTTGTTTGGTTCTCAGTGTGAAGTCTGTCCATCGCCTGTCGATGCTCGCGCTCGACCTTCGCCTGTGATGATAATAAAAACCAATTAAATTAATTTATAGCCTTTTTATCTAGGAATAGTGAAGTAGAAATAATCACCCTCAAACTCTGAATAGCCAATAACCATATTATTATATACCTGTGGTAGTATATCCTACACATACTGCCCGCTCCTACCCATGTCGTATTTATACCCGTACGACACCTAGGTGACGTACGGGGTATGTATGTGGCGTACGGGGCATGTACGGCGGCAAAATCCAAATATTCCCCAAGTAGCAAAGTTAAAAATTGGATATTTTAAGGTATATAATAATAGAGAAACAGGCTGACTGTCTCCGTATGGATAAGATACTTGGTAAAATCGGCGATCAGATGAACCTCTGCCTCCGGCATCGGTTCATCTGATCGCCGATTTTACCGCGTATTTTATCCGTACGGAGACAGTAAGCCTGTTTCTCTATAGTATCTTTTTTAGTATTTGTAATAACACGAAATGCAACAGCTCAGCCACAGGTGTTTTATACCAAGTATTTTCTCTGCCTGATATTGTTCTCCATAAGCTGAACACTAGAAACTCATACTCCACGGCCGTGAATGTCAGACACAGCATCAAAGAGAGACGTGATGAACAGTTCACTACTGATGAACCATCTCTGAGCATCGGTCGCAGCTCCAAGGTGTTTAGCATAAAACATGAAAATTAGACTTACGGATACACCATGACAGAACTTAGAGTACTGATAGAACCGCCTTCACCTGACAGAATCCGTGACATCACTCATAAATCATCACATAGTACCATTCAATGCCAACAGGGGGCTACTAACTAACTTCCATCAAAAAATTTAAAATTATCTTTTTCCACCCTGAATTCCTCATGATGCTCTCCTAGTACAAACGGTCTATTACCAATAAATGTCTGAACCAATTATACAGGCTGACAGGTGGTTTGTGGTCGAACCCCCTTCTTCTTTATCAAAAACTATTCATGAACGATCGCAGCAATCACAATCCACTCCCCCTCCTCGTCATGGTCACTGGCGGGACATGTTCTATGATGGCCTGCTATGTTTTATTTCAGTATTTATATTTTTTGGTGGTCATTTCTCATCTCTCGGTCGCTAACCTATTTACACCAGTCACCAAAGCGTGCTTCACAATCCTCGATCCGGAACGGCGCGCCACGTTTACAATCCATGGTCGGGGCCTCCTCCTCGCCTCACTCTCCAAACACAGGAGCTGTCCTGTGCTGATAAGGCGGAGGTCACTCTGAGGGCGCCTGTGGGGGGAGAGCGGGTGGTGACGTCACCCGGGGGCATCACCCACAGAGCTCCGCCAGGGGCGCCACCACTAACCGTGCCTCACAAGGTGGCGCCACCTGTGGTTATTACCATTAACAGGGATGCCAGTGAGGTTTAAGAAAAAAACCCGGAAATAATTACGGCCCTATTCATCAAGAATCTACTTCTTATAAATGCTCACATTGGTTAACCAGGCTGGTCCTATTCCCATTTTATACATGCTGTTTTCATTAAGGATACCTATGTTTTAGTTTCGAAGAAACCAGTTTAATATCCTAATGAATGTCCACAAAGACTTGAACAAGTCTAGGCGGGCGTGGGAAGAATATAAGTCACATGCCCGAGCTCCAGGTGTGACCCCCAACACTCTCCCGACACAGGTTTGGTTTCCGGGATTCCGGGGTTTGCTGACAGCCTATGGCAGCTTACCCTGCCCACAGTGAGTGTTCCGGGAAATCCCGAACTCTAAACGCCACTGAGCAGAACTGGCAATCACTGTGTGTCGTGTAAAACCGGCGAGACGGTTGTGCCGCCGACCTGTCAACCAGGTCCGCGGATGTACCTTTCAGCTGCTCAGACTTAGACTTAGTCTTACAGATCAGCTCAGACTTAGACTTAGTCAGCACAGAACAGCTCAGACTTAGACTTAGTCTGCACACAGCAGCTCAGACTTAGACTTAGGCCATTAAAAAAACCCCACTTGTTTCTCATCACCGCGCGCATCAGAAAAAACGATTTTAGAAGATTTTTTTCTTCTTTAAAAAAAAAAAAATAGATGAACCTTGATAGAAATTATGAAAGGCATGTGTATTTAGTATCAAATTAAAGCTCCTGATGTCAGGGATGCATTAAATGTATAGCCAGTAAAAATCTGGAAACCCCGCGTAAGCAGACACCCCGCGTAAGCAGCCACTTTGGCCTGGATCGGAGGGTGTCCGCTTGGGTTTTATTGTATGTCTGCCATCTTTGATATAGCAAAAAATAAATTAAAAAAAAAAAAAAAGCGCCCTTGTCATATTTTTCATGGCTTGGTGATGAGAGACAAGTTTGTCTTTTTCAGTGGCCTTAGACCAGCTCAGACGTGCTCAGACTTGGAAAAGCCACATCTCTGAGTCACCTTCATCCACACTGGAGCATATGGCTCGTTTATATACGTGGTCCAAGGACAAATGTCACTCTGCAGTCCAATACACCCTTCACTACTCCTGTTAGTGTACAGCAGAAGAAAACACGACTACAGTAGACGTCAGTAACAGGCTCGTTTATAGGGTTTGTTTGTTGGTGGTCTGACGTCCCACAGGACCCTGAGGCTTTATATGGACCATCAAAGATCTACGCTTTTCATTTTAAAACTTATTTCAGTCAATTCTGTTCTGCAATTTTATTAACTCTCAAGAGACATGCATCTCTCAAAAAGCTGAATACATGTACATATATCTGAATACATGTACATTTATCTGTCTTTGGAATAGTCTAAACCAAAGTGTCATGTTGTTGAGTACTACTTGCTGGTAGCTGTTGACAGTTCAGCAGGATATCCTGCCCACTTATAGGTGCACTTTCTGATGTAGTGGTGTCGGAGTTTGGACAAACTGAGACTGTTGATGCTTTCACCTGACTGACTTGCCCGAAGTCTAAGTTATCTTATTTTACCACTGTTTCTTCTTTTTTTCATAAGTTACTAGATGTGGCAAAACACACCTCAGTCAAGCCGATGATACATTGAAAATGACAACTTCCTGTCAGTTTTGAACCGTGCTGCTATAGAGTCTCCAGTTAACAAGCAGGTACTAGTAGCTACTCAAAAATCAAGAAGAACTGAATGTATAACTATCATAAACATACCAGAGGTTAACTATAGGATTTAATGATGTGAGATAAAAGTTGTTGTCAACGATCCAGTAAGTGTCATTTTACTGTCTTCTTGTTACTGGTGGATTTGTCATTTCTAGAGTGCAGAAATTGCTGATATAGCCATGTCTTTTTCAAAGCGTTTGAACTAGATTTTTCATCCTTTTTTGGGGTATTTTCAAAATGAGTTTTATCTGTTACTTCCCTACCATGTAAACAATCCCTCCCCGACATTAAGGCTACCCTCCATTCTGAGTCCAGGTGTGAGTTTGCACCTCACCTCACCTGGTTTCCATGGTTACGTGAAGCAGCACCCCTGGCCTGCCCACCTGCCCATCATATCGTCACCTTTAATGAAGTACAGGTATGCTGCAGTAAGCTGCATCTGACACCTGCCCCTGCCACAGACCGACTCTATAATCAGAGGGCTGCATGTCCACTGTGTCTACCATTATCAACCCCGATAACTATTACTACCTACCTGTCTACCATTATCAACCCCCTGACAACTATTACTACCTACCTGTCTACTAATATCAACCCCGATAACTATTACTACCTACCTGTCTACCATTATCAACCCACGACAACTATTACTACCTACCTGTTTACCATTATCAACTCCCGACAACTATTACAACCTACCTGTGTACCATTATCAACCCCCGACAACTACTACTACCTATCTGTCTACCATTATCAACTCCCGACAACTATTACTACCTATCTGTCTACCATTATCAACTCCCGACAACTATTACTACCTACCTGTCTACCATTATCAACTCCCGACAACTATTACTACCTACCTATCTACTAATATCAACCCCTGTCAACTATTACTACCTACCTGTCTACCATTATCAACCCCCGACAACTATTACTACCTACCTGTCTACCATTATCAACCCCCGACAACTATTACTACCTACCTGTGTACCATTATCAACCCCCGACAACTACTACTACCTATCTGTCTACCATTATCAATTCCTGACAACTATTACTACCTACCTGTCTACCATTATCAACCCCGATAACTATTACTACCTACCTGTTTACCATTATCAACTCCCGACAACTATTACAACCTACCTGTGTACCATTATCAACCCCCGACAACTACTACTACCTATCTGTCTACCATTATCAACTCCCGACAACTATTACTACCTATCTGTCTACCATTATTAACTCCCGACAACTATTACTACCTACCTGTCTACCATTATCAACTCCCGACAACTATTACTACCTACCTATCTACTAATATCAACCCCCGTCAACTATTACTACCTACCTGTCTACCATTATCAACCCCCTGACAACTATTACTACCTACCTGTCTACTAATATCAACCCCGATAACTATTACTACCTACCTGTCTACCATTATCAACCCACGACAACTATTACTACCTACCTGTTTACCATTATCAACTCCCGACAACTATTACAACCTACCTGTGTACCATTATCAACCCCCGACAACTACTACTACCTATCTGTCTACCATTATCAACTCCCGACAACTATTACTACCTATCTCTCTACCATTATCAACTCCCGACAACTATTACTACCTACCTGTCTACCATTATCAACTCCCGACAACTATTACTACCTACCTATCTACTAATATCAACCCCTGTCAACTATTACTACCTACCTGTCTACCATTATCAACCCCCGACAACTATTACTACCTACCTGTCTACCATTATCAACCCCCGACAACTATTACTACCTATCTGTCTACCATTATCAATTCCTGACAACTATTACTACCTACCTGTCTACCATTATCAACCCGGATAACTATTACTACCTACCTGTCTACCATTATCAACCCACGACAACTATTACTACCTACCTGTTTACCATTATCAACTCCCGACAACTATTACAACCTACCTGTCTACCATTATCAACTCCCGACAACTATTACTACCTATCTGTCTACCATTATCAACTCCCGACAACTATTACTACCTACCTGTCTACCATTATCAACTCCCGACAACTATTACTACCTACCTATCTACTAATATCAACCCCCGTCAACTATTACTACCTACCTGTCTACCATTATCAACCCCCGACAACTATTACTACCTACCTGTCTACCATTATCAACCCCCGACAACTATTACTACCTATCTGTCTACCATTATCAATTCCTGACAACTATTACTACCTACCTGTCTACTAATATCAACTCCCGACAACTATTACTACCTACCTGTCTACTAATATCAACCCCCGACAACTATTACTACCTACCTGTCTACCATTATCAACCCCCGACAACTATTAATACCTACCTGTCTACTAATATCAACCCCTGACAACTATTACTACCTACCTGTCTACTAATATCAACCCCCCGACAACTATTACTACCTACCTGTCTACTAATATCAACTCCCAATAACTATTACAACCTACCTGTCTACCATTATCAACCCCCCGACAACTATTACAACCTACCTGTCTACTCATATCAACTCCCGATAACTATTACTACCTACCTGTCTACCATTATCAACCCCCCGACAACTATTACAACCTACCTGTCTACTAATATCAACTCCCAATAACTATTACAACCTACCTGTCTACCATTATCAACCCCCCGACAACTATTACAACCTACCTGTCTACTCATATCAACTCCCGATAACTATTACTACCTACCTGTCTACCATTATCAACCCCCCGACAACTATTACAACCTACCTGTCTACTCATATCAACTTCCGTCAACTATTACAACCTACCTGTCTACTTATATCAACCCCTGACAACTATTACTACCTACCTGTCTACTAATATTAACTCCCGACAACTATTACTACCTACCTCTCTACCATTATCAACCCCCGATAACTATTATTACCTACTGTCTACTTATATCAACTCCCGACAACTATTACTACCTACCTGTCTACCATCATCAACTCCCGTCAACTATTACTACCTACCTGTCTACCATTATCAACTCCCGTCAACTATTACTACCTACCTGTCTACTAATATCAACCCCCGACAACTATTATTACCTACCTGTCTACCATTATCAACCCCTGACAACTAATACTACCTACCTGTCTACTAATATCAACCCCCGACAACTATTACTACCTACCCGTCTACTAATATCAACTCCCGTCAACTATTACTACCTACCCGTCTATCATTATCAACCCCCCGACAACTATTACAACCTACCTGTCTACCATTGTCAACCCCCGACAACTATTACAACCTACCTGTGTACCATTATCAACCCGCGACAACTATTACAACCTACCTGTCTACCATTATCAACCCCCGACAACTATTAGTACCTACCTGTCTACTAATATCAACCCCCGACAACTATTAGTACCTACCTGTTTACCATCATCAACTCCCGACAACTATTACTACCTACCTGTCTACCATTATCAACATTCGTCAACTATAACTACCTACCTGTCTACCATTATCAACCCCCGACAACTATTACTACCTACCTGTCTACCATTATCAACCCTCCGACAACTATTACTACCTACCTGTCTACCATTATCAACCCCGAAAACTATTACTACCTACCTGTCTACCATTATCAACCCCAGACAACTATTACTACCTACCTGTCTACCATTATCAACCCCCCGTCAACTATTACTACCTACCTGTCTACCATTATCAACCCCCCAACAAATATTACTTCCTACCTGTCTACTAATATCAACTCTCAACAACTATTACTACCTACCTGTCTACTAATATCAACCCCCGATAACTATTACTACCTGCCTGTCTACTAATATCAACTCCCGACAACTATAACTATCTACCTGTCTACCATTATTGATTAGGACTGAGATTGGGTGTCACTTACACATGGTTTTACTGTACATATATTGATGTAAAACCTTTTATGGTCATGATCTTCAGCATAGAATCTGCAGGGGATGAAGTGCAAAATCCTAATTAGGCTAGAAGACAACAAAGGTCAATTCCTAAAGCCAGTTTCCTGAAATTCTGGAGAGAAGTTGTGATCTTAGTTACAACCAAACATAGTTTGTTACTGGTGACAACAAACGTAAATATCTAATAATCTATTCTATATTTTGCTGTTCACAAGAGACAAATAAAGTGAGAACCGAATATCCTCTTGGGAAGGTTACACACCCAACAATGTACATTGATGATGGGAGGATAAATCACTAACCAACCACAGGTCTAAATTGATGTTGAGTTTGAAAAATTGTAATGAGCATTTCCTTGAACAGATTCTAATTGTGTGAGTTATTTGTTTCCTAGTTTCACCGACTGGTTCCGGACATGTGACCCCCCTGCAGGGTCTAGTATTAACTCCTGTAGCAAAATGTATATTTAACTAGACGACGTCTGCTCCCTGTGCTTAATGCTACCTTGAGTGACAGTTTATAACTGTACCTCACCACCGTAACCATGTATAATGCTGGGCGTGACCTCATCAGATAAAAAAAATCAATATATATATATTCATATTATATCATAGATTAATGAGACGTGGCAATAACACCTCTATGGCAAGCCGATGCTACCTTGATAATGACAACCTCCTGTCACTTTTAAACCAAGTTGCTATGATATATCCAGGTTTAAAAAAATCAATAAAAAAATATATTTTGACGGCATTTGAAAATCGCCCAGTAGGTTGATACATATTCAATCAATGTTATTTTTTTTCAATCTTAAAATATAAAGTGTAGACAATACTCCAATGGCAGTAATTTCAGAACATGCCGTGGGAATAAAATGCCACCGACACTTGGGTTCAGCACGGACACTTGGGTTCAGCGTACAGTGGGTCTGTGCCGCTCTGTGTGTATAGCCCAGTTCAAATAGACCCTATTGATGTAAGTTACGTAAGTTAACTACGAGTTCCCCAGGACAAAGCCCCACAAGGTAATGTCAACACTCAGTACACGCTAACCGATGCAAAATAGCATCCACAATAACAGCCAAATTCTTTTCTGAGCAAAATAATATAACAACCAAGTTATTCGAGTCTCAGAAAAAGGTTTTTTAAAACTGTAGCATTTACAAGAAAGTTAATAAAAAAAGAACAACTACTTGTATTTTAGAAAAACCCAGTTATTCAGGTCTTAAATTACCTTTAGCCTTTACAATAATAGCTGGGTTTAAAACAAATCATATCAAGAAGAAATAACACCTGTATATTTATTAGGGAAAAAATACTGTATAATATTTATAACAAAAACTACCAAAATCCAACACTGACTGCCTGTTCTAGTCACACACTGTCACTCACAGTGGAATTACTTTATACAAGTTTTCATATTGTATGTTGGTTATGAGAACTGTAAGGACCATTCACACCGGACATATAGCCGACGTGGTTGAAGGATAAATAAACAATAAAAAAATAAGTTTACTTCAATTTGGTTTGGTTTACTTAACGTCCAAGGATCGTAATTAACATTGACAGGTATAACTGGCATGGGTGGCGGGGTGTGGAGGGGGGGGGGGGGTTAAGGGGGTACCCACTGCTTCCAACACACTCCAACAAGGCTTACGACACACTACGACAAAGAATATCCCAGTGGACACCCCCCTTTAGTCGTGATATCCCAGCCTCAGCTGTCCACTTTGTCCGTGCGTGGTAACTCCACGGACCTGCAGGCATGTCAGTTGGGGTAAGAAAATGAGAGAAAGTTATACTAGTTTTTTAAGTAGAATTTGCTGCCTCAGCGAGACTGAGAAAACGTGGAAAACGCGTCAGTGTCAGCCATGGCCTGGGGCTGAGGTTTGTGGAGAAGTCCAAACGACTGCTTAATTGGCGTGAATGAATTAATTAACATAACCTTTTTACACTTGAAAATGGGAATTCTATATTCTGAAATGGGTTTTCAATGGAAAAGTGCGAAGCCTAGTAGACCGGTGTATTGATCATTTCCACTCAGGAATCTCGTACAGCCTCCAGGGCGGATCTACACGTCATCAAAGCCTGGTTCACGGAAGCGCTGCCTATGGCGTACACACCAGCTATAAGGCATATAGCTATTGCGCTATTGCAGCCATCTTGCCCTCTGACGCCAGACAAAACACCAGGTGGCAGGTCCTGTCATCATTGGATTTTATCCAAAATATCTTTTTGGACTTGCCATAGAGGGGTTTTAGCCTTGTCTCACGATTATCTATAGATTATAACAGGGTATGATAGAGGTTGTCCACTGAATACTGTGGCGTTATCTTACAAGTTCCTGGCGGGTGATGGCAGAAGTAACAATCACCCTGTGCCCTGTAGCTGCTTGTTGAACTGACCGTGAACCAGACTCGTGAACACCGTGTGCACGTTTCTGGTGATATTCCGTCTGTGTTGTTTTGCGGCGTGTTGTCTTTGGCGCTCCCGCAACTCTCAGCTGGCTGTGAATTTGTCAATTTCGTGTTGGGTTGTTCTGGGAGCATTTTCTGCTACGGCCGTTCTCACACACGCAACCATGTCTATGAAGCAGAGACTGACCCAAAGAATCTTTGTATTTTTTTTTGTTTGGGTAGTTTAACCTCCAATATGTTCTATTAGACTTATCATGGGTTTGATGGTGATTGAATCCATGTGATGAATTCAGGTAGAAATCTCACCCCTACACATTTACCAAGGTGAGAGTTCTTTTATTTCCCACAACACATAGACATGGTATGAGAAGGATTGGCCTTTGATATAGCAGTAAATCTACCACTGCTGGGGGTGAAGGAGAAAAGTGGCTACAGTGGGGCTCGAACCCACAAAGTCCCACAATCTTATTTCTTCAAATTTGGCAATTATTCGTCATTCTTATATCTACTGAACAAATTTGAGGACCAGATTTTTTTAACAGCACATACTTAGGATCTTGTAACATACAGGAAATACTTTTGGTCCGAAAGCGCTAAAGACCGATGTCCAACAATAGGCAAATACGTTTGTGACATTTTTCTACCCTGCCTAGAAATTGTCAGCGGAACTACGATTGGAATACATGCATGTGAAGAAACTTGATGCTCAAAAAGATCTGTAGAAATTATGTTCTATAATCTGTAAGTTTTTTTTTCAAAATATATTTCTAATAATCTGGGGGTGGGGGTGGGGGATGAGGGGTCAGATTAGTAATATATTTCTCTAAAATCTGGTGACCATATACTATTTGAAATAAGATTTTAGGGGTTCAAATCCATGGAGTTCTCTCCGTTCAGAGGGCTATAGGGCACATAGCTATTGTGTAATACAAGTGGCCATCTTGCCCCCCAAAACCAAACAAAACACCAAGTGGTGGGACCAGTTATCAATGGATTTTATTAAAAATATTGTTATGGGGTTGCCATAGAGAGGTTTAACCTTGTCTCACGAGTATCTATAGATTATAACAGCGTATGATAGTGGTCGTCCCCCGACTACAGTGGCGCTATCTTACACTTTCCTGGCGGATGATGGCATAACTAGCAATCACTCTGTGCCCTATAGGTCCAACAAGAGGCAAACATGCCAGGGACATTTTTTTCACAACCCCTTTCAAAATGTCTCGGCAGAACTCCATATGGAACAGCAGAGATCTTTGCCTGGGGTCAACACGGCGGTTAATCACCCCGTGAGCTGTGTGTAATCTGTGTGTACTCTGTGTGTAATCTGTGTGTAATCTGTGTGGCGAGCTCACACCCCGCACGGCCCGCTCCTCAGGGGATACACTAGACTGGCCTAAGTCTCTGATTATGAACATTCATTCAATGATTTAACACAATAAGAATAAAGTTCATTGTAGTATGTGTCCTTCTCTGACTGGTCCATGAATCAAAGACTTGTCCACTGTGAACCAAATCGCCTGTTTATGGCCCCAAGCCACTCCCTGTATCCCTATACCTCCTCCTACCCCTCCCCCTCCCCTCCCCCAGTTCCCTGGCTGCCTATGTTGTCATAGCAATAAATTTCGCCTGCTCTCGACTGTGACTCGATTGAGATCAAAGTGATAGGGTATTAATTTCCCAGCAGATATCCTGACCAGTAGCCAGGATATCTGTATGGAGAGTGTTGAGAATACTGGTGCTAAACAGCGCCAGAAATCTAGCACCATTACCCATTGTACCAGTCCCTGTATCCCAGCGAGGAGGGTAGCCATAGGATGCAGGGACTGGAGCCAGTATCCCAGCGAGGAGGGTAGCCATAGGATGCAGGGACTGGAGCCAGTATCCCAGCGAGGAGGGTATCCCTAGGATGCAGGGACTGGACCAGTATCCCAGTGAGGAGGGTATCCCTAGGATGCAGGTACTGGAGCCAGTATCCCAGCGAGGAGGGTAGCCATAGGATGAAGGGACTGGAGCCAGTATCCCAGCGAGGAGGGTAGCCATAGGATGCAGGGACTGGAGACAGTATCCCAGCGAGGAGGGTAGCCATAGGATGCAGGGACTGGAGCCAGTATCCCAGCGAGGAGGGTAGTCATAGGATGCAGGGACTGGAGACAGTATCCCAGGGAGGAGGGTAGCCATAGGATGCAGGGACTGGAGCCAGTATCCCAGCGAGGAGGGTAGCCATAGGATGCAGGGACTGGAGCCAGTATCCCAGCGAGGAGGGTAGCCATAGGATGAAGGGACTGGAGCCAGTATCCCAGCGAGGAGGGTAGCCATAGGATGCAGGGACTGGAGACAGTATCCCAGCGAGGAGGGTAGCCATAGGATGCAGGGACTGGAGCCAGTATCCCAGCGAGGAGGGTAGCCATAGGATGCAGGGACTGGAGCCAGTATCCCAGCGAGGAGGGTAGCCATAGGATGAAGGGACTGGAGCCAGTATCCCAGCGAGGAGGGTAGCCATAGGATGCAGGGACTGGAGACAGTATCCCAGCGAGGAGGGTAGCCATAGGATGCAGGGACTGGAGCCAGTATCCCAGCGAGGAGGGTAGTCATAGGATGCAGGGACTGGAGACAGTATCCCAGGGAGGAGGGTAGCCATAGTATGCAGGGACTGGAGCCAGTATCCCAGTGAAGAGGGTAGCCATAGTATGCAGGGACTGGAGCCAGTATCCCAGTGAGGAGGGTAGCCATAGGATGCAGGGACTGGAGCTAGTATCCCAGCGAGGAGGGTAGCCATAGGATGCAGGGACTGGAGCCAGTATCCAAGCGAGGATGGTAGCCATAGGATGCAGGGACTGGAGCCAGTATCCAAGCGAGGATGGTAGACATAGGATGCAGGGACTGGAGCCTGTATCCCAGTGAGGAGGGTAACCATAGGATGCAGGACTGGAGCCGGTATCCCAGCGAGGAGGGTAGCCATAGGATGCAGGGACTGGAGCCAGTATCCCAGCGAGGAGGGTAGCCATAGGATGCAGGGACTGGAGCCAGTATCCCAGCGAGGAGGGTAGCCATAGGATGCAGGGACAGGAGCCAGTATCCCAGTGAGGATGTAGACATATGATGCAGGGACTGGAGCCAGTATCCCAGCGAGGAGGGTAGCCATATGATGCAGGGACTGGAGCCAGTATCCCAGCGAGGAGGGTAGCCATAGGATGCAGGGTCTGGAGCCAGTATCCCAGCAAGGAGGGTATCCATAGGATGCAGGGACTGGAGCCAGTATCTCAGCGAGGAGGGTAGCCATAGGATGCAGGGACTGGAGCCAGTATCCCAGCGAGGAGGGTAGCCATAGGATGCAGGGACTGGAGCCAGTATCCCAGCGAGAAGGGTAGCCATAGGATGCAGGGACCGGAGCCAGTCTAGGCCGGCCCCTCAGGGCGCACACCGGGCCCGGGGTGGCGCACGACAACATCTTACACAACCCGTGTGTAGGAAACATCCCGTATGCATATAACTCAAGCCTCAGTCAATCCACTCCGGCAACTCCAGATTAAAACGAAGCCCGAGTCGGGCTGAGTCACTGAGGAGTGGGCGGAAAGACGGCGAGTTACGTGGACGAGGGCTGATAAATAGTAAAAACCGCCAGAGGTGAGCGTCAATTTGGATTTATGCAACAAGACCCACACTTGTCGTGATGTTCGTGAGGTGGTAGCCGCGTGAAGACAGTAGCAGTACGGGCCGAGTTGATTAAATCCAAATTGATTCTCAGTGAGGATCGTTTGGTATCTATCCTTCCCTGTATCTACGATTTTAGATCAAATGAACAGTTGCATAAAAAATATTTTATACCAAGCCCCATAAAATACAGTCACTCTATGTCAAGCCTATGGCATTTTTTAATTAGGTTCCAATGTTCAGACCCCAAGTGATTCATATGAAAAAGTTATTTTTCAAAAGTAATAAAAATTGTTTTGCGCGCCCCCCCCCCCCCCTCCCCGCCTCACAGTTGCCTGTTTTGTAATCCGGCGCGCGAATCCGGCGCCGGATTACAACTCGCCGACGGACACAGTGTTGGCTGAAGGCATTAGGATCCTGTCGGGCGGCGGGGGGTAGCATGGGTCCAGGGCGGGGGCAGACTTCGGGTGAACGTGAAAGACCCCGTGTTCACCCAACAACTCAATGACCCCGGTCTACACACTCATTAAGACCTGTTTATATGAACCGTGGTAGCAAGGTCTCGTTCAGAGTAGTGCCGCCTATGTCCAGACTGCCTGTGTCGTACTAGACTGTGATTATCATAACTACGACTATCAATATTACCAATAATATCATTAGTATTATGATTATCCTTATAATTATTATTATTCCTTATCGCTATCACTACCACAATTATTATTAAAACTAATATCATGATTATTGTTATCATTATCATTAATTTCATTAATAGCAATATCATTATTACTACTATTATTCCTAAAATCATAATAATTATTGTTATTATCATTGTTATCATTATTTTCATTACAATTATTATTATCATCATTATCATTATTATTATTGTTATTATTGTTATTATTATTATTATTATTATTATTATTATTATTATTATTTTTATTATTATCATCATCTTCATCATTATCATCATTATTTTCATCATTATTGGGTGTGTAACGGAACTCATTAATACTTCCTACATGTTTTCGCTGCCTTCAACAATTAATTTCCATAGTAGCTAAAATGGCTTAAAGTGCCTGCAAGTTTTAGTCCTGGGACTAAAAAGACAACTTCTCTAAAAGTGAAGCGGAGTGGGAGTGGGACACCACCGTGTCCGTGATTGCGTCCTCCCTCCCCCTCCTCACCCCTGTAAGGCTTTATGAATAATTTCTGGGCGATTCCCTGAAGACCTTCCCTCCGTGTTCGGTTGTCAATAATAAAAGAAGCCCGTTCTGATAATACGAGGTGTTTTCCGCAGCAGAGCGTCTTGGTGCGGGTCCAAGTGGCGACAGATGGTACCAGGAGGTTCTGATTCTCTCCGGCACCGCGTCGGGCTGTCTGTGGATCTCACAATGGTCGCCATGGTAACGGAGCAGCGTGGGGGATACACGCGGGATGCATGTCTGAACATGTGGTGGGGAGGGTTTCTGTCAGCTCGCTGTACGCTGTGTTCGGTGGCCTGGTGAAGGACGGATACCAAACACATGGTGGAGAGGGTTTCTGTCAGCTCGCTGTACGCTGTGTTCAGTGGCCTGGTGAAGGACGCACACCGAACACGTGGTGGGGAGGGTTTCTGTCAGTTCGCTGTACGCTGTGTTCAGTGGCCTGGTGAAGGACGCACACCGAACATGTGGTGGGGAGGGTTTCTGTCAGCTCGCTGTACGCTGTGTTCAGTGGCCTGGTGAAGGACGCACACCGAACATGTGGTGGGGAGGGTTTCTGTCAGTTCGCTGTACGCTGTGTTCAGTGGCCTGGTGAAGGACGCACACCGAACACGTGGTGGGGAGGGTTTCTGTCAGTTCGCTGTACGCTGTGTTCAGTGGCCTGGTGAAGGACGCACACCGAACACGTGGTGGGGAGGGTTTCTGTCAGTTCGCTGTACGCTGTGTTCGGTGGCCTGGTGAAGGACGCACACCGAACACGTGGTGGGGAGGGTTTCTGTCAGCTCGCTGTATGCGGTGTTCGTTGGCCTGGTGAAGGACGTACACCGAACAAGTGGTGGGGAGGGTTTCTGTCAGCTCAATGTATACGGTGTTCGGTGGCCTGGTGAAGGACGCACACTGAACACGAGGTGGGGAGGGTTTCTGTCAGCTCGCTGTATGCTGTGTTCGGTGGCCTGGTGAAGGACGCACACCGAACACGTGGTGGGGAGGGTTTCTGTCAGCTCGCTGTACGCTGTGTTCGGTTGCCTGGTGAAGGACGCATACTGAACACGTGGTGGGGAGGCTGCGTGTTAGGACGCAGTGTGCGGTGGCCTGGTGAAGGATGCACACCGAACACGAGGTGGGGAGGGTTTCTGTCAGCTCGGTGTACTCTGTGTTCAGTCGCCTGGTGAAGGATGCACACCGAACACGAGGTGGGGAGGGTTTCTGTCAGCTCGCTGTACGCTGTGTTCGGTGGCCTGGTGAAGGACGCACACAGAACACGTGGTAGGGAGGGTTTCTGTCAGCTCGCTGTACGCTGTGTTCAGTGGCCTGGTGAAGGACGTATACCGAACACGTGGTGGGGAGGGTTTCTGTCAGCTCGCTGTACGCTGTGTTCGGTGGCCTGGTGAAGGACGCACACCGAACACGTGGTGGGGAGGGTTTCTGTCAGCTCGCTGTACGTTATGATCGGTGGCCTGGTGAAGGACGCACACCGAACACGTGGTGGGGAGGGTTTCTGTCAGCTCGCTGTATGCGGTGTTCGGTGGCCTGGTGAAGGACGCACACCGAACACGAGGTGGGGAGGGTTTCTGTCAGCTCGCTGTACGCTGTGTTCAGTGGCCTGGTGAAGGACACACACCGAACACGTGGTGCGGAGGGTTTCTGTCAGCTCGCTGTACGCTGTGTTCGGTGGCCTGGTGAAGGACGCATACCGAACACGTGGTGGGGAGGGTTTCTGTCAGCTCGCCGTACGCTGTGTTCAGTGGCCTGGTGAAGGACGCATACTGAACACGAGGTGGGGAGGGTTTCTGTCAGCTCGCTGTATGCGGTGTTCGGTGGCCTGGTGAAGGACGCACACCGAACACGTGGTGGGGAGGGTTTCTGTCAGCTCGCTGTATGCTGTGTTCGGTGGCCTGGTGAAGGACGTACACCGAACACGTGGTGGGGAGGGTTTCTGTCAGCTCGCTGTACGCTGTGTTTGGTGGCCTGGTGAAGGACGCACACCGAACACGAGGTGAGGAGGGTTTCTGTCAGCTCGCTGTATGCGGTGTTCGGTGGCCTGGTGAAGGATGCACACCGAACACGTGGTGGGGAGGGTTTCTGTCAGCTCGCTGTATGCGGTGTTCAGTGGCCTGGTGAAGGACGCACACCGAACACGTGGTGGGGAGGGTTTCTGTCAGCTCGCTGTATGCGGTGTTCAGTGGCCTGGTGAAGGACGCACACCGAACACGTGGTGGGGAGGGTTTCTGTCAGCTCGCTGTATGCGGTGTTCAGTGGCCTGGTGAAGGACGCACACCGAACACGTGGTGGGGAGGGTTTCTGTCAGCTCGCTGTATGCGGTGTTCGGTGGCCTGGTGAAGGACGCACACCGAACACGTGGTGGGGAGGGTTTCTGTCAGCTCGCTGTACGCTGTGTTCAGTGGCCTGGTGAAGGACGCACACCGAACACGTGGTGGGGAGGGTTTCTGTCAGCTCGCTGTATGCTGTGTTCAGTGGCCTGGTGAAGGACGCACACCGAACACGTGGTGGGGAGGCTGCGTGTTAGAACGCAGTGTGCGGTGGCCTGGTAAAGGACGCACACTGAACACATGTGGTGGGGAGGCCGCATGTCAGCATGCTTTATCTCACTCCTGGTATTTTTACCCCATAGGCTTGACATAGGGAACTCATTGCCCCCACAAGTATTGCAGTCCATTCTCCATGGTCTATATCCTGTGTGTCACCCATTCTTATATTGTGTGCAGGGGTGAGATAAATACAGAAAGCAACTCGTTTTGGTCAAAGTGGTTGTTTTCTAACTTGTTTGAATGCTATGTGATATTCACTCAGCTTACCTCTTCATATCACTCTGCATTAAACTCATGCAGAACGATGACTTTGACCAAATCTTTTTGGTTTCCTCTTTAGTCTGCTGAGTTGGGTGGCCTGGTGAAGGAGATGAGACTCCTGAGGTGAACTTCTCAGGTGGTAGTGGAATTTGATTACAAACCAGAAAATGAATGTAGGAATGACAGAATATCTGTAGTTTAACTTGAAGGGAGGGACTCTTTCAGGGCTATTTGTATGTACCATGGAACAGGGGCATAATGATAACAAAAAATCCTTACCTACCTAGATATATTTCCTTTAAGACATGGCCAAAAAGATTGTTCTCTGTTTGAATTTGCCATTATATTTCTGTCATATCTAATCTCTAAGCTAGAGAAATATCAATGTTAATTACAGGATATCTCTCAAAGAATTGGACATAAATATCATCCAGTCTTCTGAAAATAATCTCTGTAAATGGACTATAATGAATAATTCTACTTTATTTTTCAAGTCCACCATTTAGATTTGTAGGAGGAAAATGAATGCTTGTCAAGAACCACGACAATCGAGATTCGTAAGATACGCCCTAAACGTGCATGATATATATATATTTGAGTGATGTTTGCTTGTTTAGTACAGAAGAGCCCTAAAGGACACCAATTATAAGGGACATCCCGTATAAGGAACACCCCATGTACGGGACACCCCGTGTAAGTGGACACTTTCCCTCTGAACGGTTTCTATTATTTGATGTTTCATTTGACCCTCTGTAAGGAGACCCTTACGGGGACACTTTGGCTCGTAGCGGAAGGTATCCCCTTACGAGGGGTTCTGAAGTGCATGTTGTATATCCCGCTGCTGTGATGTTTGCACGTTCTGTGTAAGGGACACTCCGTGTAAGGGGATACCCTAAAAGTGCATGCTGGATATCTCGCTGCTGTGATGTTTGCTTGTTTAGTTCTGTGTGAGTGGAGAGTACAGAGCCATCTGGTGGCGGAACACTTCCCTCCCTGACAGAACCCGGTTAGGCCTACAGCCCGCCTACAGTTCGCCTAAAGCTCGCCTACAGTCCGCCAACAGCCCGCCTAAGACTGGTACCACGTGGGGTAACGGCCATGATAACGGCCTGTCTTCATACCGCGGGGGGGGGGGGGGGGGGGGGGCATGTCGGGGGGATCCAGTTACCACGTGTACTTAATTTGCATATTCTGTGCGGAATGTGAAGGGTACGATCAAGGATAATAATCAAACTAGGTTTTGTCCGCTAATTCTGTCCGCTGTCTTCTGCCACACAGATAACACATAGCCTCATTCAGAACATAACCAAATTTTACATTTTAATGATGGTGAAGACCAAGAACTTCGTGGATACTTGGTGTCACATCAGGTTCTATTTCTACTTGTTCTTCCCCATCTTCGTTTCAGACACATCAAACCTCGTCAGCCACGGCCGATTCTATCTGTGTAAATTACTCTGTAGATTCAGCCACCACACGCCAGGCAAACCTGTTCAGGAGCAGCCTTTTTAACCTTCAGCCTGGGAGAACTTTTCTCAGCTAGTTCCCTTGTGTGGTGTAGTTTGTAAACGGTATCAGCCCGGTACCAGCCTCCCATCTCTCACTTGGTGAGGAGGGAGGAGGCAGCTGGGCTTTCTTCCCGAAATGGCTGACATTTACATGATTCCAATGCCAGCTGTTATACAGGTAAGTGAACGGGAACACTAAATACACAATATTACCATCAGTTTGATCTTCGGGGCCTACTCTCCGAGGTGTTACTGAATAGTAATATCCAAGCGACACCGAGGAGTAATGTGTAGGGTCCACTACAATTGTAATAATCATTAATTATTCCAAATATGAGTTATCAAAGTGATGAAAAAAAAGTAGCCGCCGATATTCTCATGTACATGTACTTCTTTGCACGTACGTCTTTTTCACGTTTTTTACTCAGTAGCAATCTGTAGGCTCCATAGGTTTCGTATGGAGACTCCGTATTAGGGGAATAATAAAAGAATAATCCCACACTGAATGACCCTAAAATAAGATAACTTCATTTTATTTTAGAATATAGTAGCACGTGTCAGTCCCTGCAAACCAAGTTGCAAAGTTTGCATCTGGCTTGGTTGTCGTCAGAGGGGTCCTACCCTCACGTTCCCGTTTTCGTGAAACACTTAAAATAGTTGTGGCCATAACTGTTCTAACTAAGGGGGGTTGGTAGATCAACGAGTATATACTCGTTGGGTAGTCTGGCTTCAGTCCCCGTACCCCTCCACCACCCTCCTCGCCGTTTTTCCGGGCCAGTCAGAGGAAGGTTACGCACTATGATCAGAGAAGTGTTTACTTCTATTCTGTAATCTACTTAATCCTCATTTTTTTCTAAATAGATTATTCAATGAATGTCCCTGGTACCCTAGGACACTCATCAGTGCCCCTAGGCTCGCAAGAACCTTAATTCTCCTTCATACTTCTACCAAGGTAAGTATTCGGATAATTACCTAAACACTTGAGCAAGTTTAGGAGTTTGGCAGAAAAATCAAACCAGACAAACCATGGACTGAAATGAAGCAAGGAATGATGCGCTAGCAACATAAGCTCTGGATATCCTATTACACTCGTATTAGGCGGGTATTATGCAACGATGAGGATGTGGAGAGGGGTGGTTCCCATCACCCCCTCCTAACCTTCTCTATATCAAACCCGAAGTAGAGGTCTCAAGCTGGTAATCCTCAAAATCCAAGGACGGATCGGGGGGGGGGGGGTTGTAGGGGTTTATGACACCTTTACATATACTGGTGTCAGAAAGGACTGTGTGTGTGTGTGTGGGGGGGGGGGGGGGGGGGTTGTTAGTGACAGGAAGTCACAGTTGCTGGTTCTCTGTCTCACGCGGGGACTGTCCACTCTGCCTCGCCACGTCCCAGATTCCACATTAATTTACATATTTACATATCCATAGACACAGTCCACATCTGTGTGTCTCTTTATCTAAACGGGCCGTTTCTTTTCCTTGTTCTTCCGTCAGTTTATAAAGCTGAACTCAGAAGAGTAATATATAATGCATTTAGATGGATCTATTCAAACAAATGTGAGATATCATTATAGTAAGACACTTCCTTTGACATTTATCGGCCAATCTAAACATCTGAGTTGTGAATACAGCCACCAAGCTTGCATTGCCTGAGATACTCCAGGTAAAATATTCACCCTTCATCTCTGAGCCAGTGTCACCAGCCTTGTCCAAGCAGCAGGGATGGACATTTTACTAAGTTATGGTTAAATCTCCCTGTTTGACCAGGGGCAGTTTCTTTTTATAATTTACAAAATATAAATCTTAGGTTTTTATTTATACTGCAGTTTGAGACAGAGGGTATGCATTAACCTCATCTTCCAGTGGCTCCAGTGATTATAAATACACGAACACACGGGTTCCTACACGCACTGAAACCTGCTGACATATCGACATTTACACATTTTTATCATTCGCCAATAAATCCCTGATACTATGTCTGCCGCTGGCTCATATGGTTATTATTTACTGCCACCACGGACTAGATCTAACACTCTACTGGGGAATCATTCTCCGGGAAGCGGCGGTTGGACTGAAGGAGGATGTGGTTTGTTTTGAATTGAGCGCCTTTTTTGGCAGCGATGTCAGCTACAGTTTGACAGTGACAGGAGCGAAGTGATCAGTCAGTGACACGGAGAACAGGCTGTCACACGCCCGCCCCGTCCCCCGGCCTCCCCCGGCCGCCCCCCGCCGCCGGCCGCTAGCACCCCGCCGCACGGCGCACGATTTGAATCTGCCCCGGCCTCAGCCGTTCTGAACCCAACAACAACTCTTACCTGTCCCAGCGCGCTCAAACTGATGCCGACGATTAAAAGCTGCGATGTTTGCATTACACCGCCATCGCTGGGTTAAAATGTGGCCGCGGGTGGACGGGTCCCCCGGGCAGGTCCATGCTGCTGCTGGTTCGGTAAAATCCCCGTCGACAAGATGACGCGAGCTCCGCTCAGAGACAACAACAACACGAACTGCACTAACGGCCTGCCGCACGCTGACAGGTGAGAAGCACACGCGGGCACTGCCACACTCGTGACCCGACTGTAACAAGGTGTGCACAGCGCCGCAGTGTGCTGCTATCCACTGCCACAAGGCAAACCCGCGCTGATTGGACGAACTTGACCTAGATCGCAGAACTGGGTCAAAAGTGACGCTCTCCCAGCAGAGAAGCCTAGTTCTGGGGAAGGTTCCTGGTACAGTCTCTGGGTTTGTTCTAACTTCTATGAATAGAGCAATTTCCCTTTCTCTTATAACTTATAGTTATAGGTCACTTTGTACTTTGCATTAACTTGAGATTGAAGAGGATGAATTATTCAAATAGACACTCTCTGTACCACGGACTCAGATGACCTACCAGTTTTGTAAAAAATAAAATAAAACACAAAAAAAACCACAACCCTGAGCTTTCCCAGTAGAAATAAAAGCTTTTAAAAAAAGTCCCGATGTAAAAGTCCGTGTCTTTCTTCTACCTCTCATGTTAATCTCCATAGACTTAAAATGGTGTGACTGTATGCCACAGTTATGCCCCAAAATATCAATATACCACAGGTGACATTTGATGTTAAAAACATGTGACGGGGTAGAATAATGTCACGAAATTGTTTACATGGCTTTCATTGTCTTCCGCTACAAATATCACTCAGCTCTGCTTTTTTTTTAAATCATTCCAGGAAGACAACTCATGACAGAGAAACAATTACATGAAATTGTGTGACGTTTCTTGATAGTGTAGGGGTCAGGGCAGTCGAGCAGCGTTGTTTCACTTTAGAACTAGGTGGCGCAAATGCCGATCCCTGCTGTGCGGTATGGCCGGTGGACCCGCGGTATGCAAATGCTATGGGTTCGCCCACATTACGTAACTCAGCCACTATATAAGGCTGAGTCCACAGCGGGTTGACAGGACTTCTCGCGGTGCCTCTTTACGGAGTGAACGTCTGAAGCCTCACGTGTTGGTTAGGTTGTGTTGTAACGCCTTTCAACGTTGAAGAGACCAGTATCTCTTCCCGCGCTAGTTAGTGCCCTGGGGCACTAACGTATTGTAAAGTCTTTCTGTAATGAAAGAACGGTTGACTGAAACAGTCCGGAGTCTGGTTTCGTCTTTGTAGTTAAGCAGTAGTTGGTAGATCTAGTATCTCCCTCCCCTTTCCAGCGGGTAAAGCCGAACCCACCTGTACTAGCACGGTAAGTACAGGGTGCATCTAAAGTCTCGGAACCTCTAGTTGGCTGTCGATCGCGGAAAGTGGTAATACACTTTCAGCGACTAGAGGGAACGCTTCAATAGAAATGCCAAAATAGTTATGACTGGAACTTCTTTCATTTTAGTGGTTCAATCATGGATTCTCACACTGTGCCTGTATTCACTAGTGTCTTTTATACCTGTACACATCATACTTATACTTACTGGCCTATGCTCCCTATATCATATAGATCATACTGTGCCATACACTGTTATAGGGTTTATGTGCCCGGAATACACTGTAAAAAAATTCCCGGGAATTTTACGGTATTTCCCAGGCAACTGGGGTGCCAGGGAAATACCGTAAATTGTACGGGTGACCGTAATATATTTTTGACCGTAAATTATAACTGTCCTAGACTGTATTTTCCTAACGGTTTAAACCTGTAATATATTTCAGACCATGAATTTTCACTGTAATAAACTGTATTTTGAAAACGGTTCAGATCTGTAAATACAGAGGAGCAAAGCTGTATGAAATATACTATATGCACAGCCCTTCGTTATACATATACCAGAAATCTTGTTATTGAGGTTCTTGAGAATTGTTATATGTAGAGGCCCACCTATAGAGTATGTATACAGAATTTCTGAAATTTCAAACCTCCAACCCTTCCTCCCAAACTTTTATGCAATTGATCAAAGAAAGAGCATATGCAGAATTTCCTAAATCCTTGACCCTCCAATCACCCCCCCCCCCCCCTCAGTGCACATGGCATTTTATGAATGGCCCCTAGGAGATTATGATTATAAAAGTGAATATTTTGTATTGGCTACCATCATATATTCTCTATCAGCCTATTGGCTTATCAGTTTCATTAATAATTATTATCAATGATATTTCAACATTTAAGTTTTTCAACTCTAATGTTATTAGTTCAAACTATTTTACAGGAATACTCATCAGAATCTGACAGTACAAGGCTGCATTTGATATCGTAGGATGAAGTCAATCCTACATATCTTTTAGAAATGTCCTATGAAAGTGGCGTCTAATCCCCTTTATGATATTGATGTCATGACAACTTGAGAATAAATGTGCTCTAAATGGCAGGAACTTCACAGGAGATCGATGGATATCTATTACACATTTTGATGAAGTTAACTCTTGCATTTTATTCTCCACTTTGATTTGTTGCTAAAATTGGAGTTAATCTAAGTGTATCTAATATGTCCATATTTACAGACTTATACTGTTAACTGACCGTAGATTGGGTGGATTACAGTCCTGAATATTTTTACAGTTGAATACCGTTTTTTGGTATCAAATATACGGTATAGAACTGTGGATAAGATTACAGTGATATACCGTCCATGTTTACGGTAGTATCCTGTAAATTTTACGGAAATTGTTTACAGTGTACTCTTCCAATTGCTATCTACCGTTGTTTTTTTTTGTTTTTTTTTTATTAATCTCTAACATTTGAAGGTGATAAAAGGAAAATAGACATGGCGTTTAGATATGGAAATGAATACTCAATACCGGACTCGTAAATACCCGACCGGCGTCAGGGCAACGAGCTGACTGTCCGGGAGTGCGTATCAGTATTTCCAGACCCAGCGCCCAGTCAGTTTTACTTTTATATACACTCCATATGCTCATTAAACATCGATGCAAAAAAGACAAAGAAACTTTAGGGAGAGGGGTCATGTCTTAGGATGTAAATATCTAACATAAAAATCCAACAAACTGGAATTCGGAAACGTTTGACGGCCAGCTGAAGTGCTGACCCCTAGCGGGCAGTTGACGCACTATGTTTTCACCGCCAGGTGGCCATGGGTGTTATAACGGTGCTTTTATCCGTTATTTTATTTTTTGATTTAGTATTTCCTTTCACATTTTTTTTTTCAATACATAGAGGTGGTCGATTTTGCTACACAAGGGTATAAGTAGTTTCGTAGAAATAGCCAGAGGTCCTTTATCCGATGTCATTTCTGAAACTTTGTTACAGTGAACGTAACTCTCTGGCGCCCTCTAGCACTAATGCTTGTAACTAATATGAGTTCCCACTATTTGACCAAGTCAGTAAAGTGATCGTTGGATTGATGGATCAATTGGCAGTGGGAAAACTTACTGTTTCATAATTCAGTAATTTCAGTAAAATGTCCCCTGGATGGTTTTTGAGAGTATGTTGTTCTTGTTTGTTTTTTTTCATATTGAATCAAACCATATCTGTTACAAAAACAGTTCTTCATATGGAACTCCGAGCACAGTTACAATGAGGCCAAACTTATTTTCTTCGTCTTAATAGATATGGGGAATAATATGGTAATGAAAATATATAATAGTAATGTGATGTAATAAGTGATGATCGCACTTGACAATTTCTGAATAAAAATTCACTTATGCGATTCCTATTGTGTATTCTTTATGACCCTTTTGACCACTGTTACCGCATCTAGATTTGGGATCTCAACGTCTAGATTGTCCCATAGAGCACGGTTCTCAAATATTGGTGATCTCTCAAAGCTCGCTGTTTTGCACTAAACTAACACAGCCGTTGTACACATATTTAAAACATGTCTTTTAGAAATTGCCTCTTACCTGTTCTTCAGTAAATTGCTCCTTCACTTCTTTTAATTTCGTCTCCTGTTCTTGGATTTCTGAAAGAGAACACGAGACCACGTTCAGAAGATATACCCACTACATACTAAGGTTCTTCTTTTATAGATTTGAAAAATATGAACAAATTGAATTGTATAACAAGTTTATAAATCGAGTAAATTTGCAAGTCGTAATAATAAAACTGCATGTATCTACTTTAAGAATGGTTAGATCACGAGTAACAAATACTCATTATATTGAACTCTCTTAAAAACCAGAACAGTTCTTAATAAGCGGCCATGTACAGCATGTTATATTACTGAAATACCTGTTTGGATATCAATGTACACTATGTGGTGATATGTGGAGATAAAGCTGGGTTTAGAGGGGAGTGACATGGAGATTGTGTTGAGTATTTGGTGCTTATGGGTATTAATGGTGTGAATAACTTAAGCAAATAAAACACCATCCTTTAATGTATGGCTTCAAACGACAAGCTTTATATAAAACCACACACAACAGAGCACACTGACTCACCAGAATGTGCTCTTTAATCTTTTACTATTTGGTAAAATAACTAGATGTCGATAACTTAAAGGGCATCTAGGCTAAGTGACATTGTGGATCATTCGTTCAACTTCAATTATGTGATGTACATCAACATATAACAGATTTGTATGAGAGTGATTTATAGGTCAATCTCTTGAGGGATGACAGTCACTAAAAAAAGGTGAAATAAAAAAGAAGGAAGGAAATATCTTTAATGTAAACCGATGACAAGGATATAAAGGAATCGTTGACGATATAGAATAAAACAATATAAAATAATCAAATATTGTGTTACTAATACAAATATGACATGTTACAACACTGAGGAAAACAATGATAAGATATAAATAACACATACAATAAAAGATCACTCTGAGTGTATATTGAATTAGAAATAGACACTTATCCGGTGTTTCTTATCGACCTTGAATACCAGATTAACGAGGACTGTGACAGTACTGAGACTCGTCCCACTTCTCAATGTGGAAACTGCTCTATTCACAAAGCAAGCATTAGGGACCAGTGAAAAGCTGAAGCCAGTGAGTGAGTGACATCCACAATAACAAGATGATGATGTGTTCCTAGGAGTGCACCAAGCAGTTCATGTACAAGGTATCTTATAGTTGGGTGGTAGCAGAGTTTTACACCATTGACTACGACAACACGTGTGTCCAACCAACCACCAACTCACCTCGCTTCACATCCTGCAGTCTACTCTCCGCAGCTGCAAGTTGTGCTTGGAGATTGGCGAGCTCACTTTGGACCTTCTGAGGGTTTGCCTGCTGCCCTTCAGATACATCCTTTTCAGTTGAGACATCTTCTTCTGTGACAATATCATCATTACTCTCAGATAGAGACTGTCTGCGAGCTGTGGGGACCTCCTCCTCCTCCTCCTCCTCCTCAGAGCTACTTTCAAAGGAGAAGGATCTGCTCTTGGCTTCAGCTGCTTCCAGCTCAGCCTTCAGAGACTCTCCAGATGATCCAAGACTTTCCTGGGTGAGACTTTCAAATGTATCTGATATTGGATCGATGTCGTCCTCGATGTTCTCTGTGACCTCAGTCACCTCAGACATGTTGCCATCATCAGGTCTGTCCGCAGGTCCTGGAGAATCCTCCTCCTCCTCCTCGCTGTCCTCTCCACACAGACTGGCCACCTCAGGTTCAATCAGCTCCTCCACGACTGGCACCATCTCAGACTCAGACTGAAGCTCCTCCGGGACCCGGTCTGATGACCTCCGGGCATCTCTTGACATTTCACCTTCAAGCTGTTCAATGTGTTGCTGCAAAAGCTCCTCCTCATCTTTCAACCTTTCAAGTTCATTGACCTTTTCATCAATCTCGAGGAAAAGGGAATCTCTTTGCTCTCTCAGCCTACTCTGCTCTTCAAGCATCTCTACCCTAAACTCGGCTATTTCTACCTTCTCTTCCTGCCATCTTTCCTTTTCTACCTGGATATTGTTGGCCTCTTTCTCAATCTCACTCTTATTCCTTTTACACTCCTCCAGATCTTTCTGCAGTTGATTCCTCTGATCGGTCATTTCCCTCTCCAGTTCCTGAAGTCTGTCACTATCTTTATTCAATCCTTGTCTCTCATTTTGTAACTCCTCCCTGTCCTGTTGTAAGATTCGTCTATCCTCTATGGAACTCTGCCTCTCCTCTATAATATCATTCATCTCTTTCGCTAATGAGGTCTTTTTGTTTTGCAATGTCGCCCATTCATCGTCCAGCTCTTTCCTCACCGCTTCCCTCTTCACTTTATCATTTTCCACCTCCTCCTTCTCTTCTTGCAGAACCCTCCACTCATAATCCAGTCTCCGTCTCTCCTCTTCTAACTTCTCCTCGTGCTGCTGGTATCCACCCATCATTCGATGGTCCTCTTTAAGTTCCTCAATCTCCCTTTTCAACGCATCATTTTCATTATGCATTGCTGACTTTTCACGAGTAACGACCTCATTTTCATCTTTCAGTTCTGATATTTGCTTTTCAAGGTCTCTCAGAGCTGCTCTCATATTATTCTGATCTATGACAAACATTTCATGATTATGCTCTAACAACTGCATTTCGTTAGTCATCTTTTTATGATCTGCTGTCAGTTCTTCTAACTCAGCTGTTACTGAATCTTTTATCTTCAACACCATTTGTAATTCCTCAGTCAGACTGTCTTTTTCTGCCATCAGTTCGTCTATCTGAATGGATCTATTGAGATCGTCATCACGCGTGCTCTGTGCCTCAGTTCGCAACACTTCTTTCTCAAGCAGGACATGGTCGTACTCATTTCTTATACTCTCCAACTCTTCATCATGTCTCCTGGTCATGTCATTCTTTAAGTTCTCCAAGTCCTCAATACTCTTTGCTGATGCCTTACTTTTTTCTTCGACCAGGTCCTCGATCTCCTGATGCAAGCTAGCTATGTCAGATTCATGCTCATTGCATTTTGCTTCCCATCTTTCAATTTCTCCATCGTATCGTTTTTCTAACTTTGCTTGGTGTGTTTCAAACTCTTCCTCTGCAGCTTTTAATTCTGCTTTAAGTCTCTCAATTTCTTGATTATGCAGCTGAGATGTCTGCTCATACTCTTCACATCTCTTTTGTAACTTATCAATGTCAGTTCGGTACTGCAGATCTACATCTGCTTGTATTGTCTCTAGTTCCTCTTTGGCAGAATACAGTTCTGAATTTACCTTGTCTATCTCAGCCTGGTATTGCTGAGATAAATCAGTTTTAATTCTATATAACTCAGCACCATGTTTGGCATCTAACTCAGTACGCAACTCTTCCTTACTTTCTGAGTACATTTCTTCAAGTTCGGCTTTTACCTTCTCCATTTCCAGCTTATACTCAGCCTCGAGTTGGTCCTTAGTGGTCTCATCCATCTGCCTGTTATCATAACCTGTTTGTACATAAAAGCTCTCTTTTGGACGAATATGCATTTCACTATCAGCTTTCTCTGGTACTATATTATTTCTAGCGAATTCCTCTTTCAATTTCCTGACTGCTAAGTCTTGTGCATGTTGGACCGTCATTTCAACTGTTAATTCCAGCAGTTTGTCACTGTACCTCTGCTCGAGCTGAGCTTGGAGTGTTTTCATCTCCTCCTCATTTTGAGCAGCTAGATGCTCCTTTTCTTTTTCGTGTTTTTGAAGAACGCCGTCTAATTCTTTTGCATATGAATCACTGAGTTCTGATTTCTGGTGCTCCTTTTCTTCTGCATGTTTTTGAAGCACATTGTCTAATTCTTTTGCATATGATTCACCAAGTTCTGACTTGAGACGTTCAAACTCATTTGCATAATCCTGGACAGCAGCCCTTACTTGACTCAATTCACTGTCGTGTCTTGCCTCAAGTAATTTTGTTTGTTGAGCCACCTGCTTGTCTATATCTGACTCAAGTTCCTTTATCCTCTCAATGTGTACTTGACAAAGCTCAGCATTACTTGTTGTGTGGGATTCAAATCCGTTCCCGTCAGTTTCACACGGCTCTACATGTGATTTGGCTGCATCTTTTCCTGCTGATTCTGTAAAAGAAGGTTGAGTTGTTTCTACTGCTCCTTCCTGCTTTCCTAGGTCTTTCCTTAAAGCCTCCATATCCCTTGCATGTTGCTCCTTCATCTGGCTTTTCTCAGCAGCAAATCTACTCTCTAAATGATCTTGGAGGCCATTCATTTCTCTTACAAACTTATTTTCATTTTCTTCTTTCAGCTTCATTAAATCGTTTTCGTGCTGATTTCTCAGCTCCAAAATCTCAGCTTTATGAGACTGCACCAAGTCTTTTTGAAGTTCATCAAGTTTCAATGAATGCTGTTCTCCTAAATTCTTTGTCTCAACAGCAAATCTTTCTTCTAAGTGATCCTGGAGACCATTCATTTCCTTTAAGAACTTATTGTCATGTTCCTCTTTCAGTTTCGTTAAATCATTTTCGTGCTGATTTTTCAGTTCCAAAATCTCGGCTTGATAAGACTGATCCAAATGTTTTTGAAGTTCATCAAGTTCCAGTGAATGCTGTTCATTTAGATTCTTTTTCTCAACAGCAAACCTTTCCTCCAAGTGGTCCTGAAGACCATTCATTTCTCGTACAAACTTATTTTCGTGTTCTTGTTTGAGTTTCATCACATCATTGTCATATCGATTTTTCAATTCTTGAATTTCAGCCTGGAGGGACTGTACTTGGTCAACTAAACCTAAGCTCTCTTTGAGTCTGACAATTTCTTCTTCATACTCTTTTAACTTTTGTTCATATTCTATTGAAATATCCGTTTCTTCTTCGTTTTTACTTTTCAATTGTTCCTCAAGCTGGTATATTCTCGAGTTCTTATCCTCCAATAGTCTGTGCTTTTCCTGAATCCTGTTGTGATGTCTCTTTTCCATGGCATCTGCTTCTTCCCTGAATTCATCCAGTTCCTGTTCACACAATCTGAGCTTTTCATGGAGCTCCTCATTTTCTTGTTGTAGGAGATGTATTTTATGATTTGTAACTTCCAGTTCCTTCTTGTAGTCTAGAGACCTCTCCTCTAGTTCTATCTGTTCTGTGCCTAGTGATCTCAGCCGGAGTTTGAGGTTTTCATAATCCTGTAACATTGCGTGGAGCTTTTCCTCCATCTCTCTCAGATGTTGACTGTCTTCCTTTCTCTTTCCTCTCATCTCCCCTACTTCTAACAGCAGTTCCTTGATCTGTGAATCTTTCCCTCTCAACTGATCAGTATAAGACCCTGCAATTTGTTGCATGTGAGCAATTTCTTGTTCAGAAGTCTGAAGCCTCTCCTCCAGTTCCTGGACAAGCTGATTACTTCTTTCGTACTTGAGATGGGAATCCTCCATTGTTGATATTTGGTCCTTCATCTTCGCAATTTCACTTTTGTCAAACTCTTGTTTTTCTAATAAAGCCTTCATATGAGCTTGGGCTTCGTCAATTTCTCCCCTTGCTTCCCTCAGCTGACTGGACTCATTGAGGAGTCGGCGAATTTCGTCTTCATATTCAATGATCTTTTCTTCGGCTTCATCTAACTCTGACTGATGTTCATCTTTCATGGCCAGCACTTTCTCTCGCTGCACATCCATCTGTTCCTCATAATCCTCCAGCCTACTTTCTAAATGCTTAATCCATTTTTTGTCTGAACCAACATCAACTGCTTCTAAATCTTCAAGTGTTGCATAGAAATCGTGAACCGCAGATGGTTCGTCATTTTCACTATCTTGTATGACAACCAGTGGGAGATTCTGATGGTTTGGACCATGAGAATGCTCTGTAATGATTGGCTTGTCATCTTCTGGTTCATCGTCGCTTTCCTCGATAACAAAGCCACCACCCTGACTACCATCAACATCACCCAACCTGTCATCATGTTCACCCTCTTTGTTTTCTTGAACCAACGAATCTTTCCGTGGTGACTCTTTTATATCGTCGTCATTTGTATCAGAAGCTTCACTTTTCGGTATCAATTCCTTCACTGATTCCCCATCACTGCCATCAGAATCAGACTCAAAACTGATTAAGTTGGAGCTTGATTTAGTGTCCTGCTGTTGAGCTGTACCTTGGCTATCAGAGGATCGTCTACTTCGCTGGGTATCTTCTGATTCTGATTCTACATCAAATGTCTCCTCATACTCCAGACCCCTTCTCACGACACTGGGGGCACTCTGAGCTGCTCCTTCTCTCTCCTCTCCATCAGATTCATGTCCATCAACAGCAAATGACTCATCAAAGTTGAATCCTCTTCTTATAACACCAGGAATATGTCCCTGTAGCTCAGGATCACTTTCCTCCCCTCCAGATTCATCATCAGGGATATCGTAATGAAGACCCTTCCTGACTATTGTGGAAGACCTCGATTTCTCACTTTCTTCAGATTGATCCCTTTCAGTGTCACTGAGTTCAACAATTTCATCATATCCCATTCGACTTTCTGTCCTACTCGTACCTTGCCTACTCATCTTTTCATCCTCACTGTCCTCAATGGGAACACTAGCATCTGATCCTTCGGCATCTCGTTTCTTTGCATGATCTGGCTGATCCTCATACAAGATGTCCTCCTCATCATGCCTTTGCGAGCTTTGTGTTTCAGACTCTTCGTCCTCATCCGAGTCGACATACATGAAGTCAGACTCCGGAGGTGCCAGACTACCCCGAAAGCTGTTCTGCGAGTCTCCCAACACACCCTCCTCAAACTCACCAGTGCTTGCCGCAGATCTTGGTGTTTTGAAAAATGGCTGTGGTTCATGTGCAACCTGACTTTTCAAGGATTCTATCTCTTTCGTGTAGTTTTCTCGCTGTTCTCTAAGTTTTCTCTCATAGTCATTGTGGAGGCTCTCAAGCTCCGCAATAAGCTCCGCCTCCTTTTCTGAACTGCCAGTTTCTGAAAATGAAAACTTTTGGGATCCACCATACAAAGACCTCAAATCAACGATATTCTCTTGTGAAGAGAGATGTCTTTCATACATTTCCAGGGACTGCTTCCCAGTTAAGTAAGAGTAATTTATAGCTGAATATCAATACAATGTCTCTGAAATATTAGTACCACTGAAAAGGTATGTTATTGTTGATGCATGGAAATCAGAGTAACAAGACCTGAATATAGGGTCACACAGTGATAAACACAAAGACCAGTTACATGTCTAGTGTGATAATCAGGGAACCACTACTTAAACATATTTCTAATAGGGGAGGATGAATATAAAAATTCTATGTAATATCTGTATCGTAAGAGTTTTGTGTGTGTATAAAACCATTTCATTCATTGATTTTACAAGAAGCCTTTTTGTATTCTGGTTCCTTCATACATGGATGTAATTGAATAAGAGAGCTTTACCTTTGTTGTTCTGTTGGTGATCTTGGTCCTGCAGACGTTCCTCCCAGTCTTTATTTAACTGGGCGATACTGTCTTGGTGTTGTTCTGCTAATTCCTTCAACGCCTTGTCTTTTTCCACAGTAAGCTCCTGTTTAATCCTCCCAGCTTCTGTTACAGCATCATTCACATCACTCTTTAACTGATCTATCTCCTTCTGTTTCTCTGCTTCAAGTTCATTTTGTAACTTCAGGAGAGCATCCGCATTTTGTTTTTCGAGCATAGACCTTAGAGATGATAACTGCTGATCATTCTCCAGTTCTAGGTTAGTCCGTAGATTATCCAGAGCGACACTTTTCTCCTCTTCTAACAGCTCCTTCAGTGCACTCAGCGCTTCAGTGTTGCCTTCCTTCAAGGCATTCGTTTGAACAGCATTTTCTTCCTCAAGCTCTGACCGTAAATCCTCAAGAGCTTTAGCGTGCTGTTCGCTCAGCTCGTCATGCAAATCCTGTAGAGCTTTAGAATGATTGACCTCAATGTCATTCAATTGAGACTGGAGTAAATCTGCTTTCGACTTCTCAAGGTCACCTCGCAATTCACTCACTGCTTCTTCTTTGTCAGCGTTAAGTTGCGCTTGATAATCATCAAGTTCAAGCTTATGTTGGTGACTAAGTTCATCCCTAAGGTTTTCCAAAGCAATTGATTTATCCTGCTCACAATGACTTAATGCTTCATCTTTCTCAGCATTAAGACGAGCAAGTTCATCATCAAGTTCACGCTGATGCTGATGGGTAAGTTCATCCCTGAGCCTTTCCACAGCCGCTTGTTTATCTTGCTCACACTGACTTAATACTTCGTCTTTCTCAGCATTAAGCCGCGCTTGATATTCATCAAGTTCAAGCTTATGTTGGTGACTAATTTCATCTCTAAGGTTTTCCAAAGCAGCTTGTTTATCCTGCTCACATTGACTTAATGCTTCATCTTTCTCAGCATTAAGTCGAGCAAGTTCATCGTCAAGTTCACGTTGATGCTGTTGGGTAAGTTCATCCCTGAGCCTTTCCACAGCCGCTTGTTTATCCTGCTCACACTGACTTAATGCTTCGTCTTTCTCAGCGTTAAGTCGCGCTAGATAATCATCAAGTTCAAGCTTATGCTGTTGGCTAAGTTCATCCCTAAGGTCTTCCAAAGCCGCTTGTTTATCTTGCTCACACTGACTCACTGCTTTGTCTTTTTCAGTATTAAGTCGAGCAAGTTCATCATCAAGTTCAAGCTTATGTTGGTGGCTAAGTTCATCCCTGAGGTTTTCCAAAACAGTTAATTTATCTTGCTCACACTGATTTTGGCACTTTTCCAAGTCATCTGTCAATCTTTTCTCCAGCTCAGTTCTGACCTGCTCAATGTCCTTTAACTTGTCTTCTTGGAGCTCTTGACGGAGGTGGTCATCGTGTGATTGAGCTTCCCTCTGGAGCTGCTCGATCTCCTTGCCGTGTCTCCGCACGAGCTCCTCCTGCAGCAGAGCCTGTTTACTCTTACCGACTCCCTCCAGCGTGATCCGCTGAGCCTGCATCTGTAGAGTAAGCTCGTTCTGTAAGTCAGACAGAGAAATTATGTTACTACACACATAGATGTAAAGAATGGATCTTGCAAATTTACTGAAGTTATTTTACACCATTTCAGTGTAACAGATAAGGATTGATATTGACAACATTACACATTCATATTTGTTCTAACTCTAGAGAGGCCCCTTTTACCCGCATGGCGAGGCGGGGACCT
This sequence comes from Alentia gelatinosa, assembly GCA_950022655.1. Lineage (NCBI taxonomy): Eukaryota > Metazoa > Annelida > Polychaeta > Phyllodocida > Polynoidae > Alentia > Alentia gelatinosa. The sequence goes on from OX465588.1 coordinate 55,662,225, forward strand.
GTCACTCCACTGAGTTGATATTAATCTGACCCATTTACATCACACATTTATCAAATATCTAGTCATCAAAGAGAATATTGGTACGAACGAGTACTCCAATAAATTAACATTTATATTCATGTTGTCTCTTGCCTTTATGAAAAAAATTGTTAAAAACTTTGTAAAAATAGGCGCATGATAAAACCTGGGCATTTACGTAACATGTATGCAGGGCTCTTATAGCTTTAACATTTCTTTCAGTATATCTATTCTTGAATCTTACAATCACCTGATTAACACTGACACTGACCTGATTGACACTGACCTGATTAAGACTGACACTAACCTGACCTGATTGACACTGACCTGATTGAATCTCACCTCCCTTTATTGAGACTCACCTCAAATTGTTTCCTCTGTTCCTGGATGAGTGCATTTTGTTTCAGGATCTGGTCTCGTTGTCGCTCGATGATGTCTCTCTGCTCAGCGAGGCGGTCTTCGAGGCTGTGGACCTGTTTGTCGAGCGCGCCCCGCTCGGCGATGCTGGCGGACAGCGCCCCCTGCAGGCTGTTTAGGGCGTCCTGGTGCGTGTCCTCCAGCTCCGACCTCAGCTGACTCAGCAGGTGCTCCTTCAGAGCAGCCTCGGCCTCGGCCAGGTCCTGTACAGAGAAAGAGAGAACTTAGAGGTTCGTGATAAACTCAGCAGGCGCTCCTTCAGAGCAGCCTCGGCCTCGGCCAGGTCCTGCATAGAGAAAGAGAGAATTTAGAGGTACGTGATAAACTCAGCAGGCCTCGGCCAGGTACTGCACAGAGAAAGAGAGAACTTAGAGGTACATGATAAACTCAGCAGGCGCTCCTTCAGAGCCGCCTCGGCCTCGGCCAGGTCCTGTACAGAGAAAGAGAGAACTTAGAGGTACGTGATAAACTCAGCAGGCGCTCCTTCAGAGCAGCCTCAGCCTCGGCCAGGTCCTGTACAGAGAAAGAGAGACATTTGAGGTACGTGATAAACTCAGCAGGCCTCGGCCAGGTACTGCACAGAGAAAGAGAGAACTTAGAGGTACGTGATAAACTCAGCAGGCGCTCCTTTAGAGCAGCCTCGGCCTCGGCCAGGTACTGCACAGAGAAAGAGAGAACTTAGAGGTTCGTGATAAACTCAGCAGGCGCTCCTTTAGAGCAGCCTCGGCCTCGGCTAGGTCCTGCACAGAGAAAGAGAGACGTTTGAGGTACGTGATAAACTCAGCAAGGTCCTACACAGAGAAAGAGAGAAGTTTAATCGTCCCTGTAAAAAGGTGTGATATCCCAAATTTTGACGTTCATCTACTACGAGAGATGTCATTGGGGGTCAGAAAAAAAGCGAAACTATTTTCCATGTGCAATTTGGTGCCTATTTTATTGGTTTGAATGAGACCCAAAATGATATCATGTGAAATTGATAATATGGATTTCCATGGAAAAGTAGAAACTGGCATGTCTATAATAAAGATACAATCTACGATTGATGCATCAATACTGTAAACGATACACTTAAACGCTTTGGAGAATCATAATGATAAAGAAAAACAGCATATAGTCCGTGAAAAACTATGAGAAGGATGGAATATGGACATTTTCCTCGTGCAATAGATTTCTGGTAGTTTTGATTTATGACATTTTCAAAGACTTACCCTGTCTGAGTTCGTCATGACCTTTGGTTTGACCTCCGGTGTGACACCATCCACATGAATACCGTCGCCACGGTGACCTTGACCTTGAGACTTCCGTTCCTGCTCCAGTTCCGCCCGCAGCTCTTGTACCTGGGCTTCATACTGCGTTCTCAAGCTTTCCAACTGGAAACAAGCGAAAATAAAATATAAGTTATGATATAGTAGTTTTGCTATACGAAAGTTTAGTCAGACATCGTATCCCATCGAGTTTGAATCGCGTAGTAATTCACAAGGCAAAGCCGCGATTCAAACGAGATGGGATCGAGCTCTGACATAAACCTGAATGTGTTTCTGAATTTATTTCACCCTTCACATTGACTAATTGGCTAACATTTGTGATATAATCCCCCATTGAGTATTTTTTCCAAGTACTCCATGGGCAATTCCAAATGCTTAATCTATGGGGACAAAATTCCAGAGGTGAGACAACAGAAAGGAATAATCGTATTTCACTGTAGTATTATTAATATAGGTCTTGGAGCCAAAACGCTATGGGAAACAGAATTTTAAGATATATGTATTAATAATCTACATATATGCCGTATCATCCGACTTTTTAATTTTTATGGTTTTGGAGAATCAACGATTTTGGTGTAATACAATCTAACAAACACATCATATATACGTCTTTGTGTGACATGAAATATCACAACAATGATATACAGTAAAACCCCTCTTAAGGGGACACCCTCCGTTCCGGGACAAGTGTCCCCTTAAGCGGGGTGTCCCCTTAAGCGGGGTTTTCAGGATGCCAGTGGTTATACAATAGAGAATACCTACATTTGTACACCCTCCTTTTTCTTTTTCTTTTTTTTTTCTTTTTCTTTTCGTTGTTTATCCTGCAAGGACATCGGCTAACCGCCGGTATGACTTGTCCTTACAGTACAAGTTACAATCAATAGTGAACTTACTGGTCGCTCTATGCAATAAGAACCTCCATAGCCTAAACTATAATTAGGAGTGATAGTTTTACATAAGTGAGTGACCAGTCGTTCAGTGCACATTGATACAGTACAAAGTATGTGCTTTACCAAATATTTCTAGAATTAGTCTCATGAAATTTGGCGTGAGGATACACCCCTGTTTGTACACCCCCGTTCAATGTACCCGCCCCCCCCCCCCCCCCCACCGCCGAAGTTAGCAGCCCTATGACCGTGAGCCGCCGTGAGCCGCCAGAGCCGCGACGGCTCACTGAATACCGCACCTTCAAAGCCCCCAGCCCGCCCAGTGTCGCCCACCGCTGACCTGTAAGCGGACCTCTAACCCCCTACCTTCAACAAGTGCGAAAGTCCCTCATACTAATATCCACTCACTGTCGCCCGCACAGAGCCGCTACAGATGCGGTTATTACCTTGAAAAAACACACTCCGGCCGCCTGGGCCCGCGCGAGAAGGATTTTCAGTGTTTTTGATATGATGTCCCTCAAAACTGTCCCCTTAAGCGAGGTTTTTAAGCATTTCTGTACCGAAAAACTGTCCCCTAAAGCAGGGTGGCCCCCTTAAGCGGGGTGTCCCCTTAAGCGGGGTTAAAATAAACTCTTAATAGAGGGGAAAATTTCCGTTCCGAGCAAATTGGCCCCTTAAGCGGGGTGTCCCCTTAAGCGGGGTGTCCCGGAAGAGGGGTTTTACTGTACATGTATTGCTGCTTGTCATTCTTAGGGGACATTCAAATTCGCCCAGAGGAGTTGACCTTGTCCATAAACACTTCATCTTAATCTCCAGAGTTATAAACGGTCTATGGTTTGAGGTTTGTGACCGGTTTAAAGTGTATTCAGATAATTCCCCAGTGAAGAATTCACCACATAATTATCCACCTAATACAAAGTGTCCATAGAAAACACATAGGGCGTATGTATCACCATATCCGGGGCATACAGATATATCCACCTAATACAAAGTGTCCATACAAAACACATAGGGAGTGTGTATCACCATACCCGGAGCATACAGATATATCCACCTAATACAAAGTGTCCATACAATTTTTTGTTTGTTTTGTTTGTTTTGGTAGTTTAACGTCCAATTTGTTCAATTAGACTTACTTTGGGTTTGATCGAATCTATGAGATGAATGAAGGAAGAAATCCCACCCCTACACATTTACCGAGGTGAGAGTTCTTTTACTTCCCACACCACACAGACATGGTATGAGAAGGATCGGCCTTTGATATAGCAGTAAATCTACCACTGCTGGGGTCCATACAAAACACATAGGGAGTGTGTATCATCATATAGATATGTTATATGTTCCAGGCTGCAAAAACAGGCACATACGTAAAAAAAAAAAATGCATATGGAAAAATAGTGCATACCTAAATGAACCGATATCGGTACACCACTTGTCAGGAAAAAGTGGATGATAAATATAATACATACTGGTTTCAGATAAAAGCGGTTGTATGCTCCTCAGAGTTGACTCTGCACTCGGATATTACTACGCGTCAACTCTTTGGAGCATACAACCGTGTTGTATCTGAAACCAGTAAATATTGTGTATTTACTAAGGGAACCTCTCGTGGTGTCTCTAGTTACTTGTCCACAAAACCATAGATTATTGTCTATGAAAAACAATAGTAGCAATGAAGCTCAGGAAGCATTAACAGATTTATCCCATATCATAAAAAGATATAACAGACTCAACCCAAGTGTCTCATCAAGTCAAGTTGTCCCTGGGAGAGGACCATATCTCGGTAAATCCTCTTGAAAGTTTTGCTTTGGAGTCCTCCTGGTAGTAACTGGTTACTCCACCTGATAGATTTTATCATAACTAGCTTAAATTGCGTCCCGCCTCGCGAGAACTTTCAATGATTGTAAAACGACCCACTCAAAACGACCCACTTAAAGCTCTGCATTCAAGGCAATCCACAGTGAACCAGCAGAAGTGACCTGTCTCATCACTCATAGAGCTAGAGTACTGCAATAAAAAGCTGGCATATCGGAATCCATTGACAGGGTGACAGATTTGTACATTCTCTGTTCAGTTTTTTTTTGTTTTGTTTTTCATCTCTGGACGTTTGCCCAGGCTCCTGACCGACCGGGGGAACCTCTCTTATAATCTCAGACTTACGGCTTTTTCTGTCTCACCGACTCTAAGCCATAGACACTAGGAAATCTCACGACTTAGAGATGGGCAAAGAAACTGGCTAAGAGTCTGTGAGAAGGCATGAGCGGGCTTTAAAGTGAATGGCTTAGAGTCTGTGAGAAGGTATGGCTTAGAGTCTGTGAGAAGGTAATGACTGACACTGGTTTGTTTGTTGGTTGGTTGGTTTGATTAAACGTCCAGTTTAACGTCCAGACTTTCTCAAGGCTTTTCTTTTACACCACAATCGGTACGCTGAGGATGACAAGTCCCACCATACCTGCATTGAGTTGTCCCTCTGCCTTCACTGCCATATAAGGAACGAAGTAGACCCAGCCAATGATTGCATTGAGCTGAATTGAGTCGGTCAAAACCACCCTCCCATGAATACATACATACCAGGAGATCGGACCACTTTCCTAGGAGACTTCCAAGGCTCGCTATCAGAGAGACCACCACAAAGAAGGTGCTTACAGTCTGATCCATGAGATCAGAATTCGCACGTAGTTAAAGACATGTCATCTGTGTTTGTCAGGTTGAGGGGGTGTTCCACCGGACAGGCCAGATGTCAGCTCCACCAGGCACCTTTCAAACATGCTCATAGTGAGGTCCAGTCAATGCCGGGACCCGTCCGGCGGCCATGCGGGTGCCGCTGGTGGTTAACAGACAAAAACTATTTTATCAGTTTTTTTTAGCGCGTTGTGGCTCTACAGTGGCTTTACAGCTGCCGCCGGTGAGCATTTGGCCTACTCCACCGCACCTATACCTATCCGCCTGACAGTCAACACATCACCCATGAGCTGAGATGTTCCTGTGAGAGCAGTATCGCTAGCAGGGATAAAACATTACACTATCGTGCAGAGACCTCCACGTTCAGCAGACACAGAGCGGCATCAGTGTGAGATGATGACATCTCGTGGTGTGTCACGGAGAGACCTCCACGTTCAGCAGACAGAGAGCGGCATCAGTGTGAGACGATGACATCTCGTGGTGTCACGGAGAGACGTCCACGTTCAGCAGACACAGAGCGGCATCAGTGTGAGACGATGACATCTCGTGGTGTGTCACAGAGAGACGTCCACGTTCAGCAGACACAGAGCGGCATCAGTGTGAGACGATGACATCTCGTGGTGTCACTGTGAGACACATCCACGTTCAGCAGACACAGAGCGGCATCAGTGTGAGATGATGACATCTCGTGGTGTGTCACAGAGAGACGTCCACGTTCAGCAGACACAGAGCGGCATCAGTGTGAGACGATGACATCTCATGGTGTGTCACAGAGAGAGACATCCACGTTCAGCAGACAGAGAGCGGCATCAGTGTGAGACGATGACATCTCGTGGTGTGTCACAGAGAGACCTCCACGTTCAGCAGACACAGAGCGGTATCAGTGTGAGACGATGACATCTCGTGGTGTGTCACAGAGAGACCTCCACGTTCAGCAGACACAGAGCGGTATCAGAGTGAGACGATGACATCTCGTGGTGTGTCACAGAGAGACGTCCACGTTCAGCAGACACAGAGCAGCATCAGTGTGAGACGATGACATCTCGTGGTGTGTCACAGAGAGACATCCACGTTCAGCAGACACAGAGCGGTATCAGAGTGAGACGATGACATCTCGTGGTGTGTCAGAGAGAGACGTCCACGTTCAGCGGACACAGAGCGGCATCAGTGTGAGACGATGACATCTCGTGGTGTGTCACAGAGAGACATCAACGTTCAGCAGACACAGAGCGGCATCAGTGTGAGAGGATGACATCTCGTGGTGTGTCATAGAGAGACATCCACGTTCAGCAGACACAGAGCGGCATCAGTGTGAGACGATGACATCTCGTGGTGTGTCACTGTGAGACATCCACGTTCAGCAGACAGAGAGCGGCATCAGTGTGAGACGATGACATCTCTTGGTGTGTCACAGAGAGACGTCCACGTTCAGCAGACAGAGAGCGGCATCAGCGTGAGACGATGACATCTCGTGGTGTATCACAGAGAGACGTCCACGTTCAGCAGACACAGAGCGGCATCAGTGTGAGACGATGACATCTCGTGGTGTGTCACAGAGAGACCTCCACGTTCAGCAGACACAGAGCGGCATCAGTGTGAGACGATGACATCTCGTGGTGTGTCACAGAGAGGTACAGAGACATCCACGTTCAACAGACACAGAGTGACATCAGTGTGAGACGATGACATCTCATGGTGTGTCACAGAGAGACATCCACGTTCGGCAGACACAGAGCGGCATCAGTGTGAGACGATGACATCTCATGGTGTGTCAGAGAGAGACCTCCACGTTCAGCAGACAGAGAGCTGTATCAGTGTGAGACGATGACATCTCGTGGTGTGTCACTTCGAGACCTCCACGTTCAGCAGACACAGAGCGGCATCAGTGTGAGACGATGACATCTCGTGGTGTGTCACAGAGAGACCTCCACGTTCAGCAGACACAGAGCGGCATCAGTGTGAGACGATGACATCTCGTGGTGTGTCACAGAGAGACGTCCACGTTCAGCAGACACAGAGCGGCATCAGTGTGAGACGATGACATCTCGTGGTGTGTCACGGAGACATCCACGTTCAGCAGACACAGAGCGGCATCAGTGTGAGACGATGACATCTCGTGGTGTGTCACGGAGAGACATCCACGTTCAGCAGACACAGAGCGGCATCAGAGTGAGACAATGACATCTCGTGGTGTGTCACTGAGAGACCTCCACGTTCAGCAGACACAGAGCGGCATCAGTGTGAGACGATGACATCTCATGGTGAGTCACAGAGAGACATCCACGTTCAGCAGACACAGAGCGGCATCAGTGTGAGACGATGACATCTCGTGGTGTGTCACAGAGAGACGTCCACGTTCAGCAGACACAGAGCGGCATCAGTGTGAGACGATGACATCTCGTGGTGTGTCACGGAGACATCCACGTTCAGCAGACACAGAGCGGCATCAGTGTGAGACGATGACATCTCGTGGTGTGTCACGGAGAGACATCCACGTTCAGCAGACACAGAGCGGCATCAGAGTGAGACGATTACATCTCGTGGTGTGTCACTGAGAGACCTCCACGTTCAGCAGACACAGAGCGGCATCAGTGTGAGACGATGACATCTCGTGGTGTGTCAGAGAGAGATATCCACGTTCAGCAGACACAGAGCGGCATCAGTGTGAGACGATGACATCTCGTGGTGTGTCACTGTGAGACATCCACGTTCAGCAGACACAGAGCGGCATCAGTGTGAGACGATGACATCTCGTGGTGTGTCACAGAGAGACCTCCACGTTCAGCAGACACAGAGCAGCATCAGTGTCTGACACCTTGTGGTAACTGAATCCTGTGAGGTGCGGAGAGGTGTGACAAACCCTCCCATGTCACAGCTCAGAGGACCGGCATTCAGTACGGGATTGCTGTGTTTTCTCCCCTGGGTCGTAGTGACCTCCTTACTGCGTGGTGCGCCGTCTGTGTCACTTCCTCGTGAATCTAGGTGTGTGTACATCCCGTGTCGACACTAAAAATAAACCCCTTCCCCGACCCAGGCCTATTTTAGACACATTTGTTGAGTCACTATTGCATCAGAGGTATGATAAGACCCTATTATCTGCGACCTCTATCAATTACATAAATGTTAAGGTGAATGTAAAAATGTAGCCTTTTCCTGTTAGGCCCCTATACGTCGGAGTTGGGCAAACATCTACATAGAAACGTATTCTTTAGCATTGAAGGATTGGGCGTGTGAGCTTAATACATCTATTATACCTGTATAGGTTATCTCAGAGGAAATGCAGTGATGGCCTCGTATTGTATGGTATTCCAGCTGCGATTTTGTGGGTTACACATTGCGTATCGCTTCAGTTACACTTCAGATAGGGTTTAGATAATACAGGAATACAATAGAATAGTGTGGGTCTGGGACCTCGTATATACATACCTTTATCTATGGGAAACCGAGATATTTATCAAATACCAAGTTTAGACAGACCAGACTTGTATCACAACTTCCTACTTGTCCCAGCAAATCTTGTTGAATAGCCTTCAAGTGTGAGAGCATGAAATCACACAGGCATAAGGCTAGACTGAGCGACGGGCTAACTAATCTACACCCCGCTATGCGGCGCTGGACGGTAAAACAGCTATTTCCACAGGTTCAGGCGCATACGTGAACTTAGAAACCTTTGGTTTTGTTCTGGTTAAAGTGTGGTACTCATTTTAAACTTTTCCCCGATAGCTAAGCTGTAGATTCACAGTAACATACCTAATGGCGTCATAAACAGCTTACATGCCATGTATCAAACTCAGAGTAGCCCCTCTCCCCTCTAAGGTTTCTATTTTAGGTTTGAATAAAAGTAGCGTTTCCGGTCAATTACATTTTCCGTTCGAGACATAATCACAATGAAATCAGGTCTTGATAAATGCATGCTCTTATATCCAGAATACGTAGTGTTGACTTAGATAATGCATAAGAAAAGCTCTAGTTGACCCAGCGTACAAAGTGGTGGCACACACATTACACTGAGATACGGTCACATGCATCTATAGACAAAATCCACACAACTACATCAATGATTGAAGAAGCATTGATTTTAGAGCGGCGCTAGGTTTTAATCCCCATGCTGGGTGCAGAACAGTGACACTATATAAGTCTGTATCCCCCGCTGTTGATAACTGCTGATGAAAGCAGCTCTCCATGAATCCCTTGTTCTGCTCGCAGAGTATAGAAAACTATAAAGTATCAGTCGTCAGTGTCAATATCTCCTCTCACAGAACCCCAGCCGACTCCCGTCTACAGAGATCCAGTGGTCAGCATCACCGCCCCCTCTCACAGAACCCCCGCCGACTCCCGTCTGCAGAGATCCAGTGGTCAGTATCCCCGCCCCCTCTCACAGAACCCCAGCCGACTCCTGTCTGCAGAGATCCAGTGGTCAGCATCACCGCCCCCTCTCAGAGAACCCCAGCCGACTCCCGTCTGCAGAGATCCAGTGGTCAGCATCACCGTCCCCTCTCACAGAACCCCAGCCGACTCCCATCTGCAGAGATCCAGTGGTCAGCATCACCGTCCCCTCGCACAGAACCCCAGCCGACTCCCGTCTGCACAGATCCAGTGGTCAGCATCACCGCCCCCTCTCAGAGAACCCCAGCCGACTCCCGTCTGCAGAGATCCAGTGGTCAGCATCACCGTCCCCTCTCACAGAACCCCAGCCGACTCCCGTCTACAGAGATCCAGTGGTCAGCATCACCGCCCCCTCTCAGAGAACCCCAGCCGACTCCCATCTGCAGAGATCCAGTGGTCAGCATCACCGTCCCCTCGCACAGAACCCCAGGGGGTCGTTGCTCCTGGAAAGCGTTGCTCCAGTAATATCGGATCGTATCGTGTAGTATCGCTATTTTCACGTTGCATCGCTATATTTTAAAACACCGCATTCTCAGTGTCATAGATTACAGGTTCATTGGGGTTTTAATTGGATATAGATAGCGACATAGTTATGATGCGATCCGCAAAATATCTGGAGCAACACTTTCGACCTCGGATCGCTATTTTGCGATCCGCAAAACCTGGAGCAACGACCCCCAGCCGACTCCCGTCTGCAGAGATCCAGTGGTCAGCATCACCGCTGCCTCTCACAGAACCCCTGCCGACTCCCGTCTGCAGAGATCCAGTGGTCAGCATCACCGCTGCCTCTCACAGAACCCCAGCCGACTCCCGTCTGCAGAGATCCAGTGATCAGCATCACCGCCGCCTCTCACAGAACCCCAGCCGACTCCAGTCTGCAGAGATCCAGTGGTCAGCATCCCCGCCGCCTCTCAGAGAACCCCAGCCGACTCCCGTCTGCAGAGATCCAGTGGTCAGCATCCCCGCCGCCTCTCACAGAACCCCAGCCGACTCCCGTCTGCAGAGATCCAGTGGTCAGCATCACCCTCTCACAGAACCCCAGCCGACTCCCGTCTGTAGAGATCCAGTGGTCAGCATCACCGCCCCCTCTCACAGAACCCCAGCCGACTCCCGTCTACAGAGATCCAGTGGTCAGCATCACCCTCTCACAGAACCCCAGCCGACTCCCGCCTGTGCAGAGATCCAGTGGTCAGCATCACCGCCCCCTCTCACAGAACCCCAGCCGACTCCCGTCTACAGAGATCCAGTGGTCAGCATCACCGTCCCCTCTCACAGAACCCCAGCCGACTCCCGTCTACAGAGATCCAGTGGTCAGCATCACCCTCTCACAGAACCCCAGCCGACTCCCGTCTGTACAGAGATCCAGTGGTCAGCATCACCGTCCCCTCTCACAGAACCCCAGCCGACTCCCGTCTACAGAGATCCAGTGGTCAGCATCACCGCCCCCTCTCACAGAACCCCAGCCGACTCCCGTCTACAGAGATCCAGTGGTCAGCATCACCGCCTCACAGAACCCCAGCCGACTCCCGTCTACAGAGATCCAGTGGTCAGCATCACCCTGTGGCACCCTGTCTTTTCTTGTCCTGAATATTTTTCAGGTGGTCCTGTACCTCCCAGAGTTCCGCAGTTTGCCGCCCGTCACGCTCGGCTGAGTGCACTGCGGCCGCCACTTGTGAAGAACCAGTCATGCGTATCGATCTGCTGTTTCCGATCACCACAGGAGGCTGGACATGGCGGTACAGGGTGTGGGGCGGTACAGGCAGGCTGGACATGGCGGTACATTATACTGACACTGGCCACCCAGTATTAAACGTAGCCTGTATCATATAGGGACCCGGTAAAGAACACCCACCAGTCCAGTATACTGACACTGGCCACCCAGTATTAAACGTAGCCTGTATCATATAGGGACCCGGTAAAGAACAACCACCAGTCCATTATACTGACACTGGCCACTCAGTATTAAACGTAGCCTGTACCATATAGGGACCTGGTAAAGAACACCCACCAGTCCATTATACTGACACTGGCCACCCAGTATTAAATGTAGCCTGTACCATATAGGGACCCGGTAAAGAACACCCACCAGTCCAGTATACTGACACCGGCCACCCAGTATTAAATGTAGCCTGTACCATATAGGGACCCGGTAAAGAACAACCACCAGTCCATTATACTGACACTGGCCACCCAGTATTAAATGTAGCCTGTACCATATAGGGACCTGGTAAAGAACACCCACCAGTCCATTATACTGACACTGGCCACCCAGTATTAAACGTAGCTTGTACCATATAGGGACCTGGTAAAGAACACCCACCAGTCCATTATACTGACACTGGCCACCCTGTATTAAACGTAGCCTGTATCATATAGGGATCCGGTAAAGAACACCCACCAGTCCATTATACTGTTACTGGCCACCCAGTATTAAACGTAGCCTGTATCATATAGGGACCCGGTAAAGAACACCCACCAGTCCATTATACTGACACTGGCCACCCAGTATTAAATGTAGCCTGTACCATATAGGGACCCGATAAAGAACACCCACCAGTCCATTATACTGACACTGGCCACCCAGTATTATACGGAAACAGGGTTACTGTGGCTGTACGTGATAAATATGTGGTAAAATTGACGATAAGACGCACCGATGCCGAAGGCAGAGGTTCGTTTTATTGTCCATTTTACCAAGTAAAGAACACCCACCAGTCCAGTATACTGACACTGGCCGCCCAGTATTAAACGTAGCCTGTACCATATAGGGACCCGGTAAAGAACACCCACCAGTCCATTATACTGACACTGGACACCCAGTATTAAACATAGCCTGTACCATATAGGAACCCGGTATAGAACCCACCAGTCCATTATACTGACACTGACCGCCTAGTATTACCATTCAGGCCAGGGATCTGCCAGTACAAGGCTACTACCTAGTTTAAGGCTCTAGTTTAGGCCCGGTCAGGCTCACTCCCCTTTCAGTTTAAGGTCGTGGATCAAGCCCGGTCAGGCTCACTCCCCTTTCAGTTTAAGGTCGTGGATCAAGCCCGGTCAGGCTCACTCCCCTTTCAGTTTAAGGTCGTGGATCAAGCCCGGTCAGTATCACTCCCCTTTCAGTTTAAGGTCGTGGATCAAGCCCGGTCAGGCTCACTCCCCTTTCAGTTTAAGGTCGTGGATCAAGCCCGGTCAGTATCACTCCCCTTTCAGTTTAAGGTCGTGGATCAAGCCCGGTCAGGCTCACTCCCCTTTCAGTTTAAGGTCGTGGATCAAGCCCGGTCAGTATCACTCCCCTTTCAGTTTAAGGTCGTGGATCAAGCCCGGTCAGGCTCACTCCCCTTTCAGTTTAAGGTCGTGGATCAAGCCCGGTCAGTATCACTCCCCTTTCAGTTTAAGGTCATGGCTCAAGCCCGGTCAGGCTCACTCCCCTTTCAGTTTAAGGTCGTGGATCAAGCCCGGTCAGGCTCACTCCCCTTTCAGTTAGAGGTCGTGGATCAAGCCCGGTCAGGCTCACTCCCCTTTCAGTTAGAGGTCGTGGATCAAGCCCGGTCAGGCTCACTCCCCTTTCAGTTTAAGGTCGTGGATCAAGCCCGGTCAGTATCACTCCCCTTTCAGTTTAAGGTCATGGCTCAAGCCCGGTCAGGCTCACTCCCCTTTCAGTTTAAGGTCGTGGATCAAGCCCGGTCAGGCTCACTCCCCTTTCAGTTAGAGGTCGTGGATCAAGCCCGGTCAGGCTCACTCCCCTTTCAGTTAGAGGTCGTGGATCAAGCCCGGTCAGGCTCACTCCCCTTTCAGTTTAAGGTCGTGGATCAAGCCCGGTCAGGCTCACTCCCCTTTCAGTTAGAGGTCGTGGATCAAGCCCGGTCAGGCTCACTCCCCTTTCAGTTAGAGGTCGTGGATCAAGCCCGGTCAGGCTCACTCCCCTTTCAGTTTAAGGTCGTGGATCAAGCCCGGTCAGGCTCACTCCCCTTTCAGTTAGAGGTCGTGGATCAAGCCCGGTCAGGCTCACTCCCCTTTCAGTTAGAGGTCGTGGATCAAGCCCGGTCAGGCTCACTCCCCTTTCAGTTTAAGGTCGTGGATCAAGCCCGGTCAGGCTCACTCCCCTTTCAGTTTAAGGTCGTGGATCAAGCCCGGTCAGTATCACTGCACCGACCTCATCTCGCTCCAGGCGGGTACCATACCTCCTGCCACTCTCTCCGGGAAATTCCCTCATAACTTTCCAAATATCTCAGTTTCCCCTAAAATGTTGAGGATATCTTTATATAGATCAGTTAAGGAGAGTTGTAAGCCTTCAGAAAACTCGTACAATGTGAGCAGGGCAGTCAGGATGTTTGCCGCAGTCGCAATACTCACTTCTCCCTGCAGCAGGATATATTAGTGTCATTTACAATTTTAATAACTTCCTCTTTTACTTTTGCTATGTTCTATACTCCTATGACCATCTGTGTTTCACAATCAAGTTTATTCCAGTTCAGATTCCCTATGCAAATTGGTCTGGTTGTCCCAGGGGACCAATATCTCAAGGTGTTGCTATTCTCACTTTAACACCACAGCGGTGGTATATCAATGAGTCGAACTCAGGCAGAAACCTCACCCTTAAACATTTACTGAGGTGAACGTTCTTTTAGCTGTCACACCACATAGACATGGTATGAGAAGGACTGGCCTTTGATATAGCAGTAAATCTACCACTGCTGGGGATGAAGGGGAAAGGTGGCTGTACACCACATAGACATGGTATGAGAAGGACAGGCCTTTGATATAGCAGTAAGTCTACCACTGCTGGGGATGAAGGAGAAAGGTGGCCGCAGTGGGACTCAAACCCTTGGGAACCAACCTTGGGCTAACCCTTACATTAAGATTGTATTAAGACATGATGAAAATATCAAAAGTATAGTTTATCAAGCCTATTCAATAGTGGTATTGCCTAGTAAATAAATAAGTTTGCTGCCTTTTGAAGCTGCAGTACCCTCCCCGGCCATTCTGCGGTCGTCCAGGAGGGTGAGGGGCAGTCTGAGGGATGTAGGGGAGCAGGCCAGGGAGTATAAAGGGTAATCATGTTACCAGAACCCCTTTTGGCATGGGAATACCTCCTACAATATTGATGTCTGCCTCACGAAGGCCATAACTACAATCAGAATGCTCAAAATAGCTGTGGGTGTGAGAGGATATCGATTAAAGCATGTCATCTATTAATGACATGATTTAGTGGGTGGTAGATAATACTAGGCCTGATTCATAATAAGTTCAGTCGCCGTTGTAGAAATCATCAGGTATAAAAAGTAAAGAGCGTGTTTAGGGCTATACTTCAGGTGGCAATTGAAACTTGCACCAATCAATATTAAGGAGGAATGTTTTATGAAGTATTACCAAATATATATGTAATCAACTCAACTTAAAGTACTTAAGTGAACTGTTCAATAATAAGAAAAAAAAGCCCATTGAGGATGGACAGGAACATACAATCTGTCCAGAGGGGTCACTTATTCGTTCTGTGTAGTAAGCACGATTATTTACTGTTTTGTTTTATGTGTATGCAATTCCCTTTAAAGAATGTGAATTCTAACTGCATTGTAATTAACATGTACTCAATATTGATCATACTTTTTCTATACCAGCAATCTTTGAGAGAACGATAGTATACTATCGAATGCAATTAGAGAAATCTTAAAAAGATGCAAATTAAGGAGATTTACTATGAAAAGAAAGGTGGATCAATAAATGAACCCATTTTTCGTTTTTGGCGTTTGTATTTAGAGAATATTATCAAAATTCCTTTCAAAACACAGAAACATAATGGAGTAGATTAGAAAGCTCAGATGTGTGGAAATTGAGATTGCATGGTGCTTGCTTAATGGAGTGAGATGAATATGAAAAAGGGATTTGGGACCTGTTGAATAATCTAGGCTCGTACCTTTTCTGTACGACCCAGGCGTCAACTGTATTCCACACTTATGGGCGGCCTTATTTATGGACGGTAAGACTGTCTAAACAAACAAACTTTAATACCATTAAACCATAGCCCTTGTACGAGGTACAGAAAAAGGTCTTCATGTACGAGCTTAGCTTATTAAACGGGCCCCTGGTTCCAGGTCAGAGTGCCCTGAATTCCCGGTGACCCCCCATAACGGGTGCCCCGCCACCGGGTTTCTGCTATATATATATAATACACTATACAGACATTAGGACAGAACTGCAGCGAGATCTGCAGCCGCTGAAAACTTGCAATGAGTGAGATTATGTAACAACCAAAACAAATGGCGTATTTTCAGCGGTTCAGGTTTTATCTCACCCCTATCATTGCCTGATTGGCTAATGCTTGTGATGTCATCGCCCACGGAGTATTTTTTTCAATACTCCATGGACATTGAGTATGAGTTCCCAATGTTAAGTCTATGAGGAAAGAATACCAGATGTAAAACTAGGAGCTAATGTTATTTCCATTTACAATGAAAGAGCATTGTATACCTAAATTATTTCATGGAATATAAGTAAGAGAATATATAAGAAATTATGTATTTGAGTCATCTGTATTTGATCGAAAATTAAGTATCAAGAATGTTTCAATAAACCTAAGTGTCATTAGTTAATGGGACTAATTTCTGGTATCAAAATCAGTGTATACATCCTAATGCATTAAAAGTGTCTCTGAGTCAAGTCCTATATGGGTCTGAGTATAACAGGTTCAATAACCTGGTCAGTGGATAAAGGCAAGGAGTGTGTGTGAGAGAGTGGGGGAGAGGTGCTAATATGGAGTGACTGGGTTGGGATAGAGTCATATGCCTACCCTTCCACCAACCTCATACCTCCTTACTGGGTCTGTGTTTCTTTGAAGAGCATAGTGAATGGTCTGTCCAATCAAATGTGGGAATTCCAATGCTATACAGTCAGGTGTGTCCCATCAGATTTTAAATGTACATGCATTGTAAAGTGGTAGGAGAGCAGTGAGCCAGAAAAAAACAGGCTCTTGAGTGTAGCTAGTTGGTCAGTAAAGTAGATGGAGTGGTTGTGGGAGGGGAGGTGGTGAGGGCTATTCTGGCATGACTGTAGAGTGGCTTCAGGTCCAGTGTGTTATACCTAAATCTTCATCTGTCCCTGTCTGTCAGTAAATATGTCTATTTCTCTTTGTTTATGTCTGTTTTCTGTCTCCAGCTGTCTGTTTAAGCAAGTCTGTGGTCAAGTCTCAAGTACAAGGCTTGATGACAGGGTTGAAGGGAGTAAAACTGGTTTGTCTGGTCTGTACAAAGTGTGTCTGAATGTGTATTTGGATGTGTCCCATCAGATCTGACTCTGAATACAGTGTATTTAGATGTGTCCCATCAGATTTGTAATGTAAATACCGCATTTAGACAATATTATCATCTCATTGTTTCCTTTTCTAGTAGCAGATAACAGTAGCTATAACTAAGTGTTTATCATTTCATGAAAGGATTGACATAGTGAATCCTTTTTCTTCAAAAGGACTAGAAATAAAAATGTCTATTTTTAGGAACCGATCCAGTAGTGGGGCAGGGGGTATGGTAAGGCTTGATACTGGACCCCTGCTCATTTAACCAGGCCTTTATAGTTGGGACATTGATAGTGAAGTGTTAGATTCTCTGCAGTAAGCTGGAAGCCTGTGTGAGCATTCTAACCTCTAGATGATGTATATGAGCACGTTTTCCCGTGCTCAATAAAGAACAACATGGCATAAATAATAACACTGATGTATAACATTAAGTCTATGCTGAGTGACTCACCCGTGTGCCGGACATCTCAATGAGAATACCATCCGGCAACCAGCTGACACAGAGCCCCTCGCGCGTCTCCAGCCCCACCAGCTGCATGGCGTTAATCCGGAACATGGCGTCTGTCTCCGCTAGTCAGCCAATCAGAAGAGCTCTACAGGTCCTGCCCCACCAGCTGCATGGCGTTAATCCGGAACATGGCGTCTGTCTCCGCTAGTCAGCCAATCAGAAGAGCTCTACAGGTCCAGCCCCACCAGCTGTATGGCGTTAATCCGAAACATGGCGTCTGTCTCCGCTAGTCAGCCAATCAGAAGAGCTCTACAGGTCCTGCCCCACCAGCTGCATGGCGTTAATCCGGAACATCCTTCACAGATCAGCCTTCACAGATCAGCCTTCACAGATCATCCTTCACAGATCAGCCTTCACAGATCAGCCTTCACAGATCATCCTTCACAGATCATCCTTCACAGATCAGCCTTCACAGATCATCCTTCACAGATCATCCTTCACAGATCATCCTTCACAGATCATCCTTCACAGATCATCCTTCACAGATCATCCTTCACAGATCATCCTTCACAGATCATCCTTCACAGATCATCCTTCACAGATCATCCTTCACAGATCAGCCTTCACAGATCATCCTTCACAGATCAGCCTTCACAGATCAGCCTTCACAGATTCCCCATCGCCTTCAGCTCCAGGCGGGGTCCAGGTCCTCCTGTGGTCAGTTTACAAGGACACTGAGGGAGGGAATCACCACGTGTGGGAACGGCTCACCATGGGAAGTGTTAACCCTGGTTATAAGCGTCAGGCGTTATCCGGGTTAAACCTGGTTATAAGCGTCAGGCGTTATCCGAGTCAGAACTCCGGGTGTCTATCCATTAATAAGTCAGTCTAACAACCTAGTCCATCCCGAATAGGCATCTCCAGAATGTCAAACAATATCCACGAATTGCCTTTTAATGGACATTAATAAGGGAAACCACACCGTTGGTCATGATTCCTGTCCTGTCTGTGGCTTTTCCTTCCTGTCTTGTCTCAGATAATCCACACTAACTCAGAGAGTGTATGTATATAAATACAGTCAGTAACTCCGCGTACTGCTCACTGCTCGCAGACAGTAGGCCCGCCGTTAGGTCAGGGTGCCCGTGCGCCCACTGTGTACGCCGGGCATGTCTGGACTGACCCCGTCCCCACCGCTCTGATATCTCCACATACACACATGCAGGTCACTCGTCAGCTGTGGACGAATTATCATTGTCATGGTAACGGGACGCCGGCGGGGCCTGTCTGGAGGGGTGGCACTGACCCGCCCCCCTCCTCCTGCTCCTCCCGCCGCCGGGAGTGGTTCAGGGATCCGGGCCCCGTGGGCGGGGTGCGGGCGGTGACACCGCCTCACATACACACCGGGATGGGGGTAATTAGTGGGATGCTGGCGGTAGGCGCGTGTAGGGGCAGTTTTTCTGATTTACTTATTAATATGGATTGTTTGTTAATGATCTGCTGCCCTCACATGGTTATTACTCGTGAGTCAGACGGTTAGAGTCTGATTGTTTAATCCGGGTTGCTCATTATTAAAAGTCGGTCAGTTTTCTCTGGTGGAGGCAGGTTTGGAGACCGCGATGCGTATCCAGTCTAATGTAGGACTCACTGTGATATCCAGTCTAATGTAGGACTCACTGTGATATCCAGTCTCCTGTAGGACCCGCTGTGATATCCAGTCTAATGTAGGACTCGCTGTGATATCCAGTCTAATGTAGGACCCGCTGTGATATACAGTCTCCGGTAGCACTCACTGTGATATCCAGTCTCCGGTAGGACTCACTGTGATATCCAGTCTAATGTAGGACTCACTGTGATATCCAGTCTAATGTAGGACTCACTGTGATATCCAGTCTCCGGTAGGACTTGCTGTGATATCCAGTCTAATGTAGGACCCGCTGTGATATCCAGTCTCCGGTAGGACCCGCTGTGATATCCAGTCTAATGTAGGACCCGCTGTGATATCCAGTCTAAGGTAGGACCCGCTGTGATATCCAGTCTCCGGTAGCACTCACTGTGATATCCAGTCTAATGTAGGACCCGCTGTGATATACAGTCTCCGGTAGGACTCACTGTGATATCCAGTCTAATGTAGGACCCGCTGTGATATCCAGTCTCCGGTAGGACTCACTGTGATATCCAGTCTCCGGTAGGACCTGCTGTGATATCCAGTCTCCGGTAGGACTCACTGTGATATCCAGTCTAATGTAGGACCCGCTGTGATATCCAGTCTCCGGTAGGACCCACTGTGATATCCAGTCTAATGTAGGACTCACTGTGATATCCAGTCTAATGTAGGACCCGCTGTGATATCCAGTCTCCGGTAGGACCCGCTGTGATATCCAGTCTAATGTAGGACTTACTGTGATATCCAGTCTAATGTAGGACCCGCTGTGATATCCAGTCTAATGTAGGACCCGCTGTGATATCCAGTCTAATGTAGGACTCACTGTGATATCCAGTCTCCGGTAGGACTCACTGTGATATCCAGTCTAATGTAGGACTCACTGTGATATCCAGTCTAATGTAGGACTCACTGTGATATCCAGTCTAATGTAGGACTTACTGTGATATCCAGTCTAATGTAGGACCCGCTGTGATATCCAGTCTAATGTAGGACCCGCTGTGATATCCAGTCTCCGGTAGGACTCACTGTGATATCCAGTCTCCGGTAGGACTCACTGTGATATCCAGTCTCCGGTAGGACTCACTGTGATATCCAGTCTAATGTAGGACCCGCTGCTACTGGCAAATAGCGTGTTGACATCCGTTGATGTGGTTATTCTAATTATAGCCACATAATATTCATGACGAGGGAAATCGCATTAAATACCAGTGAAAATATTGTTATGTTTTATTCCTGCCAGCGATATCTCTACATTTATTATAAAAATAAAAAAGATGAGGTGTAGATTGTGATTTACAATGGTGTCACTGAGGTCTAGAAAAAACACAGCTGAAAAATATCCGAATCCTGCGAATATCCAATCCTTATCTTATCTCTATATTTTTTTAAATGTCCAAAATTTAGTGCATAATAATACGGGGAAACCCCCATGAAACTGCATCTCTGGAGTTTGCAGACATAGTGCAGCTTGCAGCCTGCAGCCTGCAGCGGGTATATCTTCTACGTGGGTTGTGAGAGCGAACCTCTGACCAGGCAGAAGCGGGTCACGGCAAAGTCAGATAAAACTAATCAATGTGGAGACTCCTGGGGCCAGGCTTTTTAGGCTCTCCCCAACTCCATGGCTACAGGTGGTTCACGGGCCCGTACACGGGAGACCCGCCGGGTCGGATCAAGGGGAATTCTAATTCACTTCACACAAAACACATTCTTTACCCTGGGATCTTTACTGCCAGACTTTTTACTTAGCGAGTGGCATCCACCCACCCACAGATCCCTGATGAGTTGATGATTTCATTAATCAAGTCACCATTTAACTAATGAGAAAATCTCCTTTAGAATGTGTGAATATCATCTCAGAAGCATAGTGAGCATGTTCAAAGGTTCATCTATTTTATCATTGTATATAGTTTCAAATCTTTTACCATAGTATAGGAGGTCCAAGCTACAGTATAGCATAAATCCCCAATGGTAAGAGATACTAAATTATAGTATCAAATACTATATTGTAGCAGTAACTGTTTTTCACAGAATTTGTCTCTACAATATACATTAGGGGTAATTAAGCAGCCATCGACAAAGCCTTCTGGACCAGATCAGGGAGACTGCACTAGCATGTGGTAAAATAACTCATTAGAAATGTCCACTGTTCATAAACTCAGTTAATGTTTTATAAGTTTACATTTCTCCAGGCTGTGGTAGTTATTAATTCATGTGGTGTTAGGACAGTACACAGAGCCAATAACTCTACCTGCACGAGATTCAGGCACTGTTACATAACTCTATCACATCATACTCTCCCTCACCTGTATTTAATCATCATACTATCCCTAACCTCTATCTATGACATCATACTCCCAACTGTATCTATCACATCATGCTATCTCTCACCTGTATTACATCACACTCTCTCTCACCTGTATTATATCATACTATCCCTCACCTGTATCTATTACATCACACTATCCCTCACCTGTATTATATCATACTATCCCTCACCTGTATCTATTACATCACACTATCCCTCACCTGTATTATATCATACTATCCCTCACCTGTATCTATTACATCATACTATCCTTCACCTGTATCTATTACATCACACTATCCCCCACCTGTATTACATCATCCTATCCCTCACCTGTATCTATTACATTATACTATCTCTCACCTGTATTATATTATACTATCTCTCACCTGTATCTATTACATCATACTATCCCTCACCTGTATCTATTACATCATACTATCTCTCACCTGTATTACATCATACTATCCCTCACCTGTATCTATTACATCATACTATCTCTCACCTGTATCTATTACATCATACTATCCCTCACCTGTATCTATTCAGATTAAAGACTGATGTAAGATTTGAGATCAATAAACATGATCGATTGATTGCAGTGCGACTGGCGGCTTAGCGGGCTGGTGGCGCTTTATATGTTATACACATAAACAAGATTACTCTAAGGTCAGTCACTGTATACTATGGTAGACCTCTCCTTGTATATATAGTATACGTGAACATCCATGGAGCAACGCAGAACTGCAGTTATACAAATATATATATCCTCCGAGGAACATCCAAAGTCGGTGCTTTATCTTTCAAACAACACACATCTGCATCGTGTTTCTCCTTTTATCGCTCAGCACATACAACCAGCGGGCTTCGGCGTTGCTATGGCAACCAGGACGCTATATACTCCGGGAACGCGAAGCGGTGTGAAGTGTGTAAATTGAGCGATAATAGATGTATCCTCAATGCTTGGTGCTCCTATACACGGTCCGTCCTCAGTTCAAGTGAATCTCAACTTCACTGGCAAATCAAAATATATCGGAAATCGATATCAGAAAATATAGCAAGACGAGCTGCGGTTGTTGGTTATTTTGAGGGAGGTGGGTCCGGCGTGGTGTGTGCGGGGACTGGTTCTGGGTGTTTATGTCCCTGGCTGGGTGCTGGTATAAGGCGGGTGTTGCGGCGCGGGGAGGCGGTGCCGGCTCCTGTCCTCTCAGTGGGAGCAGCTCACAGACAGGCGGCCCGTAGCCCCGAGCTGCTCATCCATATTAATGTGGCTGCTGCACATCTACACTGGCCCCCTGTGCTGCTACAGTCAGCCCCAGACTTTCGGGCTGTGTCTCGCAGTATCTGGCTGCATCTTGCTGGATCGTCCTGGATCTTGTAAGATCTAGTCATGTGTTTATCCTTGTTTATGCAACCCCTATTATCGCTCATAGGAGGCTATTCCACCGGAACGATCCAACCAGGCACCTTCAAGTAGCCAGCCAGAAACTTTTAACTGGCAGTGTATGTTTGTGCGGTAAAAATACCTTTCTCCGCAACCCATATTATTGCTCACGGCGAAGGGGAGGGGGGGGGGGACTAGTCCACTGGAGCGATCCAGCAAAGCACGCTCAGACGATTCATCCCGACCTAGCCAGTCAAAAAATCGGTCAGGATCGGCTTAGATTGTGTCCTGGTGGAACAGCACCTTATCTCCTGTAGGTGGAGCAGCGCGCCCTGTAGGTGGAGCAGCGCGTCCTGTAGGTGGAGCAGCGCGTCCTGTGGGTGGAGCAGCGCGTCCTGTAGGTGGAGCAGCGCGTCCTGTAGGTGGAGCAGCGCGTCCTGTAGGTGGAGCAGCGCGTCCTGTAGGTGGAGCAGCGCGTCCTGTGGGTGGAGCAGCGCGTCCTGTAGGTGGAGCAGCGCGTCCTGTGGGTGGAGCAGCGCGTCCTGTAGGTGGAGCAGCGCGTCCTGTGGGTGGAGCAGCGCGTCCTGTAGGTGGAGCAGCGCGTCCTGTAGGTGGAGCAGCGCGTCTTGTGGGTGGAGCAGCGCGCCCTGTGGGTGGAGCAGCGCGGCGTGAGGCGTGCCTGTAGCAGGTGGAGTGTGGAGTGGAGGGACATGCCGATGGGTCGGCGGCTATAGATCCCCCTCACATGGCACGGCCGCCGCCCGCGCCGCCATGCACCTGGTGGTTACCTGGCGCCGAGAGGTGTGCTTCTACATGCAGCATGCACCGGACCGTCACCGGGGGTGTGGTGCTAGAGTCTGGTGTTGTAAAGATATAGAGGCGAATGTACTCTATCGCCATTAACAACTGGTCACAGGTAGCACATTGTATTCATATTTTAAGGATGGAATTATTGGATAACAAATGTTGGAAATGTGTCCAGCCTAATTTTCGCTCTGTCCGTCATATACATATTGTGCAATGTATATTTAATCTGAATGCCAGAACTGGATTACTTTATTTTACCGGATGATAAGCCGCCAGAGAATCTTCCTACTTATTTCTACTTTTTTTGGTAGAAAAGCTGAAATATTCTGGCATGAGGTCTAAAATCACTTCCAAGCCATTATTTTCCATATTGGAAATTCCCTCTACATTTTCATCCACCTTGGTAAAGTCCTTGTTAAATTTCACCATTCGTTGGTAAAGCCCTTTGGTGTACCTTGCAAAAGTCCTTGACAAATCCATAAATCGTTCCATAGTAACGTCCTTGGTAAATTACTCCACATTCCCACTTTCCTTGCCTCATGTGGCAGTTTTCCCAGGGACACCTCCCTGATATCTGTAGGAGTCCCTCGTGATACGAGAAGTGTCTCTGCCCTGAGAGTCCTCCCGGAAACTGGTCGTGGTCACACTCTCCACGGTTAGCCTTCACTCTCCCAGCAGCATGTCGGGACGTGCGCATGCGTGTCAGATCCTGCACGCCCGCCAGGATCGCTGTGATCGATGCCTCAAGGTAAACATGTAGAACTATACTCAGCTCATCATGTGATAAACGAAAACAACCCACTCAGATAACCACCTTCACAAACTGTTATCAACACGAGAATGTCAGCGAGGGTCAGGGGAATAAAAGTGGAAATATCTTTAATGTAGAATTTACTGCCTCAGGCAGACTGAGAAAACTTGGAAAAGCATCAATATTGACCATGGAATGAGACGTGAATGAGGCTCAATTTACACTATCTTTCTTATATATAAATACAAACTAATTTTATAAACTGGAAAAGAAACCAAGGATTTCCTTGGAAAAGTGGTAAGCTGGCATTCGCTTTATTAAGGTGCTCTAGGAATCGCCAATTTGTGCAGTTGTCGGGCGCAGGCACCGTGACGGCTGAGATGAGGGCGGGGGTGTTATCGGTGGTCGTCTCAGGTACAAATCACTATCATGGTAGTTACAGGTAAGAATACTGAGGCCCCTGATCACAAACCCTTCACCCACGTGTGAGAACAAGGACACTTCATGTACAGAGCCGTTCTACAGTCCGTCCACCACTCCCTGGTACAGGTTACTGATACGACAAAGACACATCGTGTATAGATATTACAGCCGTTCTACAGTCCATCCACCACCCCCTGGTACAGATTACTGATACGACAAAGACACATCGTGTATAGATATTACAGCCGTTCTACAGTCCGTCCATCACCGTCTGGTACAGATTACTGATACAACAAAGACACATCGTATATAGATATTACAGCCGTTCTATAGTCCGTCTATCACCGTCTGGTACAGGTTACTGATACGACAAAGACACATCGTGTATAGATATTACAGCCGTTCTACAGTCCGTCCATCACCCCCTGGTACAGATTACTGATACGACAAAGACACATCGTGTATAGATATTACAGCCGTTCTACAGTCCGTCCACCACCCCCTGGTACAGGTTACTGATACGACAAAGACACATCGTGTATAGATATTACAGCCGTTCTACAGTCCGTCCACCACCCCCTGGTACAGATTACTGATACGACAAAGACACATCGTGTATAGATATTACAGCCGTTCTACAGTCCGTCCACCACCCCCTGGTACAGATTACTGATACGACAAAGACACATCGTGTATAGATATTACAGCCGTTCTACAGTCCGTCCACCACCCTCTGGTACAGATTACTGATACGGCAAAGACACATCGTGTACAGATATTACAGGCCTTCTATAGTCCGTCTATCACCGTCTGGTACAGATCACTGATACGACAAAGACACAACGTGTATAGATATTACAGCCGTTCTACAGTCCGTCTATCACCGTCTGGTACAGATTACTGATACGACAAAGACACATCGTGTATAGATATTACAGCCGTTCTACAGTCCGTCTATCACCGTCTGGTACAGATTACTGATACGACAAAGACACAATGTGTATAGATATTACAGCCGTTCTACAGTCCGTCCACCACCCCCTGGTACAGATTACTGATACGACAAAGACACATCGTGTATGTAATGAAATAGTAAGAGTATTTCTGTTATTAATTATCAGATGGCGCTACGGGTGCTAGTTCTCCTACTCCCCGCGTGGGGGTGCCATCAGTCACGCACCCACCGCCATTCAGAGAACTATGAAATTCTCTCTGCTGGTCTTATTACTTTTGATACCGGCGGTTTGCTTTTTTTTACAGCCGTTCTATAGTCCGTCCACCACCCTCTGGTTCAGATTACTGATACGACAAAGACACATTGTGTATAGATATTACAGCCGTACTATAGTCCGTCCACCACCCCTTGGTGCAGATACTTTGTCAAAGACACGTTTTGTTCAGCTATTACTGTGGGAATATCCCTCCTTGTACAGGTATACCATCATAAACGTTATCAGTTAAACATGTCTTGTACTTACCTACATGATAAAGCATGGCAATTAAGTAACGCTACGTGTAAAGTCAAAATAAAGAGCAAGTTTGTTGATCGTTTTTGTGTCACCCGTTTGTTTCCGTTAAGAATAGCGAAAATTTGACGATCAAGTTTATTGTCGAATTGAGAAATATCTCTTTTGTCGAGAGCACGCCCGATGGAGAGTTGATCGAGGGTTCATTCTCCATGTACCTCACAGTGTGAATACAAGTCTCATATTTGTTATGGAGGAACGTACCTTTAGGGATGAAAAATGTACGTCGTTAGATTCCATGTGAATGAAATAAAACTGTCGTGCCATTCCCCACCTCTCTTACACTAAGGGTTTGGCCAATCAAAGTCTGCAGCATTCATATCCTTAAATCTCTGTAGATGAATGTGTGGCACATTCGAGACCCGACTCTAGCCTCCAGTCAAAATCAAAGGTTAGAACGGGAAAAAATGTGATCCTGGTATGCAGTTGCAACAAAGGTGGCGCCACGGTTACTATTTCTTTGGCCTCAGACAAAGGTATTTTGAAATAACCAAAAAAATCCGGAAAAGTACCAGTTTATCTTTGTAACCTGCATTTTTAGTTATTCTAAGTAAATTTCTTGCCTCAGCTGAGAGCTAAAATATGTTGGTTGTTTTTTTTTTATTTGAAAAAAAAAGTGTTTCCTCCCTCGATTCATACTGATCTCAACAATGACCCCTGCGATATGAAAAAGTCCGGATTTCCGCAAAAGAATATATAAAAAAAGCACACAAAAACACCAAATAAAACAACGGGGAAATGCTATGCTTGTATAATAGACCTGTGAAGTTCACTGCCTAAGTCCATAGTACACACCTGTTAATAGTAACACCAGGGTTGAGTGATCTATTTATAAAACACCCCCCCCCCCCCCCCCCACGCTGGAGTGAGCTTCGCGGAGTGGATCGATGGAGCAAATTGCGGCGTTAGTCGTGGAGCTGGGCGGGCGGGTAGCTATGGTTACGAGTCAGTCGTGTGGAACGGGTAACAGGTGAGCAACACCCCCCCCCCCCCCCCCCCACACACACACCCTGCCTCGGTGAGCCTCAAACAGGCCTCGTTCAGGTCCAGGTACCCCGGGCACGTTTCATGATCTAGGATCATACATGGAGACCCTTTTCTGTATATCATAGAGACTCTGAGACGATGTGGGTCAACTTAATTCAACACCTATGGACAACCATATGAGTGGTTAAGACTGTCTTAGCGAACAGATTTAGATATTATTAAACGATAACCCTTGCGCAAGGTACAGAAAAGGGTCTTTATCTACGATCCTAGATTATTAAACGGCCCCTGACAGGGCCCTTAGTCACATACACTAACATGGATTTCTGATTGGTCAGTTATCTTAATACCCGCGTATTTTCTATATTAATAGAAGAATTATCCAATTTTTTCACCCCTGGTATTTTATCCCCATAGGCTTAACATTGGGAACTCGTTTCCAACACCCATGGAGTATTTAGAAGAAAAAAATTCAATCAGCGATTATGTCAAAAAGGTTAGCCCATTAGTCAAGTGAAGGGTGAGATAAATTCAAAACCCTATTCATGTTTAGAGTCAGAGCTCGATCCCATCTCATTTGAATCGCTACGTAATTCTCGCAGCTTCGACTTGTAAATTACTACCGATTCAAACTCAATCCGATTCGAGCTCTGACCCTAAACTTCCATAGGTCTCCTCTATAATATCCTGCCTGGTAGTATTTATAATCTTGCTTTTAAGGAATTTATAGATAGCTGACATAAATACCATATCTATGTACCTGTGTTATCAGTAGAATAAAGTTTATATGAACTTAACAAAACAATAAATAACACCCCTAAATATATGCTTTTCTTTATTGTATATCTACTTATTAGCAATATCTCAAAGGGTTACCCATAGATACAAATACACCCGGAATAAAATCGGCATAACCTCAAATTCTACCATCAGTCAACACAAAACTAGGAACAAATGGTATGTTCATCTTTGATAAATGAGCATGGACCCATTTAAAAAAAACCCACACAATTGAAAGGTATGGGTTTTATCCAGTCTATAACCCACTTGGCAACTAGCTACATTTGTATACTTCTACAACATGAATGGGTCAATGAGGCACTTCAGTCTGTAGCCATTGGCTATGGTCAGCTGGGCTCTGAGATACTGGCACCCTGCACCCTACCAATGTCACACATATAGTGAAGGGATTTTTGCAGCAAACTTCGAGTCTATGTAACCTCTGCCTAACCTGGGCGGTGTATTTGAGTGTTTTGTTTTGTTGGTTTGATTTAACGTTCAGTTAACCATTGCAGGTTCTCACCAGACTTTCTCAAGGTTCTTTTACACTACAAGGGTGGTGATTGAATATATGTGATGAATTCAGGGAGAAATCTCACCCCTACACATTTACCGAGGTGAGAGTTCTTTTACTTCCCACACCACATAGACATGGTATGAGAAGGATTGGCCTCTGATATAGAAGTAAATCTACCACTGCTGGGGGTGAAGGAGAAAAGTGGCTGCAGTGGGACCCGAATCAACAAAGTCCAGTGCTCTTTACCACTGAGCTAACTCCCCACCCGCTTTTGTTATGCTTGCATGTAAGCATATCCGGTCTGCACCACGAGAAGGCGAGGTGACCAAGAGGGTGAACAGATTGGTAATTGCTGTTCACCCCAGCAGACCGGATTTGAGTGTGTCCCCACCCTCGATTGATACCATCATAGAGACGCTTACCAGTATAATGCTAAGCTGCCCTGCTCGGCCCGGCTAGGATCCGCTCCACACAGGATGTACCTGGTGTTGTAGTGCAGGCAGACACTCAGGTAGATCGGGTCTAACAGGTAACACAAAGCTACCTGGATCACCAGAGGCGGCATCGACTTCACCTCATTGTCTGTTTGTACGCATTGTGAACAGCCAGGATACAAAGTAAAGCACCTTCAAGTGTACATATTTACATACCTTATTATTATACCATACAGAGATGTCAGCGAGGTCTAGGGAAAAAACCCGGAACTATCCCAATCTTCGTTATATCCACTATCTATCTCTATCAAAACTTGGTACACTAGTAAAATCCGGAAACCCGGAAGAAAGGTATTTCTTTCCAAAAACGCACCTTTTCATCTAAGATATACAAAAAGGTCCGTTTTTGACAGGGTCCGTATGAGAGATTCACCCACACAGAGACATAATCAACCAGATCTAGGCTTGAAGACTGAAATGCCACGAAAGTATGATTCTTGT
Source organism: Alentia gelatinosa (assembly GCA_950022655.1). Lineage (NCBI taxonomy): Eukaryota > Metazoa > Annelida > Polychaeta > Phyllodocida > Polynoidae > Alentia > Alentia gelatinosa. The sequence goes on from OX465588.1 coordinate 55,691,697, forward strand.
ACATAGAGAAGACTTAAACCAGCTATTCTTTTCTGTTTATCTTTGCTTAGATATTCTTTTTCTCTTATCACTCATCTCTAGGCATTCCGGAGAGGAAATCTTGTACTGATTTCTGATCTCCTTATCTTGCGAGTTATTCCCCGTTAATCATGAACCCGAGTTACTCTGGAGCAGGCCGCGGGGTGTGTGTGGATTATACCCTGTTAATCAGGAACCCGAGTTACTCCGAGAGCAGGCCGCAGGGTGTGTGTGGATTATTCCCCGTTAATCATACCGAGTTACTCCGGGAGCAGGCCGCGGGGCGTGTGTGGATTATTCCCCGTTAATCATGAACCCGAGTTACTCCGGGAGCAGGCCGCGGGGCGTGTGTGGATTATTCCCCGTTAATCATGAACTCGAGTTACTCCGGAGCAGGCCGCGGGGCATGTGTGGATTATTACGTGTTACTCCGGGAGCAGGCCGCGGGGTGTGTGTGGATTATTCCCCGTTAATCATTAACCCGAGTTACTCCGGGAGCAGGCTGCGGGGTGTGTGTGGATTATTCCCCGTTAATCATGAACCCGAGTTACTCCGGGAGCAGGCCGCGGGGCGTGTGTGGATTATTCCCCGTTAATCATGAACCCGAGTTACTCCGGGAGCAGGCCGCGGGGCGTGTGTGGATTATTCCCCGTTAATCATGAACCCGAGTTACTCCGGGGGCAGGCTGCGGGGTGTGTGTGGATTATTCCCCGTTAATCATGAACCCGAGTTACTCCGGGAGCAGGCTGCGGGGTGTGTGTGGATTATTCTGAGTTACTCTGGAGGCAGGCCGCTGGGCGTAGGGGGTTTATTGCTCATTAATCATTAATCACTGCGCTAATTGAGTATTGACCCAGGCCTGGTTACCAGCCAAGGGTTCGCCCCGCGATGTGGGGTCTCTTCAATTAGGGCTACGACATGTCGGGTCTTTAATCAATCAAAGCAGGCTCCCAATTCTTTCTTTTCTTTTATTTAAAGCAATTCAAAATTTAACAATTCAGTCGCAGTATTTTCTCCTAATTGTTAATTGAAGACAGATTTATATATCCTAGATAGTAGACTGTGCATAATTGAAGATATCCTGCTGTATACGAGCTTTTGGTAAAAGATGTCGATCAAGAAGTTAACCAATAGCTGAATGAATGCCGTACTCAATCCTGAGTGGACCTAACAGGGATGTCAGTTGGGGTCAGAAAAACAATGGAAATACTTTCTGTGAGGAATTTTCTGCCTCAGAGAGACCGGGAAAAAGAGGAAATATAAGTGAGAGCATTTATTACGTAAACACGCGTAGTAATATCCGAGCACATGCGAGGATACTGCGCAGAGTCAACTCCGAGGAGATAAGGGAGAATAGGAACACACGAATTTGGGCGATATACGGGCACATGGACGACCGATCTCCACAACATAAAACTGATTTACACGCTACAACTGGTTTCAAAATCACTCCTTAATATTACAATTGGATTGAGAATTGATGTAAGTTGCGTTATTTTGCACGGCGAATATTATTTCAGGAAGTGAGGTCTACCACGACCAGTCCAATCACAACCGGAAGCAACCTAGTGAGAAGCGCGGAACTACCTTGTTGGGATTGGTGTATGTTACAGACAGCAGGTTGGTGCCATCCCTCACGGCGCACTAAGCCCTTATGAATATTCAACACTCATTTTGTTTTGTTGCATTACGTATTTCTACAAATACTCTCTGTCCTACACTGTTGTACATATGCTCATTCAAGTAGAACAAATGTGTTTAATGATAAATGTGTAAGATTAACAAAACACTGTTTATTATTTAAAGTGACCTTTTTAATTTCATCAAAATATTTTACGGAAGTCTCACGTCTTAAATATTTAACCAATCCGAATACTAAACTGTACTTCAAAGTAGACAAACACACTTAACGTGTAACTATTTATTAGTAACTACAACATGTACTCTGCTCGTCCATCTACGACTTTAAAGCATCAAGAATATGGGTAACTGTGTTGGAATTCGTTGTATTTGGAAACCTAAGTTTGTCCCTAAATTAACAGAGCATAGCTCAGGTATGTAAAAACAAATTAAAAACTAAAAAATACGAATGACAATGTATGTAGACATTAAACCGTAGGCGCTGGCTTTGATTTGGTGGACATAAGGTCCACTAACTGTCAGTAAGTGTAGGCAGACTGCTGTGGCTTAAGTAAACAAACCCGAGTCAGCTCACATCTCCTTCAGTCGACAGAACGCCCGTAAGCCTGGCTCCAGTGAGGCGTGACGGGGAGTTGTCACGTGTCCCGCGGTCACTCAGCCGTGTCCGAGTCACTCGGCCGTGTCCGGGTCACCAGCCCGTCACGGTCCGCTGAGTATTCAGGAAATCTCAGAACGGGGTCGCGACATGCTTCACTGAGCAGGAACATTGTCCCAGCCTGGAGCTCTCTCCTTTATCTCACCCCTCGGATTTTTTCCCATAGACTTCACATTGGGATCTCGTATTCAACGCCTGTTGAGTATTTGGAAAACATACTCAATGGGATTATGTCACAAAGGTTAGGCCATTAGTCAATGTGAAGGGTGAAATAAATTCAGAAACCTATTCAAGTTTACGAGCAGAGCTCGATCCCATATTGTAGTGATTCACACGGCTTAGCCTTGTCAATTACTACACGATTCAATCTCGATGGGATACGAGATCTGCCCGCAAACTTGAATAGGTTTCCTCTATAGCAGCTCTTTCCTGTTCTGCCTGTTCCTCTGCCAAGGTTCCCCTCTCACAACTAACTTCTCGCAGGCTTTATGCTCGTTTTCTTTATCATTGGGATTCTGGTGTGTAAACTGCGCAATGCAGTCGAAAGTAGATCATTGGTCTTTCTCACTGGCTCTATGCCATGGGTAGTAAAGAATCTCTCCGCTTAGAGCCAGTGATTTCCCCTGATCTGGGGCCGGGAATCTTATTGAATATTCATTACTGACGCATGTAAAAATCATGACAATAATTAGGTCTCATTACAAGCGCGAGAGCTGTACTTATCATATCCAACGTATAGAACGTACTCTAGGAACATCTAAACGGAATGTCCAATAAGTACCCAAAATAAATTTACTTACGGACCCTGTGAGGTAGAACTATTTTTTTCCACCTACTTGACTATTCTTTCTGACTATATAACTAATTTACTGGAAATGTTTGCATGTTACGAAACCAGACTCGAGTGTTTGTATAACTAAGAACCTAGTATGAATGAACTTATCACTATTACCTATGTATTTGAACTATATTATCTCTGCCAATTGTAAGTCTACTAGATAGACACCTGGCTGTAAGGATTCACAACTGCATGGAGTGGAAGATAGGACGGCTAGACTCTTTTTCCAGTATAAATAAAAACCTTAAAAAAAAAAAAAAATGTGGCGAGTTGCCCTCAATAGCAGCATGAAAACCTAGTCGTCTCATCGGGAGCTCGGCGTTTACTACTGGTGTTTATGAATGACAAAATAGCTGTCACCGTGCGTTCTAAATTCCTACTCACTACGGAACTATTTCTGAGAAATTAACAATTCAGCATGGTACATGATACACAGACAGGACAAAGACGATGGCTCCCTGAACCTGGGTCAAACTCCAGATTCCATGCACTACTTACACGCTGTGGGAACTCCCGGTAAGTATACGCGAGTTGCGGGAATCTAACACGAGATGGCGTGTCCATCGGCACGAGAAATGAGGTGTGAAAACGGTCTCGTCAGGAGCTCCATCCAACTTCCGGACTTACTTCACACGTACAGCTGACATAGATAACTATACCACATGTCCCTCACACACTATTTAAAGTCACACTGTGGACTTTATTCACACGTACAGCTGACATAGATAACTATACCACATGTCCCTCACACGCCATGTAAAGTCACACTGTGGACTTTATTCACACGTACAGCTGACATAGATAACTATACCACATGTCCCTCACACACCATATAAAGTCACACTGTCGACTTTATTCACATGTACAGCTGACATAGATAACTATACCACATGTCCCTCACACGCCATGTAAAGTCACACTGTGGACTTTATTCACATACAGCTGACATAGATAACTATACCACATGTCCCTCACACACTATTTAAAGTCACACTGTGGACTTTATTCACACGTACAGCTGACATAGATAACTATACCACATGTCCCTCACACACTATTTAAAGTCACACTGTCGACTTTATTCACACGTACAGCTGACATAGATAACTATACCATATGTCCCTCACACACTATTTAAAGTCACACTGTGGACTTTATTCACACGTACAGCTGACACAGATAACTATACCACATGTCCCTCACACACCATATAAAGTCACACTGTGGACTTTATTCACGTACAGCTGACACAGATAACTATACCACATGTCCCTCACACGCCATATAAAGTCATACTGTGGACTTTATTCACACGTACAGCTGACATAGATAACTATACCACATGTCCCTCACACACCATATAAAGTCACACAGTGGACTTTATTCACATACAGCTGACACAGATAACTATACCACATGTCCCTCACACCCCATGTTAAGTCATACTGTGGAGGACTGGCGTTGACACATAATTTCTCTAACTGGACAATGGAGACTTAGTAGAAACCGAACGAGAGTTAGACTTGACAATGTTTATGCCACGACGGGCAGGTCGTGTATTACTACACGAGGCGTAGCCGAGTGTAGTGAGGAGCAGACCTGACCAGAGTGGCATAGACACTGACAAGTCTAACTCGAGTTCGGTTTCATATTTATCCTACCCCGTCTATGCTTTTGTATTTCTAAAAGATAAATATTGACTCAACGACCAACAGAACTTTTTTCATAGTAGCTGACATCCTGCTCTCTGATTGGTCAATATTGTTAGTACTCTAGTGGCATAAAAAACACTTTATGTCACGGCCTGCCACATAAAATTTGCCTATGTTAAGTCTATGGCGGTTTTTTTATTAGGGGTAGGATAAATCCATACAACCATATTACAAAGTTTGTTTTTGTTTTGTTGATTTCCCTACTGTTGAAGGCAATTAAGTTCTTCCGTGGCTCTAGCGTTTCTTGCGACACCCTACAGAAACGGGGGTATTACCTGGAGATATCCGGGAACGACTGTCTGTTCAGATCTTTCTGGAAACCTTGGTGCTGCATGGCTGGCACACGTGTGTAAACTCACCTCTCAGGAGGTAGCCATGTGTCAGTTTGATGTGACCGGTCCGCAGGCGGGTTAATTTAACCTGTTCAGATCTCGTCAGGTTGTCACGGAGGGATTTCTTTCCTGTTGGTATAAAGATATCTGACACTACAAACTACAGAACATTCTCACCAGCGTTGTTAAACACACTGCTCACTGAATCTATCCCTGTATTTCTTTGTCGCCTGACTTTTTACACTCAAAGGAGTGGTGCATGGCTGTTGAGGTGTCCATGTGTCAGTTTGGTGTGACCAGTCAAGTTCACCTGTTCCCATCATGTCAGAAAGCTCCATTTACTTCTGGTGTGGTAGCTCATAGTTTGTTTCTAGCGCTATTCCAGGTACCAGCAACTTTACATGCATTTTTAGATCATCAGGTAGATCAGTACTTGTATGTGGAACTCTGACTGCTCGGAAAGCCTGTTAAAGACATATCCTACAATTCACAGTGGCGCCACCTGGTGGTTTTTAAATAATGTTAATTATTAGTCAAAACTGGTTTCGTGGGATTCATTCTAATTCTACATGAGTAAATTTAACATTTTGTCCAGTTTATCAAATCTTAATAGGTAAAATAGTGTTTTCAATTTCTTTGGGTTGGAGCCCAAATTTTTGTTTGTTTCTTCACCTTAAAAAAATTGAGTTGTGCAGGCGTACGCGGAGGGAACGCCTCTTCCAAGTCACTCTTAATAGGGACAATAGGCCAATTTACATTTGCTTGATTTACATAGGAAATGTACTGAAAATTATGTTATTCTTCAATTTTGTTTAAAAAAAAACCCCAAAAAACAAACAAGGACGGTGACCTGATGGTTTTTAAAACCTAAATAAGTAGTACCATACATGTTCCATATTCTGGGAAGGTTTGAGAAAAATGACATGGGTTTTACTGTGTGATAAAATACTTTTTAGAATTTCTATATATTCTAATATAAAACTATCATGATATTGATCTATAAATCAAAAACTAGCACGGTGACCCCGATATTTAAGTTATATATGTGTTCCACAATACTTGGAGATCATCGTCTTAAATTTTCAGGAAATTGACATGGGTTTTAGTTATCAAGTCAACTTGTCCGCTATGCCTTTAAGTGCTGCGAGGTCTGCAGATGACAGTGTGGTGTGGGTAACTAATAAGTGTCAAGTCGCAGCTCGTTATGACTCCCGAGATGAAGACAAACACGGCTATCTGCTACCTGCCATTACCTAGTGTCTCCATGGTAACTCTGAACGTAACGCCTGCCCCATGCTTATTGTCAGATTCAAGTGATTGATACCCAGTGTGTTAACTGCATGAAATAAATACTTACTGTTCAAATACAACTACTCTGCAATGAATACCTGCTATAGCAGATTGCTAGATGTACACTTTTGTGAGAATGAATGACTCAAGACGTAAACCCTATCCATAGAGTATTCAGTCATATCAAATTCTACAGAGGCTGCTACATCCTATAAGACATCGACGTGTATCGTTGATCCGATCGCCGATTATAATCGGGACCAATGATGTCGATGTGCGCGGGTACCTGACTCTAACTGATTGTAATCGGGCATTACACCCATACTAGTAATGGCTGGTTCAGGTTGGGAAGAGTTTTGATTGTGTTGGTGAAGTACCTCCATCGAAGAATATTAAAGAAGAAACCAACAAGTTTTGGTCAAAGTCGTCGTTCTCCATGAGTTTGATGCGGTGTGATATGAACGAGGTGACAGCCGAGTGAATATCACGTAGCACTCAAACGAGTTGTAGAATGACTTCTTTGACCAAAACGAGTTGCTTTCTGTATTTATCTCACCCCTATACACATTTAAAGAATGGATGACACACAGGATATAGACCATGGAGAACGGACCGTAATACTCGTAGGGGCATGGAGAACGAGCTCCCAATGTTAAGCCTGTGGGCATTTATTCCAGGGGTGAGATAAAAAACACCACCTGCATTTAAACGGGGCAGGAATCAGTCAAGGCTCAAAGTATTTCCATCAGAATGCACTCCGATTAGTTTATACCGACGCACGGTCTGTGGCACCACCGATAGACTGTTAGCGGAACTCAAATAATGTCGTCCGTTTTAGTCGGCCAACGAAAAATGGGCTTTATGTTGGTGTGTCGATGTAGCTGTATGGTGAGTGTGGTCTGCAGGAGGCAGGAGGTCTACAAGGAGCCCATCAACCATCAATAAGCCCATCTATAAGCCCATCAGTAACTGTCAGACATCTGGTGAAATAAGCGGCCTTGGTGATATCCTAGTTCCTGTGCTAGACGTCAGAGGGGGCGATATGCATCCAGACATATTATTATATACCTGTGTCCGAATGTCTATTAAATACTGTCCGCTGCTAGGGGTGCAGTAATAATAATATTCGTGCCCGCTGTGACTGCGACTTTGTATGTCATTAAAATGGCGTTTTTTCACCAATTAAAGGTATATAATGATAAGCAAACATCCTTACTGTAGACAAAATAGTTTTCGTTCTCGGTCAGTCATCGATTTCATACTGCCTTCCGCCTGAGGCGTCAGGCAGTATGAAATCGACGACTGACCTCGAACAGGAACCGTTTCGTCCACAGTAAGGACGTTTCCTAATAGTACTGTTGTTATATACGTGTGATCCAATTTCTATCTGATACTAACCACTACTCGCCATACCGCACTTTTTAAAAGATTATTTCTATAATAATGCTAACAACGAACAAATCAAATCCAGCCAGAGTAACTGCACTTTCCTATAGTACAGTAAATCACTTTACTTCATCGTCTGAAGTAATCACTGTAGCTGTAGAAAGTATTTCCACACGATTATGCAACGGTGACAAGATGTATGCATGGGCTCATGAATATACTTGATGCATTTGATAACCGCGGCCCATCGAATCCTTGCACAAGAGAGGTGATATTTTATCTACTTTCAATATTCGAGGTGATATTTCATTTACTTTTACTATTCATGACGTACATTAGCCATTGCATTGCTATTATTCACTTCCCTCGGCCTACAGTATTGAGAAATACTTTTGGGCAAAGCCGTTTGTAATGTGAACCCTACGCCCAGAGTAAGTGAGTTTCCCCACATACAGGCGGTACCTGAGTTGTACTGCCGGCAGCTGTATACGCGTATACATCACGTACACTGTGCCTCAGTGCTACAGGTAAAGGTGACAATCACAGGTGTATACATGGAAGATAATCGATGGTTTGTAGACAGGCGGCCGTAAACTACGAGAGGTTGACGCGTTGTAATACACAAGCGTCAGCGGGTGTATTACAACGTCAACCTTTAATAGTTTACAGAAACACCTAGCACAAAACCATCGTTTGTTGTAATTATTATCCATCTTTTCCAATTAACTAAATGCAGGAATTCCCATATTAAATGGTATATCACTAGGGACTTTTTGCCTTAGCGCTATAGCACAGAGGGACTATTTCCCCGTATATAATGGCTTTGAGGTCGTATATCACGGCTTTGTTTGTTTGTTTGTGTACGGTTTTGAATCCGTATACCACAGTTATGGTATCTAACAGTTTTATACAATGGGTAGTAGTTTACTGAGTCCCCATACATTTTCAATGGGGACTTTGTATATCAGGATAATAAACATAAAGGCAGAACCCGCAGTCAGTCTGCTCACTGTGTTATTCCATACCTGTGGCAGTATCTCCTACGTATGTACCGTCCGCTCCTATATTTACCCATGTCGTATTTATACCCGTACGTCACACCTTCACGTATAGGTTTCTGATCACTTGACTAGGTAAACTTTCGCCAATTTTAGGTATGTAATGATATGAGAATCGGGATATATCTCATCAATAATTTCCCCCTGTATTTCTAACGTGCGAAAACGGTAATCCGTAAAGTACTAATGATTATACAAGCTCAATCAAAGATTATAAAAAACATGTGAAATGTAAACTCTTCTCCCGATGGTAATGTGGGTTGAATTTAGGAATAACTTTCCATCCTCATCATCATTACCTCCATTCACCCTGTACATAATTGTAAAAAATTGTATTTATGTAATATGTGATACTTTTCCGGACACGAACTTCTGTAACCGTTCGTTAGGACGGCAATAACAACTGCTTTGCAGAGGCCTGATTATGTACTTCCTTCGTGCAATAAAAAAAACACAAAAAAACAAACAACACACACAGTGACTAACTCAATGTGAAGGTGCCTCTACTGGGCTCGCCACTAGTGTTCATACATACACAGGGAGTAACAGCGGCTGAGTTGTCCCGGTCGTACTGACAGCTGTATATACAACACATACAGTGAGCTGGTCAACTGTGACAGGTAAATCCAGGTAAACCACGCTCGCAACTATACATAGACACTAATTGATGGTTTTGTGGAGAGGTTGATGCATGGTAACAGACACGGGTTAACCCGGGAATAGCCACATCATAGGATATATCATGAGGCACTATATCGTTTACTCTTTAGTACAAAGGTACTATTCTCCCGTAATTAATGGCTTTGAGGACGTATTCAATGAGGTTTCTAACAACACAGAAACACTGAGTGTGGTTTACTGTTGCCCCATACATTTCCGATGGGGATTTTATAATGATGGATAGTAAAAATATATACAAACAGTCCCAGTGGCTGGGCTGTCTAATGTCCCTGCGACTAAATACATGTATATGTTATATGTCTCCTACGTAAACCGCCCGCTCCATACCCGATTGACGTCACTAGAAGGTAGAATGTCGCCATTTTAATGTATATAATATTACAAAAACAGGCCGAGTGTAGTTGTACATTATACATATTTGGTAAAATTGTCCAATAGATGATCCCGAACATCAAATTGACCATTTAGCAAAAAAAATATTTGACATACAACTGGAGTAACCCTGTTTCTGTATAATATGTACAATGTGTTACTCAGTTACGGTAGTTAAATCCAGTTTTGGCGACAAATATGTAAACATAGTTGAAGTGTACAAACAGAAACAGTGGCTTAGATGTCCCCCGTACTACTGACAACTTGCTGATCAATCGTGATAGTTACATACAGCTCTGGCCGCAAAATATCAAACCAAATAAAGTGCAAAGACAGTGACTGAAGTGTCCTTTGTACTACTGATGACAGGATATGACCCACATAAAGAGGCACATGTACTCAATTGTAAGTCAATTCAGACAACTGGTGACAAGTATTTATCTAAGGGAACTTAACTCGTTCTCCATGCCCCTACGAGTATTGCAGTCCGTTCTCCATGGTCTATATCCGGTATAACGTCCATTCTTTTAGTGTGTACAGGGGTGAGATACATACAGAAAGTGAAACGCTTTGGTCAAAGTCATAGTTCCCCAACTCGTTTGAATACTATGTGATATTCACTCGGCTGTTGCCTCATTTATATTACTCAGCATCAAACTCGTGGAGAATGACAACGTTGACCAAAACTTGCTGGTTTCTTCTTTAAAACGCACATTTAAAGTGTACAGACAGGGACAGTGGCTGATAAGTCCCTTTTATTTCATCCCTGGTATTTTTGTCCCATATGCTTAACATTTGGAACTTGTTCTCCATGCCCCTACGAGGGACTCAAAGAAGACGTTCTCCAACTCCTGATATTCACTCTGCATTAAACTTGTGAAGAACGACGACTTTGACCCGAACTTGTTGGTTTCTTCTTTAGTAGTCCTACTGACATTAATGACCCATATAATGAGTTGCTAAATTCTGACAGCGACAGTTATAGCCCCATGAATGTAAACATATACAGGGAGGGGCAGTGTGGAGTGCTCTGTCAGTGTGACAGCTACTTCCCCTGTCAGTGTAACAGTCCTCCTGACAGTGTGACAGTCCTCCTGTCAGCTGTCCTGTGACAACTACTTCTCCTGTTAGTGTGACAGGTACTTCCCCTGTCAGTGTGACTGCTACTTTTCCTGTTAGTGTGACAACTACTTCTCCTGTTAGTGTGACAGGTACTCCTCCTGTCAGTGTGACAGGTACTTCCCCTGTCAGTGTGACAGGTACTTCCCCTGTCAGTGTGACAGCTATTTCCCCTGTCAGTGTGACAGTCCTCCTGACAGTGTGACAGTCCTCCTGTCAGCTGTCCTGTGACAACTACTTCTCCTGTTAGTGTGACAGGTACTTCCCCTGTCAGTGTGACTGCTACTTTTCCTGTTAGTGTGACAACTACTTCTCCTGTTAGTGTGACAGGTACTCCTCCTGTCAGTGTGACAGGTACTTCCCCTGTCAGTGTGACAGCTACTCCTCCTATCAGTGTGACAGCTACTTCCCCTGTCAGTGTGACAGTCCTCCTGTTAGTGTGACAGGTACTCCTCCTGTCAGTGTGACAGCTACTTCTCCTATCAGTGTGACAGCTACTTCCCCTGTCAGTGTGACAGTCCTCCTGTTAGTGACAGGTACTCCTCCTGTCAGTGTGACAGCTACTCCTCCTGTCAGTGTGACAGCTACTTCTCCTGTCAGTGTGACAGCTATTTCCCCTGTCAGTGTGACAGCTACTTCCCCTGTCAGTGTGACAGTCCTCCTGTCAGTGTGACAGGTACTTCTCCTGTCAGTGTGACAGCTATTTCCCCTGTCAGTGTGACAGTCCTCCTGTCAGTGTGACAGCTACTTCCCCTGTCAGTGTGACAGCTACTTCCCCTGTCAGTGTGACAGTCCTCCTGTCAGTGTGACAGGTACTTCCCCTGTCAGTGTGACAGGTACTCCTCCTGTCAGTGTGACAGGTACTTCCCCTGTCAGTGTGACAGGTACTTCCCCTGTCAGTGTGACAGGTACTTCCCCTGTCAGTGTGACAGGTACTTCCCCTGTCAGTGTGACAGGTATGTCTCCTGTCAGTGTGGCAGCTATTTCCCCTGTCAGTGTGACAGTCCTCCTGACAGTGTGACAGGTACTTCCCCTGTCAGTGTGACAGTCCTCCTGTCAGTGTGACAGGTACTTCTCCTGTCAGTGTGACAGCTATTTCCCCTGTCAGTGTGACAGTCCTCCTGTCAGTGTGACAGCTACTTCCCCTGTCAGTGTGACAGCTACTTCCCCTGTCAGTGTGACAGTCCTCCTGTCAGTGTGACAGGTACTTCCCCTGTCAGTGTGACAGGTACTCCTCCTGTCAGTGTGACAGGTACTTCCCCTGTCGGTGTGACAGTCCTCCTGTCAGCGTGACAGTCCTCCTGTCAGTGTGACAGGTACTTCTCCTGTCAGTGTGACAGGTACTTCCCCTGTCAGTGTGACAGGTACTCCCCCTGTCACGTACCCACCTGCTCACCTGCTCACCTGGTTACACGTGGACGTCCCCACCTTCACGTCTCCACCCCGCCCTGTCACCTTCTCACCTGACACAGGTAGATACAGGTCCACTCACCTGACACGGGTGTGAGTGTCTCACCCCGTCACCGTTAGGCAGGTAAATATAAAGGCTTCACTCACCTGGGAGGTCATGCGTGTTTGACCGCGGGAGTAGCCCCGTGTGTGCCGGGCGGGCGGCGGGCGGCGGGCGGGAGGTGGACCGGGGGACGTACGCGGGTGCCACGCCTTGTTGTTGTAAGGCGCTCAATGGACGGCCGAGTACTACCGGGTACGTTCGCCAACCCGCAATGTGTGCACAGCGAGCTGCTCAACGGGCGCGTTCGGAAACGTCCACCGTAAAGTGGGTGCAGCTGTCAGGCAAAGTAACCGCGTACATTTATGGAGTACAGGTGGGTTTCTCTGTGTAGCGCTTGATCCACCAAGTGAAAGTTGGGGCCGGCTGACGTCCATGTGGATGGAATGTGGACGTCGGCCGCTCCAGCCGCTCGTCGCTTCAAGCCGGTTGGGACAATCGCCTTGGTGGATCAGCAAACAATGCAGACTCGGCTAGGGACGGCCGAACCCGCCCCTCGCAGGCCCTAGTCGCCTCTCCCATATCCCTGTCGTCCGTAGCCGTTTGGTCCCCGTCCCGTAGTCGTCCCGTCGTCGCCTCTGGCCGGCTGACCCTAAATGCTACCGAACATTCTGTCCGGGAGATCATCAAAGTCTGAGCGTCGGCCCAGCCTAATCTATATATCCGTGTGGAGTCGGCTGGAAACTCCCTAGCTGTTTGTTGTTGGATTAATACTCGCCTCGTTCACCCCTCTTCTTTTCCAGCACAGGACTAACGATAATTACAGAATATAATTCTTTATGATTCATAAATGTTCCTGTGAGAGTGAGTATTTTGTTTTGTATTTTCAGATAATCTGCTGAGGCCTGGAGACATCTCCCTCCCCCCTCCATGGGAATGACTGGAGGCATCTTTCACCCCTCTATGAGAATGACTAGAGGCATCTTTCACCCCTCTATGGGAATGCCTGGAGGCATCTTTCACACCCTCCATGGGAATACCTGGAGGCATCTTTCACACCCTCTATGGGAATGACTGGAGGCATCTTTCACACCCTCCATGGGAATAACTAGAGGCATCTTTCACAACCTCTATGGGAATGCCTGGAGGCATCTTTCACCCCTCTATGGGAATAACTGGAGGCATCTTTCACCCCTCTATGGGAATGACTGGAGGCATCTTTCATACCCTCCACTGGAATGACTGGAGGCATCTTTCCTCCCCTGCATGGGAATGCCTGGAGGCATCCTCCGTGGGAATGACTGGGGGCATCTTTCACCCCTCTATGGGAATGCCTGGAGGCACCTTTCAAACCCTCCATGGGAATGCCTGGAGGCATCTTTCACCCCCTCTATGGGAATGACTGGAGGTATCTTTCACCCCTCTATGGGAATGTCTTCAGACATCAAGGGGATTGATAGTTAAGATGAGTGTTGTGAGCGGACGATATGGCAGACACTGACCATGGAAAGCGATCGTTGATAACGATATCGGCGCGTGTTGAGGCTACACGCGGGGCCTCCACGCTGGCCGCTCGGCTCAGTGCCGTCAACATCAGGTGAGGAGTGGGAGTCCCCTTCCCGCAATCCTCAGCCCGCTGTGGTGACTGTCAACCAGCTGGGGCTGTCTCGTGCGGCATGCGTCTGGCCGCCAAGGTCAAACAGGTCGATATCGGCGCTCAATAGTGATATTTATTATCCACCTAATACAAAGTGTCCATAGTGAACCTATAGGAATGGCCTGCAATGATCAATCTCTTCACCCTCTTCGTCACCTTGACTCCATGTGGTGCAGGCTGGACATGCTTGCATGCAAGCATAACTTAAGTGACCACGGTGGGGAGTTAGCTCATTGGTAAAGAGCAGTGGACTCATAATCCCAAGGTTGTAGGACTTTGTGGGTTTGAGTCCCACTGCAGCGACTTTTCTCCTTCACCTCCAGTGATAGACTTACTGCTATATCAAAGGCCAATCCTTCTCATACCATGTCTATGTGGAGTGGGAAGTAAAAGAACTCTTACCTTGGGTCAACTTAATTCAACACTTATCGAAGACCTTATGGATGGCTAGGATTGTCTTAGTGAGCAAATCATCCAACGATACCTCTTGTACAAGGTACCGATACACTACGTTTAGAAATACCTAGCACTATGGCGAATGAATCAAAACTTAGATTTGAATCGGAATGTCAATCGTAAGGCCTGTCGGCGTGCAATAGGTGCACGTTTAAACTCTTCCTAAAGGTTAGAGTGGTCGACTTCGAGCTTGCTGCTAAAGGCTAATCCCTCACCATCTGCGTGCTACCCCTGGGAAAGGAGCAGAGGGCCAGTGTCTCCGTGTCTTAGAGGCATGCCCAGCTGAACATGACCATCACTAGAGACCGAAATACCTCATTGGATCCTGGACTCAGGTAGTTGTAGAAAAGGCAAGTTGAATGGGTGTAAGTGGGTTACAGAAAATGATCCACTGACTGAATATAACCCAAAACTTTTGATTATTATTATTCCACCCTCATTCATCAATGATGATCATGTCATTTGCTCCTAGTTATACCCATGCAGTGCATTTGATATTTACATACTGATCCCTATAGCGTATAAATCTGTACTGCACCCTGTTCCATACACTATGGAACAAGTTGAAAATCGGTGGCATGCAGATTTTCATTTCAACATGATTGTTATGCCAATTCATGGTAAAATATTATTTAATTCAGGTATATGATAAACACAGAACAACCTACCATGTTTGTACAAGGTACGAAACTCGATGGGAATCGATGTTATTCACACAAAAGACAACGACTCCACATCTCGTTTTGCAGCATGTACAGCATGGTGAGGTGGTTCTATAGAATTATCCTACCCCTAACATAAAATCCCATAGGCTTAACATTGAGTTTCCGTATGCCACGCTGACTGGCATACGAAGTTTTATATGCCACCAATGCCATGCAGAACTGTTATCACGTAATATTCCAAAATCGAGGAAACGGTATAGGATAAAATCAAAACCTGATTCGTTTTAATATTGGCCACCGCATGCCACTCCTGGCTCCGGACTTCACTCGGCTTCGCCTCATGAAGCCACTTTGCCAAACTCCAGTCGTGGCATATGGTGGCCAAGATTAAAACTTATCTGGTTTTACGATAGTACACTCCACGAGATTTGAGTCCCTTGTCTTTAAACTTCGCCTTTTTTTCTATAAAGAGTAAAATTATAGTCTGTAACTCTACCGAGTCTAGAAACACCCACTCCCCATTCCCTAAACACCTTTTCCCAAGTCTATAAAGGACATCTATTTTTGATGTAGACACACTTACTCTGTAGACCATAAATACTGTATTACCAATCAAGGAACACTGACTTCTCTACTCTGTTGTTTGAATTATACAACTTAGACCTCATCATATAATAGTATAAACACAGACATTCTGGTCTGTAGGCATGGACCTCTGTAATTATAGACTGAGAAATATATATATTCCCTCTGATTACTGGGTATAGGACCAGGATGATTATATAAACATGGGGCAGAGTGAAGTGTCTCCTACCACACCTCCTCTGACACACCCCTCCACTCCCACATAGGGTTTTAAAGAAGAAACTAGTCAGTAGGACTATTAAAGAAGAAACCAACAAGTTTTGGTCCAAGTCATTGTTCTCCATAAATTTGATGCAGTGATATGAACTAGGCAACAGTGAATATCACTTAGCGTTCAAACGAGTTGGAGAACAATGACTTTGATCAAAGCGAGTTGCTTTCTGTATTTATCTCACCCCTGTACATACTAGAAGAACAGACATGTATATAGACAGGATGTAGACCATGGAGAACGGACTACAATACTTATAGGGGCATGGAGAACGAGTTCCAAATGTTAAGCATATGGAACAAAAATACAAGGGGTGGGATAAAGTGAAGGAATGTGTAATTCCCGTCCCTGACCACACCTGCTCTGACCCACCCCTCCACTCCCCCCTCCACGTGGGGCGCTAACGGCCACCCTTCACATTATCTGCATTGTCAGGTGGACAAAAGACAGGCGCCATGATCAACTACGCAGACAATTAACAAAATAAAGAGTCGGGCAGTGAAACAATGAAGCCCCGTTTAGGCGAGTCAGCCCATACCTGCCTGCCTCCTGCCCCAGTGGAGCAGTGCAGTGATCGAAGGCTGATCAATACCCGGGATGAATTATCAATAGCCTCCTATACTCACTCACTGCAGGCCTATACCTCTCTCCTCCCTTACTGGAGGCTGAGGGTACAAACCCTGGAGGAGACCGGGGCCGGGTACTTGCCTTCCTCCTGATGCCGACGACCTGCTCCAGCACGCCCTCCTGGTCCTTCACCAGCACGTAGTGGGGCTCCTGGGTGTCCTCCATGGTGTGTCCGGGAGGGAGGTCCAGGTGTTGCTGTTCCTCCAGTACGGAGCGCTGGCCACTGGAGGTATAGGAGACTGTGTCCCTCACACCCACACACCGACCCGTCTCGCTCCACTGGCCATGCGCCAGCTTCCTCCAGGGTCTGCTGATCCTGCCCGCTCGACCGTGACCAGAGCCCTACTCCAGGGTTGACCTGCCCTGGTTTACTTCCCTGGCCTGGTCAGATCAAGTCGATCCGTGGAGATTGGATTAAATCGCGGGTTAAAAGATATTCTCTGGGATGAGACTGTTTGACCGTCTCGCGGCCCACTCCAGGCCGACAAACAGGGTGTATTGATCGGCGAGCAGGTTGGCATGTTACCGAGAACACAACATCTCAAAAAGTTGGCGGTAAAACCTTCCTGTAAACTGCTGTGGAGCAGATGTCAGGTCTATGTAGCAGTCAGTGTAACCTTCACTGTATAGCAGAAGGTAATCTCAGCAAGGCCTGCACCACCCACTGGGGTTTGGTCCTCTTAAGTCATTACTGAAATGTTTATTACGGTGCCTGTATAGTCTATATACATTGCCTAAAGGTTAGAGTGGTCACCTGTAGACTTCCAGCGTACAGCAAAATAAAATCCCTTCACTATGTGTGTGCTACTCACTGTGATATTGGGAAAGGAGAAGGGTACCAGTGTCTCGGTGTCATTGAGTCATGCCCAGCTGACCATGACCAATCACGCAAGACCGAAGTACCTCATTGACCCACTGGTGCTTGATGTGTTTGGATCCTAGATGGCAAGTGGGTTACAGAAAAATATCCATAGACTGAATATAACCTTGGATGTAATGTCCTTGATTGGAGTATTTTCAGGGGAAGTTATAGAAGTTATGGATATTATCCCTCATGATCCGATCGCAGTGCCTCCTATGGGGTTCATCTTTAGGACAACGTGTATAATCAAATACTGACGTCTGTTCACACAGATGTTCTCTTAGCGTCTAAGAGAGGGGGCCGCAACTGCTTTGATGGTCGACATAGCCTATCGAGAAGTAACACCGAATAAAAGTCTATCAAAGCTGGAGATGTGACCATTCATCTTAATACACGACTCCTCATGAGTCATTGTATCGCTTTCAGCAAATCGTACAGTCTGTTATATATTGATGATATCTGTTTTGCTAATTCCTCATCGTGTTGGCAGAGTCCACACTTGTACATTTTCTGCGCATTAAAAAGGAGTCGTTAATATGAACTGAATTAGTCCTCGTCCATTAGGGCTCGCGGACCCTGGCTTCAGTCGGCTAGCCTCTAGTGATGTGAGGAGAATAGGTCAGTGGTAATTAGCGCATCACAGCTCATTAACACCTGTAATTAACACCTGGAGGTGGGTGTGAGGGGGTCCAGGACAGGTGACAGCTGGAGGCTCCACCAATCAGCAGTCACCTCAGTCACTCACCAGGTAAGACTCTCTTTAATAGCGGTAAGGCTTCATCCAAATACGTCCAGGCAGTCAACGCAAATGTTAAAGGCACAAAATTAGAGCGTTTTCCTGTTGGTTTGTATTGATTCCAAAATGTATTCCAATAGTATTGAATTCCGGAATCAGTGACTACAAACATATATCTTCAACGTAAACGACTGTGTATTTCACCAGAAAGATAAATCCTACAGGAAATAATTGAGACAACATGAAGTGTTTTCTGATGATTCTGGAGTCATCCAAATTGTAGTCAATACAGGCCTACGCCAAGAATCATTTCTCATGTGAACGAAAAATGAGAAACAACATTGTCTGCTCCAAAGACTAAAATAGTCAATAGTTGGTGAAGGTATTGGTGGATAGCCGTCAAGAGGTGAGGTTCCTGTGTCCGTGCACTGTGTCATGTGGCGTATGATGGTGTATGATGGCGTGTGATGGTCATGTGCATGCGGAGAGACCATCCTCTCATCCCTCCCCGTCTGTCACCACGTCTCGGTCATTGCCGTGGTCAGCCATCATGCCCAGTATTCAGGTCATATCAGTTCCGAGCTGAGTTTGGAAAGACGAGTTTAGTTACTTATACCCAGGACTCACTAGGCGAGAGTGAATGCTATGAATTTTGTGAGCCCGCAACCGTGCAGCAGATGGCCGCAGGTAGTAGGAGCACTCCTGTACGTGGAAACTATGCAGGCGAGACACTCATACTGGACAGATCTGCCGCGTGACAGTGATAAATGTTCAGACGTGTCACCAGGACACATGCTTCCTATTCAGTTCATAATGAGACGGAAAATAACGCCTCCAGGCATCGTCATAATACAAATACCTATTTCACCAGATCCCAGTCCCGTCAATAAGTCTGCTCCTGGGTCTTCTATATGGTCACAGTGGGGTACCCGTAGAAGTACATTAAGACACATCAAAACGTTACCTCCGGTTAAACGCATACATGCATCAGCCCAACTGGTTTCGAATTGCCTTTAGAATCATCACAAGCGAATCTATTCTTCATAAACAGCTGTTATCAGATAGACGTTCGCTATATTGGATTCCCAGCCAAAGCGGATAATATATTGTGGATAATCTGCAATATCATGATTAGCAATATGAGGCCGACACCAGCAGGCAGTGAAATCAATCAGAGGTCTCTCCTTTCTGTGACAATAACATGTACGTTAATACTCCACGTTAATACTCCGTGAAGCCTCTCAGAGAAACTGCAATGTCGAGCCACCCTGTCCTCACCAACACGCAGAGCTGACACGAATCACCACAAGTGCAATCTGGTTAACAAGTTTTATATCAATCAGAAATTGAGGTGAAGCCATGACAGAGCTGGGGGTTCACTGTGCATGGATGCTGCAGGGTTGTATCCATGTCACATGAAGGGCGTGCTAATCTGCTGCTCGCTGCTAATCTCTGTCTCCCGGATCTCCCCGTGTCCCGCCACGCCCGTCTCACCCCGACCTTAATCCAGACGACCTCTCACTGCTAGAGGGCACAGAGGGGCTGCTACTTCCCCCATCATCCGCCAGGAACTTGTAAGATACCGTCAGTGTAGTCGAGGGACAAGAGGCTAACATTACTAAAACCCTTTTACTAATTGTGACCTCAGACTGCCGTAGACCCGCCTCAGTGTGGCCTGTGATGTCGCCTGCTGCCTCCACGGTTTGGTGTCGTTTGGTTGATTTAACCTCCGATAATAACAAGATTTACCAGACCTTCTATGGTTTCAGCATTTCTAGCTCTACCCTACAGAGTTGAGGTTATTAACTGAGGATCCGATTTTTATTCATATCTTTTCCATAATCTTGGTTTCCCGAATGAACTCAAGAAGATAATTCTTATCAGTATTGTTAATGACACTGCTAACTGTTTTTCATTTCTCAGGGATTTCTGCCTGTATTTCTCCTTCATATGACCATCAGGAACTCGAGAAGATCCTTCCCACCAGTGTTGTGAAAGGCATTGCTCCCTGGTATTTTTCTTCATTTCTCAGTGATTTCTGCCTGTATTTCTCCGTCAGCTGACAGTCAGTACGAGACGTTCTACACTCAGAGGAGTGTTGTATTGGATGTAGATGGGCGTGCGCCACGTCGGCGTCTCCGTAACGCCTGTTATGTGCCAGCACGGTGTGAATTCAACATGCACACACGCGGGATCCGTGGTCGGGATCGTAACACCGCGGCCGTTATCTCCACTCACACCTTTATCCACCTCATCCGCCATATTACATTTCTAATACACCTTTCCAAGCATGCTCAGTCACCTTTTACACATCAACTTCTCCTAGCGTTAACCACTTGGCAGAAAATGATGTAATATTACCACTCCCTGGTTCTTAAAATCCTTGAGTGAAGTATTTCCAGGGGAAGATATGGATGTTCAATCCCTCCGTAGTGTCCGCTCGCAGTGCCCTCTATGGGATTTCTATATGGGACAACGTATATAATCCATGAGGCATGAAGTAAGATGACGGGAAACTCCCGTGGGACGTCAACCCTGTGAATGTACGTCCATCCAGAGCCTTTAACATGGAGAACTGCACATCACCCACCTGATCCCGTACACACCCCCTCCCACCTCCCCCCCGCCCACCCCGCGACAGGGGGCCCTTCACCTCTACCGTCACACCTTCCCAGGGGGTCGTTGCTCCTGGAAAGCGTTGCTCCAGTAATATCGGATCGTATCGTGTAGTATCGCTATTTTCACGTTGTATCGCTATATTTTAAAACACCGCATTCTCAGTGTCATAGATTACAGGTTCATTGGGGTTTTAATTGGATATAAATAGCGACATAGTTATGATGCGATCCGCAAAATATCTGGAGCAACACTTTCGACCTCGGATCGCTATTTTGCGATCCGCAAAACGTGGAGCAACGACCCCCCGGCGGGAAACATCAAGTGGACCCGGCTTTTATACACACCGGGAGGCCTGCAGGTAAGTTTTATGTCACATTCCAGCCTCCAGAGGACACAGGGTTAGTTAAAGAGTCATTGTGAGGAGGAGTGGGTGAGGGGTGGGTGAGGGGTGGGTGAGGAGTGGGTGAGGAGTGGGTGAGGGGTGGGTGAGGAGTGGGTGAGGGGTGGGTGAGGGGTGGTGAGGAGTGGGTGAGGAGTGGGTGAGGAGTGGGTGAGGGGTGGGTGAGGAGTGGGTGAGGGGTGGGTGAGGAGTGGTGAGGAGTGGGTGAGGAGTGGGTGAGGGGAAGGTGAGGAGCGGGTGAGGGGTGGGTGAGGGGTGGGTGAGGAGTGGTGAGGAGTGTGAGGGTGAAGGTCCGCTAAGCCCTGGAGCCTTATTACCCATGTTCCTGCGTAATCCTTAAGTACAGGCACCTAAATCCCCAACCTCTATGCTGATTACAGTCCCCTGTACGTATTTAGGTTGTGGCTAAAACTGCATGCTCAGAAGGTATTCTTTAACCCTGTGCAGCTGCCTTAAAATGATCTCTTTTCCCTCGTGAATCTCCCATCTATAATTCCTAAATAAATAAATTGTTAAATATCACTCCCATATCGTCTTTGAGGTCACATATATATATTCTTGACGTTTCCTATTTGTCCAGGTATTTGGTGAGCATTGTGGATGTGAGTGTCTAGATACACACGGACACAGCGGGTTAAGGTAAACCTGTAGAGAAGTCAGTGGTAAGGCCGGGAGGTGGCCGGGGATTGACGGGGATTTACACCTATTACGGGATCAGGGGACCGGGCGGGCAGGTAATAATAGACTTAGTCAGCACGCCAAAGGGCATTATCTACACGCGCATGCCCCCCGCCATGAGCAACGCGACCGGGATTTACACCTTGATAACACGCACGCTTAATGTGTTGGGGTCAAGAAAAAAAAGTGGAAATATTTTACATGTGGATTTTTCTGCCTCAGAAAGACTGGGAAGACTTGGATAATATATGTCTTTGTCGGCAATGACATGGGGCTGAGGGTCAGTGGGAGGTTCAAATCACTGTTTTATAGGGGTAAATGAAGCTAAATCAATAATATAGGGAAACAGGCTTACTGTCTCCGTACGGATAAAATACGCGGTAAAATCGCCGATTTCACCACGTATTTTATCCATACGGAGACAGCCAGCCTGTTTCTCTATTATAGAGAGACAGTCAGCCTGTTTCTCTATTATTATATACCTTAAAATATCGAATTTTTAACTTTGCTACTGCGGGAATATTTGGATTTTGCCGCCGTACATGCCCCGTACGCTACATACATACCCCGTACGTCACCTAGGTGTCGTACGGAAATAAATACGACATGGGTAGGAACGGGCCGTATGTGTAGGATATACTACCACAGGTATATAATAATATCTTTGACGCAAGGAAAAGCAATTACTTAGACTGAATATGAAAAAAGTGGATTTCCACGGAAAAGTGGACTAATGGCGTCTCTGTAAATGTGTTTCCGCTGAGATGCGGTCTGGAGAGTGTAGAGAAGGTGGAGAGTGGTGGTGAGTGAGTGGTGGTGGGGTGGAGGAGGGGTGGAGGAGGGGTTCTGAACAACCCTTGGCAGTGGCTGGAGTTAAACAGAGGAGAGTTAAACAGGCACTGGCCACCTTCTGCGGCAAGGTTTCCCCCGTGAGTGATACTCCCAATGTAGACTGTGAGTTAAACTAAACCCACACCGCTACCTTCACGAGTACCTGTGTAGCAGAAGGGTCAATACACGTGGTGAAAGGTTGCGGGTTATATTCCCCGGATTAAACCACCTGTTCATATTGACACGAGCTTATTGGATATCTACGATATGGCGTACAGATGGTCAATCCTACATTTAACTGTAAAGACGTGGGAATTTGATTTACTCTTGATCTTTTGAATTTGTTTCTACCGCTGAATCTATATAAGTTTATTATATATCTTGAAATTGCAGAAAGTGCTAACCCTCTTCTTTAGCTTTCTGAATACTCATTTTTATCTAAATATTACACATTCAAACTGCAAGAAACACTAGCACTTTATCCTTCTGAATGTATATATTTGATTAAAATATTTACTTGCTGCAGAGTTTATTCAAACTACAGATAGCACTAGACTTCCTCTAGCTTTCTGAATGTATATAGCTGTTCAATCATCATATATTTACAGATAGCACTAGACTTCCTATACCTTTCTGAATGTATATAGCTATTTAGTCATCATGTACTCAATTTACAGATAGCACTAGACTTCCTATACCTTTCTGAATGTATATAGCTATTTAGTCATCATGTACTCAATTTACAGATAGCACTAGACTTCCTATACCTTTCTGAATGTATATAGCTATTTAATCATCATGTACTCAATTTACAGAAAGTTCTGACTTAGTGCAGCAATAAGTATTTTGCATCCTGTCACCAATGAGTTCGCCCATTAGGTTAAATACTATCTACTTTAACTCAGTAAAGAAATACGCGAATGTGAAATGCACCCGACCATTGGAGCTATACAGATATAGGCATGAAAGTCTCCTCTTACCCCTAATCAACATAAACGTTAAAAAAGAAAAAAAGAAAAAAGGATGTTATCCTCGTTCGCGATTGACAATACAGGTGACGCCACCGTCGCAATTCGTGTATCCGGACAAGTTTATGTAGGTCAATAACCATAAAAGGAAAGTCAGCTGGAGTCACAAAAAAGAGAGGAAATAATGTGGAATTTACTGCCTCAGAGACACCAAGAAAGTATGGAAAGCGGCGTAAACCACTGTTGTATTGGTGTGAATGAGGCTCAATTAACAAGAAAAAAGACCATAATGTATACTGAAAATGAAAACATGGATTGCTATGAAAATCTGTCATCTCTGCCATAACTGATTGGAATAAAAATGATTTACGAATGTGTACAGGGATATTCCCACATCCAGTAAAGTGGGTGATTTATGAACATATACAGGGATATTCCCACACCCAGTAAAGTGGGTGATTTATGAACATATACAGGGAGATTCCCACATCCAGTAAAGTGGTTGATTTACGAACATATACAGGGAGATTCCCACATCCAGTAAAGTGGGTGATTTATGAACATATACAGGGATATTCCCACACCCAGTAAAGTGGGTGATTTACGAATGTGTACAGGGAGATTCCCACATCCAGTAAAGTGGTTGATCTACGAACGTGTACAGGGATATTCCCATATCCAGTAAAGTGGGTGATTTACGAATGTGTACAGGGATATTCCCACATCTAGTAAAGTGGGTGATTTACGAATGTGTACAGGGATATTCCCACATCCAGTAAAGTGGGTGATTTACGAACGTGTACAGGGATATTCCCACATCCACTAAAGTGGTTGATTTACGAACGTGTACAGGGATATTCCCACATCCAGTAAAGTGGTTGATTTACGAACGTGTACAGGGATATTCCCACATCGGTGAATTCAAACAGAAATCGGTGGTCCCAGACGACCACACGTCGCACCTTGTCACCAGACTTTCTGTCGTGAAGAACCCCGCAATGTAAACACACCTCACGTCCAAAGTCAAGAAACACACGTACCTCATAAGTCGCGCATTGACGTGAACTAACACAGGAACATATTGAGGGTGAGTGACCCGCACAGATTCCTAATACACACCCGTAACGACGTAAATAGGGGACGGATCTGATTTAGGTACTGGGAGGGAGGGACTTGGTGGGTTTAAGACCTGGACCGGAGAAGCTTAACTTTAAGCTGTACTCTCCTGTGACTGTTTTGATAAGTCTTCTTGCCTTCTCCTAGTTTACCCTGATCTGAACATAATGAACAGCAGAATAAACCACTAAGACAGTCAGAGACAAGGGGAGCTTCCTCCACCATCAGTCATTCTTGAGTCTAGTGAAAGTGCGGTAGTGACCACCCCGTTACGCGGACCACCCTGTTATGTGGATCACCCCATTAAACAGATCACCTCATTAAGCGGACCACCCCATTAAACAGATCACCTCATTAAGCGGACCACCCCATTAAGCAGATCACCTCATTAAGCGGACCACCCCATTAAGCGCACCATCCAATTAAGCAGATCACCCCATTCAGCAGAACACCCCATCAAGTGGACCACCCCATTATGCGGACCAACAAGCAGATCACCCCATTAAGAGGATAACCCCCATTAAGTGAACCACCCCGTTAAGCAGATTGCCCCGTTATGCAGACCACCCCGTTAAGCAGATTGCCCCGTTATGCAGATCACCCCATTCAGCAGATCACGCCATTAAGAGGGCCACCCCATTCAGCAAGCGACCCCATTAAGCAGACCACCCCATTAAGCAGACCACCCCATTAAGCAGGTCACCCTGTTAAGCAGACCACCCCATTAAGAGGACCACCCCATTAAGCAGGTCACCCTGCTAAGCAGATCACCCCATTCAGCGGACCACCCCATTAAGCAGATCACCCCGTTAAGAGGGCCACCCCATTCAGCAAGCGACCCCATTAAGCAGACCACCCCATTAAGCAGACCACCCCATTAAGCGGACCACCCCATTAAGAGGACCACCCCATTAAGAGGCCACCCCATTAAGCAGGTCACCCCATTCAGCAGACGACCCGTTAAGTAGATCACCCTGGCATTTGGTCGATTTAAAGTCCGATATTAGGAATTGAGATTTACCAGACATTCTATGGTGTTATCATTTCTAGCTCCACCCCACAACGGTGCGGGTATTACCTGGAGAAATCAGGGAACGATTCTTATTCATATCTGTTCGATAATCTTGGTATACCAAAGGAACTCATGAAGATCCTTCCCACCAGTGTTGTGGGAAACAGTGCCCACTGTTTTTGCATTACTCAGGAATTTCTCCCTGAATTTCATTGTCGCCTGACAATGCAGTATGAAATGTTCTACACTCAAAGGAAAATTGCAAGATATTTCTTTTGCCGACAACCTTCACTGGGAACGGGATCCCGTATTCCATGTTTAGTTGACCTATTGGCGGACCAGCGGAATGGAGGAGAGTCCACTTAGACAGGTTCTACTGTAGTTCATGTTCAGGAACTTGTTCCAGGCCTAACCAAAGTGGCACTTTCAGCCAACTTCAGCTAACCATATTTCATATTATTTGGTTTAGAATAGAAAAAGATTCTTCACATTATAATATGATCTTATGACACTTATTACAAAAGCTTACTCCATTTAAGT
The DNA here is from genome assembly GCA_950022655.1 of Alentia gelatinosa. Classification (NCBI taxonomy): domain Eukaryota; kingdom Metazoa; phylum Annelida; class Polychaeta; order Phyllodocida; family Polynoidae; genus Alentia; species Alentia gelatinosa. Next base: position 55,718,272 of record OX465588.1, read on the forward strand.
GACACTAATATCTTACTTATTAGAACCTGACTTACAAAGTAGATGTTCTCATTATTTAGCAGTTCCAGAGAAGTATGGCAGTGTTTGTATTCAGGCTGAGCGCGAGCCTTAACACCTTTATGTAAGGGTATGAAGGAGTCACTCACGGGTCGATACATGATGCCGCTATTGGTTATTAATTATTGAGCCTCCTCTCGGGGTGCGGGGCGACCCCTGGCGGCTCAGCAGTATGCCGTGTTAGAGGCGCCACCTCTCGGGGTGCGGGGCGCCCATGCCGTGTTTTGTCTCTGTTTGTAAAGCGTTGCCTGGTGATGTGAAAACAGAAAACTCCGACTGGAAAACACCTCACGTGCCAACAGCCACCTGACCATCCATCACGTGACATCCACTCACGTGACATCCACATCACAGGAGAAAGGTGGCTGCCTTGGGACTCGAACCCACACCCTTGTGGTTACCAGTGCTTTAACCACTGCCCGTTCTCCCACCCCCTGTCCTTTAGGCCTCTGAATCGGCATGTTGTGGGGCACACTTTATCTGTTTTACGGTTCCCGTACAGTTGTAAACACTCCTCGTTCTGCTTCCTCGAGAGCTGCTCATGAATATGCATGAGGCTTGGCCCCCTGGCGGGACGTGGTAGAACTAACTTAGAGCTGCTCAGACTGGCGTCCTGCCTGGTTTCCTCAGTGAAGGTGATACTGACATGTGCTGGACTCACAGTGATGTCACTTGGGATAAGTGTGAATTAAAAAAAAAGTGTACAAACTATTCAAGTCAAACATGTCAGTCGAGGGAATGTGAGGAGGTTAAAAGCACTGTTTTATTGGCGTGAATAAGGCTCAATGTATGTCGTCTTGTTTTACACAAGGAGAAAATGTTATTTACTGAACTTGTATACGTGGACTTTCTAACGAACTGTCGGATCATAATACTTTTGAAACTTGTGGAATTGCAAATATCAAATTTCTCAAATTATCTGTAATGGCTATTCATAATTCCTACATCATTTAGAATATGTTCTCCAGTTATCCTTCACCACATCTCCAAACTGTATCATGTTGCATGGTTATTAGTCACGAGAAACATGAGAACACGGAACAAATGACATGTTCATCGCGAGCGAGGAATTATAAAGAATAAACAATCAATAGACTGGGGTTTAATCCAGGCTGTGGATCTCTTGCGGTAACCCACTTGGCAACCAGCTACTTCTACAACTGCCTTTGTAGGGTCCAAGAATACCAAGCACCAGTGGGTCAACGAGGTACTTCGGTCTTGAGGTATGTACGTCTGTTGTTATATTTCTGGACGGACTTGGTGGAAGATCGTATAAATGTACAAAATGTATATAAACAAACCGTCAATAGATATTTTCAAAAAAAGGAAAAAAGGTGTCATGGTCAGCTGGGCACTCCTCTGAGATAATTAGTGTTCAGTCAGTGTTTCAGGCAGTGTGACTGTGTCCCCTGTTATGTGCCTGACAATGCGCGGAGCAGGTGGAGACAATCGCCTTACAGGACCAGAAACCAACGTGTGGGGTCCGTTCTCATTTACATGATCAGCTACAGGTGCGGATACCGACGTGAGTCAACCCTGTAACTGCAGCACGCAGCCCCCTGACACGGCATGTACAGCATGCCTCCACGCGCAGTCCCCCTGACACGGCATGTACAGCATGCCTCCACGCGCAGTCCCCCTGACACAGCATCTACAGCACGCCTCCACGCGCAGTCCCCCTGACACAGCATGCCTCCATGGCAGTCCCCCTGACACGGCATACACAGCACGCCTCCACGCGCAGTCCCCCTGACACGGCATGTACAGCATGCCTCCACGCGCAGTCCCCCTGACACAGCATACACAGCACGCCTCCACGCGCAGTCCCCCTGACACAGCACGCCTCCACGCGCAGTCCCCCTGACACAGCACGCCTCCACGCGCAGTCCCCCTGACACGGCATGTACAGCACGCCTCCACGCGCAGTCCCCCTGACACAGCATGCCTCCACGCGCAGTCCCCCTGACACGGCATGTACAGCACGCCTCCACGCGCAGTCCCCCTGACACGGCATGTACAGCACGCCTCCACGCGCAGTCCCCCTGACACAGCATGCCTCCACGCGCAGTCCCCCTGACACAGCATCTACAGCACGCCTCCACGCGCAGTCCCCCTGACACAGCATGCCTCCATGGCAGTCCCCCTGACACGGCATACACAGCACGCCTCCACGCGCAGTCCCCCTGACACGGCATGTACAGCATGCCTCCACGCGCAGTCCCCCTGACACAGCATACACAGCACGCCTCCACGCGCAGTCCCCCTGACACAGCACGCCTCCACGCGCAGTCCCCCTGACACAGCACGCCTCCACGCGCAGTCCCCCTGACACGGCATGTACAGCACGCCTCCACGCGCAGTCCCCCTGACACAGCATGCCTCCACGCGCAGTCCCCCTGACACGGCATGTACAGCACGCCTCCACGCGCAGTCCCCCTGACACGGCATGTACAGCACGCCTCCACGCGCAGTCCCCCTGACACAGCATGCCTCCACGCGCAGTCCCCCTGACACAGCATCTACAGCACGCCTCCACGCGCAGTCCCCCTGACACAGCATGCCTCCATGGCAGTCCCCCTGACACGGCATACACAGCACGCCTCCACGCGCAGTCCCCCTGACACGGCATGTACAGCATACCTCCACGCGCAGTCCCCCTGACACGGCATGTACAGCATGTCTCCATGCGCAGTGCCCCTGACACAGCATGTACAGCACGCCTCCACGCGCAGTGCCCCTGACACAGCATGTACAGCATGCCTCAACGCGCAGTCCCCCTGACACAGCATGTACAGCACGCCTCCACGCGCACTGCCCCTGACACAGCATGCCTCCACGCGCAGTCCCCCTGACACAGCATGTACAGCACGCCTCCACGCACAGTCCCCCTGACACAGCATGCCTCCACGCGCAGTGCCCCTGACACAGCATGTATAGCACGCCTCCACGCACAGTCCCCCTGACACAGCATGCCTCCACGCGCAGTCCCCCTGACACGCCATGTACAGCATGCCTCCACGCGCAGTCCCCCTGACACGGCATGCCTCCACGCGCAGTCCCCTGACACAGCATGCCTCCACGCGCAGTCCCCCTGACACAGCATACACAGCATGCCTCCACGCGCAGTCCCCCTGACACAGCATGTACAGCACGCCTCCACGCGCAGTCCCCCTGACACGGCATGTACAGCACGCCTCCACGCGCAGTCCCCCTGACACAGCATGTACAGCACGCCTCCACGCGCAGTCCCCCTGACACAGCATGTACAGCACGCCTCCACGCGCAGTGCGCCTGACACAGCATGTACAGCATGCCTCCACGCGCAGTCCCCCTGACACGGCATGTACAGCAAGCCTCCACGCGCAGTCCCCCTGACACAGCATGTACAGCACGCCTCCACGCGCAGTCCCCCTGACACAGCATGTACAGCACGCCTCCACGCGCAGTGCCGCCAGTAACTCCCCTCCCACCGCACGCACCTTATTTCGGAAACTGTAATTATATGTGATTTGATTGCTTTAGCATAGTTACTAATAAGATTTTGCTGGACTGAATCAGAGGATCAAGTGCCCATTATACTTTGTCAAAGTTCAAATGATTATATCGAATTTTGTATATAAGTATTAATGATGCCTCTATGATGCCTGGAGGCATGTTGCTGCAGCAGGCACAACAATGCCTAGAGGTATCATACTGCAGTAAGCTTGGGAATGCCTGGAGGCATCATGCTGTCCTGCAGTGTAGGGTCTTTGGCCTGAGAGGACCAGGATCCTTTTCAAATCCAAGAATTTCTTTCTTGTCAGTGTCATGTAACACACTGTGCATTGATGTTGAATATCTCCTTGCATTTCTTTGTTACCTGTCAATGTAGAATAAGATGTTTTACAGCAGCAACAACAACAGAGTGTTGCATGACCGGCACACTGTTGTTTTGTTTGTTTGTGTAGTTTTATATCTCGGTAGGCTAGTTACGTTCTTTTGAGACTGACTCATTGGTTGACCTATCTGGTTCTTGAAAGGTATACTAACTCAACTTTGGTCTACTTGTAGCAGTGGGACCCTATGCCCGTTTTATAATGCTGCCTCACTGAAGGGCTGTGCCACAGACCATTGACAGAATTCAGAATTCCTTTCTTCCCAGTGTTGCTGAAAACACTGGACATGGATGTAGCACATTGAATGTACTTATCCCTGCTTTACTTCGTTGCTTGACAGTAAATCAGAAGGTGCTCAATAGAAAGAGGCACCTGACAATGCTGGCATATGGGTTATTCTTCACCCTGCATGAGCTGCCATGTGTCAGCAGTGAGTGACCTATCCGAAGACGGGTCAGTCTTGTCACTTCACTTCTTGTCAAGCCTGCATAGTCTTGATTACTGCCAGCTAATGGTTCAATGGCGGGTGTTAATTGACCTCTCAGGAGGTGTTCACCGGTGTGACCGGTCCGCAGACAGGCCAGTTTCACCTGTACCGATCTTGTCAGTTTTCCTTGTCTGAAAAGCTAGGTTGATGATGGTATAATGTGTCAGGTTTTGTTATTTCTAGCGCCACTCCAGATATTCTGCCAGATTCATGGCAGATACTCTCTTTTCATTGGTTGCAGATCAGTAAACAGAACGGAGTCAGATCCATATTGTCTGTTCAAGGTCTCCTTTCCTGCATGGTCTGAAGCCTCATTGCCCTCAATTCTGATGGGGCTTGGGAGCCAGCATATGACCAGCTATGTAAGATAGATAGTTTAATCAAGTTAATTTCCTCAGTTAAAAATATATTTCATGCATTCTTATGGAATAAATACACAATATTGACTGGTTTCAGATACAAGCGGTCGTATGCTCCGAGGAGTTGACGCGTAGTAATATCCGAGCGTATGCGAGGATATTGCGTAGAGTCAACTCCGAGGAGCATACAAATGCTTTTATCTGAAACCAGTCTATATTGTATTTATTATCCACCTTTTCTGCACAAGTGGCATGTCGATATCAGTTCATTTAAATTATGCACTATTTTTCAATACGCACTATTTTTCCGTATGCGCCACCCGGAGCATACAACATATCTGTATGCGCCGGGTATGTCCATACACGCTGCCTATGTGTTTTCTATGGGCACTTTGTATTAGGTGGATAATAAATGTTAAGTATCTCCAAGTACAACCTCACACAGTATATACTGTTTTACGTGGGGACTTTTAGACCTTGTCCTAGACTGGCTTTAGTCCCTGAACCCCTCCACCTACCCCAGCTCTCGTAGCCGTGATTCCTGGACCAGTCACAATGCAACATAATTTACCCCGATTTTGTTTAATCATTAAATGAATGTTCATCATCAAAGACGTGAGCAAGTCTAACCATTTCCCACCAGGTCTGAGGTAGAGAGTGGGTTCTTAGGCACTCGGCACAGTTAGACAAACGTATTCTTTAACAATCACAGGGTGATGCATAATTATCTGACGCATGCATCCCCTATAGGACAACATGATTCTAACTAGCATTACTTATGAAGAGAAAACTCTCTGTTTCTGTCTGCCCGTTTTGTTTGTTTGGGTAATTTAACATCCAATATTTTCTACTAGACTTACTCTAGTTTATTTCACTTTATCTTTATCCTGTTGAAATAGCAGGCGATCTTAATCTATTACATCATATCTTTTCGAAAATCTCATTTATTCAAAAATCAACACATTTGTGTCTGTGCTTCATTAAATAATCTAAATATTCCCAATTTATCATCGGTGATGAAAATAACTGTTCTTCATCCTTCGATAATTCTCAATTTGAGATATTAAACTAATCGGATAAGTGCGTTTTCTGCCTGTCAAATTTGATATGAACACTGCGTTGAATGTAGGTCATGACTGTTGGAAGTCGAAGTGACTTTTATTTGTCACTCATGATACTCAGAAAAGCAGTGCTTCCTCTCTAAGACACACTCCATTGCTACATGTTTTCCCTCCAAGTGGAATATCGACCTCTGCCAACAATAATATTGTGTATACATTTAATCCTGCAGAACTTGACGTTCTTGTTCTGGAGACTTGCTAGAAGCTGTGCTGTAAATCTCCAGCAGTCAGCAGCGAGAAGCAAGGGGCAAGATCAACGAGTAACAAGCGTCACGCCCCGCGGAGCTGGGCTCTAACAAGGAACTGCATCCATTCATTTGGGATTGCTCCGTAATCTCCCTCGGCTTTGCCTCGTGAGATTACTCCGCAACCTTGGCATATTTTGGTACATATATTAGCCGCTATGGATTGAGTGCGGTTCAGAATTTATCTCGCCCCTATCACTGACTAATTGGCTAGAATTTGTAAGTTGAGTATTTGTCTACAATACTCCACGGGCGTTGAGTACGAGTTCTAATGTTAAGTCATGGGATAAACTGGATGTTGATCAATAGGGATGTTGATTTATGCTATTCAGATCGGTTTTGATTTAACCTCCAGTCGACCTTTCTAGGATCCTTCCAGACTCCCTCACTGCATAAGCATTTTCACATAGTGTGGGATAAGATAACGACATAAAGTATAACTGAAGCTGTGCTTGCTTGTAGCAGTGGGCCCAACTTTAGTGTGCTTCCTCACAGAGGTACATGCTGCCAGCCAGAATTAAACGTAGTACCATTAGGGCCGGGGATCAGAGTGATTGGTTTTCACTCCATTTAACAAGTCCACACCGAGGGAATTTTCAGGCTGAAACCTTGTGCCTCAAATCGCTGATAAAATTAAAGCGATTTGATTCTATCAGTTGTGAACCAAGTCGGTCGGTGGTGGAGCTATGGCATAATCCTCGCAGAATCAAACGGGGATTATTTCAAATAAAGCCCGTTACCATTGGCCGAAGAAAACGGCGTAGATGTTTTTAGTTCTTCTATAAAAGCCAATTTCCATTTGCCGTCACCGATCTACAGTCAGGAATCACCGACAGACTCTGAGGACTGCCGACCAAAATCAGTCAATGGAAACAGACTTTAATGGGAACTACGCCATTTTCTTCGGAAATGACGGACATTCTCTGAGTTACCCAGAAAGTCTGTCGGTGGTGCCACTGACTGTGCACCGGTTTCGAAAAATCGGTGAGGATAGTAGATTTCACTCAGTGACCAAGCTTTCACTCAATGGTGGGTGGTGCCACATTGCATAATCTAAGCAGAAAAAGTCGTGGGGTATTTCACGAGCTGGGTCGTGTCCATTGACCGATTTTGGGTCAGCAGTGCCAAGTCTGTCAGTGGTTCCTGACTGTAGATCGGTGACGGGAAATCGGCCAATGGAAACGGGCCTTATACCAGGCTGTTTCCAATCACCCGACTGCATATCGGTGCCGAATAATCGGGCCCTGGACAAAAACCTTGAGACTGGCGCGGTCCCTGCCTGTGGTCTACCTGTGGTCAGGAGCCGGTGCCTTCATAATCCATGACACCACTTTGTGGCGCCGGCTGATCGCGTGTTAGGCGTTAAGCCTGGACGTCTTTGTGGAGTAAAGACCCGGTATTGAGGGACATTCCGCGCCTAATGTGGGATTCACACGATGGGATTCATGTACCTCACAGGGCTCAAAATCTCATACGATTTTGTTCCTTTTTAGGGGGAAATGTCTCTAACAATTACAGGGTGGAAAACATGTCCCAGGGAAATGAATCCCTATAATTTAGACGAAAAAATTGTGTTCTGGTACAGAATCTCAGCAGGATTTGTCTCACAAAAACACCCTGTGATGTACATGAATCCCACCGTGTGAATCCCACTTTACGTCCACGACTGCCGCCCTACCGCAGGCGGCTCCCGTCAGAGTGCCACCACGACGGGCAAATCAAGGTGGAGTTCACAAGTTCACAAACAGAGAGATCTCAAGATGAAACCAACAAGCTTTGGTCAACCTCCTTGTTCTCCCTGAGTTTGATGCGGGGTGATATGAACGAGGTGGCAACCGAGTGAGTATCACGTAGCATTCAGAGTAGACTGGCTTCAGTCCCTGTATCCCTCCACCTACTCCACCCCTCTTCGCCCTGATACAGGGACTGGTACAGTCGCTAATGGTGTCTGGTTTCTGGTGCTGGTTTGCACCAACACTCTTCATGCAGAGATCCTTGAAACTGGTCATAATATCTGCTGGGAGAGTGATACCTGTGACTTTCTTGATTGACACATCCCAATGAAATTACTCTTTAGTTGACTTGGCATATCTACCCCAGAACTGGTACCCTCTCCTCCTGGCGGGCCTGTAGTTTGAAACTATAAACATTGAGTCGAGATTTTAGATTACTACAGGCGAGATTTATTGCTCTGATAACATAACACCCAGGAAACTGAGGGAGGGGTAGGAGGAGGTATAGGAGGAGGTGTAGGGTTACAGGGAGCGGCTGGGGGTGCAGTCTACAGGAGGTTTCGTTCCTAATGGACAAGTCTTTGATTTCTGATCCAGTCACACTGCAACATACTTTATCGTAATTTTGTTTAATCATGAATGTCCATAATCACAGACTCGAGCAAGTCTACACTCAAAGCACATCTCCCTCGGTAGACGACCCGCGCCTAGCTCCCTTATCAGATAATGACACGGCTTTACAGTCCTGTCCCTCTGTCATACCTGGCGCATCACTCTCAAGTACCTGAACAATCATTGAACATCAAAATGAGTTTCAGGAATGGAGTCAAGGACTCTGATATCAATCTTCACATCCACTGACCCTGAGGCACCATCAAAGGGCATCCAACCACAAGTGTCCACTCAGATGGACATGGGCTCGGTGTTTGTCAGACCAGGGACCTGTTTCAGTAGTTTCGTGGCGTGACATGTCTAGATGGCGTCTGTGACACCATACGGACAGATCACAAGATTGCAGTCGATGACACACAGAGTTTCACTCACTTCTCGTAGGAATTAACAATGACACTTTAACATGAGTAGGGGATACATATGATCTATAATAGTCCCAAATATGAAGAAGATTGGCTACTTCGATCTTCATATATTTGCTAGTCCTTTTCCGCTGTTGCTTGCACTGTTGGTGCCGCTGTTGATGTCTGTCTAGGCGTAATGTCACAAGACTACTGAAACAGGTCCCAGGTGTGTGCTCCTCACCGACCTCCTCAGAGTACAGAGGAACTCTACCTGGCTGGCAGATCCATGTACTTCCCCTTAGACATCTGTGTTTGGATCAATATGATTTAATCGTAAAACTGGATGAGTTTTAATCTTGTGCCACCGTACGCTACGACTGGAGTTTGGCATAGTGATTTCTTGAGGCGAAGCTGAGTGAAGTCTTGAGCCAAAACTCCAGGAGTGGCATGCAGTGGCCAAAATTAAACCGAATCAGGTTTTGATTTTATCCTACCCTATCTCCTCGATTTTGGAATGTTGTGTGATAACAATTCTGTATGGCACTAGTGGCATATAAAACTCCGTATGCCAGTCAGTGTGGCATACGGAAACTCAATGTTAAGCCTATGGGATTTTATATTGGGGGTAGAATAAAACACATATTTAACATTATGAAGGCATAGGTCGTACAGATAACCCACCAACTAGACAATCAACAGAGAAATGACTGCGGACTAATATAGGTCTGAAATAGGACTGAGATTGTCATCAATATGGAATTAGATCATTTCTATAATAGGCTTTTAATGTCTGAGAAATATGCTTTAAAGGTATGTCTAAATAAATATATGTAAATTTATATAGAAAATTATGTATTGAATGATCTACTGAGGACTAATACAGGTTTTAAATCGGACTATCAATACTCGTCAACAATCTGAGCCTAAAGTTATTTGTAATGTTGGCTATTGATGTCTGAGAAATAGTCTGTTCGGGCATGTCTAAACAAGTAAATGAATATTGAGCAGTTACGTTATGATAACACCTCAGCCACAACGCTATACACTCTAAAATAACTAACATAAACAAAGGCTGTTATATGTTAAACAGCTATTTCAGTCCATAGCAAGCACAATCGGCAGATCTATCAATACATAGTGTATTACACAGTGTATGTAAGTACAGTAAAACCCCGCTTAAGGGGCCACCCTCCGTTCAGAGCAAATTGTCCCCTATAGCGAGGTGTCCCCTAAAGCGAGGTGTCCCCTTCAGCGGGGTGTCCGAGAAGCGGGGTTTTACTGTATGCGCCCTGTTCATGGACGTGGTATAGATTCTACAAGAAGCGGTCAGAGTTATCGTGAGGCTCACAGGCTTAGAGCAGACCGAACATAGTGACAGTGGAATCCCAGATAGTGAGATAAGGGAGCCCTTATCACCACGTGGAGATAACGATCACACTCACTGCGGGGTGGTCACGTGTACCTCACGGTCTGCTGGTGAGGGACGTGATTTATAAACTAGACAGAGATAAATCAGCGACAAAGCCGACGTAATTAACATAAATCTGATGACTTGACTTCATCCAGCGGCTGATCGTGACTTTGATTATTACTAACCCTGGAATTCTTGGATAACTTTGTGAGGTGTTTTCTGGGAATATATTTGATCACTTTTATATTTGGTTTTTGATTTTCCTTTTTCATCCTTTTTGTTGTTGGTAAGGGGCAGAAAACCGTGCAACACTTGAGGTGTTTCCCACTGAAGAAAGTAATCCCTAGACAATGTCTGGTTTGACGTTATGAATAAAAGAAACGATTGTATATTATTTACCATTTAAATATGTGCATCTCTATTTACAAATAGAAAAAAAGCACTTAAGCACTTAAGGATATTTGAAAAACTGGCGTATGGTGGAGATCCCCCCCCCCCCCCTCCCGCAAAGGGAGGTTGCTGCAGAGGTACAAGCAGGGCAGGAAGTAAGGCGCAGGAGCTATGCTAGGAGAGTGTCAGGGAAATTATTTGGACATTAAAATCGCTCAGTAGTTGTTGTCCATGCCAGAAGCCCTGCATATATATTAGTGCCCTTAACTCTTTTGTTATAAACAAGCGACAAGTCCGCGGCATAACTCAACAGAATACAGAGTCGGGGCCTGGATTTCTCATCAATGGTTTCTATGTCACTGACTGACAGAACTTTAAATGCATTGTAAAACGAAACCATGGGCGTATAAAGGTATGGCGTTATATCATGTCCTACCGTTCAGTGCGTATAAGTCATATACGTGCCGCGATCCCCAATACAGGCTCCGTTCATACCCTCCCGGTTACGCAATGTGGCCATCCATAAAGTACGTATGCACCAAGGGGGGAGGGGGGTCGAATATTTCGGAAATTTAGCGTATTTTCCTTCTTTGTTCTATCGCGTACAAAATTAAGAGTGGGGGGTGGGAGGGGTATCGAAATTTTAGAAATTTTTGCGTACATATTTTATGGATGACACCAAATGCTCCGGATATCGACGCATATGGATGTAATATCTATTGGTACGGATGAACCGGAAGTGTAATAAATACCATGTATGTAACGACATCTCGTTGCGCATTTTAACACGAGTCAGCGGTGTTCAGCCTGGACTGATTTTAATGAGTGGTGACAGGCAATCATTACACTCAAGTGACAACACAGGTGGGATGGGGAGTGGGTAGAGTTACATGCTTACCTGAGACACCATGTTGACCACGCCTTCCTCGCCTGGCGCCTCCATACAGGTGGGAGCTGCTCGGAGCTGCTCGGAGCTGCTCGGAGCTGCTCAGTAACACGTGGGGCGGTGAGAGTACCGTGCGGTCAGTACCGCCATCCGACACTCACCACTCACCCGCACAGCCACACCGCACCTGCTCTCATATCCACAACCGCTGATATCTTAATGTTCCGCTGTTGATAGATTCCCACGAAGGAGTGATAATCACCAATGGTGACCAACGGGCATTTATCATCTGTGATAATGATGGATAACTCTAATCCTAGTGAGCGGAATGATTGGCTGCTTGATGGTGTTTCATGCTGAAGTAACAGCCAGGGTCATATCAATGCGAAATCTAATCTATGAAACGCGGATGACAGACAAGTGCAAAACATAGCAGCGCGGCTGAGCCTCAAACCCCAGATCCCGCGATCCACAGGTCAGCTCGCTACTGACTGAGCTATCCTGCCACTCTGCGGAGAGTTTGTGATCCTGTGATATGGTATCCTGGTCAGCTGGATCCTGGGGTTGTCGAGGATGTCGAGGTATGCGGGGTTCACCCCGGTGTCGGGGAGTCTCAGCTGGCAGTGTCGCTCGGCGCGCGTGTCGTGTGGCACCTGGAGGAGGGAGACACGCCTCCCGGGCCCGGACACTGACCACACCCAGGTGCGTCACGAGGTGAGCGGGGGGCCGCAGTCACCTGTACGTGGATATAGCGCGAGGCAACAGGTGGGAGACCACAGGCGGCCGTCAACCTGTCCACTGCCCGGATCGCCGCTCTAACTGCCCGCAGGACGGCGTGGAGGTGTATGGAAGGCGGCCCGGGGAGGTCTGAGCTGTGTGTGTGGGGGGAGGGAGGTGTGTGTGGGGGAGGGGGGGGGGGGGGTTATGGCTATAGGCCAGGAAGCCATATTAGGGACTGTGGTGAGATCCGGATTCCAAAAGTTTTTCCCTAAAAAAAATTTTAGATTGACTTGTGCTGCATATCTAATTAGTTTTAAGCCTCTTTTGGTAAATAATAACTAAAGGAGAAACATTCTTTGAAATTACAATATAAGACTATTGCATCATTTCAAACCATGCCTTTCTTCTCCATTTTCTGCCTACCATGATAGTTCTTTGACATATTGCAGATATAAAAAAAAAGATTTTTTTCTACTTTTCTATTTTGATGACAAAACAGTCTACTTTGAATTCTACAATGATCACAACTAAAGTTCAGGTATCAAAATGATTGTAAAATAAATCTCTACTTGATTATACTAGGTTTTGATTTCGCGTCCATATATAATTCTATGCAATCTTCACTCATATTCTAGAAGTGAAACATTTTGCAAACTTTTAACATGATTTCTGAGATAATGTCAAAAATGAAAACAGTTAGATTATTTCAATAAATTCAAAATATATATGACAATAAAGCCCATAAGCTCTGGCTTAATATGGTACCTTTTGCAAATCTGTAACCTTTTTACAGCCTAAGTTATGAGAATGTTTGTATATCAAGTCAAAAATAACTAGTTTTAAGTCGGCAATATGGTTTGGCGGCCTATAGCGACACGCGCTCACACACACGGCGACACATGTCCCAACTACTTCACTGCTCGCCACTATCTCACTCCCGCTCCACGAGAAAAATTCGCGAAAATTTATATTTGTCATATTTCTTATTTCATTTATGGTATTCATCCATTGACCAATATGAGTATTGGTGTGGACACTGGTAAGGGTTATTAAAAGTGAAGATTGTGTGCCATTAATACCGAAGGGAATCTGTATTAATTATAAACCGCGAAAATTAATTGCTGTATAAATATGGCGCGCAGCTGTTCCTAATCCCCGACTGCTTCCTAGGATGACGAGGGAAAATCAATCAATATTCAAAACAGTTTAACCAATATCTCACAATCCCCAAACTTTTAATGAAAAAAAAAAGTTGTACAATGGAGACATTCTGAGTACCATAGCGTATAAGTTAAAAGGATAATATGAACGAGTGATTGCGCAGACTGGAGTTTGGCCACGAGTGCCGCGTTGGAGTAATCAGTGACTCGATGATCCCTGTTGAGACTTGCCCGTGGTTTTTGTGGTTGCCCGCGGGCGAGCGGGATCTACTGGTGTTTATAAGGTCCACCCCGGCCCTCCGCCCTCCGCCCTCCTCCCTGCACCACACCGCCACATGTCTGAACAGCGTGTTGTTGTAACATGATTCCTATTGGCAGCTATTGACCGACTGAAGAAACATGCCCGGGACACAGCTCCGTTTTACAGTCAACACACGGCTCTCATGAAGCATTGTTGTATCAATATTCCTTTACTCCACATCTATTTCCCCGTAGGGTCCAGTTATAAACGTGCGCCATGTTATATGAAGATAAACATGATGATAATCTGAGTAATACGTATTGCTGAGATAACGTCTTATTATCGGTGTTCATATCGTCTTTATTCTAATGCGTACATGTTGAGGGGGGTGGGGTGCGATGAGGTGTTGAAATTTGCTTGAAATTCGGGTTATGTACTTTATTGATGGCCCTAATGTATATATATATATATATATATATATATATATATATATATATATATATATATATATATATATATATATATATATATATATATATATATAGACAATAATCCATGGTTTTGTGGACGGCAGCTGTAAACTACGAGAGGTTGAAGCGCAGTAATACACAAGCGTTAGCGAGTGTATTACGAAATCAACCTCGAGTGATTTGCATAGCCTCCTGTCCATAAAATCATTGTGTAGTATTTATTATCCATCTTCTGGAATTAATTAAACCCAGGAATTGTCATGGGATATATAATAAGGGACTATTTTCCCGATATTAATGGCTTTAAGGCCGTAATCAACATTTCTGACAAAATAGTTTATTTGTTTGGGTAGTTTAACGTCCAATATGTTCAGTTAGACTTTGACGACATAGAATTGGTAGTGGTTTCCAATGGAAACTTTGTAATAGGTAATTATCCGAATATTTACCTTGAAAGAAGTGTGAAGGAGAATTAAGGTTCTTGCGAAGCCTAGGAACACTTTTGGAGTGTCCTAGGGTAACAGGAAAGTAGTTCCTACGGCGAGTAAGAATAGATGGATAATAAAGTTTTATATACGTGAAAACCAAAGTAAGTCGAATTGAACAAATTTGACGTTAAACTACCCAAACAAACCCAAATATATATGTGAATATAAATCTAATATATCATATAGGTCTACATTTAACTACTGAAAACCCTGAGTTTCTCCAAGGTGCTTAGGTTGCCTAACGGTTAGAATGCTCACATGGACTTCCAGCTTGCTGCAAAAAAAACAACAACTATCCCTTCAATATCTGCATGCTGTTCACTATGACATTGTGGAAGGAGCAGAGGGCCAGTGTCTCAGGGTCTGAGAGGTGTGCTCAGCTGACCATGACCATTCACTTGAGACTGAAATACCTCAAGACCCACTGGTGCTCCATATGTTTGGATCCTAGAGTGAGGCAGTTGCAGAAAGGGCAAGTTGACTGGGTGCAAGTGGATTACAGAAACGATCCATACACTGAATGTATCCGGAACCTTTTAATTGTTAATCATTTATAATTGCACGCTCATTCATCAATGCTGGCGGAACGACACAAGGCCTGTCTGTCCACCTTGGACGCTACGGTGTGTCCGCTTACGCGGGGTGTCCGTTAGGCGTTGTTCTACTGTATTTCTTTTGGCTATTCTGAGTAATTTTTTGCCTCAGCTGAGAGCTAAATGGCCTTTCTTATCTATGTTGACGTATTTTATCCTTGGATTTTCATCGATCTCAAGAATGACCCTTAGGACGTAAAAAAAATCCAGTAATCCGAGGAAATCGCCTGCTATAAAATAAGCTCCACATATTCTGTCCTTTACATGTCAAACCGATGGACCACCATGAATGTACTTATCTTGCATCTAGGTGAATACAAATTTTACTGATGAATTGAATTATTTCACTGTAATTGTCCGTAGATCCTCCTCGAGGTTCTGAGAATGATCAGGGTAGACTGTAGAGGGCGCAGAGTGATTGCTAGCTGCACAATCATCCACCAGGAAATTGTAAGATAGCGCTTCTGTAGTCGGGGCACAACCACTATATTTTCTGCCGTCATAAGCGTAGATAATCGTGAGATAAGGAAAAAAACCTATAATGGCAAACCCAAAATCTGTTTTCAATAAATTCCATTGATAACTGGACCTGCTACCTGGTGTTTTGTGTTGCGTTGTGGGAGAGGGGGGGGGGGGGGGGTACGATGGCCACCTCTATAACACAAAAGCTATGTGCCCTTTATTGTATTCGACTTTCATTGGCACACACAGAATCACAAACACTCACAGTTTATTGTAGGGAGGTCCTGTGATGCTCGTGTTCATGTTCTTATCATATCTGTGTGGATGTAGAAGGTTGTGTAAACAGGGGTCAGATAGAGGCGTGTGTGTGGCATGTTTCAGTTGTCAAGATCAGAAATAAATCACAATCCTGTCTGTCATCTAATGGACCAGTCACCCACACTCCAGTCTCCTGTCACCCACACTCCAGTCTCCTGTCACCCACACTCCAGTCTCCTGTCACCCACACTCCAGTCTCCTGTCACCAACACTCCAGTCTCCTGTCACCCACACTCCAGTCTCCTGTCCCCCACACTCCAGTCTCCTGTCCCCCACACTCCAGCCTCCTGTCCCCCACATTCCAGTCACCTGTCACCCACACTCCCGTCTCCTGTCACCTTACAGCACACTCAGAAACGTGTTTCTATAAGCAAAGCAATTACCTTAAATGCCACACACTTCTGCTCCCTAAATCATATCTAAATTGTATAAGACACTGGTTTAAACAAAATAAACATGGACAAACCAGTGTGAGTAAAAAATACTCAGTTTGAAGAACCACAGCTGCCCAGTGTTACACTCGCCAGAGGTAATCGCAATACTACATATATTGCCAATGTAAAGTAAAGGATGTGTTCAGAGATTGACTTCCGGATAGCGCTTTGCACTGTGGGAATATTAGAAAAGTGGTCCCTCTGAACATGGATGGCTCAGTCTGCGCATAGAAGGCTCAGTCTAAGCGTGGACGGACCAGTCTGAGCACGGACGGCCCAGTCTGAGCATGGACGGACCAGTCTGAGCATGGACGGCCCAGTCTGAGCAGTGACGGACCAGTCTGAGCACTGACGGACCAGTCTGAGCACGGACGGCCCAGTCTGAGCATGGGCGGACCAGTCTTAGCACAGACAGACCAGTCTGAGCACGGACGGACCAGTCTGAGCACAGACGGACCAGTCTGAGCACGGACGGACCAGTCTGAGCACGGACGGACCAGTCTGAGCACGGACGGACCAGTCTGAGCACTGACGGACCAGTCTGAATGCGGACGGACCAGTGTGAGCATGGACGGCCCAGTTTAGGCGCGGATGGCCCAGTCTGGGCACGGACGGCCAGTCTGAGCACGGACGGACCAGTCTGGGCATGGACGGCCCAGTCTGCGCATGGACGGCCCAGTCTGGGCGCGGACGGACCAGTCTGAGCACTGACGGACCAGGTTGGCGTGGCCAAGTCAGACTTTGAATTGCGGTGTTCTGTAATTTCTTATTAATTATTAACATCTGAGGTTGTATAATAAATGGATAACAGACTTGGCATTAAATCTGATAACTGTTACTTACACCCGCCTTACGGCGTTGGGGCAAGTATTTGCCAGTCCGGGAGTTCGTCACAATTAGCAGATTAAAAGCCAAGTCTGTTTTCCTAATATTTGTCCTCTTTATTAAAACTACTATTTATGGTTCATCATCATAAATATATGCTAGAATCTCTGGTTTGCTTAAAAATATCTTTAAACGAAAAACAAGAATTTGTGTATGTTATATAGGGTTATATGTGAAAGGGAATTTGTTTTCCAAAAGACTGTAGGCCCGAGAGTGAAGGGAAATTGAAAGCCCCAATCAGCTGTATGTATCTTGCTGTAGATGCGTATTTGATGAATTATCGCGATATGTTTGTGGGTCTACGTTTGGGTTTGTGTGGTAAACAGGAAGCTGGTAAATGTACTGCAGGACTGCGACAAGCCATGACCAACAACCACCGTCAAGAGATCCTCAACATTCACCACCATAGGCAGCTCTACAGGACAAGGTTAGTCGCGTTCTTTACCAAATCTAGTTAACCAACGAAATATTTGTTTAAACTGCAACATTGAACGTAGAAACTCCTTATTTTATTTTTATACCAAAAAAAAAAAAAAAAAAAAAAAATCAACATGCAAATATATATTTTTCGTTCGGCAGAAGCATTAATGAAGAAAAGTAGCTGTATTTCCTCTTTTCAGGCATCTTATAAATAAAGAAAAGTAAATAGACATTATCCTTAAGTCATCTTATACATGAATATCTAGAAGTTCTTGACTGGTTGTTGTAGCAGTGGAATATCTAGAAGTTCTTGACTGGTTGTTGTAGCAGTGGCGCTCAATGCTTCATGGCTTCACGAGACACAAAGGAGAGAGGACAATCAGTAACATGCAGCATCCAATCAAAGGCTGGCTAACATTCTGCAAACAGCCATCCAATCACGAGTCTCGTCTCAACGGGCATCTATCAGTAACCATGCAGAA
This sequence comes from Alentia gelatinosa, assembly GCA_950022655.1. Classification (NCBI taxonomy): domain Eukaryota; kingdom Metazoa; phylum Annelida; class Polychaeta; order Phyllodocida; family Polynoidae; genus Alentia; species Alentia gelatinosa. Next base: position 55,736,525 of record OX465588.1, read on the forward strand.
AAATGCAACCAATGACGTCAACGTAAAAGAATATCTCATTAGCAAAAAACTACATATGAAGAAAGAAGGCTCAACATGTAGTATTTGTTAATTTGTTTTATTTATTGACCTTTATTCAATAAATGCTCACATTGTGAATTTTCTTATGATTTAGTGTTTTTCTTTAGAAAATAAATATCTCCCTGTACCTGGGGTGTTTTTTTATCTCACTAATAATTCACTTTGTACATTAATGGCATACATCACCAATGAAAAATAAATCAAATGACAAACATCAGATGTCTAAATATTACACAAATATTAACTTGTTTACAATTATTACATGAATTATGCAAACGTCCTCTATTTCATAGAATGGTGTACATTTATATCTGTGAAAATCATATATGTAAGCTCAAAAGTACATCTACCACTGTGCTATCATACATTACAAAGCCATACATGAAGAGGCTAATTATTATCGATAGAATCCATTTCAATCCATCTTGATGATGATAACAAATAATAGATTTATATATTTTATTAATGAAGTAACTTTTTAATGGTAAATCACGAGTTAGAATATGCATAGAGGGCTGGTCCGAGAATGACTAGCACATGCATACAGAGACGGGCATACTTCCATATCTGAAACAGAGAGCATGTCAGGGCGAGTTACGATGGTGGGCAGATATCGTCACACAGCGGTACGAGCAAATCTCTCCTACATGCAGCTAGCGACCGAAATAACGACCGGAAAGACTCTGGGCCATGTCCACCAACACACACAGGCACTCAGTAGTGTCAACAGGGATGCCAGTGAGGTTCCAGAAAAAACACCCAGAACTATTTACACCCCTATTTATCAACGATCCTTTATATTTTGTAAGCAATGTAGAGAAAGCTAGAAAATGCTCAATTATTCCATAATTTGGTTTCTGAAATTAATAGAAAAAGACAACTAAAATATTTGAAAAAGACTTGAACAAGTCTAGGCGGGCGTGGGAAGAATATAGGTCAGATGCCTGAGCTCCAGGTGTGACCCTCAACACTCTCCCGACACAGGTTTGGTTTCCGGGATTCCGGGGTTTGCTGACAGCCTATGGCAGCTCACTATGCCCACAGTGAGTGTTCCGGGGAAATCCCGCACGCTAAACGCCACTGAGTACCCACAGGGGCTGCTGGTCTATCACTGAGTGATATATGGATTTATTCAGAGTAGAAAAAACCCCCCGGAAAAACCGGAGATTCCCGGAAAACTGGCATCCCTGTCAGTAAAAATAGATATAAACGTAGAAAAAATAAACAACTTCTAATAATTATAACAGCAATAAGCACACTAACGCAGATGTTAATCACTTTGGCAAACGAGACAAAATTTATACTAATCACAAATAAATTTTGAAATGATTAGTAAGGAAATAACGACAGGAAATTTCACCTAAAGCAACTATACGGTAGAGTAGAGGGATAATCTCGTGAAGGTGACACCGAGAGGGCAACAGCGCGGGGTGCGCAGTGGGGTCCAGTGTTCATCTCACCCCGGGTTTATTTCCTCATAGACTTAACATTGGAAACTCGTACTCAACGCCCATGGAGTATTGTAAACAAATATTCAATGGGCGTCACAAACGTTAGCCAATCAGTCAGTGATAGGGGTGAGATAAAATCTGGACCATTCTCAATCTGTAACCACTGAAAATATACCATTCATTTTGGTCTGGTACGTAACCTCACCCGGCTTTGCCTCGTCAGATAGCTCCGCAAGCAAACACTGATGGCGTATTTTCAGTGGTTACGGATCTCGATGCAGTTCCTTCTTTGTTAACGTGTCACTAGTATTAGTATCAGACTTAAGCCAACGTGACGGCACACCACTTAGCGTAAGGACGATCTCTGACGGACACCACTTAGCGTTAGGACGATTTGAGGTGGGGTTAGAATGCAGCGTCAAAGCCTTGAGCCGCATGCAGCACATTTCATGACGTGGTCCCGCAGTAAAGAATTTCTGATAATTTTTTTTTTTTTCAGAAAAAATATGAAAGGTGGCCCTCACAAGGAGAGGAAGTTTTATTGAGGTTAGTTTTTGTTGTTGTATTTTCTTTTCATTTTGTGTGTGAAAATTTATATTTTCATGGGTGAAATTTGAGTGTGAAAATTTGTGAAATTCGAGTGGATATTCTAAAAAAGAAATTTCTTTGTAAATGGAAAGAGCATTTCAGCAACACCACACGAAATAAGAATAACAAATGGAATTTCTTGATTGTATCCTAATTTTTGAAGAAAAAAAATAATAAGATACCGAGTACGGCAGTTTTTGGGGCATGATCTAAACTACATCCTGCCATCCCAGCTCAACACCAAACCTTGCGCACGGCGTGAGGGACAGCTGGCTGAGTGAACAGATGATTGGTGATGGTGGAAGCGGCAGGCGCGTGGGTGGGTGAGTGGAGGTGCGCGGCGGTGAGTGCAGCGGAGGTGGAAGCAGCATGATATGTGTTGTCTTTGTATCATTATATACACACGACTAGGTCCCGACACCAGCTTAATCCGTAACCCATTCTTAACAGAGCTCTACTCATCCTTTGGAATCGGGTCGCAGAGAGACGAGAGATAAGAATTGAGATAAAAGTCCAACATAAGAACCTCCCCTAATAACACACAGAGGGCGGGTGGAGTCCCCAGGTTTCTCATCACAACCGCCGATATCTGCCCACCACCTTACCTTGACCTTGACATGACCTTGACCAGGCACCGTGACCTTCAGAGAGCTTGCTGATGACCTTGGGCTAGACCAGCTTCTACACGGATAAGATGCTAATAAATTAATACAAAATAATCATATTTTTCTAAGAAAAATTACAAGTCTTGAAAAAAGATACTAGACTTACTAAAAAGCTGCTTGTGTCAAATATATCCTTTGTGGAGAATTGTTAAAATGTGGGAAAATCATCAACAAGCTTTACTTTCCCAAGTATGGACCAGACCAGGGGAATCTTCCCACAGTACCAGGAATGAAAAAAAAGGTGGCGCCACTGTATACTGCAAGCCAGGTGGCGCCACTAGTGGATACACCATTGTATGTGACATTATTAAGCCTGGGAACCTCAACCAAGCGGTTGATAACCGTCTAAATGATCAGAATCTCTACTATCAACACAATAGGGCACTTCTATTCAGTCAAAGTGAGAGGCTTACATGGAGACTATTGCTAAATACACTTCTCAATAGATTAAGTTATATTCGGTTAAATCCCATCTATCAACGAACCCCCATTTCAGTGTATAATTTACTGTACAGTGAAATACAATCTAAACCCGTTTTGAATTAAATCTCTGTCATGATAGTTTATAGGCTCACACAACCTGTGTTAATCTCCAGGTCTCAGATTTCTAAACACACATCATGAGAGGTGTAGCGAGGCCAGCGTGGTTCTCATCTCACACACCAGGTGGCAGCAGTGTCTAAATGAGAAATAGTCAAGTTGTTTCTACCCCACTTCTGTATTTCTTTTGGTTATTTTCAATCACATCTTACCAGAACACAATGGATAGTCTTGAGTATTCTCATTTAGCATACACCGAAGAAAATACAAGTACAGATAAAAATGTGGAAGAATTGTGACTTCAGTGAAAGCGTGGCTAAGGATGTAGCTTCTGGATACCAAGGAAGATGTGCTTAGGAAAGATCAGACTTGGTCCCAGTGGAAACCAAGACCAGGTACCATTTAGAGAGAAGGAACAGTAACAATGCTTATAGTATCTTCACCACGATTTAAGTAACACACTGATGCAGTACACTCTACAACCCATACATATTTACCACCACATATCTTTTATATCTTCTTCTATATTCCCTCTTAAGGTGATAACTCATATGCAATACTGTTAGTGTGCATTTTCTGTAGCATCAGTGTTCCCACACACCACACTTTACTTATATTATTATGGACAATAAATGGTAAATCTCACTGGGGAAACTTTCTCATATTTGTGTTTTCTTTTCTAAATGGTATGGAAGACCGCCTGAAGCCCAAGGAACACATTGGCTTCTGATTTTAATCGAAACGTGTTTTAGTTTAGTACCATGTTCTCCTTCTGCGTAGAGATAAGATAGGAGGCTTATCTTTGAATTAAACCTTCTGCCTGCTGATAATTACAAAGCGCTCGATTCCTACACCTTCACAATCTGTCTTTCAATAATTACTAAAGCGAACATGTACTGAAGCGAACACCTATATATATTAAATAATATATTACAAATAATCGACAATAACACATAGAAATAATCGCTCATGTTAACCTCATTATTCAACCCTCATTGACCCCTTCTCAATGCCTTATTTTACAAATGTATAATAGAACTGTAACTAAAAAGAAATTCTAAGTACTCTTCCTAGAATGTTCCCCTATGGAACAGGACTTTGTCACTAATCCTAAATGTTCCCTGGAGACTATCCTTTTTCCTGATTTTCATGAGAAAAAAAATACTATACAAAAAAAAAAGAAAACCACCTGAAAATATGGCCGCAATATGACCCTGAATCTGACTGACACAATATATACAAACACTGTCCCCACCCCGCCACTCAGTGCCCACTCCGGCCCGGCCGAGTTCTGGATAAATTTGGGGTTATGATCCAATCAGTGGTCATCTCGTTTCTCCGCGAGGGAATTCCTCCCTCAGTACATCGCGGTGTGTTCCCGGGTTTCAACTCCAGTTCTCCAGTCGTACTCAGCCTTAAGCGGTCCTCTTGGAATGCATTCATAGTCCATCACCAATTCCTTCATGTGTGGGTAAATATCTTGATACGTGTTGCTAAATGCTATACAATAAGCCATCTACACATTTATAAATAAGCCAGGACTGTAGCACTGTATGCATGTCCATAGAGTCCTCATATAAACCTTTTTGTCTCCAAGGTATGTTTTTTAATCTCTGAGAGGAAGCATTTGCCTTTGTGAAGTGGGGCAGTAAATTAGCAAAGAATATCCATGTTTTTAAGAATCCTGAACCGTTTGATAAGATGCACATTAGTTCCGTTGCCGCAGTGTGTATGGCACTTTAAGCACGTGTACAACATTAAGCTCCATCCCTCTATTTTATATACACAAAGCACATGTCTTCTAAGACTAAGCGATCACGACGCAGACTATGGTCAAGGCAGACGGTGGGTGGTTTAAGGCCTAGCCGTATAACACAGGTACCTTCAAGCTTCATCGTATATGGACAGATTCTCTGGTATATACTAACTACTATAAATCTTACAGAAATTACAGCTTATTCATAAGCACGCTCCAAGTTTCTCTACAGGCCTACACTGACGGGTCTGAACAAAGCTGTAGAAGCCTCTAAGATGGGCGGCATTATGCACCCAGTGTCTTGTTTCTTTGGTGTGAGATGATTAACTTATTTAATTAATTATTTGGGGTAAGAAGATGATCAACTTATAATCCATTCTTAGAGCAGTACAAACTTCTAATCAAACTAAACCCTTCTATGTGTGGTTTTCCCCTCAGCCATGGTGTATGGTAGTAATACGGTTTGAGCTGGACAATACTTGACTGAGTATCTTAGATCCACACTATGAAGGTTCTTGGTGTCCATTAGTTATATATAGTTAGTGTGTGGGTGTAGAGACTGGCGTTGGGTGGTTGGTGTTATTGGTGGTGTGCTGAGTGGTGGCGGTCAGCATGCAGCTCCTGCCTCAGTCTGTCTATCGCCTCACGGTAACGCTGCTCCACTTCAGATTTCATCCGTGACAAGCGTTCAAAACCAAAAGCCGTACTTTTGGGTTTGTGGCCGAGCTGACCCGCAGGTTCCGCCGACTCCGCATCATCGGCACTGAGAATCTTCTGCCAGTACTTCTGTTTGAGATCACCCAGCAACTTCACGCGATCAATCTTGATCATGTTCCGTCGCTCCTGCAGGCTTTTCTCAACATCGAGTAGTTCATGATCAAAAGATTCCTTCTGCCTACGGATGTCGTCTTCTAGAGAACTCTTGTGATAGATCAAATCCTCCAAACGCTGCTGCTCTCGGATGTGTCTCTCGAGAGCACCAACCTTACGCACCAACTCATATTCCTTGAGTTCCTTCTCATGGAGCCGCTGTTTGATCTCTTGTCGCTCCTGGTTGAAGGACTCTTCCATGATGGTTTTTTCTCGCAGCAGATCGCGGTGTCGCTGTTCGCGCTGCTCTAATAATTTGAGCTTCTCTTGGAGGCTGTTTCGATCTGCCTTTAGAAGCATGATCTGTTGGGAGGAGACAGCCTCGAGGGTGTCCTTCCTGTCATCTGTAGAATCAGAACTAAGACGAGCTTGCAGGTGGAACACAAGCTCCTCCTGTTCTGTAAGTCTTTTATGAAGTTCTTCATTTTCGCATTTCAGTAATTCATTTTGCTCCTCAATAACTGCCAGTTCTTCTTTGATAGCTGTTTGTTCGTTGTGGGAGACTTTGCCCTGTTGCGTCTGTTTGAGTAAGGTGTTTTCTCTGCTGTACATGGACTTCGCTTCCATGATTTCGTGTCGAAGTTGTATCATCTCATCTACGATTCGCGACGTCTCGACTAAGCGTTCGGCTTCGTCGGTGCTGTCACAGCTGGTGCTAGGCCTACTATCTATACAAGCATGCTGAGCAGGACTTGTGGTGTCACTATTGGCAAGCATCGGTGGACTACTCATGATTGCAGACTGGGGTGTGGATCTACCACTAAGCTGTGCCTCTATGCGCTCCACTGTCTGGCCAATCTTGGTAACCTGATGATGTTTCTCCCTGTTCAGTTCTAGCTCCAGTTTGGTCTCTGCCAGCAACTGAACCATGGTCTTGTGCTCTCTTGATGCTTCATGTAAATGCGTGTATTGCTCATCAATCTCTTTCTCTAAATCTCGCACATGCCGTTCGTACAACTCGCACTCCTTCTTGAGGTGTGTCACCTGAACCTGGTAGAACTCCTTCTCGTCTCGCTCAAACTTCACCGTGCTCTCCAGCTCTGCGATTCTCTCCCTCTCTGTGTTCCTGGTTTGCAGCTCTTCACGCTCCTCAACGTTGTTCACTTGTTCAGCTTTCTGTTTCACTTCATCTGAAGACACAGCGAGCAGGTCAGTATATTTGTGCTTGAGCGTCAGGACCTCTTCTGATGTTCTTCTCTTCATCGATATGACCTTGTCTAGAGAGGATTGCAGTTCGTTCAGTCTCTGTTCCAACACCTGTTTCTCACGGTCGTACATCTGATACTGCAATCGGAGCTTCTCTTCCAGCTTGAATTTCTGTTCTCGCAGCCATGTCAGCTCGGTATAAGCTGCATCGACCTCTAAACAGTCGATCCGCTGTGACATGACCTCATTCTCCAACTTTGTATTCAGAGCGTGAAGTCTGCTGTTCTCCTCAATCAGCTCAATCACACTCGCATCTGTGACCTCAATTGTCAATTCTCCTTCGAGGTCCAAAGAACCTGCTCTAGCTGGACTTTGTCGAACTCTCTGCCATACTTTATCGTGCTCCTTCAGAAGTGTCATGTACTTCTCCTGAAGCGCATGGTATTCTCTCTCCCATGTCTTGTCCTTCAGCTTGGCCAGTTCTGGGTCAGTGTTTCTTCGTGCCAGACTCGGCATCTGCAAGGACTCCTCCTGCAGGCTGACAACAGGACTGGTGAGCTGAGGTGAACACTGCATGTTCTCCACGGTCTGCTGCCTCTCTTCCTCCTCCTCCTCTGGTTGGATGGACACAGTGCTGACAGTTAAAACGTCATCCTCCATCTCCACCACATACTTCTTTTGGACCTTGTCAGTGGTGGAGGTTGAGGAGGAGGTCCCATCTGCACCATTACGTTGAAGGCGCAGGAGTTCCTCTTCCAGGATACGGCAGCGCTCGACCATCTCCTGTAGTTTATCTTCGGTCTCTCTACTTCTGGCAAGAATCTCTTCATTTTGCGACCTTATCATATCTACTTCTGCTTCTAGTTGGGAACGGTCTTGGTTGTAGGAGGTAAGACTCTCGTTAAATGATGCTTGTAATGACTGGTACTTGGTGGAAATGCGACTCATCTGCTGGTCTCTTGCAACTTTGATGTTCTCCAGTTCTTGTATGAGCAAAGCTAGCGATGTGTTTTGCCTCTGTAATTTAGATATCAATGGGCCGCTGCTCGGGAACCCTTCTTCTGGATACTCACCACCATATTCCGAAAGAGCTGGTGACTGACAAGGTGGTGATATAGGTGATATAGGTGGCCTATCATCACCTAAGAGGGATTCAATTTGGTTTACGGTTTGGAATCGGATATCCACTTCAGCACCTATAGCACGGCGTAGCACCTTGTTGTCTTCCTGCTGAACTATGTATTTTGCTTTTATTTCCTCCAAGGTTTGCTTAACCTGATCATACTCGGACTTAAGACAATCTCTCTCTTTTGTTACTTGTTCGAATTGTACCCGAAATCTGGACATAAGTTTTCCACTTTCTACATTTTCTGAGAGGTATGATTTTCTGAACTCAACCAGTTCAGTTTCTGTAACACCAAACTTGTTTCGCATTTCTCTATATTCATTTTCAATGGCTTCCTTATTTTGGCTCAACTCTTCAAAGTCTTTACACATCATACTATACATTTCGCGCGCACTAGCAAGCTCCTTTTTACAAGCTTCTATCTCTACTTCTTTTTCAGTACATTTCTCTTGGTGCAACTGTAATTGCTTGGTGAGATCACTATTTTCCACATTCAAGTTTTTCAGTTTATCATTCAACTTGTCTTTACTTGCTTGAGCCTCACGCCGGACCCTGTCAAGCTCCTGGGACGTATCTACCAGCTTTTGCCGCAGCTCCTCCTCAGCTGAAGCCAAGCTGTTCCTAACAGAAGTCTCGTTTTCTAGTTTCTCACTGATGAACTGAAGCTCCTCCTTGAGGGTTACTGTCTCCTTGTGCATGGTAGATTCTGTTTCTTTAAGGTTCATCTCCAATGTCTCACACCATGCATGTGAGTCATTGAGCTCATGGAATAAACTATTTTTCTCCATTTTTTGCTCCTCCAATGTTTCCGAGAGCATATCATATTCTGCTTTGAGAGTGTCAAACTTTTTCTTTGACAATTCATTCTCCTCTTCAAACGCAGCTTTTTCTTCTTCATAATATTTCTCTAAGTTTTCATAACGTAGTTTTAGTTCTTTTAGTTGTTTTTCAACCTCTTCCTTTGCTTTCTCTAGTGTTATTAGTCTATTTTGATATTCTTTAACCTCGCGGCTGAGATTATGTTTCTCCTCTTGCAACATTGCACATTGCTGCTGCATTCCAGTTTTACCCCTTTCATCATCTTCTGTCATGCTTAGAATATCTCGTCTCAAATCCTCATTATCTTGTTTTGCTGATTCCAGTTTACCTTTGATCTCGTTCAAATCCTTCCTGGCTTTTTCTTTGTCACTGTCATAAGCTTTCTGTAAGTGTTCAAACTCATTTCTCATCTCTTCATATCCAGCCTGTAGCTGATGGTAATCTTTCTCCGCATGTTCGCGCATATTAATCAACTGTGTTTCAAGCAAATCCCTCTCATCAACGACTTCATCATATTTAGATTGCACATTGTAGAGCTCCTTCTCCAGTCTATCTCTGCAGCTCTTGTATTCGTCCTCAATTTCCTCTTTCTGCATTTGAGCTACTTTGAATTTCTCCCTCATCTCAGCTAACTCATGTTCTGCCTGCATCAGGTCTCTGTCCAGTTTCTCCATCAAGCTTTGATTTGCTGTTACAAGTCGCTGGTTCTGCACCTTGAGCTCCTCAAACTCCATCATTGGTGGACTGACTCCGTCATTGATACGATCACTTAATCCTTGGTTCTCCTTCTTCAGGGTATCTTTCTCTTTCGCTAAAGCCTCAATACGAGTCCTCAGGTCCTGAATCTGGTCCATCAGTTTACTCTGAGACTTCAAACTGCCCCTCATCTCTTCTAGCTCTTGAAGCAAAGCTTTGTTGTCCTTTTGAAACTTTCCGATTTCCTTACTTCTATCTGCAGCAGCAAGTTCCTTCCTGAGTTTATCCATATCACCATTCAAGGCTTTGTTCTTGGCAGTTAGTTCCTTGACTTTTTGTTTCAACTGGCTCATACCAACCTTGTCCTCAAAAACAAGGGATTCCCTACTGCTTTGTAAATGAGCTTGAGATGTCTTTTTCACCTTTGCAGGAGGTTCCCTTGCCTTCATTGGACTACCTTTAGGGTTTTCCTTGCTGGGAGTGGATGGTCCTCGGGTTGCACCCCTTTTGGCAGGCTCCTGATCAGGGCTTACTGCCTTCTTACTTTTCTTCGTATTTTTACCTACTTGCTGACCATCCTTTTCTTTTGTATCAAGGGGACTTGGAGATTTCTTGCGTGTCTTCTTTGAATTTCCTGCCACCTCCGCTGATAAAGTACCCTCCCCGTCACCCTTCATTCTAGCTGCCTGTTCATCTACCCTGTCTTGAATTTCAACATCTACCTTAGCTTGTTCTTGCCTCAAAGCTTCAAGTACAGATCGCAAAACTTGCAACTCACGTTCTAAACGTAATTTATCCCCATTCAATTCTTCATTCTCAATGGATAATTTGTCACTGTGTTCTTTCACTTTGGAATAGAGATCTTTGATCTTGGACACCTCATCCTCTAATTTTGCCCTGTCATTTCTAAGATGTTCAAGTTCGCTTCCTAAATCACCTCTCAAAATCTGTTCATTCCAAGCTGATTTAGCATTTCTAGATTCACATCGAGCTTCTAGGTTTGTATTTTCCTGTAATAGCAACTGGTTTTCATCTTTTAGTCTAATTAACTCATCTTTCAGTTCATTAATCTGCCCTGTGTCATGAGTTCCCTGACCATCCTCAACAAGGAAAACATCTTCCTTTCCTACCTTCTCGAGTTCATTTATTTGTTGATTAAGCTTCACTATCTGGTCTTTATTTTGGTTCATCTCTGTACATAACCTATCATTTTCCTCCTTCATTGCCTCACACTTCTGATGTATCTCAATATAATCTCTACCAAGGTGTTCTCTCACATTCTGCTCACCGAAATTAGCAACCATAGACTCTAACTGTAGCTTGAACTCCTCCTCAATAGACATCAACGGCAGATCAGTGGAGTCTGTCTTTGAGGACGGCCATAACATAGGAGTTTCTGTGCTAGGGGAATCAGGAATGAATGATCCTCTCTGTCTCTTAGCTGCGGATGTGGACTCCACCTCAGGGTGGAATCCCTCCTCGGCAATCGCGTCTCCGGCACTAATAGCCCTACTTCTCATTCGTAGTATGCGTTTCCACTCAGCCTCAAGCTGCCCCCCTTCCAGACCAGACCTTGGTATGACTGTATTCATACTAAAGCTTTTCTGTATCAAGGAAGGCTTCTCGGAATTATTTCCAACGAGAAAATCATCAACTGTAACGTCAACATCAACATCTCCTAAACTTACCGTGTGCTTTGGTTTCTCGGTTTTGAAAAGTTCAGCACTGACCGCTGCCATCTCTCTGGCCTCTTTGATTGGGTGAATCTCACTTTCACTGTACACAGTTCTGTGGGTCAGCATTAGGGGAGTGATTTCATTTTTGAATACCCTACAGTCGTCTTTGGCACCATCACTCAGCGCAGCTGATCCTGTCGCATTTCCTATGATGAGTCGTAGATCCTCATTCTCCGTCCGGAGTTCCTGCAGTTGTTTTTTGATGGAAGTAAGTTCCTGCTGGAGTTCTTCTTTCGTTTTTGATTTCTCAGATCCATCTTGGCAATCCACGTCAGATGAGTGGCCACTCTTTGGGGTTCCGTCGGTCATCAGGGCCTGACATATGAGAGAGGAAGGGATAAACCTAGTCTGAAATGTCTAACACATTCAAAAACAGGGAGAACTGAATTTGATTTTTTTTTTTTTTTTTAAACCTTTTTTTTTCTGGAAATATTCTGATATATTGTAGATTATTTGATGGTAAAGTTTCTACGTGGTATAAAAGCTCAAACAATATGTCTATCCCTTTTATAAAAACCACAGTTATTGCTCTGATAAACCGCGATATGCCGATGATTAAATTAGCATTAGCAGTGGGCCATTTTATGAAATTGCTGAATAAACATTGTTTGATGGATTTACGTCCGATCACCACTACAGGTCCTTTCCAGAATTTTTCCAGTCTGGGATTTTATGATTTTTGAAATTTGATGCAAAAATAATTAAAGCTTTGTCTCAGGCCTCCATACCTCCATTTATAGAAAATCAATTACTCATCTCATGAAGGATAAAAGAAACGTTGATTTTCATATGAAAAGGGTTTGATAGACATACCTGTTTCATAGAGGCATTCTCTTCCTCCAATGCATCTGCCTCTGACTGGAGTCCCATGAGCTCATCAAGAGCCTTACTGTTCATCCTGTCCAGCTCATTCCTCAGCTCACTGAGCTCTTGTAGAGCAGCTTCATATCTTACACGTAGGGCCTCAACATCCTCCGGTGAGGTAAGATCTAGGTCTGACGCAGACCGGCTGGACATGTGACCACTGCAGCCCGGACGAGGGATGCCGGTTGGGGTGCAGTCGATGTCAACCTGTTTGCCTCGGGAATAAGTGAGATCTGAGTCTAGTGGGGTGGAATGTGCCACTGGGGGGTCACGTAACCGGTGGCGGAGACTGTCCATGAGACGTGACTTGACGCTGCCCAGTTCACACTTCAGCCCACCGACTTCAGATTTCAGAGCGTCATTCTCTCTGACAACAGACGTGTACTGGATCTTCAGATTGTCCAGCTCCTCCTGCATGTTCGGATCGGTCATTTCGACCGAATCATCCACTGCTTCTGCTTCTCGTCTCTGCTTTCGCCCTCTGCTGTGGTTACCTCTCTCCTGTTTGCGTTTCTTCCCTTTCCCAGCAGAAGCTCCATTGTTCGAAGCCTCCTGTTTTAGTCGGTTTTCAGCTTGATCGAGCTTCACCTTCAGTGACTCTGCCTCCTTGTTTGCCCTCTCATATTTAGATTTCAAAGCTTCCACTTCTTTGGAGACATTTACAAGTTTTGATTTAGTCTTCAGGAATTCACGCTTGGATTTGTCCTTGTCTTTCTCCAAGAGGACCTTGAGTTCTGCGTATTCCTTTGATAGACCGTTATGGTTGGCATGAAGCTCTGAATGCCTCGCTTGCAGTTCGCGGAAGTCTTGTTCAGCATTATCTCTAACCGTTGTCAACTTCACCTGCAGGGTTTCTTTTTCTTTCACTACTTGGTCGAATTTGACCTGCAATAAAACAATAAAAGCCATTGTGCTAACATTCATAAATACATGACAACATACAAGAACAAATGTAATTCTGAGATATTTCAATTCAATTTCAATCATCGAAGACTAGCACTTGGTCCAGATTTTCAATTGGTGCATCTCAATATTCCATTGACTAGGTGGAGTGAATGGCATGAAATTCACCTTATATCAACGGTAAGTGTAATATCGTGGCAATATCGAATATGATATGAGTATGAGAGGCAGGTTGTGAAACCAAGCAGTTCAACCAAGTCTTGAACTGCAATGTTCAGGTATACATTTAAAAAAAAAAATTTTATAGCAATTTTTAAGGGAATATTGTGTTACAACACAATCACCGAATTCGGCTATATAGCCGTTCTTCCACTCGGGCCCTAGACCCCTACTCCTCATTCTTATGGCGGGTGTTAGCCGAATGGGCAGTGGGTACCACTTTTGTGTAAGTCTTTGGTATGACCCGACCGGGGTTTGAACCCACGACCTCCCATGCTCGAGGCTAACACCCCTACCACTTGGCCACCGAGCTTGGTATATACATCATACCAAGAAGCACCAGATATTGGTAAATTCCTTGTGATATGCTACGTTTTTCATGACATTGGAAGTCATGTTATATTATTTTATCATGAAAGCAACTATTGCTTGCAACGCGCCAATATTGGCGTGCGGAGGGATGAAACATAGAGGTGTGTTTAAATATCAGTCATTGTTCTAAAACTGACATCATATCTCAGATATCCATAATATCCCATATATAGTAAATGGGGAGGTTTGATAAGTCTTATCAATATTTATTGGGTTCAGAGATAAAAGCGGGAATATTTTTCATATGGAATTTTATGCCTCAGAGAGACTGACAGTTTAAGAAAATACATAAATATTTGCCCTGGAACAAAGTGTGAATATGGCTCAATATATACTATTTCTGTTTTATACAAGATATGTCCACTGTATGTGAATGAGGGTTTTTCGGGAAATCAAATCACTGATATAAAGGAAGCTCAACTTTGCTGTATACATGGGGGAAAATTATATAATGAAAATTAAAATGTAAATGTCCTAGGAAAAGTGGAAAACTTCTATTTCTGAACTACAAGCAATTCATGAAAATAAAAAGGGAGGAATTTTACGACGTGGCAATAACACCTCTATGGCAAAAAAAAGTAAAAAAAGTAAAAATGAAAAATGAAAAAAGAAAGAAGGGATGTGCTAAAGAAGCACGAGGAGTGTGTAGCAGACTGACCTGTAGCTCCTCCAGGCCCTTCTGGATGGAGTCGTTGATGGGGAGGCCGAGGTCCTCCAGTTGACCGCGCAGGACGGCGTAGTCGTGGAGGATGGCGTCGTACTTCTTCTTCCAGCAGCCGTCTCTCTCTAACGACCCGTGATGAGTGTACGTCTGCAGCTTGCAGCGCAGTGCCTCGTTCTCCTTCCTGATCAACTCGTACCTGCAATGACAAACAACCACAAATTTAAAAAATAAAAAAATAAATAAAATAAAATAAATAAATCTATTTTATAGTCGCCTCATAATCAGTTGTGTCCAGGGATGTAAATCATGAAAGAAAAATAGGAAATATATTTTATGTGCAATGTCCTGCCTCAGAAAGACTGAGAAAACATGGAAAACACATCGTTATTGGCTATGGAATGGGGCTGGGTGTGTGGGGAGGTTTCGACTACTATTTGTTGGTGTAAATAACGCCCAATTTATTCCCTCTTTATTTTACACAAGAAAAAATATTTTGAAAAAAAAATGAAAATGAAAACAAGGATTTCCTTGGAAAATAGGAAAACTAACATCTCTGAATTTAATATATCTTGGAAATGATACTCTAGCTCTCGAAATACTGTCTACATATGCATAATGATATTTCTCTACAAATTGATATTAACAAGTTTAATGTATTCATTGATGAAATATAATAGAGCACCCCTTCTGAACGAGATTGATGTGCACACTCAATAAATTGGGAACATGTAGTCATCCTATAATTTAACTTGCAAGCAGGTTTTAACGCTAGGAGGCTTAGTGGCGTGGCCAAAGCGAATATACAGACTTCTGCCGAGATCCGGCCATATTACTGCATTATCTGACTAGTTATTTAGCTTTTATTATACCTTGCAATGTGATCTGCATATCTCAGTGAAATGAAGAGAATTTAATAATGGGCATAGATTTGACTGTTTTCCGACATCTTGGATCATAAACTTGTACCTTGAATTATTCTATATTGCATGAACCTATGGGAAGTCAATTCTACCTCTATGAGTGGTATGTGTATGATGAGGCCTCCTTGTGCCAGATTGCCAAACTAAAATGTTGAAAGATTTGTAACTCGTACTTAAAGGTGCAAAAAGGTTCTGACTATCGACACTAAATGTTATATCGATTCTGCTTGTTGCTCTTATCATTTTTATTAATGAGGCTACTCTACTTACGTATATCTACACATATTACTCCAATACTACAGTGAAAATAGTATTCAATCTAAAATGAACATAAAGTTTATCAAAGTCCCTTCTAGGTGGCGCATTTTCGTTAATAACTCCCTAATCCCCCCTCTTTTTTAGAAATATCTTAGCTATCAACATTTTTTTAGAAAAGGTACAAATTAATCGTTAATGCTAAGTCATGGTTACTATAACATACATACCTTTTCTATATACGATTTCCAAACCAAAAGATATTATCATTTACTATACTGTTTACATACATAATATGGAGCTATATATATTTTCTTTCGGTTCGGTTTTACATTCTGTATAAAGGGGGCTATCCATAACAAATCTTTGGTTAGAATGTATCTTTTTTTATTATTTTTTTTTATTATATCTAAATGGGCAACTCACGCACAACATGGGACAGAGTACACCATTAGAGAAAATAATTTTGAACATTGCTATAATGTATCATTCCCTACATTCATCTAATTACAATTTTGAAAACCCGTTTATTTTCCATATATATTTTTTCTGACAAGTGGCCTAACCTGTAATTACAAGAAAATAATGAGAATATTTGTTGAGAATATAGCGACAGCTTATAAGTCACATTTAAAACAGGAGGAATTACCTTGACGCGAGGTCTAGGTTCTCCTCTTCGGCAGCGCTCTCGGTGGGACAGCCGTAACTGCCCAGCTTGGCGCGGAGGACCTCGTTCTCCTCGGCGAGTGTAGCGTAGCAGGATTGCAGGCGTTCGGCATCCCTGCGATCTACATCTGCAAACAATGTCTCTAATTAACTTCTACATACGATACTGGTATATTGCTTAGTAACTGACACTATACATCGCAGAACTCAGCTAATATTTGTACGATATAATACGCTAGTATTCCAACTGAGAATAAGAATTTATATCTTTTATGAAAGCCTTTTTTCTGGAATTTGTAGTTTGACACAAATTATTAAACTTTATTTCCTGAACTTCGATTACACACTTATTTCCACCTCCACTATAGAAAGTGATGTGTTGTATTATTAGGAAACATCATTACTGTGAACGAAAGGGTTCTCGTTCGAGGTCATATAAAATAGATGACTGGCCGAGAAAGAGAACCGTTTTGTCCAGTCATATACCTCAAAATAATTAAAAATGCCATTTTAAGGACTTATGAAGTTGTCTATCCCATGTATATTGCTAGCACTCGATCCTTAAGGCCCGCTGTCACAGGCGAAGGGAACATTATTATTACTGTACCCCTGCAGCAGGTAGTATTTTTGGACATTTGCACATAGGTACATGATAGATATGAATTTGCACTGGAAACCTTACAAGACACAAGTCAATTCTAAATCTATTAAACAGTATGTTTATATGTAACCTCATTATGTTTCCCTAACCTTCAAGAAGTATAGTTTATGTCAAGTAACTTCATTATGTTTCCCTTACCTCCAAGATTAATATCATCAAGTGAGTCATCAGGGTTGTAGTTTTGAAGCTGGGCTCGAAGGCTCTCGTTCTCGGCAACAAGTTGAATGTACTTGCCCTGCAATTCCCCGAGCTCTTCGTGAGCCGATAGATTTTGGTTCTCCACTTGGTTCTGGAGATTTTCGTTCTCCCTCTGGAGGAACTGCACCTGGTCCTGCAGCTGCATCATCACATCCGGAGGTTCGAGCGAGCCTTCAAGACTATCACAGAGACGTGGCGTATGCGCGCGTTCTGGCTGCGAAGCAAGTCTTTCGCGCATTTTCTGGTTTTCGTTAAGAATCACAGCATATTTTTCAAGAAGTTGCTCATATTCTGACAGCACCGGATTATCTTGAGGCTTCGTGAACTCAACCGAGGCTTCTGGCAACGGATGCCAGTTCGGCTCGGTTTGGATGATCGAAGGACCACTTCGTGCAATGTGCATGACTTTTTGGTGGAGCTGCAGGTTCTCAGCGGTGAGTTTGTCTTTCTGCTGAGAGATGGCGCTGACCTCCTCCTGTAGCTCCTCCTGGTGGCCATGCGCCTTGTCGATCTGTTCGAGCAGCGCCTTGCGTACCTCAACGAGATCCTACAATGCCAGAGCAAATTACACATTATTATCCATCACATACAAAGTCCTCATTGAGAATGTATAGGGACTCAGTAAACCACTGCCCATTGTTTAAAAACCGTTAGACACCGTAACCATATGGATCTACAATCCATTGTACGCCAAATTCAAAACCACTGTATATGGAAAATACACTCTTTAATCAGATAGCTAGTCTATGTATTTGTATATAAAATGCTATGCTTAAGGTTATAGAGGAGAAAAATAGTTCCATATGATATGCCCTATAATATGTCAATTTTATAGTCTAGAAGATGGATAATGAAAACAACAAATGGTCCAACAACCTTTGGTTTACGAGTATATTTGTTTAGGTAGTTTAACGTCCATTGTTCAATTAGACTTACGACTCTAAACCACTGAACCAACTCCCCACCTCTCGAGGTACTGGCTATACCAAGCTGTTTGATTTACTGTCTGAACTTGTAATGACTTCCCCCCACCTGATTCTCTATTTGGAGGCGCGTGATGACATCTTCGAGCTGCTGTATGCTCTGTCCTCTCACTTGGTGCAGGTCTCGCTGCTCGTACTGGTGTCGCAAGGCTTCGATCTGAGAGTTGTAGCGTACCGTCAACTCCTGACGAGCCTTCTGCAGCTCTGTCACAAACCTTCAACACACAAACATTCACGTCACTTACAGCAAACCTAAGGGATGGGATTAGGAATTTTTAAAATCCTGAAAAATCCTGCCCATCTGCACGAATTTATCTCTAATAGCAGGGAAATTGAGTAAACCATAGACTAAAATGGAAATAACAGGGGAAATAGCATCTCTCTTAATTAGCATTGAGATCAAATATTTTTTTGATAGCAATTATTTTTATCTTTTGTATGTTCGATTCACAATCATAAACTCAATCACGCTAAGGGCCATCCATAACTTAAATGTTATCAATAGTGTTAATAGATACCATCTGGAATTTGACCCAGGGAAACATGGAAAACAAGTCTGTGTTGGTCATGACTGAGGGTCTATAGGGAGGTTCAAACTCCCTCTGCTGGCGTGAATGAGGCTAAATTAATATATGTTTGTTCAACACAAGGAAATGGAATTTTGAAGACTGAAAATGAAAAAGTGGATAAGTGGAAATCCGTCATATCTGATTTATAGCTGTGGTGCACGGTCACAAAGATGGACCTACTTTCGCTCGTTCTCTATCCGCGCCAACTTGAGCTGGCGCTCCGTCTCCCTTGTCGCGTCCCCTTTTAACTTCTTCACCTGGCCGTGAAGGTCGACCTCGTACTCCACTCTCAGCTGGTGCTGCGACAACTCGTGCTGCTCCGTCAGCAAAGTCTCCTAAAACAACACGACAGGAGCATGATAAATACTGAGTTTACTGTAGTTTCATGAATAGGCTGTAACGTCAACTCTCTTGCCTCCTGACGCCATCTAAAACACCAGGTGGCAGGACCAATTATCAATGGATTTTATCAAAAGTATTTTTTGGGGCTTGCCATGGAGGAATTTTAGCCTTGTCTTAATACTATCTATGAATTAGAACAACTGATAACAGTGGTTACGCCCCGAGTACAATGGCGCTATTTTACAATTTCCTGGAGGACAATGGCAGTACTAGCAATCACAATGTACCCTATAGCTTCATAAGTCGTAACGTCGACTGTCAGCATTATAAATACCACATAGCTTCATGAACAGGTGGTAATGTAGAATGATCTAACAGGGAATGTAGCATTTCTTAAGATTGTTTTGTTTGCAGCCCCTTCAATCATTTAATATGCGAATTTCGTACAGTAGGATGGTTTTGATTTTCAGTCATAGGACTTTCAAGCAGGAAACACAAGTAACTGTTAGACCTAGTGATGTTGGATGGAGAAACATAACTAGAAATTTTTAGAGTTGAATTTGCTGCCTCAGAGACAATGAGAAAACCTGTCTGTTTTGGCCACAGCATGGTGCTGAGGGTCTGTGGGGAGGTTAAAACACTGTTTTATTGATGGAAATGAGGCTCAATTGATATCATCTTTGTTTTATGTAACGAAAAATGATTTCATACACCGAAAATGAAACACAGATACATGTGTATATATAAGACCTGTCATATCTAATTCATCTCACCTTATCCTGCAGATCCTTTTTGTGTCTCTCTTCAGTATCATTCAGCTTGCTTTGATACTCCAGTTTAAATTTCTCAAAGTCTCTTTCCTCCTCGGAGGCAGTCGTTGTTTCGGGGCTGAGTGAGTCTGCCTGCATTTCTCCCCCGCGACTTGACTGTGTGAGCACTTCGGTGGTCTTCGCTAGCTCCATGATGTGCTGCTGCGTGCGTGGGTCTGAGACGACAGTTCGCATCTCGTAATTTTCACGCCGCAGCGTATGAACCTCTTCCAGAATCTCTGCATGTTTCTGTTTGTATGCATCCAACTCTGCTTCATACCTGTCACAAAGTAGCATTAATTAACAATTGTAATTTGATATAAAACAACCTGCAACAGGCGTAGGATTTGGAACTAAAAAAAAAAGTCCAGAATTCTGGAAATCTCTGGGGAAATGCCATGCCTGCTGAAACTCAAGGCATCATCTCTTCACAGTTTTTGCCACATTCATTATTAATCACTAGACACTGAGAAAAAGAATATCAATCAACAGGTTAAATAGTGGCAAAAAGTCACATGAACCACATCTTATTATGTGCCTGTGACAATTTTTCAGCTTAATAGTTGATACTAAAGATATTAAAAAATTGATAGTTGATACTAGATTACACATCTGAAGGTTAATCGCGGTATCATGCATGAAGTAGAATGTGAACATCACGCAGCAGACACTCACTTGGCCTCGTGTTCTTGGAGATCCTGGTTGTGCTTGGCGGTGAGCTCGTCGATGGTTCGCTGGAGTTCGCCTTTCTCAGACTCGTATTCCTGCTGCAGAGCTGACAGCGCTTGAGTCTGCTCCTCCCGCATGGCCTAGTGTATAAAGTATCAACAACTCCATGAGGTCAAATGGGGTTAACCTGATTAGAACTTGAAGGAGTAGGCATTATCTCACCCCAGCATTTTTCTCCATAACTTAACGTTAGGCACCGATACTTTATAGCCTTGAAGGTAGTGTACTCAATACTCAATGGCTAATTGGATGATTTATTTCATGAATTAATAATGGCCCTAATCATGGCAGCTACGTGATTATGACCGCGGAGTAATTCATTCAGCTTCGCTTCATGAATTACTCTGCGGTCAAACTCAGTGGAGTATGGAACAAGTTATTTTCATCTTGTGAGTTTCTCTCTTAATACTCGCCGAAACGTTGGATCTCACAAATAGTTTATACAATTCTATATTAAAAGCTCTGAAATTAAATTCTGTTTTGTGTTTACCTCAAAAACATTGATTTAAAAAAAGAAAATCTTTTACTAAGTTTTTTTTTTTTTTAAACTATTTTCAAAGTATCATCGGAGGCGTTTTATTGACGTCTCCTGAATCATTTTCTCACGTTTATAAACTTGTGAAAGACACATATTCCAAAAACTGGTATGTTAACAATGACATGCAATGTAAATGCCTGAGTCTTACAATACTTAAGTTATAACTTGTATGTGCCAAGCCTGAAACATAAAGGGTCCTAAGATTTCAATAAATGATAAAGCAAATGCGTATTAACATTATATTTCACATCTATTAGTCTCTTAATGATACATCCACGAAATGGGGAATTACCATTGTGAAAAAGATCTGATAAAAGATGTTTGTTTGTTTGTTTGTGGTTTAACATCTCAGGGGACCCCGAGGGTATACAATAGGGACTATCAAAGATTTAAGCTTTTCACTTTTGTAGACTTATTTGAGTCAATTCTTTTCAATGTTATTAAATATTTTATTAACAATCAAAGACATTTGTCTATTTCAAAAAGCTGATGATATCTTACTTTGGGAAAGTCCCAAACCTTCATGTTACTCTTTTTCAAGTACTTTCTTCTTTTTTTCCTGTACCCTTTGACAGTTCAGCAGGACATGCCTGATAAAAGATACCTCAAACCAAACAGGAATAAATACAAAATATCACCATGAGTTTGATCCGAGTGGCTGTATTCTCCGTGTAGTTGACACACAGTAAAACTCTGAGCGATAGTGAGGAGTATGCGTAGTGTCAACAACAAGGAGAATACAGTCACACATATCGAAATCATGGTTATGTTGTATTTATTACTCAGCTTCCGACTAATTATTAGAAAAGAAATCTTATAGATTATTAGAAATTTGTCGTAAACGACATGCATTGTTTAGTTCCTATAGTGCCCGTCAGGTGGCAGAAAAAGCCGTATTCTGCTGAGTAAATTCCGGCTTTCCAGAATCTACTCAGTAGCGATCTGCAGGCACCATAGGTTTAGTATAGAGACTGTGTGTTAGGTGGGTAATAAAACAGGGTTATTAACCTGTCGCTCTTTGTTGAGGCGCTGGATCTGGAGGGTAAGCTGCGTGACGGTGTCTGCGCCTTCCTGCTGCAGGCACTCAAGCATGTGAAGGTGTTCGGACTGAAGCGAGTCGCGCTCCTCCTTGATATGGGTGCAAGCGTTCTACAACGGGGAGGAACAAAGCAAACTAGCAGCATGAAGGAAGGGCGCAATCTGCCATGGAGGTTCCTACATCAACCAACCTCATACCGGAGAAAATATTTGGAATTTGGAATTTGTTGCCTCAGAGAGACTGAGAAAAACATGGAAAACATGTCTGTACTGGCCAAGGCGTGGGGGTTGAAGGTCTACATGGATGTTCAAACTATTAAATTGGCATGAATGAGGTTCAATTTATATCATCTTTATTTCACACAATGACAAATAATTGTACATACTGAAATTTTAATCTTAACGCTTTCATTCTAAAAAAAATTCTGATGTTACATCCCAAAAGACAGATATTGTCTCTTTTGAAATAACTGTTTATGTGTGGGAATATCATGTTTTTATTTAAACCCAGGCATTCTTATGGGAATGTTTTACTAATACAATGAAATATACACATGACGGTATATCATCATGTGTTGTGAAGCAGCTTAGTCAAACTATTTGAAGGATTATCCTTCATCTATAGCAGATTGGGATGGGGTGTGGGAGTGGGGGGGGGGGGGGCAATTCTATAAGGCAAGAAAAGGGGGGGGGGGGAGTATCATTTTATTCCTCCATTCAAGGGTAGGTCTCATAATTATGTAGCAATGATGGTTGTTCTTCCACATTGTGAGTTCTCATGTGGGGCCTTCCATAAAGTATGTACACACTAGGGGGGGGGGGGGGGAGTCAATCTTAAAAAAACAAAATCGTGAATGCCCCTTCTTTGTTTTATTGCATACAAGATTGGGAGATGGGTGGGGGTGTCCAAAATTTTGGAAATTCTGTGTGCATACTTTATGGATGATCCCTATACAAGTTTTAAAGTGAGTCGTTACCTGGAGTTTCCTCAGTTCAGCCTCCTGTTCGCTGAGCGCCTTCAGGATCTGTGTATTTTCACTTTTGGCTGCATCACCATCTCGTCTCAGGACATCTACCTCTGCTGTCGCTTCCTTTAACTGCGCTTTCAGTTCTGCCATCTCCGAGGTCAGCGCATCCCGCTGCTGCTGGATCTCAGACTGAAGCTTCGCCGCAAATTCTTTTTCCATATCTTCACGCTCTAACTTCCAGTCAGCGATTCGCGAGACAGATTTATTGTTGTATTCCTTGAGAAGGTCATCTTGCTCCTCTTTGAGCCTGTTGAGTTCCTCCTGAACCTTCTGGTGCTGAGCCTCCTCCTGCTCCATTGTCTCGATCTTCACCTGCAGTTCAGTAATCTCGAAGCCCAGTCTCTCCCTCATGTCCTCCAACTCGTGCTGCTTTTCACTTTCCAGTTCGTCTAATTTCTGCTTCAGTTCACTGTTCTCAGTGGTCATTAATTCAATCTCCTCTTTATGATCAACAACTAACAAGGCCCGCTCTTGTTGAAGAAGGGACACTTGATCTTTGAACTGACGGAGTAGTGTCAACTCTGATTCTAGTGACTTGATGTACTCTGACTGAGAATTAACGGGGTTCTGCTCATCACCATTTTGTGGTTTTGTTTCACTCGCTTGCTCCTTGAGGAAGTTTACTTGTTCCCTTTCAAACATCAGCTGTTGCTTCTCTGCAGCCAATAATCTTTGCTGAGTTTGGATTTCTGTTTGGTCCTGTTCAACCGTGGTTATTGCCTTCCTGATCGTGTCTCTTTCCTTTGCGATCAGATCTTTTTCACCAACAACTTGAGCGATGCGACCCTTCAACCGTTCCCTCTCAGCATCCCAGTTAACCTTCTCCTGCAGAAGTTGGTCTCTCTCTGTAAGGATGCGCTGCTTCTCATTAATGATTTTGTCGACATGAACTTTTATTTCTGTTACATCTTCTGGAGAATTACTTGAATTGACCATTTGATGCACCTTCATCTCTTCTATCTGAACAGACAGCTGGTGGACAGTTTCATCATGAGCCTGTTTGAGGGATTCTGTTTCTTCTTTGTGCTTCTGCTGCATTTTCACCATCTTCTTGAGAAGCTGTTCAATGCGTGCCATGGCATCTCGATGTCGCTCCTTTTCAGCATGTAGTTCCTCTGCGAATTCACCTTTCGATTTCTTCAGACTCTCCACTTCAAGCTGATGCTCTGCCTGTGCACGTCCCAGTTCAATATTCAAAGAGTCCACAGAGTCAGATCTCTCCAGGTGTGACTTTGCACCATGAGTAGGTTTATGTATCACATGAACTGGAGATTCACTAGAATCTGAGTCCAAGCTCTGATATCTAGCGAGTTCGCATTTCAGAGCAGTTAATTCCTGTGCATGGGCTCTTAATTGATGAGCGTATGTGTTGCGTAGTTCTTCCATCTGCCTGACAAGAACAATTACTTCAACGCCAACCAGAGGATGCAGTTTATCGAGCTCAGCTTCTGCTGCAGTCAACCGCTTCTTCAAATTTTCATTTTCTTGGGCTTCTACATTGGCAATAGCATCTGTATCATTTGGAGTTTCTTGATCCTTCACCTTGGACTTCAATGTTGCAACTGCTGCTTTCAATTCTTCATTTTCTATCCAAGTCACCTTTAGTGTGGATTCTAGATCTTCCAATCGCTGCCTATAGCCTGCTACGTCGGGGTTTTTACCTTCAAGATCATAATAAGCAATTTTGAGTTCTTTTGCTTGTGCTTTTGCATCTTGTGCTTCTTTTTCAGATATTTCTAGTTTTGTTTTCATTTCATCGATTTGATTTTGAAGTTGGAGTGTTTCTGCCTGAACCCGAGATGAAACTACTGCATCTCCAGTAAAGTTCTGACTAATGTCACGATATTTCCCCTTCCAGCCATTTACCTGTTCAGTTAATTCGTGAATTTGAGTTTTTGTCTGAGATTGCAGTGTTTCTAACTTCTCTCTGACATCATCTCTCTGCTTCTTCATGTCGTTCACTTCATCCTCAACTGCCTTCACACTTTTAGCTGCCTCCTTCTTCTGCTGTTCCACCAGGTTCTGAACATGAGATTCATAGTGCTTCTGGTACTGATCGAGCTGGGCCATACTTTCATCGCGTTCTCGCATGGCGCGTGCCAGTTTGGCATTGAGCTGCTCAATCTGATGCGACTGCTCCTTACAATGCTTGTCATAGATTTCTTGCATTTGTTTCAAGCGTACATCAATTTTCTCTGAACCCTCCTCAGAAGTCGCTTCGCCTTCTAGGCTTTCCAAAGAGGTTGCCGTTGGTTTAGGTTCTTGCTCTTCTGGTTCTATGAATTTAGGAGATTCTTGAGATAACTGCTGCTGCAAATGGAGCAGTTGTTGCTGCATAGGACTCAGTGCCTTTTGTGTTGGAGAACTCTTTCTCTGTGCTGGGGTCCTTGGAGGTTGGGGATCTTTAGCAGCTCCCTGATGTGGTACAGCCTCAGTCTCAGGATCAGTCTGTTGGCTACTGATTTCCTTCTGCAGTTTCTGCACATGTGTTAGAGCTTCTTCTTTAGCTGAGGTGACATCATTCAGCTGAGCATTCAGGGCATCAATTTCATTCTTAAGTGCATCAACAACCTGGCTCTGGATACTTTGCATCTGTTGTGGCTGACTGAGGCTCAATTCCTGGGCCTGTATACGTGCTAGAGCCTCATCCCTTTCTCGGGCTAGATCTTGTAGCTGCTGAGACATTTCTCGAACTTGCTGCTGTATTTCCAGAGATTCTTTATGCTCTGCTGCTGCCTGAGATTGTTTCATCCTCTCCTTCTCCATTTCACCCACTTTAGCTACTGCTTCATCTCTTTCTGATATGGCATCCAGGAGTCTTTGATTCATACCCTCCAACTCTTTAGCTTCAGTTTCCTTAACTTCACTCTCATTTGCCATCATTGCTAAACGCTGTTCGAAGTCTTCAATAGCTTTCTCTTTCAACAGTTCTGTTTCATGCAAGAGAGCTTTATTTGTATCTTTTTCAGCTGTAATGTTTGAGAGTTCCTCAAGATATGCCTCATGTTGCTCTTTCATCTTATTTGCATATTCTGAGCACTCTTCTTCTAGATTTTCAATTGTAGCTTGAAGCTTTTCAACTTCCAACACAAGGGACTGTTCTTTGTCGGTGGTTGATTGTAGAGTCCCCACAGATTGGTCTTGACTATTCAGCTTTGTTAAAGCCTCATCTCTTTGGGATGTTACCTCCTTCATTTGCTCCTCCATGTGTGTGGCGAGCTGCTCACGGACCTGTTGCTTCATCGCTACAATCTGCTCACCATGTTGCTCCTCTAGCTCGGCCCTCAGAGCTGCCAGCGCAGATTCCTGCTCAGCAACACTCACCGACCCACCGAGTGAACCAACATCTGAGCTGTTTGGACTCTCCGATTGACTCCGACGAACACTTTCAATGTCCTTCATGAGTTGCTGCACTACTTCTGAGGATTCTTTCTCCTTCTGTTTCAATATTTTATTCTCTCCATCAAGCCCCATCAGCTTCTCCATATCTACCTCGAGGGATGATCTTAAATCTCGCTCTTTCTGCAGCTCACCTTCAAGGCTTTCCTTGTGTGTTCCTGCTTCTTTGGATGCTTCAATAGCATCACTGAGCATTTTGGTGTTCTTTTCATCTCTTTCCTGCAAAATTTTATTTTGTTCCTGCACCTGGGTGATGAATTGAGCCATTTCATTCATTCTCTGACTCATTTGTTCCATATGAGTATTTTGCTGTTGGATATAACTATGTAGAGCTGCTGTCTCAGCACTAGTCTTATCTACTTCTTCTTTGCTGGGTCCAGCATCATTCACCTTACTCATCTCTAGCTTCAAGCCATGATTTTCCTCCACAAGTGATGCATATCTTTTAGACATGTCTTCCAGAGCATCCTTCTGAAGGTTAATCTGAACCTGCAGTCCTTCAATGGTGGACTTTTCCTCTTCTTGTTGTTTTGTTTTATTTTGGTCATCCGAATTAACTTTACTTTCTGGAGGCTGCTCACTAGCATCACCTCCTGATACGACGCTTGCTTTAGCCTTCAAGTTCTTATTCTCTTGATTCAGATGAGTAACATATTGTGCAACCTCAGTTAACTGTTTATGCATTTGCTGCAATGCCACTTGTTGAGTCTGTATAGTGTTATGCAAAATGAGTATGTCCTCTTCTTTTTGTACCAGTGTTTCTTTCAGTTGATTAGATTCTGGAGTGTCCGATGTAGCTGAAATTGCTGTTTGAAGGTCCTTGGCCCCATGGTCTCCTTGCATATTTGTGTCAACAACAGCCGGTGATTCTAAACCACTGACAGTAGAAGCGACAGTTTCTTCTATTGCAGGAGGTGCGACTGTGTTCGATACAGGGTTTATTTGACCTAATTGTTGGGTTTGATCTGAAACAACGGTTTCTTGTGTGGCCAGCATCTCATTCAGTGATTCCCTAAGTTTGATATTTTCAGCAGAAACCTTTTCTAGTTCCACCTTCATTTCATTGAATTTGTCATGTTCTTCGTTCAGTGTTTGGCTTTCCCTGAGGGTTTCATTGTCTCTCAGTGCTTTTTCAAGCTCTTTCTTCAAATCATCATTAGAGGCACTCAAGGTGGAGGCACTTTCACTGACCTTTCTCAATTCCTCGTCTAAGGCACTCTTACTATTTCTCTCATCTGTCAATTGGTCTTCAAGTTCCCTAGCTTGGCCAATTTCTGTTTTCAATTCAGTATTATCCTTCTCTGCTTGACTCAACTGCAACATCACTTTCGCCATTTCATCTTTTATTACCATGAACTCTTCTTCTTTACTTTTCAGAGTGTCGTATTCAGATTGCATGTCATCATAATCTCCTTGAAGGTCCTGAAGCTTAGCATTTATTTCATCATACATGATGGTTAATTTATCAACTTCACCTTGTCTCTCTATCCATTTTCTTTTCTTCTCTCCAAGATCCTTGTTCTCTTCCTTCAGGGATGTGATTTGTTCATTTACAGCTTCAAGGTTTTGTTGGACATTCATCTGTGCCTCTGTGAGCTCGTCTTCCCGGATACGGAGAAGTTCATTAACTTCACTCATCGCAGAGACCTCCTCAGTTAGCTTCGACATGTTTTCGGTAAGTTTGGTTAATTCATCATCTCTATCCTTTAGGGTTTCCTTCAAAATAGTAACTTCGCCCTGTGTCTTCAGTAAAAGGTCTTCTTTTTCCTGCAGGCTTTCATTTTCTATCTTGAGTCTATCGAGCTCATTCTTAACATCTTCTAGTTCAGCACTGTACTGCTGTATCATCGTATCCTGATCATTCTTTTCTTTTTGAAGTGAAGCTATGTCATCTTCCTTTGATTCATTTTGAATATTCAACTGCATAAGCTCTTCACTTGTTTTGTCAGACTGTTCAGAAAGCAAGTTGAGTTTTTCTGTGAGCTCCACAATCGAAGACAATTTCTCTTTGACTGTTTCTTCTAGTTTGTCGCATGCAGCTTCTTTTTCTCTAAGTTGAGAAACTAGATTTTGGTTTACTTGCTCCTGTTCTCCGACTTCAGTCTTGACTTTCGAGAGTTCTTCCTGAATAGAATTTGAAGCTCCTTCAAGTTTGGCTTTAACTTCACCTTCTTGTTCTATTCTTCTTTGAAGCAATTCTATCTCTGACTGTTTAGACCTTGCATCTTCTTGCAACTCAAGAATTAAAGAATCTTTATCAGAAACAACTGTACTTTGCAACTTTTCGAAATCAACTGCCTTCTGCTTTAGTTCTCCATTTTCTACTCCAAGCTGATATATTTTATCTCTCGACGATTCCAGCTTGCTATTTAGTTCAGTGATATTATTCTCATTTTCCTTTAAGATCCCATTCAGTTGTTCTACAACCATTTCCTTCTCTGAAATCTGAGAACTTAGGTCTGAAGCTTCTACTTTTAGATTGGCGACAGAAGTTGATAGGCTCTCGATTTCTTTATCCTTTTGTGAAACAGACTTCTGTAACTCTAAAATGTCGTTCTCTCTCGAAACAACAAGATCTTTTAGACTTTGAAGTTCATTCTGCATTTCTTTCAACGTTTTATTTTCATCTGTCAAAACCAATACTTGTTGTTCTAAGCTGTTCACTGAGTTGCGGGTGTCTTCCAGTTCAGCTTCCTTTTGCTCGACAGTACACTTCAACTGATCCAGTTCTTTATGGAGGTTTTCCATACTACTTGTCAAGTCAATAAGTCGCTGGTTTTCTTCAGACAAATTTGCAACTTGAGCAGTTAACTTGGATAACTCATCTGAGGACTGATTCAGAAGACTTTCTTTTTCCTTCAATGCCTTGCGAAGGTTTTCAAGTTCTTGGATTATCGCTGATGGCTCAGTCGTCTCTTTCATGGAAGCATCCTCCACTGATTTTTGTTGTTGTTCATGAATACATTCAGCATCTTCCGAGTTCTGTGGTAATTCCTTGACTTCGGCTAACACTGCTGATGCCTCGTTTTCAGAAGCAGCATTTGCTGCCCTTTCTTGATATTCAGACAAATCTTTTTTCATCTCTTTCAGGTCCTCAATTGTAACCATCAGTGACTTAATTTTTTCTTGAAGCTGACTATTTTCTTTTTGCAGGGATTCCTCTGCATCTGTCAACTCTTTCTTCTGAGTTTCAGCTACCTCTTCCCTTTCTTTGAGTTCTGAAAGTTCCTGGTTCACTCTCTTCAATTCTACATCTAATCCATCCAATGACTCAACCTTTTCTTTCAGGTCGAGATTTTCTTTACACAGGCTTTCCTCTTTCTCTGCTAACTGTTGCTTTTCGTCGTTGAGTGTTTGAACGATGGTTTCTCGGTCTTTCATTTGTTCCACTAGTTTATACATCTCATTTTCTTTTCCTTTAAGTTGCATATTTTCTTCTCCGAGTCTTTGAATCTCTTGACTTAGCTGAGGTATTTTTGAAGCCAATTCTGTAATTTCCTCGCCTGCTTCTTTTAACTGTTTATTCTCTTCTGAAACCAGGGCATAGTCTTCGCTTAGTTTTTGTAATTTGCTCACCAATATTTCTTTTTCACTACCTGAGCTTTCTTCCAATCTTGAGGTTTTCTCAGATAGTTGTTTTACCTCCTCTGACAACCGTTGTAACAACTTTTCTTTTTGAAGCAGTTCTTCTTTTAGCCTTTTTATAGTGTCTGCTGATACCTCATCATTATTACTTCCTTCATCAGTGTTTTTCTTTTCCTGTTCCTCTGCGAAACTTTGTTGTAAAACTAAAAGTTTTTCTTCTTTGGCTTCTATAGTATTCTGTAACGAGAGTAAATTTTCTTCACGATCTTGAATTACCTGTCTCAAAGAGAACACTTCTTGCTCTTTCTCTTTCAGAACAGAAACTTCTTCATATAGATTTTTAAGTTGTTCTGACGTTTGAGAAAATTTGTCATTTAGGTGATGCAGTTTTTGGTCTTTCTGGTGGATTTTGTCCTGTAGCCCAGCCACTTCTTGCTGCATTTGCATGAAAGTCTCTTGTTGTGCAGCTTCTTGGGAACCCGGGCCATCAATATTTGAAAGACTTGTGACCATTTGCTGTAAAGACTGGTCTTTTTGGACAATCTTCTCTTTCATTTGAGAAACTTCCCGATCACGCTCTTGAAGATTCTTTTCTAGCAGATCAATTCTCTTCTGATTTATACTTAATTCTTCCTTCAGTTTCATTAATTCTTCACTAGTTTTTTCAGAATCTTTTGTATCTTTTGTTGCTTCCTGAATCTGCTGCTCAAGGGCTAGTTTTTCAGACTCTGTCTGTTTCCTGGCTTGTGTAAGTTGATCTACCACTTGACCGTACTGCGCATTTTCTTGCTGAATTCTTGTATATTCCTGGTGAAGCAGATTCGCTTGCTCGGCGGCCACTGTGTATTGCTCTATTACTTTCTGAAGTGCTTGGTCACGTTCTGAGATTGCAGCCCTCGCGGCAGTTAACTCTTGCTCTCGATGACTGTTTACCTATAAAAGAAGGGAATAAGATAAAAACTGATCTTCGTGATCATTTTTGTTTCATGGCAAAAATATCATGTATGTCTGTTACAAGGCCAAGCACAAAAAAGCCCTCTGATAGTATTCTACCCCTAATAAAAACGCCAATAGGCTTAAAATTAACACTAACACTACTAATTCTCGTTCAGGTCCTACTAAGTATCAGTAGGTAATCAAGCCTGGACCTGCCCAGCCTCTTCATGTATGTGGATACAGTATGTCTTACTGGCAATAACTCGGAGACCCAACCCAAAGACTTACACAAAAAAGGTACCCACTGCCCATTCGGCTTAACACCCGCCATTAGAATGAGGAGTAGGGGTCTAGGGCCCGAGTGGAAGAACGGCCGACTTCGGTGATTGTGTAACACAATATACCCTTAAAAATTGCCCAAAAAAAAAAAAAAAAATGGCACCAATAAGACCATATCCCCAGTGGTGAGGTCTGGTGGTTCATCTGTTGTAGCCACCACAGGCACCTTTTTTTGGAATTAGCAATGTCATGTGATGTGTCATGTGATTTAAGTAATTTACCTTGGTGACTGATCATATTTCATTATACTAAATCAAAGGTCAATATGGCTCTCATACATTGTCAAAATTTCGTTTAAATCAAACAATTATCTTTTTATCTATTGAATTTTGTATTTAAGTATCAATGATGCCTCTAAGATGCCAGGAGGCATCTTCCTGCCGTAGCCAGGGGAATGCCTGGAGGCATCTTCCTGCTGTTAATGGGTTAAACATCTGCTATACTGGTCTGGTACTGGCCTGGTATACTGGTCCGGTAAAACATTAGGTTCTGACATAGGTTACTCAAATTGCCTTCTGAATGTTTTGTATATACAAACCTGCTGCAAAGCCAACAATTCATTCTTCGCCTCTAAAAGTGCCTGCGCAGAGATACCATGCTCGCCCATGTGGTTCTTCAACCATTCTCCAGCCTGCTCAATCAAAACAAATAATGCAATGTAAGTCGAGAAATATATATGATTGCACTACATACATGGGATCGTATATGCTGACAAAATCGGAAATATAATTAGCTCAACTGGTTATAAGCACTAAAATAAAAAGAACACATTTATGTTTAAAAGTATGCTCTAAGCAATTTTTCATTCCTATTTCTATCTTTTTCCCTATAAATATGTTGCTTTCTCATGGAATAAAAGAAATTATCAGTGACATATGTTATTTGGCCTTGTTCTTATTGATTATCTACCCACATAGGATTCCTATGGTGCAAACCAATCGAAATTTTCAAATGTATTCATTGTAGAGAAATAATGATATCAAGTACGAAGCACTTTCATCTTAAAACATATAAAGACATGGCAAAGTTGACAGCTCGAGCTACTGTGCGGAAGTGGAGAGCAGATCGGCTGCTCGCAGTATTCATAGTCCACTCGCTACCACAGTTGACGGGAGGAGTATCCAAACTTAGAGTGAATTGTGATACACAGATTTTCAGATTGGCCCGATCATTTAAAAGCGGTTTTACATGGTGCTCATTAGGCTCTAGAGGGGCAAATTGGGTGTAGTATCAATGGATACTATCCAAGTTAACCTGCAACATCTTCCAGGAAAAGGGAAGTATTTCACCTGTTTAAGTTGAAGCTGTAGAGTTTGAACTTGGCGAGCAAGCTCTGCTGCTTGCGCTGTGTACTCCTGCTGTAGGTTGTCTCGGCTTAACGTTGTGGCACGAAGGTTTTCGGTCAACTGAGCAATTACTTCATCACGCTTCTTCAGAGCTTCTTCGAACTCATCAAGCTTTACAAAAAGAAAATTTGTTTCAAATTAAAGTTCCCTGAGAAGGGCACAGAATTTTAAGAAGGCATGGGAAAATGCAATGAATGTGATTATTCCTTGAATGATACAAATATTTTAATCGATTGATCTTCATCTTTATATTCTCAGAGGTTTATACAAGTAAAAGATCTAACTGAAACATATCATGCAATCTTTGGTCCAAGTTTTTTTTTCTAGACTTCATTTTAGTTGAACAAAGTACATTGCGTGAGATATCTTATCGAAATCTAGATATGCTGGTAACACCTTGCTCAGATAAATAATTTATAACCTCAGATTTATGAGAAATAAACAGTTGTGTCTTTTTCACTAAATAAATCAGTTTCTCAATGTGACAGTGTCCGTACCTTATGTTGATAGGATTCATCAACACTGTGATCTTCAGCATCTTTGTCATCGGGAGCGCTGACTTCCTCCAAACTCCCCGAGACACTCAGCGCCAAGTCACTCGTACTCTGTAAAGACAGTTTACAACTCCCTCAGATAATGTGCAAAAATGAAACAGGAAATTATTTGTAAGCAAATGCTTCATAAATCTATTGTTTTATAGCATGGCACCATTGGTTGCTTTCGGAATATAAAGTAGAGAGCAGGCCCATGCTAAACTCTTAGTAATTTTAGTGTGAGTGGTGTTAGAATTTATTTTTTCAATAAAATATGCATTTTATATCATAATTTAGAAATATGTGGTTCGTGCTTGAAGATCTATGTTCCTTTACAGTAAGAGTTAAAATACCTAAACCATGTATTTTTTCAATTAAAATATTTCACATAATTTGTTATTGTCTGATGATCAATGTGTATAAAGGAAAGTATAAATTGATGATATAAAAGTGAACGTACTTCTGCTTGTGACTTGAGCACCAGTGATGCCTGCAGTTGCTCGTTTTCCTCCAGCAGCCGAGACATAGCATCCTGCTTCCCCTGGAGAACCTCCTCCAGTTCGGTGACCCGCTCCGTCAACTTCTGCGTATCTTTCTGTGCCCGAGCCAGAGCAGCGCCACTGCTCACCCTCCGGCTGGGCCTCGCGAACCCATCCTCACTGTCCTGTGTGAGAGTAGACATTTCATTATTAACAGGGATATTGCATTGGTGATATCTGAGGTGCCTCATGTGAACTAATTCTTATCTAATGCATATCATTTATTACAGGGATCTCAGTTGGTGCCAGAAAGAAAATGGGAACATTTTTCATGTGGGACTCACTGCCGAAGAAAACGTGAAAAACATGTTGGTATTAGCCGTGGTGTGGGGCTGAGGGTCTGTGGGGAGCTTCACACTATCATTTAATTGGTATGAACGAGGCTCAATATTGTCTCTGCTTAATATAAGGAAAAGTGGAAAGCTGAAATCTCTGTATTTAGCCCAGATGTCAGTTGGAACCAACGAAAAAGGTTGAAATATTTTTTATGTGGAAATTCCTGCCTCAGAAAGCCTGAAAAAAGACGTAGGAAGTACATGGGATTTGGTCCACAGCGTGAGGCTGAGGTTCTGAGCGGAGATTTTATTTATAGTTGCCTTTCTTGTAATTGGCATGCAGGTCAGTATGAGGTCACAGTACTAATCTGGCCCAGTACTAATCTGGTAGGCTACGGCCGTTTATTCAATTAACACCGTGATCTAGATTTGCTAAATGATGATGGTGGTTCCTGTCACATGAACCCTTACCAGACGAGAATGCCTGAAGGCAGTATGTACATAAAGGGTGAGAATGCCTTGAGGCAGTATGTACATAAGGGGTGAGAATGCCTTGAGGCAGTATGTACATGAAGGGTGATAATGCATTAGGGCATTCCTTACATGAAGGACAATTTTTCGATAAATACAGGAAAAAAACAAATAGTTCTTATCAAATAAGGAAATATATGTGTGGAAGCCAAAATATTTCATCAAAGAAAATGATTGTGTCAATGAAGAGAGCCATTGTTGGTGCAGATGTGTTTTATGGTTAATAAGTCTCATATTGGATGGTCACATACTTCTGGCGCACAATACCATGTACAGTAGAACCCCGCGTAAGCGGACACCCCCCGTTCCGGGCAAAAGTGTCCGCTTACGCGGGGTGTTCGCTTACACGGGGTTAAATAAACATCTAATATAGGGAACCGTTCCGACCAAAGGTGTCCGTTAACGCGGGGTGTCCGCTTACGCGGGGTGTCCGTTAGGCGGGGTTCTACTGTAATAATACCTAACCATTGCGAAAATCTGCGATGAGAATGGCATTTTGAAAATCTGGAGAGACTGGTAAGGTGCTGTTAGACAGAAAATGCCCATGCCTGTAATGCACATGCTTTCTCATACCATGTCTATGTGGTGTGGGAAGTAAAAGGACTCTCACCTCGGTAAATGTGTAGGGGTGAGATTTCTACCTGAATTCATCACATATATTCGATCAAAACCAAAGTAAGTCTAATAGAACATATTGGACGTTAAACTACCCAAACAAACAAACAAACAAATATGCTTACCTCGTCAACGACAGAGCCTGTGTCTGAGAAATCTCCCGTGGATGCGACATCAGAGAGGTCTGCCACGGACGAGGTCTCACTCCATGTGTAGTCCGAGGCCCCGTCCTCCGTCTCCTTCTTCTTCTTCCGTCTTGCTCGCTTCCGCCGAAATGCGTCGAGCTGCAAGAAGTGGGGGGAAAAGTGTCAGACAACCAGCTTATAATGATCATGGAACGGCACGTTTTTAGTATCTTTTTTCCAACTAATGAAACAAATTTAACAATACAGTGACTGTAACCTTCGCCTATTGTTAAATGATATTATTCCCTATTCATAGACGAGTGTGTTTTATGATGTTAAAAAACGTTATACAATTTGCTTGGAACGGAAGTTTTTCCCTGTATCAAGAGTTTATCCTAACCTAAATAAAGAGGACATCCCGATTAAGGAGGGGGGGGGGGGGGTTATTTCGGTACGAAATGTTTCTTAACCCCGCTTAAGGGGGCACTTTGGAGGGACACCTTATCAAATCTGACAAGACAGATTATTTTGATTGCTTGTTTATGGTGTTTGAGTGAGGCGGGTAGACGGGTGTCTAGACAATCAGACACCACACGACGGCCTGTGTAGGCTTCTGTAGGCGTCTATGGAGTGTTTGTGTGGTTATAACAGTGTCTCTATGCTATAATATCTACACAGCCTAACCATCGACAGACTGAAAACCCGACTTAAGGGATCACCTCATTAAGGGGACACTTCGCACGGATCGGAGGATGTCCCCTTAAGCGAGGGTTTTACTGTAGTTTTGGAAGGTTTTTTCGTAGAATGTTTTTTAATTCATTGGTGTATATATCTTAAACTACCTTGTCGGAAATCAATATCAATATTTCCATCATCATATTATTCAATTCAAACTGATATCCACTTCTATAAATGGCCTGGATACAATATTCTTCTTTTTCTCTAAAGAGAGCAGTTTGGACATGGCAGCTCCCGCGACTATTGAGCAAGTGATTGACCAGGCGCCTCTACCTAGGCGTCCTGGGTTTGCTTGATATTCATTAAGTGTGAAAAAAAATTCCAAGCAAAATGCAATATAATTATTTTGTAAAAGTCAAAATTTCCGCGAGTTTGAGACTATGCACACAACGAAAATAATTTTTAATCTATGTTTACTCTAAAGATATACTATAAGAGTTTTAGTTATAGTACAGGAAACTTCACAAAAACAGGCACAGTGGATTCTTCTTAAATGTTCTGTTATCGACCAAGGTGACACTTAGTGTACAGTGGTGGTATCAACGGTAAATTAAATGTACTTCTTTATTGATTAGGTCGAATAGGTAATTACAAACTGGCCATGGTTATAGTAGAGTTGAGAGAAGAACATCATGACGCCTTGACATGCTTAATAATCAGTCTTTAAAAATCATAAGACGAGGCTGAACTATGACAACCAACCCCCCCCCTCCAAAAAAAAAGACAAACACGCACCCAAAAAACAACAAAAAAACAACCAAAGGCATATAGCAAACAAGAACAAAAGACTTAAATGAATAATCATCAGACTTAAGGATGCGTGTATTTCAGATATTACCTTCGATTTACCGGTATTGTATATGGTCAAAAATATCAGAGACTCTGACTAACCTATTCCATGTCACGAAGACACACACTGGCCCAGTGTATGATCACCTGAGTCTAAACTGTATTGCAGAAAATATGTTGTTTGAAATATAGCTCTAGATTGCTGACGTGGTTTAATTTCAAATCAATTGATAAGATCGCCATAGACAATAAAAACAACACCACGATATGTTATCTTAGTAATCGTTTCACTGTTAAATTGCTGAAGGGTGATGTTATAAGCGACATTTTAAATGACAAGATGAACATTTTGTCGTTACACATCATGGTAGTATTTCTGATCGTTCAAAAGAAATTATTGCAGAACTATTATCTTGTATTGATGTTATCTATGCAAGTATGTAGTGTCTACAGATGTGTAGTTTTCTAATGTTATATTGGTGATACTTCATGTTCATGTATCATCTTTTATTTCTGGCGATTTGATTGATTAAAAAGACAAAATGGTCGAAACGTTATCTTTTATATTGATTCAAAAGAAACATTCTAATATGCTACAAACATGTATATTAATGTGCTATGGACTCTAACAAGAATAGAATTAAGAGTTTGGGAGTTTTAGAAGAGTAGACGATTCAATTCCAAGCTCTGTAAATGTTATACTAGTGCTATTATAGCACAAAGTCTATTTCTGAGGGCCTGTCGAAGTACCACCCGTTGTCAAATTACCTGGGAGTGTATGTGTAGTTGTGTGGTGGGAGGGGGGGGGGGGGGGGCGCTTTAACACTTCATGTGTATTGGCGCGACCGCTGGCTTTAACACCTTCTAAAGTTCTCTAGCCTTGCTATGTAAATGTGTAACTGGTGTATCTGAAATTATCTATTTTATATTTCACAATTATCTCTCTTCAAACAATACTAGTATGATTATAATCGAGAGAAATAGAGAATATGGTTCATTCTCACAAACTCTCGGGAAAAGTGTGAAAAAAATCTAAATTGATATACTTTTTTTCTTTAAAAAAACTATACCACATTGATGTGGTGGACTTGATGTATATCGTGCATCATTTAGGAACACTCATCCTAAAATTCTGTCTGTGATGGCAGCTAGACGAAATTTTAGCCCCCTGAAGCTTTTTCTCACTATCATTCGATTGAAAATATTTTTTTTCATGAACAATAATTGCTCTTAGTATCCATTCTAAGGCAGGATGCTATTTTCAGGGTTGCCAGTTGGGATCAGACAAAATTTGAAATATTTTTCATTGCAATACAGGGCTTATGCATTACATACGCATTACAGTATGGAAGCAAGAGAACAAGGGAAAGCACAAGTTTTTACATGGGTCAGTAGTGAGGTTCAGTGGAAGAGCATGGGCTGTGGCTGAATTGGGTAATTCAGCAGTTGGTACGTCAATATTACAAAAGAAAAAATATTCTTTTATTCTGAAAATGATAACATGAATTTCAATGGAAACATAGAAATCTGACATCCCTGTATTTCTATTTCGTTTTAGGTGGTACTTTGACGCGTAACCCTGTTTATATATTCTTTGTTTGCAGCTTCTCAAATACCCGGTACCATTTACAAACGCCTAGATCTAGATCTATATCTAAGAGTAAGATCTAGATAGATCTAGATCTAGTCCGATAGGCTCTGACTGTCTGGCGGTACAGACCGTCAGACTCAGAGCCTCTCGGACTAATATTTATAATGACAATAGTTTCCTAACGTTACAATCGACAAAGAGCATGTTTTATAGATAGACTATGAATCATATCATTTTCTCCACTTTAACCTCCAATACTGGCAATAGGCAATACGAAATGAAACCGCTACTCCATTATCATTACCACTGTAATACCAGACCTAAGGCTAAGGTAACATGTTGTACTGACATATTGGTGCACAGGATTTGCGTGTCTACAGCTATATCATTTCTATCCGTATCTATGAAACCACGGTGGGCATTCCTGATGATTTGTGCATGTTTCAACCATTAAATTCTCTGATTATGAACGTAGTGGTTTTAGAGTTGAACAAAAGCAGTGTGTGGACAAGAAGAGGGCGTGTTCCCGGTTAAGGTTGTTGACAATGACACTGTCACAACGGCGTCACCGACATAGACTTTCTATCCGTTGAATCACCCTTTAGAGTGTATGTTTCCCAAATTTACCACAACACTGGCATAGACTTAATTCTCAAATATCCAACTAGATTGTTTATAATAAGAAGAACACGGATGACTTGTCCCATACCCATCCCCGGCCAAGCCACGTTGGCGAAATCCGGATTTTTTTTCGGCATCACACTTGGCAGACACGCAGATCAAGACAAGACGCAGGGATGGAACTTCCAGAACGCCGCACGCTTAAACTTATATAAACTTTCTAACGATGCATCACAGCTGTGGGTAGAACTCACCTTCTCTTTGCCAGCCTGAAGCTTTTTGGTGCGGTCGTCTTGTTCCATTGTAAGTAAGATTGTCTAGCTCAAACCGTATGTTGTTTGTACACACACCATGGCGGCCATTACTTCTGTGAGTCTCGTTTTCACTTCGGTAGAACGGGAGGAATCCAACAGGTGGCAGCACCACCTGGCCGACACTTGGCGCTTTCACGGGAGCCAACTCCAGGGGCTGCTGGCACCGAGGCCTATTTAGGGAGGTGGCCCGGGGGCACGTGCCCCTCCCCTCCTGAAACTTTGCAAATGATGGTCTGAAAATTCTGTGCATTTATCAAAGCCGTATCGGACAATTTGCCATTAAAATTAAAACCCCTGTCATTTTTCTGAAACTTGGAATATTATGATCTCTAAGCGTTGTAGAACACATCTCCGACTTAAAATTCGGGGGTCAGCGTGCTAAATTTTGATTAAGAGATAAATATGATGTTAATTAATATTGTAGTAGTCTATATAGAAATTCTATAGAGTTGCTTTTCACATTGTAAAATCCATGTCATTTTCCTCAATTTTCATACAATATAGTAAGTGTATAGTAGGCCTAAGCCTACGACACATATCAATTTCAAAAAACATAGGTCACCTTCTTTGTTTTTGAAAGAATTGAAGATAACCCTATTTTTCGGTTCATTTCCTACAGAAATCAAGTAAGTCTAAATTGCCCTATTTAACCCTTAAAGAAAGGATAAAATGGACAACAGGTTAAATCTGCACATTTGTCATTACAATGAACCAGTTTTGACAGGTAATTGACAATATCTAAAAATAACCAGTTGGCGCCACTGTAAATTGTATTAGGCCCTATACCACCCCTAGCATTTTTTCTCCATATACTTAACATTGGGAACTCGTATTTTCACGCCCACGAGATATTTAGGAAAAATATCAAATGGATGATTATGTCACAAATGTTAGCCCATTAGTCAATGTGAAGGGTGAGATGATTTCAGAAACCCATTTAAGTTTAGGGTCAGAGCTTGATCCCATCTTGTTTGAATCGCTACGTAATTCATGCGGCTTTACCTTGTGAATTACTATGTGATTCAAACTCGATGGGATATGAGCTCAGACACTAAAGTTTCATAGGCTTCCTCTATAGGATATGCCTAAAAAAACAACGTTTAACTTCCTTCATTTATCCTATAGTTAAATAATTGTAGGCATACATACTCTAGCATAATCTGATGTTTAACATATTCAAATATGTTTTCATATTAGCAAAATCAAGATGGAGGCTTACAGCCCTCCCAGCGAGCCCGGGGAATGGCTTAGACACAGCACACTCTACCCTGTCTGGAGGATTCATTGTACTTTAATTCTCTGTGTTCTTGTCATTCCACATAAGCGATCGTTACAAAATATTAGGTTGAATGTTAGCTGTATAATTCTTGATGGGGAGCGTAATAAGGGGATCACTTCTACAACCCTCTGGGGATTACCCTCTGGTCACCCATAATAGGAATAAACTTGTCTCCACTTCAGCCTCCCTGTACATTTGTCGTCCTTTTGTGTGTGTGTGTGTGTGTGGGGGGGGGGGGGGGGGGCAACATTTCCCCACAACTTGGTCACCGATTTGTTGTAACAATCATCACAAGACACTCTGGTCAGATAGAGCTTTACTTCTTTTCCGCTGTTACTGAGTTCTCGTGTGACATTAATTTCATCCTTTTTCGCATGACGATAAATAAATGCTTACTTCAAGTAGAACAATCACCTAATCCATGTTCCAACAATATCGAAATGTAAAAGTGAAATTCATCATTATTCTAAACATCTACATTTAGAAATATTGAACTGAATGACTTTGTTTATCCTTATCTAGTATCAAAAGTTATTGTAAAACAGAAAATAAACATTACCGGTTATTCCTACGTTATTTCTTTGTCTCCGGTTGTGCCTTCTCTTAACAGGAATTGTAAAATAAATTCAAACACTTTTTTTGTTGTTGCAATTTTCAGATTTTAATCATCATTATTAAAAATGAACTATTTCTTTCATCGCTTGTGGTCGGCCTGTCATGGTTGACCTAGGCGTGGACAGTACAGATGTCATGCATGGCGTATTTGACGTTGTACGCGAAGTCGCCACCGTTGACGGTACCTGCCGGGCAGTCGAAGCGGTGGGCGACACCGTGGTCACAGACAATGAAGCGGTCCCCTCCCTCTTCACCTCTGTATCCGGAGTTGTAGAAGTGATAGTCATAGTCACCCCTGCATTTTCCTGCAATGTCGAGAAAAGATAAATATTTAACTTGGTAAGTGCACATATATATTACATGTACATATATCATGAACCCGCATATACTTTTAATAGTTATGCATTGCTGTTCCTTATAATGTATATGTATATGTATTATGCATAGGAGTGTGCCATACATGGTTTTATCTCACCCCTGGTATTTCCCCCATAGACTTAACGTTGGGAACTCGTATCCAACGCTCAATGAGTTTAAAAAAAACAACTCAATGGGGGATTATGTCACAAAGGTTAGCCAATTAGTTAATGTGAGGGCTGAGATGAATTCAGAAATCTATTCAAGATTAGGGTCAGAGCTCGATTCCATCTCGTTTGAATCGTTACGTAATTCATGCGGCTTCGCCTTGTGAATTACTAAACGATTTAAACTCGATGGGATACGAGCTCTGATCCTAAACTTGAATAGATTTCCTCTATATTATAGTAAACATTTTGACAATAAATGTTACGGCCAACACGAAAATAAGAGACCCCCTACATATGCAATAATAAAGAAGAAACCAACAAATTTAACTCAAAGTTGTCACGAGTTTGATGTGGAGTGATATGAACGAGGCGCCAGCCAAATGAATATCACATAGCATTCAAACGAGTTGGAGAACAACTCCTTTGACCAAACCGAGTTGCATTTTGTATTTATCGCACCCCTGTACATATGGAAAGAATAGATAACACACATGATATAGACCATTGAGAACGGACTGCAATACTCGTAGGGGCAGGGGAACGAGTTCCCAGAGTTAAGGCTATGGGACAATAATACCGGGGTGAGATAAATCCTGAGACTGAAATTACACAATAAAAGAATATTTAACAAGAGGAAGACTACTGTATAACCGGGTCTTTCCTTGTGGAAGTCAAGTATAAACTCACCACGGTAGTTGCCGAGGAAGTGGAAGTATGTGTTGTCGTAGTCTAGGCCCGGGTGGCCGTAGCCGTTGTTGAAGTAGCCGTGGTGATTGAAGACCGGGTAGTGGCCGTACGGGTAGTTACCCAGCAATCCAGCTGCAGCGGCAGCGACCAGGCAGAGGAGGAGAGCACACGCAGCCTTCATGGTGTCCGTTTGTCTGTGACGACGGTGGACGGGGAGTCTCCGCCTTATATACAAGTCACTGACCACAGCTAAAAACTACAACATGGTACGTTACATCTACACTTCTCGTATGGCCCAAGGCGGGACAAAACATGATAGCCACACACAGGGAATATAAAACGGGTAAGTTGATTTATAGTAGAAGACCCCGTCTACTTTTTGACATTCTCTTCTCATGGATAAATATTCTAAATTCTACATGTGTTCATTTACTTCTTAGATAGCAGACATTTTGGAGGTATATTTTATTTGGACAACTTTTCCTTTATGTGAAATATGGTTATAAATAGGGGAATTCTATTCAAGTATTAATAGACACAGGTCTCTGTGCATTTCTCTTGTTCAAATCATTATATATTTCAACAAGTTGGTTCAAATCCATAAAAAAAACCACACAAGCTGATTAAGGTATAAATATTTTATTATGGGATCATCTAATTAACATCGAGATTGGGGAGGGAAAATTTCAGTATTATTTTGCAACGTTTCGCCCCATTTATGGGACTTTTTCAGGCAATATTTGTTGTTGTATATTGTTCTATATTTGATCACCTGGTGGCACTACCAGGTACCTGAGGAGGAGGCTCCGCCCGGCACCCGACCTGTAATATGCCTCCTCGCCCGCTCCACCCTGTTGAGGTTTTCCTTAGTATTTTTTTCCTGTATCATTCGTACCAATGGCTACTGGAGGAGAGAAAGCCGGATACCGAGAAAACTGCTCAGAAAAACTACAAACATGAATCGCCTTTTGGAAGATATTGCAAGTTTATTGAGAAAGGACGGCATGGCAGATAAGGCTTCTTCGTTTATTAAACCTATATAGAATTTCAATCAAAAGCTTTTTTCTTATTTTACCATTCATTAGATATTCATCTATATAGGAATCTATATACACGAAGTGTTTGAATAGGATATACTATTCCGCAAGACACATTGCATTATATTACAATACCTGTGTATGAGAATACATTATATTGTGACTAAATAGTCCATTTCTGTTATCTAAAAGAAAGTCCCGAATTCATTTCACAGACAATAAATAAAACTCAGGATTTTGTTTGCTAGTTTCTTTATTACGTTCAGTTCTATTACATCGGACAGGCATCTGTAAATCAGGAAAAGTTGACGTGTATATACGAGCGCTATCCGACAGAGCCGCCTGTTTACAAAACCATAGTTTGTCGTATTTATTGTCCATCTTTTCGAATAAACCAGACCAAGTAATTGCTATATTAAAGGGCTTAACAATAAGGACTATTTCATTGCTCTATAGCACAAAAAATACTATTTAACTCTTTCTGTCCGAGCCTGATTGCAGAGCACAGGCACTATAGGACGAGGCATAATACCTCTATGAACCCCATGGCGACGAGACTATCGCCGTATGGTGTCTGTTTGTCGTATGGGCGTCACTTAGCAACCTTTAGATACCAGTTACTATAGTTACTTATCAAATAACCACAAAGTATAATGATGAACATGGTATTTTTTATTAATTGTGAAAAAATGGTGTAAATCTATTCATTATTTCTCATAAAACATAACGTTTGTGATGGTGACACATAAACATGAATATATTTATAAACAATGCCTGGAGGCATTGCTCGTCCCCTGGGTGGGAATGCCTGGAGGCATTGCTCGTCCCCTGGGTGGGAATGCCTCCAGGCATTGCTCGGACTGAAAGAGTTAAGAAGGAAACTCATGAGATTAGAATAATTTGGTCCGTACCGAGTTTGTCTGCGGAGTAATTCACGAACCGAAGCTGAGTGAATTACTCTGTGGTTAAAGGAGGTGGAGTGAGGACCAAGTTATTTACATCTATGATCTAGTGGGTTTCTGATTTCATCTCACCCCGTATACATGATCAGGGACATTATCAATTAATACAACAAGTCATCCAATTAGCCATTGAGTATTGGGTACACTATACTTTCACAGCAGCG
This sequence comes from Alentia gelatinosa, assembly GCA_950022655.1. Taxonomy (NCBI): domain Eukaryota; kingdom Metazoa; phylum Annelida; class Polychaeta; order Phyllodocida; family Polynoidae; genus Alentia; species Alentia gelatinosa. The sequence goes on from OX465588.1 coordinate 55,781,283, forward strand.
GAGTATGTGTTCCTAACATTAAGCCTATGGCAGAAAAAAAACAACCGGGGTGAGATAATTTCCAGTATAAAATGACTGTGAGGCCCTATGATTGAAATGTTCCTTCGAAATGAGAAGCAGCTGACCATATGAAGTTTGCACTCTGTTAGCAAGAGACTGCGTATCTTTGATGATGATATTCTATCAAGCATACTTCAAGACGTCGGCTGATTTGTACTCTATGAGGGCCACAAATCTGTTTCTTTACTACCCACCTAATATGGAGTCTTCATGCTAAGTCTATGGAACCTACAGATCGCTACTGAGTAGAATACGGACCTCTGGAATCTCCTAGGGGAATACGTTTTTTTTGGGCCACCTGACGAGCATTATAGGAACTAATTTATACAAACAATGCACGGTGCTAGGGTCAAATTTCTAATTATTTACAAGATTTTTTCCCTAGTAATAACTCAAAAGGTGAGTAATAAACAAAATTACCATGATTTCGATCTGTGTGGCCGTATTCTCCTTGTAATTGACACTACGTAATATTCCTCGCTATCGCTCTGAGTTTTACTAAGCGTCGACTATGCTTAGAAGGCGGCCACACAGATCGAAATCATGGTAAAATTTTGTATTTATCTAGTGTAACTGACAACAGTGGGACTAATTTGTATATTTTTCTTTTGTAAAGAAAAGTTTATTGATAGCATAAATTCCCTTGAATCGCTACGTAATTCACGTGGCTTCGCCTTGTGAATTACTACGCGATTCAAACTCGATGGGATACGAGCGGTGGTGAATATTCGGGTATAATATCTTTTATTTCCCAGATTTATGACATATGTGGAGATGGTACGGCGAGGTTAAATAATGCCTGTAATAAATCACGGGCCACACGGCGGCTACAGGTGGGTTTTTGCGTCTTGTTCTCATACCGAAGTCTGGACGTGGAGCTGGGCGGGACGTGGAGCCGGGCGGGGAGGGGAGAGGTGTGGCCCGCTGCCAGCCGCCGTCTGGGAGCAGTAAATCTGTCTGACCGGGAGCGTGCAGCCTCCCCGCCCCGTCTCCCCACCTCCCCACCTCCCCGTCTCCCCGCCTCCCCACCTCCCCGCCTCCCCGCCTCCCCGCCTCCCCCGTCTCCCCCGTCTCCCCACCTCCCCGCCTCCCCACCTCCCCGCCTCCCCGCCTCCCCACCTCCCCACCTCCCCGTCTCCCCCGTCTCCCCACCTCCCCGCCTCCCCACCTCCCCGCCTCCCCACCTCCCCGTCTCCCCGCCTCCCCACCTCCCCGCCTCCCCGCCTCCCCGTCTCCCCCGTCTCCCCACCTCCCCGCCTCTCCACCTCCCCGCCTCCCCGCCTCCCCACCTCCCCGCCTCCCCGCCTCCCCGCCTCCCCCGTCTCCCCACCTCCCCGCCTCCCCACCTCCCCGTCTCCCCACCTCCCCACCTCCCCGCCTCCCCGCCTCCCCACCTCCCCCGTCTCCCCACCTCCCCGCCTCCCCACCTCCCCGTCTCCCCACCTCCCCGCCTCCCCGCCTCCCCGTCTCCCCCGTCTCCCCACCTCCCTGCCTCCCCACCTCCCCGCCTCCCCACCTCCCCGCCTCCCCGCCTCCCCGTCTCCCCCGTCTCCCCACCTCCCCGCCTCCCCACCTCCCCGTCTCCCCCGTCTCCCCGCCTCCCCCTCTCCCCCGTCTCCCCACCTCCCCGCCTCCCCGCCTCCCCACCTCCCCACCTCCCCGCCTCCCCGCCTCCCCGTCTCCCCCGTCTCCCCACCTCCCCGCCTCCCCGCCTCCCCACCTCCCCGCCTCCCCGCCTCCCCGTCTCCCCCGTCTCCCCACCTCCCCGCCTCCCCACCTCCCCGCCTCCCCACCTCCCCACCTCCCCGCCTCCCCACCTCCCCGCCTCCCCGCCTCCCCGCCTCCCCGCCTCCCCCGTCTCCCCACCTCCCCGCCTCCCCACCTCCCCACCTCCCCGTCTCCCCACCTCCCCGCCTCCCCACCTCCCCCGTCTCCCCACCTCCCCACCTCCCCGTCTCCCCACCTCCCCGCCTCCCCGCCTCCCCGTCTCCCCCGTCTCCCCACCTCCCCGCCTCCCCGCCTCCCCGCCTCCCCACCTCCCCACCTCCCCGTCTCCCCCGTCTCCCCACCTCCCCGTCTCCCCCGTCTCCCCACCTCCCCGCCTCCCCGCCTCCCCGCCTCCCCGCCTCCCCGCCTCCCCGCCTCCCCGCCTCCCCGCCTCCCCGCCTCCCCCGTCTCCCCACCTCCCCGCCTCGCCACCTCCCCGTCTCCCCACCTCCCCGCCTCCCCACCTCCCCGTCTCCCCACCTCCCCGCCTCCCCCGCCTCCCCGCCTCCCCCGTCTCCCCCGTCTCCCCCGTCTCCCCACCTCCCCGCCTCCCCACCTCCCCGTCTCCCCACCTCCCCACCTCCCCGCCTCCCCACCTCCCCGCCTCCCCGCCTCCCCGTCTCCCCCGTCTCCCCACCTCCCCGCCTCCCCACCTCCCCGCCTCCCCACCTCCCCACCTCCCCGCCTCCCCACCTCCCCGCCTCCCCGCCTCCCCGCCTCCCCCGTCTCCCCACCTCCCCGCCTCCCCACCTCCCCGTCTCCCCACCTCCCCGCCTCCCCGTCTCCCCACCTCCCCCGTCTCCCCACCTCCCCGCCTTCCCACCTCCCCGTCTCCCCACCTCCCCGCCTCCCCGCCTCCCCACCTCCCCGTCTCCCCACCTCCCCGTCTCCCCCGTCTCCCCACCTCCCCGCCTCCCCGCCTCCCCGCCTCCCCGCCTCCCCGCCTCCCCGCCTCCCCGCCTCCCCGCCTCCCCCGTCTCCCCACCTCCCCGCCTCGCCACCTCCCCGTCTCCCCACCTCCCCACCTCCCCGCCTCCCCGTCTCCCCACCTCCCCGCCTCCCCCGCCTCCCCGCCTCCCCCGTCTCCCCCATCTCCCCCGTCTCCCCACCTCCCCGCCTCCCCACCTCCCCGTCTCCCCGCCTCCCCGCCTCCCCGCCTCCCCCGTCTCCTCCGTCTCCCCACCTCCCCGCTCCCCACCTCCCCACCTCCCCGTCTCCCCGCCTCCCCGCCTCCCCACCTCCCCGCCACCCCACCTCCCCGTCTCCCCACCTCCCCGCCTCCCCACCTCCCCGTCTCCCCACCTCCCCGCCTCCCCCGCCTCCCCGCCTCCCCGCCTCCCCCGTCTCCCCCGCCTCCCCACCTCCCCGCCTCCCCACCTCCCCGCCTCCCCATCTCCCCGTCTCCCCGCCTCCCCGTCTCCCCGCCTCCCCGCCTCCCCGCCTCCCCACCTCCCCGCCTCCCCCGCCTCCCCGCCTCCCCGCCTCCCCCGTCTCCCCCGTCTCCCCACCTCCCCGCCACCCCACCTCCCCGCCTCCCCACCTCCCCGTCTCCCCGCCTCCCCGCCTCCCCGCCTCCCCCGCCTCCCCCGCCTCCCCCGCCTCCCCCACCTCCCCCGCCTCCAAGGATACGAGTGAATTCGATACCGCGACCACTTCGGTCTGGCAGTGAGTTCGCTACCTCGACAGTTTCGGTCCACGAAATGGGTGAATTCGATACCAGCCGCGGTCCCGGCCGGCCACACGGTGGGCAAACCCGGACTTACCCTAACCCTATCCTAACCCTGCCCGGCCCTATCCCTAACCTTATCCCTAACCCTAACTTATCCTTAACCATAACCTATCCCTAACCTTATCCTAACCCTATCCCTAACCCTAACCCTAACCTATCCCTATCCCTATTCCTATTCCTATCCCTATTCCTAACCCTAAGTCCCGGCGTCCACCTACTATATGAACAATGAATCTGTACCATATGCTTTAGTTGTTGCCAAACATAGTCTTAGCAGTGAACTCTTTGACATTCTAACATGTACTGTTATAAGACCAAGACGGAAAAAGATGGTCATAATCTCCATATACAGGGCACCAGGAGAAAATGTTACAGAATGCTATGACTTACTAGAAGAAATAATAACCGATGCTGCTTATGATGACTTTGAAATTTGGATATTAGGTGACCTTAATGTAGATGCAAGAGCTACAAGGTGTTTAACATATAAAGCGATGAAGAGTTTTCTATCCAGAAATGGCCTAGAGTTACTTAAAACAAAAGAAACTTTTCTATATCAAGAAGGTAAAAGTACCATTGACCATGTTTATACCAACTGCAAATATATATAGCAAAGTGGAAATTTAAACTATTACTTTTCCGATCGCGTTGCAATTTATGCTCTCAAACAAAGGCTAGGGTAAAGTATATAGGAGATACAATAGCATACCGTAACACAAAAAAATTAACTGATCAGATTTTAAATAATATTGCAGATAACTATATATCGGGTACATATAAAGATGATTTGTATAATGATATGATTACATATCTCACTAGTGAAGTTGATAAGGTTTGTCCAATAATTACTAAGACGGCTAAAAGAACGGATGATATAGAATTACCTAACAAAGTTTTGAAAGACATAAACAACAGAAATAAACTTTTACATGAACTTAAAAGCATGGATCATACAGACAAAAGATACAAGATCAAACTGAAAAAAATTAGGAACCTTAGGAAAATTATAGATATTGATATTAAGAATTACGTTGCTTCAAAGATTCAAAAGAATCTAAGGAACAATATAAACAACCCAAGACGTTTCTGGTACCAAATAAAAACTTGTTGGAAACCAAAAACTAATCAAATAAGTTTTCCGGATGCGAATTACACATCTAGTCCTTTAGAAGAACGGTTAAACAACTACTTTGCTAATGTAGGAAAATCAATAAATGACTCTATTGTTGATAAAAATAATAGAACTTGAACATAGAGAAATTGACTTAACAGATGCTACTGAGTTAACGAAAATTATAAAGACTTTGGATAATGACAAAGCCTCAGGCATAACTGGACTAAGCGTTACAATATTGAAGAAATTTTTACTTCGGGGTATTGAAAAGGTAGTTTACCTGGTAAATAAGGTTTTTACAACACAAGAATTTCCTCCAAGTTTATCTATAGGCATAATTACACCGATCCCAAAAAATGGCGATCTAGGCAAATTTCAAAATTGGAGACCGATCACGGTTCTACCGACAGTGGCAAAGATAATTGAGAAGGTTATACATCTCAGATTACATAATTTTCTAAGGGATAATGAACTATTAAACCAAAATCAATATGGATTCTTACCCAAAAGAAGTACTGCTCAGGCTATTTTCTCAGTTATTAATGAAGTTTTAACGAAGTTAGACAAGAAATGTGTGAACATCTTGAGTTTTTTGGATCTACGTAAAGCATTCGATTGCGTAAATCATGAAATCTTATATACACAACTAAGTAAAATGGGAATCAGTGAGCAACAACTTTCATTAATTAAATCGTATTTAGGCTATAGGATGCAAAAAACAAAAGTTAATGGTGTTACATCTAAGGAAATCAGTATGAATTGCGGCGTCCCGCAGGGATCCGTTCTAGGGCCCCTCCTCTTTATAGTATTTATAAACAATATCACAGAAAACCTTATATCAACCAATGGATACCTGTACGCTGATGACTTAATTTTAATAGGAGTGGGACAATCACAAGCAGAAGCAACTATAAGAATGCAAAGAGATCTCGAAGCAGTAGAGAACTGGATAACAAAAAATAAATTAGCCATAAACTATACCAAATCCAAAATCATGTGGGTGGGTCATTTCTCAAAGACAGATTATACACTAGAAATAAAGTTAGGGAATGAAGTACTTAAATCAGTGGATAGTTATAAATATCTCGGAATCACCCTAGATGAACGTCTTAACCTGAATGCACATGTTGAAAAAATTATTAAGGATATAAATGCCAGGAACTATAAATTAAGAAAGTTGAAATATTACCTAACAAATGACGCACTAATAAAAATAGTAAAGCATATGATCACGCCTATAGCAGAGTATTGCGATTTTGTACTATTTCTAGCTACTAAACGAAATAGGGAAAGGATACAGGTTGTAATTAACCAAAGTCTTCGAATTGCCTTAGGTGTAAAAAACCCCAGGGATGTAGAACTAACTGAAATCTATGAAAGAAGTGAAATGCGTCCTTTGTCGTTCCGTCGTATATCTCATCTTATGTCAATAATTAGGTGGTGGTCTGCAAATAATAATAACATTTATGAAAACCGAGAATCCAACACCAGATTATCTAAGAAAAAGAGAATAAAAATTAAAAGACCCAATACTGAGAGGTACAGAAAATCGCTGTTACTAATTGGTGAAAGAATATGGAATAAACTTTCTATAGAAACACAGAATCTGGCAGTACATTTAAAGCAAGAGTCAAAGAGGAACTACTAGGATTTGAGATGAATGATTATTTGTAGGTGTATCATAAGATCACATGATATGTAATGATTATTTGTATGTGTATCATAAGATCACATAATGTGAAACATGATTTTGGCATGGTAAGATTTAAATACATGTCCAAGTTGTACTTAAATAATATATGATTATAAAGAAATTACAATATTATGTTCCCGTTAATGAAAAAGATAAGGAATAATTAACTGTGATGTATACAATCAAAGGAATCATGTATTTGTCCTGTAATGTTTTGTCAGTGGTGTATGGTTCTTGTATGTCAAATGTAATTGTCTATGTTACACTAGAACTCTGTCTCTGTCTTGTCAATATCACTTAAGTAATTTTATTAAATTGATTTAAATTTATTGATTAACTTCTTCGCACACCTGTTCTGTGGCTATTATATGGAAGAATGCCCTAGTGGCGAATATGATATGACCCCTTTACTCTGTACTATGATATGTATCTACTGAATAAAAAAAAAAACAAAAAAAAAACAAAAAACGATATGGCTCCGATATTGTCAACGATGGACCTCCCGATACAAAATCAAAATCGCGTTGGAAGGTCCCCTAATATCGGGGCAGTTGACCACATTTCTGCGATTAGACACCGATAAAAACCCGATACAATCCATGGTGGGTTGGCATGTCTAGACAATATGTCTACGATTTTGTACCTTCCCGATATGTTTCCGATATTTGCTTTCTGTATTGGAGCCATATCGGTAGGTCTAAATTTCTATCGTAGTAGGTGGACGCCAGGCCTTACACTAACCCTAACCCTACCCTAACCCTATACCGAACAGAGGGGCCGGTCGACCTGACTGCCACACGGGCAGGCGGGCCCAGGTATCGAATTCACCGGTACCGAACTCGTTGCGGTGGCGAATTCGACGGTATCGAGTTTGCATGGTAACGAATTCACCGTAGACCGCCTCCAATAGCATAACCACGCCATGAAAACTGCAACGGTCATTACAGCGTGCTGCAATCTGGTGACGGGTGAGGTAAGTATCCGGCTACATGGACCCGAAGTAGCATTATATTAGTTTAGATTATTTTATCTGTGATGAGTTATCAGGTATGATTCCAGCTGGATACGCGTCACGATCACCCGGTCGCGTTCTCCCCCGTCGAAGCTCGGCCGCCTATACCCGTCCGCGGGCGGCAGGCGTGAGGTGTCAATGGCCGCCTGGTAGCGAGTCGGTAGCAGTCTGGTGGCAACCGGTCAGTGAGATGTATTGTTGAAAATAGAATGAAATCTGCAATCTACAATTTTCCAAACATTTGCATTGCAATTATCATTCATAATATAGATAGTACAACATGCAATTCAGTTATGATTTATACCATTTCGGCACTTGTACTGCCACTGGCAGCGTATGTGTTGGAACAAGCGGATAAAAAAGATGTCCATAGTCGGTTTACCCGGCCGCGGCCGCGACCGCATGTGTTTGGGTACAAGCGGGCGAGAAAAGATGCCCAAAGTCGGTGTCGCGCCGAGGGGAGAATGTGACCGGGTGATTGTGGCGCGGGTGTTAGTGACCTGTATTCATTGCATGTACTGTTATATTATCCACCTAATACAAAGTTCCATAGAACTCACATAGGGAGTTTGTATGCACATATACAGTGCATACGGATATGTTGTATGCTCCGGGTGGCGCCTACGGAAAAATAGTGTGTACGGAAAAATAGTGCATAACTAAACTGAGTGCGAACTGTTATCGGCATGCCACGTGTTCAGAAAAGGTGGATAATAAATACAATATAGACTGGTTTCAGATAAAAGCGGTTGTACGCTCTCCGGAGTTGACTCTGCGCAAAATAATATCCTCGCATACGCTCGGATATTACTACGCGTCAACCTCTCGTAGCATACGGCCGCTTGTATCTGAAATCAGTCAATATTATGTATGTATTTCATACTTAGTAATTCTGTCATATTTAGGCGCTCACACGAATTTCGTTGCCAATAAATTTTGGGAAATTGTGGGAAGTTTCGGGAAAATTTGAAACTGCTTTTTCCACCCAATGAAAAGACTAAAACAAAACTTAAGATACTCTACGAAATTTATTTTGAAATATCTTGAGCGATATTCATGGCTTTCGTTAGGCTGAGCTTTTTACCAACAACCGTTTATACTTTAACAAATTTAACAATTCGCTTGGGTGCACTGTTGTTGTTTGAGAACTTATGTTGCTAGTTGTTAAGTTCCAATAACTTTGTCCAGTTGTATTATTTACTTTGAATTTCTACATTCATCCCAATGTATTGAAAAAGAAATAAGCATTAAAATATCTAAATGCGGAATATTGTGACCGTCAAAATTATATTTCATACTTAATATTACCGCTAAACAACGACCTCCTTTTTTAATATAATTTCTTTACGATTTTGCGTACAAATGACAGACTGACAAGCGGAGAAGCAGTGGAACAGACGAGACTCGAACCAACGGCCCTACAATAGGCGGGAGAATGCGCGGTTAACTCAGCGCTATTACGAGAGAGAGAGAGAGAGAGAGAGAGGGAGAGACAGACAGACAGACAGAGAGAGAGAGAGAGAGAGAGAGAGAGAGAGAGAGAGAGAGAGAGAGAGAGAGAGAGAGCGAGAGAGAGACAGAGAGGAGAGGAGAGAAAGAGGAGAGAGACAGTGGGAGGGAAAGAGAGTGGGATGAGAGAGGTGAGATAGAAGAGGGAGAGAGAGATAGGAGAGAGAGGGAGAGAGAGGGAGGGGGGAGAGGGTCAAGGATAGAGAGAGAAGAGAGGGGGAGAGAGGCAGAGAGAGAGGCAGGGGAGAGAGAGAGAGACAGGGATAGCGAGATAGAGAGAAGAGAGACATAGGGAGAGAGGGAGAGAGAGAGGGAAGAGAGAGAGAGAGTGAGAGGGAAAGAGAGTTATAGTGGGAGAGGGAGAGAGAGAGCGGGAGAGAGAGAGAGAGAGAGAGAGAGAGAGAGAGAGAGAGAGAGGAAGAGGGAGAGGAGAGAGCAGGCAGGTGGCGACACCTCACGGAACCAGCCTACACTATAAAAGCTAGTACTTTATTTCCACGCTAGGGGACCATGTACCTCCACCACAACCAACGAGTATAGAGAAAGAACGGTAAGTAATTACATAAAACGACCTGCCTCTGGACGAGTCTCGTGGAAATCGTTGAATACTTTGTCACTCCAACAAGGACCCAAAATGATTAACGAAAAAAAAGCTGCTTATAACCGCCCACCCCCCTCCAAAGAAAAGGGGAAAACAACAACAACAACAACAACAACAACAACAACAACAACAACAAAAACACCCACACACAAACAGAAACAAAACAAACTCTAGTTACTGTTATGGTGAGAAGTTCACCTGTGATGTTGATATAAAAACAGTCACACCAATCCCATACACAGGGCCGGGGGCTGTACGAGATCGCTGATAACACAAAACACACAGTAGAAATACAAATCCACAACAGCCTCTTCAACCTTTCTACACTAAAAAACCTACGCGTCAGTTCATAAAACTGCCACTGGGGGGAGCCACAAGCTGTTGCCGGCACGTGTACATATTGTGATCTGATTGTGAGGATATTGTCTCTACTCCCTCCCACTGCTCCCCCTTATAATAGTGGTACCACTCTCCCTGTACATGGGAATAAAAAAGAGCATTTTGGCACTTATTATTTCTATATTTCTTAGGCACCCAATGTAAACCAGCCTGGCGGCTGACGGCTGCTCCTTTATTGAAAAATATCCTATATGTACAAGACAAACTGATCTATTGTCAAACTTTTAATCAACTAATAAAGATTTACAAGACAAGAAGCATGTACCGAGGATTTTGTGTGATTTGTTAACTGCTGGATGTATTAGAGTTGTCAATCAACGACCAAAACCGAGCGGCGCACAACTCGGTCAGATTATCGTCAAAGAAAACCGCTTCTGTTCAGAATTTCTTCTGGGGCCCGTTTAATAATCTAGGATCTTACATGAAGACACTTTTCTGTACCTCTTACAAATGCTATTGTTTAATGATTTATAAGTTTGTTCGCTAAGGCAGTATCAGCTGTCTTCCATGAGTGTTGAATAAAGTTGACCCATATTGTCCCTGGGTCTCTATGCCATACAGAAAAGGGCCAACATGTACGATCCTAGATCAATAAACGGGCCCCTGAATCGTTTTACAGCACCAAGAGGATATCATAACATCTATCCGGCTTGGTGAAATATATTTACATGTTTTGGATGAGAATTCCTTTACCGACTCTCTCCAGCTTTAAACCCTTTTCCGTTAAACATTCTCACCACTCTCTAAGCGGTGAGATTCATTTCCATCTACGTGGCCTATAGCCGTCGCCGTTTTTCTCACCGGCATAGAGACATGTGAGCTTCCAGATCCTCATCCAGGCTGCCAGTGTTAAGGTAAATAATCTGGGGTCGTTTGTTCAGGGGCCTGTTGAATAATCTAGGATCGTCCATGTAGACCCTTTTCTGTATGCCAAGGAGACCCAGGGACGATGTGGGCCAACTTTATTCACTTATGCAGCATTTCCACCTTTTCACGTTGTACAAAAGTGGGTCGGTGGTTCTCCTTATGAAAGAACGTTGGTACATAATCGGTGACCTGCATTGCAAAAATGCGGTGGACGCTCACCGACTTTTGGTAGTTAAATGCAGAGATCACTGATTGATTCAATCAGCTTTGATTTTGTTGATGTCTGCAGAAGTCGGTCGATGGTGCCATATCAGGAGAGCAAACTCGTTGACCATTTCCTTTTCCACCTGACGATTATTGCAATGTGTCGCATAATTGGTCGTCAGCACGAAATGCCATAATCGGTGGTCATTATCGGCAGGTGGAAACGCCGCATCAGTGAACGAACTTAAATATTATTAAACGATGAACCTTGTACGAGGTACAGAAGAGCCTAAATAATTCAACGGGCCCCAGGGATCCGTTTGATATTCAACGAACGATAAGTAGGCTGGACGAAACGATCTATGAAGCGAGAGGGGACCTCAGGGACGATTCAAGGTCAATCTTGTTCAATAATGATGGCGGTGGGGGCCTATGGGATCGCTCGTTCAATTACTCATACTTAGGGATTTATTATTGCTCCTTCACTATTAAACGACCTTTATGCTATAGTGATTCAAGGAATCGATTCTGGGTAAAAAAAAATTAGACAGTAGGATAGGATCTTTGTCTGAAACCAGATAAGTACATGTACCTGAAAATTTGGAAATAAGATAAAGAACTGAACATCGTTTTGGTACTTCACAAAATTTTATTAATTCAACGTGATTCAAACAGGATAGATAAATCATTGATCTAAAAAGGTCACCTAAGACACCCCATTGGTGTGTCGCCGGTTAAGACACTTTCTGCCCAGTTGTTGCAGGCGTAGCACACATGAGCGTGGGATTGGGGTCTAATATAATTGCATTCTATCGGAGATGCCTTTTGTTAGTGGTGTATTGTATTATCACATGCATCGTCCAAGGAGCGAATACTGTTTTAGTCTGTATAATAATGATGGCAATAACAAAGTTACGATTTTATTCAGGATAATATTCATTATTTCTTTTCTTGTTAAACACAAACCAGCACATTTCCTATGTTAACTGTGGCATGAAGCCCTCAGCTTACCATTATACTGTTAACACAAAGAGGGGGAGAGAAAGGGCACAGAACGAGAAAGAGAGGGAAAGAAAGAGAGCAGGAGGAGAGAAAGAGAGACGGGGAGAGAAGGAAAGTGGCAGACGGAGGGAGAGAGAAAATGATGGAAAGGGTCACGTAGAGGGAGAGAATAAGACAGAAAGAGAGGGAGAGCGAACAGAGAGACATCAGAGAGATCGGAAAGAGAGAGAGAGAGAGAGAGAGAGAGAGAGAGAGAGACGGACAGATAAAGATGGAAGGACAGAGACAGGGGCAGAGTATAGCGGCTATTCAACAATCACCGTATACGCCTGATCGTCCACTAGAAGAATCGTCCATAAGATCCGTCACACCTGACTGATCCGTCACACCTGGTTGATCCGTCACACCTGATAGATCTGTCACACCTGACTGATCCGTCACACCTGACTGACCCGTCACACCTGACTGATCCGTCACACCTGGTGATCTGTCACACCTGACTGATCCGTCATACCTGACTGATCCGTCACACCTGGTGATCCGTCACACCTGGTGATCCGTCACACCTGGTGATCCGTCACACCTGACTGATCCGTCACACCTGACTGATCCGTCACACCTGACTGATCCGTCACACCTGACTGATCCGTCACACCTGGTGATCCGTCACACCTGGTGATCCGTCACACCTGACTGATCCGTCACACCTGACTGATCCCGGCCCACATTCCCCGCTGACCCATCTCCGCGCGGTGCACTGAGAACCGCTCAATGTGCCCGGATCCGCGCCCCGGTCACAGGTGGCGTATTCATGCATATCAACATGGCGCCCGCGTATCATGCGCATTTTAATGTCAGTCACACACCTCCCATCACGGCGGAGATACGGCGCAGAAGCCGGCAGGACTGGATCACGGGGCGTGTCGGTGTGAGGCTCTAACTGCGTGTACCGCGGACATGCATGCACGTGGGTGTGAGCGCGGGCAGCGAGTCACCAGCTCACTGCCAATAGTGTCCGCCGTTTGGAGCTGTTCAAGGTCAACCTCAGGTTCCAGACTATATCCAGATACTTAATCAAGCAGTGGAAATGCCGCATTACTCTCATACTAAGGAGGTAAGACATTGCATTAGATCACACCGCTGAAGCTGAATCTATTGAGCTGATTATTGTGCTTTTTAGTAGAGACTTATTTTAATTTTTTATTACTCGCACAAACCGGGAGCGATGCCCGGGCAATCGGCGGAACCGGAAATAACCGACGATCATGTGTATCAGGAGGTCTATGACGTCACGGCCAGTGACGCAGACGCGGGCGTCTCTCCATACGCCCCCTATGACGTCATACGCGCGCCTCATGGGTACGCCGAGAACGGAATACTAGTTCCGGTTTCCTCCCAGCCTCCGTCACAGACCGCCGACGATCGCGACGCTCAGTATCTCATCGCGAACGCGGCACCGGAAATGGGCGACGACTACCGGATGTACACTCTGGGCGCGTCGGTAACGCCGCCTGGTGGGATTTCTCATCACCACTACCACCACCATTCCCAGCAGAGGGCGCGGGCGTCGAAGCGGAAGCGCGTCATCTCCTTCGACCAGCGGAAGGCGGCCAACATCCGGGAGCGGCGGCGGATGTTGAGTCTCAACGACGCGTTCGATTTGCTGCGCCGCGCGCTGCCCACATTCTCCTACGAGAAGAAACTGTCCCGGATCGAGACGCTGCGTCTCGCCCTCACCTACATGGCCTTCATGATGGACGTGCTCAACGGCGCCGACCCCAAGGACGTGCGCCTGCTGCCCGCCCGCCCGACGCCGCCCGCCGTGCGCCGCCCGCCGCCCGGAACTGCTGCCCACACGGCCCCCTATATGTACTACATGTGAGGGACTCGCGTATAGGAGGACGGGACAGTGTAGGGAGCTACCCGGAGCCGCCGCCCACACCGCCCCCTATATGTACTCCATGTGAGAGACTCGTGTATAGGAGGACTGGACAGGGAGCCGCCTGGAACCGCCGCTCACATCGCCCCCTACATGTACTACATGTGAGAGACCCGTGTATAGGAGGACAGGACAGGGCAGGGAGCCGCCCGGAACCGCCGCCCACACCGCCCCCCATATGTACTACATGTGAGGGGCCCGATCACACTGCCCCCTATATGTACTACTTGTGAGGGGCCCGATCACACTGCCCCCTATATGTACTACTTGTGAGGGACTCGTGTATAGGAGGACAGGACAGTGTAGGGAGCCGCCCGGAACCGCCGCCAACACCGCCCCCTATATGTACTACATGTGAGGGGCCCGATCACACTGCCCCCTATATGTACTACTTGTGAGGGACTCGTGTATAGGAGGACGGGACAGTGTAGGGAGCCGCCTGGAACCGCCGCTCACATCGCCCCCCTATATGTACTACATGTGAGGGACCCATGTATAGGAGGACAGTGTAGGGAGCCGCCCGGAACTGCCGCTCACACCGCCCCCTATATGTACTACATGTGAGGGACCCGCGTATAGGAGGACAGGACAGTGTAGGGAGCCGCCTGGAACCGCCGCTCACATCGCCCCCCTATATGTACTACATGTGAGGGACCCATGTATAGGAGGACAGTGTAGGGAGCCGCCCGGAACCGCCGCTCACACCACCCCCTATATGTACTACATGTGAGAGACCCGCGTATAGGAGGACAGTGTAGGGAGCCGCCTGGAACCGCCGCTCACATCGCCCCCTATATGTACTACATGTGAGGGACCCGCGTATAGGAGGACAGTGCAGGGAGCCGCCCGGAACCGCCGCCCACACCACCCCCTATATGTACTACATGTGAGGGACTCGCGTATAGGAGGACGGGACAGTGCAGGGAGCCGCCCGGAACCGCCGCCCACACCGCCCCCTACATGAACTACATGTGAGGGACTCGCGTATAGGAGGACAGTGTAGGGAGTGTTTCGTAAAGGAGTAATAAGTGATGTGAGGGAAGAACTCGGAGATGGAGAGACTAAGAATTAGATTGCAGCTGCATTTACTGATTTCCATAATTGAACATTACGTCAGTATAAATATTTCCATGGTAGTCATGGTCGGGATAGTGAGAAGGTGGTTTTAGCAGGCTGATCGCTATAAGTCTACATTTTCTTTTTTTATTTAAAAGTTTTATTTATACTGGAGTTCTGCTTGGGTGCAGAGATTCCCATCTTCCAGCAGCTCCAGGACATTGAGACATATTTGTGGTACGGGCATCAAACATTGCATTTCGGGCTTGAAACTTTCAGAGTTTGCAGATTAGCAGAGACTTCAGCGTATTTACAAATCAATTAGTGTTTAAAAAGGAATCCATCTGGGACAGTTTGTCC
This sequence comes from Alentia gelatinosa, assembly GCA_950022655.1. Taxonomy (NCBI): domain Eukaryota; kingdom Metazoa; phylum Annelida; class Polychaeta; order Phyllodocida; family Polynoidae; genus Alentia; species Alentia gelatinosa. Next base: position 55,796,595 of record OX465588.1, read on the forward strand.
AGAAATCAAACGGCCAAACACTTACAGCAATTTATCAAATCATACATGTACTGTGTGCTGTTACTACCAACAGGGGGAATGAGTGAGGCAGAACACAATGCATCGGGTAAAGTAGACACTATCTTAGACCAGCCGTTCTAAAAGAGAATGAAAACTGGCAAGTAGAGAGGAAATTAACCAATACCCCTGTCAAAATTCACAGCAACACTCACAAGGCAAAAACAGATGAATCAATGTAAGACTTGACCATTTTATGATTCTTGTGACATAAAATATTAAACGGAATCAGGAAACGGCCATGAATACGACATGGGTAGGAGCGGGCGGTATACGTAGGGAATACGGCTATAAATACGACATGGGTAGGAGCGGGCGGTATACGTAGGGAATATGGCTATAAATACGACATGGGTAGGAGCGGGCGGTATACGTAGGGAATATGGCTATAAATACGACATGGGTAGGAGCGGGCGGCATACGTAGGGAATACGGTTACGTGGGGCATACGGCCACAGGCATAGAACAGTGTACCATATTGGGGGCTGTTGAATAAAGTTTGTTTGTTTTTGGTGCCGGTGCTGGACGATACGATAACTCCAACGATAAAAGACATCTTTATTAAGACCTTTAGGTTACTCTTATCGTCAAAACATCTTATGTTTACACCACATTATTTCATACAACACGATGGTCCCAAAGACAATTCTGAGATACTTTTTTGTCGTTTGTAGTTTATTCAACGGCCCCCGGAACGTCAGTCCGTATTATTCACGAACCATACAGTCCTACGATATCGTCCGCTATTTCAGATGTGTAAATGCTGAAGTAACCTGAAGCTATGTTGTTGTGTACATACGGGAAGACTATGTGTGGCCTAGATCTTTATCCTATATCATTGTGTGCGGGTAGATGTGTGAAATCAATGTGCTGTCAGTAGTATATAGAAATGTCTCTAATGCCTTAACACCATCAGAGAATCTGTCGGGTTCTTCGCCTTAAGGGGGTGTTCCACTGGACCGACGGTAGCCGATTCCGTAGTCAGACAATCGCCGATCATTATCGGATGCCCTAGAATCTCTCAAATCTGTGAAAATGGTCATTTTTAAACTATTGTTATCAGAACTAAATAAATTACAATACGTAAGCTTCCTCTTACAGGCCCAGGAACAATTGATCGGGTGAGAAATCGGCCTGGTGGAGCACATCCTTTATCTAAATATTGACAACTAAATGTATCACTTATGGCTTGAGTTGGAAAAATAGACATCTTATCGGGATAACATGATAGAACTTTTATCAAGGAAAAAAAAGAATATCACAATTGATCGGGAGGAGTTTCAAACAATTCATTGCATTTACAAAGTAAGATTTATTTGTACTTTAGTGTTTCAATTTAACCTTTATTTTACTGAGTGGGTTGGCATACATATGATCGCGGCCTTCCACCTTCTCATTTTAAACACACGCATAGTATATCCATTAATTAAAGCATATCGGACAATCTGGTGTGAGAATTAAGACCCATGTTATTCTCTTGATGATTGAATCGGATGAGCTCAAAGTGTTGTAGAGCACATATTTAACTTGAAAATGAGGGGTCACCATCTAGTTTAGGTCTTTAAAACTAAAGGTCACCGTCCTTGTTTTCGAAAAAAATTGAAGAAAACCATATATTTCAGTAGATTTCCTATATAAATTAAGTAAAAGAATCGAGAATTTTCCGCATGACACTTCTTTGTTCTATTGCGTACAAGATTGGGACTAGGGTGCGGGGTAAGACATTTCAGAAATTCTGCGTACATACTTTATGGATGAGCCATACTGACATATATATGATCATAGACATTGGATGAGGGTAGTAAACTATTACATCAACATATAGAAATTAATAGATATTGACAGGGGGACTTTCTCACGCTCTCCTCCTACATGTATCCATTTTGTATGGGCATTGTCCTTCATACGGGCACTTTATCTTAGCCTGGTATAAACGTCCTATCGTAAAACTGGATGAGTTTTAATCTTGGCCACCGTATACCACGACTGGAGTCTGGCATAGTGACTTCACGAGGTGAAGCCGAGTGAAGTCCGGAGCCAAAACTCCAGGAGTGGAATGCGGTGGCCACGATTAAAACGAATCAGGTTTTGATTTTATCCTACCCCGTCTCCTCGATTTTGGAATATTGCGTGATAATAATTCTGTATGCCACTAGTGGAAACTCAATGTTATGCCTATGGGATTTTATATTAGGGGTAGGATAAATAGGCTTAACATCAGGAACTCATACTCAACAGGCATGCGAGTATGGTAACTCATACTCACTTGGCGATAGAGAGATAAATTTGTCCGGGCTAAGATAAAATCAGAAACATATTCGTGTTTAGTCTGAGTCCCAGTTCGCCATTTTGTTTGGAATGCTTCAGAATATTCGCCTCGTTTTATTAATTTTTTTTGTTCAAAAATCTTTTATTGGATCATAAGGTTTCACATCATTCTTATGTCGAAAATCCGAATAACAGTCATGCCAATAAAAGAATTACCACATATGTCCTCTCAGCTGCGGCTTGTTCCTACACTGGTTTTCAGTGAATATCCACGCATAAAGTTATACAAGAATGCGATTAGAGTGATAAACATCCGCTGCCTCCACCTACATGGCGATTTTCGGTACTTCATACTTCATATGGAGGGAAACAATAGGGTTTTGGACAGTTTTTTAAATCCTTGATAAGTCTCGTTATTTCTAACTATAGGAGGTAAAGAATTCCATAGAGTATCACCAGTGTATTCAACACTTTTAAGATACTATCGTAAAACTGGATGAGTTTTGATATTGGCTCCCGTATTCGACGACTGGAGTCGAATACGGGAGCCAATATCAGGTTTTGATTTTATCCTACCCCCCACTGAATGTAAAAATTATTAAATTAAACTCTAACAAGTATGCATGAGTTTGTGCAGATGCCGATATTGCGTCACTGTCACTGTCCTAACAATAACAAACACACGTGAGTCGCGTAGTAGGGCCCCACGAAACTGATGGAACTACTTTCGCAGATGCTGGGGTGCTGCTCTATGATTGGTCCATATTTTACTCATGTGATTAAAATACTGTAATACACTAGTGGGTTACGAAACTCCGTATCCAGTTCATAGTTGAATACGGATTCACAATGTTAACCCTATGGGCTTTTATATTAGGGGTAGGATATATTTGAATATTAGGTTGAGACATCTTCAATACTGGGGCAATATACATTCTGGTGTTACTCCTTCTGACATCAAGGTATCTTTTATCCCTAGACCTAAGATACATAAAATTGCTTAGGTGTGGTTCTCGCCTATCGGAAAGATATGACGAACTCGTCCATTTATATAAATCATGTATCCTAGTATAATAATTGCAGTATAATATAATTTTCAAACATTGATTTTGGGCTTGCTGGATTTATCTAACCATTGCTTAGATGCATTGTAATAGAGCAAGTCCCCATAATCAAAGTATGGTAGTATATAACATTTAAAGATTCTTAGGGCAGTGTCTTTATCAAGGAAGGGTCTAAGTTTTCCAATATGGTATATACGATGGCCGACCTTCTTTAATAGATCTTTGATAAGAAGTTCATAATTCAGCCTCGTTCATATTCCTACACTCTCCAAACTGGATGGCGAACGGAGACACAGACCAAACACTCATCAGTTTCTTTCTTAATCCCACTCGTGATCTATATTTTTGGTTGATAAATTTCATCTCCATGATAGATTTTGATATACATTTTCGTTTCTCCATGGTCGGATGATTCAGATGTGATCGTTATGAAGCCTCACGGGCAGTGCAAGTGTTGGGAGTTCCAAAAATCGTCAAATATCCTGGTTCAGCAGCACTAGAAATTAACAAACAGCACAAGATAAAGAAGTGCAGCCTGTGTGGAGTATGGGAGGTGTACATGCGTACATATCATACACAGTGACCCCGCATTCAATTCCAACTCCCACTTCGTTTATCAATGTTCTCACAGCAACTATGAGCGAGAAAACACACGCCTTTACACCATAATTACTTGCCGCAATATCAATCGTCTACAAGAAAACAATCGGAAAATGTCCCCATAACTCATATTTCACACCTGAAAACCCCACCTCACTCTTTCCTTCCCCCCATGTTTCAGATGCATTTAGACTATTATCATCATGATTGTTAATGTTATTATTATTATTTAGTTTATCATATGGCCGCTGCTGTCGCTGCTTTTGATTTCCTCACGCCGAGACGCCCGCATGGGGGCGCGCGTGTCTAGATCCGGCAAAGATATAGTCCCCCATGTATTACTACGCCTTTGTGCGGAGCGATAGGGTGGGTGAAAGGCTAATGGTTTATTGCGGCGTGAAGTCCACAATCAGTTCCGAAGCCCACCTGGTGTAAATGGTATTTCATGCTTATTCTCAAGGTGTCAGGAGATGTAAGGCATGCATTCAGCTCCTAATGATTGATATGTATTAGATGGAGTCTTTGGCTAGTCGCAGAGCTAAGGGAAGTGTGTGATGCTGCTGGCTTTTGTGAAGACAATTCTCCCTCTCCCATACCTCATTTACCATGTTGTATCGCCATGATTATCTTGTAGTGTTAATTTCTGTCACTTGTCAAACTAACCCGACCCTAGAAATTATTAATCACCAATTCTCAACCTATCCCGTCATAGAAATGATGAATTAAGGTCTGGACTTCCTATCTGTATGCTCCCCATCTACACCCCCCTCAGGGTAATCGGTAAACGTTTATCATCCCTGGGGGTCGTTGCTCCTGTTTTTGAGGTATCGTTGGCGTTAATCGGATCGCAATTTTATTTTTACGATTACTTTAACGATCCGACAGGATAAGCGTTTCTCCCCTAATATCGGATCGTTTCCCTATATGTATTACACAAGGCATCGCCCATTTTTGTCCAATGTGATAATTGGATAAGGATGTTTCTACACGTTTATTTCTTATACCAATGAAATAACGGAAAAAGAAAAAATTAAAACAAATGTCTAAATGGCACAAAGTCGTTAGATGGGACAGATTGGAAAGACACATGTAAATTAGACATATCGAGATTTTTTATATTATCTCACCGCCGGTATATTCCCCGTAGACTTAACATTTGAAACTTGTATCCAACGCCCATTGAGTATTCAGAAAAAAATTCTCAATGGGGGATTATGTCACAAATGCTAGTCCATTAGTCAATGTGAGATAAATTCAGGAACTTATTCAAATTTATGGTCAGAGCTTGATCCCATCTCGTCTGACTCGCTTCCTAATTCACCCGATTATTACGCGATTCAAACTCGATGGGATACGAGATCTGACCCTAAACTTTCATAGGTTTCCTCTATAATGAATGAGGCTAAGCTCATTCTAAAAAAAACAAACAAGGATTGTGACAACAACAATCTAATGGTCATGAGGTACTTGGATATCTTGTAAGAGTGACTTGAGGCTGGGAGGAGGAGAACGGAAATCAGCACACCACCTTCCTATCAGAGAAGTCCCTCTGCCGATAACACTCGAGTGTAACAACAAATCGTTACTTTAGTTTAGCCATAGGAATAACATTAAAAGATTATACTCAACGTTCACTCACGTAAAGCGCCAATGCTATGCCATGGCAAAGTGATGCAAGATGATGTCATATTCGGCTGGCCAATCAGCGGCCAGGATTTGAGAAAGTTAGTAGGCCAGCCAACAACACAGAGATTTATACCTTCCTAACTGGATTTGGCACCCAATCACTGTTTTGCCTATGCCAAGTAAGGTAATGGAGAAAGTATTCCATTGAAGATTATACAAATTTGCAGACCGTTGTGAGATGCTCTATGACAAACAACACGCCTTCAGCCTGAACTGAGGAACTGTTGATGCCCTTTATAAATTCACAGAGGACTTAGATAAAGCAAAGGACAAGGCACGACTCACGGCTAGTTCTTTTGTTGACATGCGTAAAGCCTTTGACTGTGTTCCTCTCGACTCACTACTGCTCAAGTTGAAACATGTATTCCGGTTATTGAAAGGATACCTGGACTGGATCGCTAACTATCTGCTAGATAGATGCCAGGTGATAAACGTAAACGGAACGATATCCAGGGAGGTCAGGGTTGACTTTGGCGTACCCCAGGGGTCAGTGCTTGGCCCTCTCCTATTCATCCTATTTGTGAATGATATGTGTATTGGAACCGATAACTGTGTTAGTATCCAGGATGCAGATGATCTGGTCGTATATAACTCTAGGGTCAGTGAGAACATAGCCGCTGACAAGTTACAAACTGCTGTGTATAGCATTAGCCTTTGGTGTGCTGAAAACAGCATGATACTGATTGTGAAAAAAAGACCTGCTGGTATGGAATCAGACCAACACTCAATAGATTGAACCAAATGCAAATAACTTGTAATAACAAATGGTTACCTCACTGCAGTGTGTCAGTATCTTGGTGTTAACTTAGATTCCGCTCTAACCCTGAACAATGCGGAATGTGAGGAAAAACACCAATTCTAATCAAATTGGCTAAGCTTCGTAACAAGGTTTCAACAAGTGTAGCTAGTGTAATAATGGTTAGTAATAAAAGTTGTTCAAACCCCCAAAAAATTGTGTAAGCAATTTGAATTATTCTGATATTGTGATTCTATTTTATGTTCCTGAAAGGGGTGAGGTGAATCCAGAACTGCACTCGAATTGTAGATTAATGAATATTCCACTTGTTTGGATGCGCCGTAATCGTCACTCTGCATCGGCTGAATATGTCATTAATGCTCGAATTAAAAAACCCTACCCACATTTCATTCAATTTTCTTTTTAACTAGTCACTATCTAATCATCCTTTTATCACGTAGCTACAGTTACGCTGTTACCTACAGACGTTACTGTGCGGATTCGGCCCAGCCCTGATGGTCGACAACAAACGACTCAATTTGATATCTCTTGATTTATCTCATTTTATGTTACAAATTAATATTCTGAGACCTACAATACTAAGATTAAAAGTAGGTAGGCATAAATGGGGTAACACCTGTTACACTAGAAACGCCATTGAATATGAAAAAAAACCTTTTTCTGTAGTCGGATTTTCTCGAGTTACATAATGCATTGTTCTCAATATAGAACATTTCCAATCACCTTGGATAATATAACAATATCAATGATAACCTCCAAGATCCTTAGAGAAAAATAAAAATGACAACTCAAAACCATTCCATTCGTAAATGTATTACATAACACTTAGAGAAAAATACCAGATCAAGAAAAGCATACACTGTGAAAATTGTTAATAATGGCTATTCTTTTTGTAAAAAGATATCTTTATTTTTCCTTTTTGTACATTTCCACCTCATTAGTATTCAGCATCAGTACCTTCGTATTTCTAAACAGTAATATGACGTTCAATACTCTCTGGTCAGTCCTATTGGCCAGTTTTGTTGCCCCAGTTTTTTCATGGGATCCGTACCCCCATGGTAGCCTTTCCCTACAGTTCGAGGAATCCCAGGAATGATCCTAGTCCTCTCCATGTCTACCTTTTACAATTTTCCTCCTTTTGTCCACCATCGGACGCGGCCAACGTTGGTCTTTCCGAATTCTGAATTTTTCCGCCGACGAATTGTTATATTTCTTGAAAAATTGAAAAATTATTTACTTCCTGAATTGTGAGAAGAGAAACAAACATTACATACAGACATACTTTATTGAACTTATACTCCTGACTGTAAATGAAAACACAGGGATCGATACTGCATTAGCGCTATCTGATCGCTGTCACGGGGAGTAACAGGGGGCGGTGTCTGTGGGTGTGTGGTGTAGACACGACAGAACTCGCTGAGATGTATGCGGGGGTATTCACGCCCGTCCCTAATTAACAACTATATCAGGGATTACTCCTCATCCATGGCCGACCATCTGACGAACGCTGACCGGCGTGACCGACCGGAAACGTCAGCCCCGAGCATGCGCGGTGACAGCACGGAGACTAGACGTGCCACCGGACCCGCGAGCTTTCACTTTCATCAAGGTGCACGAGTGATGATTTTAAAACTTAGCATTCACCGAGTTTACAATGGTATTCTAGGTAAATATAATGTGAAAACTGACACGCCATACGACAGAAATACACGATGTGATTATTGATGAGATATATTCCAATGCCGAAGGCAGAGGGAGATATCTGAATGATAATCTTACCAAGTATTTCATGTACGAAGATAATAAGCCCGTTTTTTATATTATCATATACCTAAAAAATTGCAAAATTGTACCTGGTCGTGTGATGTCATACCCCATACGTCTCAGTGTGACGTACGACTACAAATACGTCATGAGTGGCAGCGGGCAGTATTTATATGTAGATGATACGTCCATGCGAATATATTATAATGATATGTAGATAATACAAAACATGAACATGATAATAAGTTGATTTAGTAAGGTGGCTCAGACACTAATGGTAGATCACATATCTTTTTAGTTGACGCTACGCAATACGCGATACTGTGCTACGCAATAACTACGCGTCAACTAGGCGGAAAATACGACCACGCAGATCAAAATTATGGTAATGGTAAGGACGTTTGCTTATCATCATATACCTGAAATCTAAAAAAAAAAAAGCCATTTTAATGACTCACTATGTCACAGTCAGAGCGGGCACGAACAATATTATTACTACACCCCTTGCAGCGGGCAGTATTTGATAGACATTCGTTCACAGGTACATGGTAATATATAGAGTCATAGTTCATGTGACTGAATGGGATCTGTTCAGAGATATTTTTATCAGAAATATTAACCGAGTTTAAAGAAAGAGGTGAGTTTTACTGACCAAAATATCGAGGAACAGATGGAATTCAGTCACACTCACTGTGTCTCTTTATTATTATATACCTAGAAATCGTTATTTAGGCCATTTTACAACTCACTAAATAGCAGAATGACAGTGGTCACGTGGTATGGTTGGGCGTATGAATATTATTTCGTCACTCGGAGACGATCAGAATTTGTCCTCATGGTCAGTAAAAGTAAGACATTCGCTCACAGGTATATAGTAATAGGGGGAAACTATGTTCTCATGAACAAAAAGTTCAAAGGAATAATTACTGCCCAAGGCGTCAGCCGCAGGCAGTAATTTTTCCAGTTCTCACCTCGTAACTTTTACTTTTGCTTACCTGTACTTGGTTTCCCTATTCCTATATATCTTCAAATATCGATAGAAATGGTTATTTCTTTACCTGTGACACCCCCAAGAAAGATAGCTACCCTTATCGAGTAACTGCAACAGCTATATTTTCGTCCCAGTGCTCTCTATATCACGTGGTCAGCCTGGGATGAAAACATCAGCCCGGGACGAAAACATCACCCTCACTACATGACTAACAATTACTGCACCCCCAGCAGCAGTATGTAACTATAGAGTGGTCGGAAATGGGTATATAGGAATAGAGGGAAACTATGTTCTGGTGAGCAAAAGTTCAAAGTTACAGTAATTTTTCCAAGCCTTACCGAGTAACTTTGACTTTTGCTTACCGGTACTTGGTTTCCCTATTCCTATATTCCTTCAAATATCGATAAAAATGCTTAATTCTTTACCTGAAACACTTCGGAAGCAAATGGCCACCCTTATCGAGTAACCACAACAGCTATTGTTTCGTCCCGCTGCTGTATTGTATCACGTGATCAAAGCGGGACGAAAACATGAGAGCGGGACGAAAACGTCAACCTCGACACATAACTTATTTTTAATGCACCCCCCAGCAGCGGTATGTAACTCTAGTTAGTTCAATAATGGGTATATAGGAATATTGAGTATATCCTTATTGTGAGTTGACGTTCTCACCTGGTTTTTAAGTGAGCCTTGAGCACGTCTACGTGGAGTGTCAATGCGCTCTACCTGGGCGCCTCCACGGCCACAGGTGTTGCAGATGGCGTGGTAACAGCTGGAGACACACATCCTCCACCTCCTATCTGCCTCATTGGTGTCACCCAATTTACATCCCCAGCTTATTCCTGAGCGATTTTTTACCCGGTCCCAACACAACACAGAGCATGTAGGTTAACAGAAAGTGGATGGTGGTCGGGTCGCCCCACCACACCACACACGGAACTCGCGTCGTTTTCCCTCATCAGGGTGGTATTACTTCATGTGGCTATTGTTTAAACGAGACACAAGTACCTCGACTTCTTACGGTCATAAATTAAGTACAATAACTGCTCTCACGGCGGTTACTGATCTGTACCCTGTGGACAAAGCTCACATGGCAAGGTCAAACTAAGGTCAAACTCACCCACTCAACTTTCACCTCTACGCTTGTCTCCGATGTAACTGCAGAAAAATATATTTTTAAAGTAATCACGAAACTGGTCTCGCGTATGTATTCTACAAAGCAATAAAACCCAGAATCAACGACCGTCCGTGTAGTCTATTGACTATATTTCTTTATATGGATTCTAAAGTAGCATCATTGGTTTTTAATGAATTAGAATTTGCCAGGACATTTAATTAATCGAAGTAATAATGAATCTAGGATATTTATGCGGAAACAAAGTATTACCTAAAAGCATAGAGGAGAAATGATAAACTGAACAGAATACAGACAGGAGAAATGATATAGGGACAGGAGAAATGATATAGGGACAGGAGACATGATAGGGACAGGAGAAATGATAAAGTGGACAGAGAAATGATATAGGGACAGGAGAAATGATATAGTGGACAGGAGAAATGATATAGGGACAGGAGACATGATACAGAGACAGGAGAAATGATATAGGGACAGGAGACATGATATAGGGACAGGAGAAATGATATAGGGACAGGAGACATGATAGGGACAGGAGAAATGATAAAGTGGACAGAAGAAATGATATAGGGACAGGAGAAATGATATAGTGGACAGGAGAAATGATATAGGGACAGGAAAACTGATATAGGGACAGGAGAAATGATATAGGGTCAGGAGAAAGGATATAGGGACAGGAGAAATGGTATAGGGACAGTGAAAATGATATAGGGACAGGAGAAATGAGATAGAGACAGGAGAAATGATATAGGGACAGGAGAAATGATATAGGGACAGGAAAAATGATATATGGTCAGGATAAATGATATAGGGACAGGATAAATGATATAGGGACAGGAGAAATGATATAGGGACAGGAGAAATGATATAGGGACAGGAGACATGATATAGGGACAGGAGAAATGATAAAGGGGACAGGAGAAATGATATAGGGTCAGGAGAAATGATATAGGGACAGGAGAAATGATATAGAGACAGGAGAAATGATATAGGGACAGGAGAAATATACAGAGGATGTAAGAAAGAATAGAGACAGTGTAATGGAAACACTCAAGTATCCAGTCAGATTATAGTAGTATGGGAGTTGTTTGTTTTTCAATAGCTTCATATCAAGAGCTACATATTAATGCTGATGACACTAGAATACGACCTGACGGTATATTATAGGATCGATGTCTTTTCCATCAATTAAAACCTATAAGACACCAACCCGACGGCTGTGCCCGATTCTCCCTTTGCCCGACGGATCCGTAGGGTCGGTGAGAATCTGCGTCAATCGGGTCGATGTACGCACTTCACCGACCCGAAGCTCTTGTTATCTTTACTCCTAATCTTGTAGCATATGTCTGCTGAAGTCTTGTCAGATTGGCGTTCCAATATGTTCACACTTTCCACTGTAAACCGAGAAGCGATAACATCTCTTCCTCATCCACTACTAAATACTCTCATCTACACGTGTCTGATGAGCACGTGACACGGAGCCGACACGCGCGAACACCGGACGTGTTATCACGTGAAGTATGACATGAAGCAGATGATGTGGAAGTGACATGGAACGACCGTCGTATAATGTGCTATGGCGTGCAGGGCCGGGCGGGTGGTTTTCTTTTATTTGATGCCCCTCGTGAAACCAGGAGCGGAAACCTCATCAATGCACATGACGCGCGTTATCAGAACAATACAAACACTTTCCCCGTAAAAGGCATTTAGCATGTACATCCACTAATTGGTGTGTTTCTCTTGTCCCGAATATTCTCCTTGGAGATGGATTCAAACCATTTTAAAAAGTACTTCAATATTTCAAAAAGTATCATGGGAAATGGTACAGCCGCCATTTTCTATTGGCCGACGTAAACGGCCGACGAGGGTTCATCGTACGCATTCTTTCTACTGTATTTTCCGGGCATATCCAGATTTAATTGACATTCTTACATAATCCATGCCAAATTAATCTGTGAGCATTCTCGGCTTTATCATTTCCATTCACCGATCTCACGTCGGTATACCAAGAAAATCCATTGGTGATTCTCGACTGCAGATCGGTGCAAAACATCGGCCAGTGGAAACGGGACTTTAAATATGAGTTCCCCTAAAGGCCCGTTTCCATTGGTCAATTATTCTGCACCGATCTGCAGTCAGGAACCACTACTAGATCTTTGTAGGTCCACTGACGCCAGATCGGTGAACGGAAACGAGACCTGCAGAGAATGCTCACCGACTAATTTGGTATAGATTATGTTATAAGGACTCTAAAAAATCTCTGCGGTTTTCGTCGACCAATGAAAAAGAGGTTTAAAGTGTACCAGTGATGCCAACGACTGCACGTCGGTATCAAATAATCGGTGAGGGTGCAGTCTTTACAAGACCGAAAAAAACCCACAAAAACTTCAAGCAATGCGTGCGTCTGGAGGGGCCCACAAAAACCTTCAATAAGAACTTATGATTATGAGGTCTTTTTGTGGAGATATAACTCAAGTCAGATTTAACGAGATTTTATTGTAATTTGATGGCAATAATTTAATTAGTCACTCTCGAAAAAGTGGAGAAAATACCCGATGTGTTGCAAAGTACTTTCGAGAGATTTGACTTTTGTAAAGATACACCGATTTGTAGCTCTAGGATAAACCCTTTCGTGATTTTTCGTGAATACCTTTTTTTTAATTTATCAGCTGCCTTCATGTCACAAGGAACATCTGAAATGCGTATTTCTAGATCTGTGGTCATATTAAAGTATTCTAGAAAATAGATACAATTATTTATCCCCTATTTTTCCCCCGATTGTCAATCTGAAAACGACAATATCATCAAAGCCCTCGCCCCCCTCTGAGCTAAGTCTGAAAGGAAACCTTCTAAGTTTTTATCTCACCCCTGGTATCTTTTCACCATAGACTTGACATTGGGCACTTGTATCCAACGCCAATTGAGTATTTTCAAAAACCCAATGGGGGTTTATGTCACAAAGATCATTAGTCAATGTGAAGGGTGAGATAAATTCAGAAACATATTCATGTTTATGGTCAGAGCTCGATCCCATCTTGTTTGCGTAATTCACGCAGCATCACCTTGTGAATTATTACATGATTCAATCTCGATGGAATACGAGCTCTGACCCTAAACTTTCATAGGTTTTCCTCTATAAAGTTCAATACCCACCACAATGAGATATAACTGCCACAATAACTCCTCTTTATCTTCACCCCATCAAAACGCCATCGCTGTGAATACACGAGAATTCATGGGTTTTGAGACTCAGATAAAGGTCTGCAGCCTCCTGCTATGAGAGGTACTGTCACAAGAAGGTAACAAACCGCCTGCCCGCCCCTGTGGGCACACACAGAGAGGCTGAGGGTGTTGGGGTACATGTGGGGGCGCCATTCAAACCCAAACACCCCTAAACCTACTTACCCGAACAAAACAGCGTAACGATAACCCGATCACCCCATTCTTCACCCAGTGGACGCCCAGTGGCCGGCGGGCATGGCAGGCCATACCGTTATACTCAGCAGTCCGGTAAAAGGTAATCACCCAACCGTAACGTCCCCTCAGTGGCGCCCCCAGTGTCGTCAGAGAGAACTAATCTGACCTGCCACATCTTTTTCAGAACTGCCCCTGCCTGCAATATATTTTTTTTGTGGTGGAAGAAGATTCGGAATTACCCTTGCCTTCAATTTCTTTTTGTATGACCTGCATGCCAGCGGCCTGGGTGACGGGGCTCAGCCGTGTCGCTGTGTGTCCTGCTTATCTGTCATCCTCATGTCATAGATTGATCTCCCCTGGCATGACCCTGGCTGTCGCTACAACTGGACTCTAATTAATGTAATTATGAACAGACAGATGCGTGATAATGGACCGGTACATTGTTACTTATACCGGAGACACACCAAGCGAGTCAAGGCGGCGATCTCTGGAATCGCCAATACAAAATAACATATATCTGAGATATTTTTTCATAGTGATATCTCCCATCGATGATATAGCGTATCAGAAGCAATAATCAATGGAAATATTGAAAAATAGCTCACATACACGCCATTTTGTGTTGGCGATTCCAGAAATCGCTGCCTTTTTCGCTTGGTGTGTCTCCAGCTTGACCAGTCATTGTGTCGTCTTTATATTCCACTCTCCAGTCGGGTAAAGACTCTGCTTGGTTGTGATGGTGGCTGACTGTTACAGGAACAACACTTATTGTTTTAACTGACTGCTTTGTGCTGACAAGTGAAGATTATCCTGAAGATATACATGGATGACAGGCTACTCCCAGCATCTTGAAAACTACTTCATTTGGCTGATAAAGTGTTTCCTAATTCACTGAATACCTAGATAGAATTTATTATGAGTCTTCCTTAAATATACAGCTTTTATTGTGCGTCTCACATCGGATCTTGCCATTTGAAGGATTTTAAATCAATACCGAATAAATTGAACTGTAAAACTTTCAAATGGAGTTTCTTCTTGCAAATGAATCTATTCTGTTTCCAGAATACGAATCTTCAATTTCTATATTAGTTTGATCAAGGAACAACAGCAGAGATGTTAAACCTGGTTTTGTCGTAAACTTTCCTGATAGTCATTATATCTTTTTATACGACCGTATCTGTATTATTTTAGTAAAACATCGTATATCTATGCCTTTGTGAAGTTTTTTTGTGTCTGGAAAACAGTTGTGGAAACATTAGATTCTCCTTCCTTTTATTTTATTTCTAGTGAATATTTTAGATGTGGACGCACAAGTCATAACTCTACGACTAGATGATTTCAAAGTCACGGGTCCTTCATCGGACATTTAAATAGAAATGCTACATAGCAAACCAATATATGATATCATAAAACTAGTTTGCGGAGGATTCTGTTATTTTTACGATACAGACTCTTTAGGTATCAGTAGCTATATTAAAGAACAATGAATAATTATTTTCTAAATAAAACAAACTATAAATTTGCGATTACCAAACCCTGTAATTCATGTTGGATAATATTTATAAGAGCGTGAATTATAAACTATTCATCATATTATTCAAAACATTTGGCAAAACTATATTGGAAGAATGAACCATACACATAAATCAGTTGTCTTTATAAAATGGCTTTATATTCTTAAATCGAAGAATAAATTACACAGTCTTTATATACATTGAACACATTGTGGAGGAGTATGTACAGATGCATGGTGATGTGATGAACACTCAGGTCTGGGAGAATATTAAATCAATAAACATGTACAAGTACAAGTAGAGATCTCTGGAACTATGAAATCACGATACATGTTCAAATATAGATGATATCCGCATTTAAGACACTTCTGGTAACCATACAAATAGTAAATACATTATGAATGATTTATCATTATGAAAAGTACATGTATATTATTGTATTCTTGGACATGTCATGTGAATTGCAGCGCTAGTGAAAGAGTCATAGAAGATAATACCGCATTTCGCTGGGAATCACATTAAACTAGAATTAGCCTAAAATGAGATAAACCCACATGTATGCGGAGATAATGGTAAATGTTGAGGCACTGTGGTAATGGTTATGATGTGGTGAATGACATAAATACTCATAATGATTGAAAGATTCAATCGATGATGTGTTATGCTTGTATCATAGGAATGGTAAGACTAGGCGGTTCATGATAGAATACACATACAAAAACGAGCATGAAAACCTGATCAAATAGCCTCTTGTAAAGTAGTCAATATTGTGATGTGAGCCATCGTTATAAGTTATATTTACAAAAATACTGTCCTATAAAGGTGCATTATTCTCAACAATGTCCCTCATATGGAATAATGTGTCTATAAAGGCATTGAATTGTAAGTTGTTGTGTTGGCATGGCTTACATCAAACTGCACAATTGATGCATGATTGATCAGGAACAGTTTGTTTGGTTTTCCTATCAGTTCATCATACTCACAATGCAGACGGCAATTGTCTTCTGTTGCCATGGCCAACGGATGCTTATCAAAGCAGACGACATTTTCCCCCCCAAACTTTCTGTTCATGACTTTGCTTTTGCTGTTGAGAACAGATGACATTGCCGCGTTGAAATACAAGGCATTTTTGTCCTCTTGAAATGTTCTGCTCTTGGCCTTATGAAAGCAGACGACAATTTCACTAAAACGTCCTGTTCAAGGCCCGCCTGTTTTGCGCCACGAGGTCATGGCCTCGTCGAAGTCGGCGCCGTCCTTGGTGAGGACGTCCGACATGAACTGGATGTACGTCATCGCCAGTTTCAGCGTCTCGATCCGGGACAGCTTCTTCTCGTAGGAGAACGTCGGAACGCGCTCCCGGAGCCCCTCGAACGCGTCGTTCAGCGTGCACATGCGCCGTCGCTCCCGGATGTTAGCCGCCGAACGCTGATCCTTGTTGATGACGCGTTTCCGCTTGGGTTTCCCGTTCACTCCCAGGGTGCGCTGCGTGCCTCTTCCGGGGACGCTGTAAGGGTTGTTCCGGGGATCGAACTGGTAGCGATAATTGGGGAAACTGGGAGCTTGGAATTTACCGTCAATATTCATGTTCCGGGCCGCCGCTGGTTGCTGAATGTGTTGGTTGTAATGTGGATGTTGGAACTGCTGCTGTTGATAAAGGTGTTGTTGATGTTGTTGTTGTTGTTGTTGTTGATGGTGGTACAGGGAGGGGTCGGAGAACACACCAAACTCATCCTGTGACGAACTACAACTATCACCGCTATAGAACGCCACCGGAAGTGTGTTTGTATAACCACATCCGGTCTGCGAGGCATCGTCGGCGATCGATGATCCCGTGGGCGACACTCCGGTCATCGCCGCCATGTTGGACGCCATGAAACCCGGCGTCTGCAGCGACGCGAACGACAGCGGAGACTCACTTCCGCTGCCACTTCCGGCGGGACTGGCCTCGTTCTGGTAGTATCCGCTGAGTGTGGTGGTGTCGTCGTCCCACGTGTCGGCGGAGAGCAGGTCTAGGTGCGCGCCGACACTCTCAAACTGACCGTTAGTGTAGGGGGCGGCGGGCGGGGGCGGGGTGCTCCCGAGGGGGCTGTCGGCAGGTGGTGCCGCCTGGCGGAGGGCGGAGAAGTCAGTGAGGGCGGCCATGGCCGTCTCCATTGATGATAACAATACGGGGAGGTCTGAAAGGACCCCGCTCCACGGTTATTATGCAGATAGACACAACTGTCACTTACTGCGGAGTGTGTCCTGTGTCAGGCCAACAGGAATAAACATTGAGAGATGTTGTAGAAACCGTCCAGGAGTGTGAAGTCAACTGGAAACGTGTCTCCGTCTCCGCAAGTCTCAGGTGGAAGCTCAAGTCCTTATTCTCTGGTAATACTAGAGAGTCCGTTGAATTGTATCCTCCAATTACAATATTATTGTACGTGCACTTGCTTCGGGTGTATATATATAGTAAAATATCACTGTATGTGTGAGTGTGTAAAGTCCGAGGATGCTGTGCAGGCTGCGGTACCCGTTCACGTGTGTGCTACATACACTGCAGGGTGGTTACGGGGTGCTACAGGTGAAGAGTAGATGAAGATGCGACGACCACGACACACCTGAGGGATCTGTCTCCACCCCCGCTCCCCCTCCGTTATATACCCGCGCTCTGACCACCGGAGCGTAGCCCCGCACGCGCCCGCCACGCGCCGCCGTCACGGCACGCCGCCGGGCGGGGGCGGGGCCTGCGCCTGTCACTCAGCGCGCGGCGGGCTGTGATTGGGCGGCGGCGTGCGGGCGGCGGCGGTCGGGGCGGGCGGGCAGGTGGCGGGCTGACAGCACGGGGAAGGCCGCCTGCTCCTGTCTTCTCGTTCTCTGTCACGGTAATTGCTGTCACGGTCTTTCAGGTGCCCGCACATCGTTCTGCTGGATGTCTCAGAGCGGAGATGTGGGGAGAAGGTGGGCATGAAAGGCATATAACGACTTCATGGAGGCACTATACAGAAAATAAATAAACAGTCCAACGTCAGATTGAGGAAATGCCGTACTAGTTCACGGAAGGAGGTAGAACATACAAGGCTAAGGTTACAAGAAACAGAAAGAATGCGATGAGGGTGATAATCATTTTGTGTTCAAATTTCTTGGAAATCCCATATGTTTTAGAAAATAACAACAACAAACAAACCCAAAACACAAGCAGGTGATTTAAGGTACCAAACAACGATATAAATATGGCTTTCATGGTATAATTGTGTTGAAAAAGGTTCTACAACCAATGAAAAAAAGTAAATGATTTTTGGTATGCTTGTAGCTATAGATGAAATAATAAATGCTTGAAAAAAAAAGTTCGACAATTTTTCTGTTAAAGAAAAATAAGTACTTGTCATCGGTTCAGAAAAAATCTTTTACCTTTAGGCCTTTCAGGTGCGTTGTGGAAACAATTTTTTATTTATTTTTTAAAATAATTTTTTTATCGATTTCTTTCTTGGGTCTCAAGATTACAAGTTCACTTAGTTTACAATTGTCAAAATTTCAGATACATGACCCGCAAAATGGGCAACTGCCTCAGTTGGCACACAACTGGTTTTCATGGCTCTGCCTTTAACCCGTATAAATAGGCCTACCCTTTAGATAGAAATATTGCAATCGTTTATAATTGACGAAAATAACGTTCAAATAAGCATAACCATATTGAAGTAATGGTTCCATTAAGATTAAAACATTAGCTTTACGGGAACGTCAGCCTAACCGGGGTATCTTTTAGGTGATTTGAATTATTAATTGTAATGAAAGTGTCCTTTTAACCACGTGCATCTTTTTGTCATTGCCTAATAACCGGGAATCTAACACTACTCCTAACATACATTGATTCACAATTTCTTTTCGAATTCACGATTTGAATGATCAGACTTTAAATACGGGATTAGAAAATACTTTTTTTTATATCTAATAACAGGAAAAGTTCTCATCATTTGTACCTATTCCTCCACTCAAGGAAACGTGGAACTTGTACCTTGAAAATATCTTGTTTCTAATATAACATATTCTATCCACCCATATATAACTACAATTGTTTGCTTTGTGGGTTTAAACATTTTTATCGTAAAGGGAGAAACAATGCTTTATCATATATATCCTTTATGCTAAAATTGCGCTAGAATAGAAAAATGAAAAAAAAAAAGATGTTGGAATTCGTCCAACTGGCCAGTAAATGTGAGACATTTGTGCAGAGGTGTACAATAATACGTCTTATTATACACCTGTATGTACACCGTCTTATATGCTTACTGACGTATGCTTCATACAACGTAAAATCATGTACGGCCTACTGTGCCGTACACTGTTATACGGCACAGTTTGGCATACCCGGAATACTCTTCGATTGGATGTATTAACGGTGATTTCTTATTAATTCTTAACATTGAAGGTGTATAAGGTCCGGCGTCCACCTACGATGATATAGCTCCGATATGGTCTACGATGCACCTCCCGATAAAAAATCAAAATCGCGTCGGAAAACAGACCTGGCGTTTTTATCTGGAAATAATACTCATTCCTGGACTCGTAAATGAGTATTTAACGCTCCGGGAGTTCGTATCTTTTTTTCCTGTCCAATGTCCAGACAGATTTCCTAATTTGCTACTTCAGGTTTGGGATCTTCTTCTGTTCTAATACAGCTGAAGCCGGATACATCCGCATCGTGGTACTCCAGTAGACGGTTATTTTAATTCCAGCGCTGTTCACCGGTTTGGGTTTCCTCTGCATTTAGCTGCTTACCTTTATAGAGTGGGGAGGTTGGATATTTGTTAATGATAACCATTTTTATTCTGACTTTAATCTGTCTAACGCCCCATAGGTCTCGTGTTAAATTATCATATATAACATAAATATTATTTGGGTTTTTGATCCACCATCTCATCATTATTAACAGTTGCAGACTTCGCCTCTGGCACAAAAATCTCCTTATAAAACACTGAGTTGCGTTTCAAGCTTAAATCAGATATGAATAATCAATCTGCTTAAAACTGTGTTTGAAGAGCGCCTCTGTCTTTCTAACGATTTCTGATATCTATTTTAGAATTTTCGAGCTTCGTTGCCCAGATGCACCTTAAATGAAGTTATTTATCTGGCAGTAATTGAGAGGAGTGTCAAGTGTATGAATGAACCTCCATGGTATGTGAATCAATCACAACTATATGTGTGAATGACATCTCATTGACAGACAAAAACATAATTATTGGCTTAGTTAGGCTTCTAGACTGGATTTGAATGCCGGGCACAATGATTCTGTGTATTACGTGATTAGCCTTATAATAGCACTTGGAATATTCCCCTATAGGATATAGAAGTGCCCCAAATATCGTTGAAATAACCCGTAATACGCAGAAATCAGCAGGACAAGTTCAGAGATTACATCAACGAAAACTTGAAAATCATTTTGATCAATGACGGTTCTTCTTGAGCGAAATATAAAGGAGAAACAAAAGATTATTGTATGTTTGTTCCCCGCGGAGAATATTGCTAAATCAATTATCTCTAAAAAGAAAGGTCGCACTACAATGTTCCCGTTTTAATATCGGCAACAAAACAAAGTATCGTTGGCCGATTTCACACCCGCCGATTTTAATCTCACAACAAAGCCTGTGTCTGAAGAGTGCCCCGACACCGGGCTAAACACCGGTGCCTCGCACGCACCCATTCATGGCGGGAAACCTTTTTTTCGGATCAATCTTTAATTAATGGCCGTCAAAAGTCGTCTGCGCCAGCGTCTCAATATGGAGCCGCCGTGACGTCACCAACAAGGTCAGTGGTTGATGATTATCCCGTCAGGGGGCGGCTTTTGTTGCCTCGCGCGGGTCGGGAACGCGGGTCTGTGGGCGCGAGGCAATAAGTAATACGGGAGGCGGCCGCGCGTGGCGCTGGTGGGCGTGGCCTGCGCTTGTTCTGGGCGTGTTGGGGGTGTGGCGACGTGAGGGTTTTAATGGAGGGTTCCGCTGCCTGCCGCATGAGGTCGCTGACAGCGGTGCGACGCGTGAGCGGTTCTTTAGAGCGGGGGACTGTGATCATGTCGTCAGACTGTCTGCACTACGGTATCTGTGACGGGTTGGACGGCAGACGACCTTCAGCCACCCACTGCCGCGTCGCCGTGTCAAGGTCACCTGCAGGGCGATTATTCACCACACTCTACACGTAAAAAAACGATGGTTCTCTCTCCCCGCATATTTTTATAACACATCTAAACTTTCTAGAAAAAACTGTTATATCTGATTTAATCCCTCCCCCAGCCTCTTCAAGAATAGCACAATGAAAAAATAAAGATAAAATAACTCCCCCAAAACACACAATTTTTTTTCCAGATGTTTGACTTTTTAAATGTATAGTGACAGTTGTTGCTATTGAAACCTTCATATAAAAAAAGAAGGAAACGATTTTAATTGTTCATAAAGCATCTCTTTTCGCTGCCTTCTGCACCTCAACTGGATTGTCGTATAGTTGTTGTATGCGAACGCCCTCAGATATGTCAGTATGATTGCCAAACCTTAAGCTCGAGTCGTCAGGGGTTACTGATATGCCATTTATTTGATCGCTATGTAACTTCACTCACGAAAGTTCAACGCCATCAAACTCATGGCATATTACAAAACCCTGACGACTCTAATTGATGTTTCTATATTATTATCGCCCAAAATAAGGCGTCATAGGCTTAACATTCATTGACTTAC
Source organism: Alentia gelatinosa (assembly GCA_950022655.1). Taxonomy (NCBI): domain Eukaryota; kingdom Metazoa; phylum Annelida; class Polychaeta; order Phyllodocida; family Polynoidae; genus Alentia; species Alentia gelatinosa. The sequence continues at coordinate 55,818,552 of OX465588.1, forward strand.
TGATTGCATTCGATGTGGCATGGCATAAACTGTTTTTATGCAACTATTTATTCGATGTAAAATCGTGGAGACCGGGTAGGAAAAATACACAATATAGACTTGTTTCAGATAGAAGCGGCCGTATGCTCCAAGTAGTTGGCGCGTAGTAATAACCGAGCGTATGCGTGCGAGGATATCGTGTAGGGTCAACTCTGAGGAGTCATATACAGCCACTCTTATCTGAAACCAGTAGATACACACTCCCTATGTGTTTTCTATGGGCACTTTGTATAAGGTGGATATACACACAATATTGACTGGTTTCAGATACAAGCGGCCGTATGCTCCTCGGAGTTGACGCGTAGTAATATCCGAGCATATGCGAGGATGTTGTACAGAGTCAACTCCGAGGAGCATACGGCCGCTTTTATCTGAAACCAGTCTATATTGTATTCATTATCCACCTTTTCTGGACAAGTGGCATGTCGATATCAGTTCGTTTTAGTTATGCACTATTTTTCCATACGCACTATTTTTTCGTATGCGCCACCCGGAGCATACAACATATCTGTATGCGCCGGGTATGTCCATACAAACTCCCTATGTGTTTTCTATGGACACTTTGTATTAGGTGGATAATAAATATCTGTATGCTCCGGGTATGTCCATACACACCCCCTATGTGTTTTCTATGGACACTTTGTATTAGATGGATAATAAATATCTGTATGCTCTGGGTATGGTGATACACGCTCCCTATGTGTTTTCTATGGACACTTTGTATTAGGTGGATATATCTGTATGCTCCGGGTATGGTGATACACAGTCCATATGTGTTTTCTATGGACACTTTGTATTAGGTGGATAATAGATCCAAATAGACTCTCACCTCGGGCCGTTCTACTCAGTATTTAGGGAAGTGCCCAGAAGCCCAGTGTCCCTGTCCCTGTGCCTCAGGGGTGTTGGGGGCGGGGGGCAGTTAGGAGGGCCACAATGTCGGGTGGGCGGCCACGAGGGGGCAGTGGTGTGTCGTACGGGAAACGCCGCTTGTAATCTACCGTTCACTCTCCCCACACAGGTGTCGATCACCCCTCTCCCCCATACTCACCTAATATCGCCCATAGCTTCCTCAAGAGGCTCCCCCTGGCGAGGAGGAGCCGCAGCGCCGCGGGCACCTTTCTTCCGCTAAACACGTGTCAACTCTCGCGCCGGAGGTGAGAGATCACGAGAGATCGCGAGAGTCAGCGGACTTTGAAGTCACGTGACCATTGATGGGTCTTGAGTAGGCTCGACGCGCGGGGGTCCCAAGTGGGCCACAAAGGAGCGCGAGGCTGACGTAATGTGCGACCGTTTGGGGGTTTACGTACGTAACATATTATTATTGCGTAGGTATGGATTAATAAAGATATTCAGGTATCTCTCTTTGTAGTCGGTGTCTGTGGCGGGGTGTAAAAATATATACCGCGAGCGGATTTTCTAATTTAGGGTTTGTAAGTGTAATCAGAGACTCTTTCACTGTTCCTATCCAAGATACTTTGGGATAAATCTATTCAGTTACTTTTTTTTTTATAAATGACTGATTTCATGTAAAAGTTTGAGATATTAATATCTGTTTATTTGTTTATAGGCATGCATATATATGTACATGTATATTTATGTAAATAGCACACCAAACTTCCTAACGTTTTTAGGTATCAGCCTATGACCTCGATACATGTATATATGAGACAATACACCCATATGTACAGACAGAAAGGGTCGACCAGTATAAAGACTAAAATATCCATACATTAAATCATGTCAAATAGAAACAATATCCTCTCCTATCTCGCGTACCACTGTAAAGGTAGACATTCTAGACATTCGTCTTTTCATGAAATATAAACAGGATATTATGATTAGAAGCATTGTGTTTTAGACCCTTTAAATCATTTCGTAGATCGCCTATTTGGACCTTGTCTCAGTGAGTTTTTCGGCGACAGCAGAACGGGGATGAGTGGAAAGATTAATTCAGGAACAGCAAAGAGCTCTTCTTTGCCTGTGAATCTCCCTGGACACTATTAAACCCTTTCATTGCAGCGCGATACGCCAAGACATCATTGATATTTATACAAACATACTCGTTATCATTTCACAGAACATGTGTACAAATAAAAGAAGTCATAGAAGTTAAACACCATCAGGTGTGAAGGATGTAATCTGAATGAATAAATCCAAGACTTTGTCCCGTTACCAGCTTTATCACTGATGTTACTGCAATGATGGCTTGCTGCAGACATCTAGATATTGATCATAACAAGGGGACGCCCCTCACAGTTTTTTTTTTTTTTGTTGTTGGGTCTGATTCGTTAGACCAGTGACTCCGATCTTCCATCATCACTTATGACAGTTTGTATGCTAAATTCATTTTCATCTATATAGTACTTTCGTCACATTTTCAACTAGAATGGATAACAAGTGGTGTAGAAAACATGTTCCAATTTTGGAAAATAGTGCACAATAGTATAACGATGTTGTAATAGGTAATTATTATGAAATAACATGTTACTAGGTTGAATGACACGAGCTAGTTTGACGTTTGCTAATTTGTGAAGGGATCATGCTATCTTATACATCGTGATCCGCTCTTGCCCTGAGAAGTATGTAGTTTATTTCCCCTCGTATATCAATAATTTGACTGTGTCGAGGTAAATGGTCGCTGCAGGAAGGGGCTTAAAAGCCATCCCCTGACGTTATTGCTCCACAGTCTCGACCTTTAATCACGTCTACATCTCATTAATTCCAAGTACCGCCGACAGGTGCGTCGCCCGTTTGAGACTGATGCTCCCTAGAGCTGTATTTAATTCCAATTAGAAATCATTCTTTGGGCATAACTTTACTTAACAAGCAGCTTTTTCTATCAATATTGCAGAACCAAACATACGTAAAACATTTAGAAGGAAACCCACAAGATGAAAATAGCTTGGTCCGTACTCCACCGAGTTTGACAGCAGAGTAATTCACGAAGCGAAGCTAAGTACATTATTCATTAATGAATAAATTGCCCATTGAGTACACCAACCTTACGGCCGTGGAGTACGAGTTCCTCATGTTAAGCATATTGAGAAAAATACCAAAGCGAGATAATTGACATAACTTAGTTTCTTGGTCTTATATGAGCATTGACTCTTTGTTTAAGTCAGTCTAACCAACAGTTCTGCAGATTTGCAGACCTTCCACTGAACAGTTGACTTACTCTTGAGTGTTGATGTATCAGATATAATTCTAGTACGCTCATTTTTTTTCTCATTTTTATAAATCGTTTATTCGCTTCTTTTAGTTCAATTTTTTTTCCAGTGATTACATAATTACATATAGAATAAATGTTAGGTGACAATGAGTATGGTACTGAGATGAGGAGAGTGTGATGGTATATGCTCGATGTAAAAATCCAATACTAGAGAGGAAACCTATGAAAGTGTAGGGTCAGAGCTCGTATCCCATCGTAATTCGTGGCGTAATTCACTCAGCTACGCCTCGTGAATTACACCGCAGTCAAAGTCGGTGGAGTACGGTCCAGGTTATTTTCACCTCGTGAGTTTCCTTCTAAATGCCTTATGAAGATGAAGAATCATGGATGGCTACGTCCCCTTAGCATTTTAACACTTGAATGGTGATGCATAAATCTCATAAATTCTCACCGGCTCTATGGCGTTTTTCCTTTACCGTGATTCTCACTCGACTCCAAACATGGACGAAAATGCCAACACGTTTTGGGTAAACTGGGCAATACAGTTGGGTGCACATACACAAGTTTTCTCTCTCACCAGTTTTAATTCATGGATAGTAAAAATTCACCCTGCCTAAAGAAAAGGGCTTAAAGCCTGAGAGAAGTGACGAAATGCTGAAAGAAAAGGGCTTAAAGCCTGAGAGAAGTGACGAAATGCTGACCGCCTTGTGATTGGATTTTGTATCAAAGCACGTGATTCAAAAAAAGAACCAACCTGAGTTCTTGAATTCGCTATGTTCTTCAATTTTTCGTATTCTGTTATTTGATATTTATAAATATCATATGCATCTTTGTTGTGGTGTCTTTATTAATTCATTTCCGGGCCTGAGAATACACACAGTCAGATACAGTGACATAGAATCAGACTTATTTCGTTTTACACAAACTTATTTTGTTCCAAGAGACATTAAAGAACAATACGTGGCGATACGTGCAAGTGGGGTTAGCTATTTGTAATTAGCAAAGCGTACCATAAGACAGGTAAAAGACAAGGAAATTAATGACGCAGGTGTAATTGGATAAGACCCTAGACATGAAAAAATAAAAATCAAATTTAAGACAATTTTCAGTCCAAATTCGACACAATTGTGACTGAAACATAAAGCTACAAAGAAACAAAACATTGTGCAATCTTCAAAGATCACACCAACTCAAAGACTGTATTTCAGTCAATGTCGTAATGCATGTATATACATATGACTCAACTTTACAACAAACAAATGTTTTATCCGTACTTATATCTCCATATACCCATTTAGAAATCAGTAATTGATACAACTCATTTACATCTTAAATAATATCAAAGGCAATTAAATTCAGTTACAGTCCGGTAAAGTGTAAATGTTTACTACTCATAATGTCCTATATTAATACAGGCGCATATAAACCATGGTAATTTTATTAGTGCTATTAGAACGCGGTTAGCGCGACACGGTCGAGTGATTCGATGATCCAGCTGGCACGCTTCAGTCGTCACACCTCTAAACAAGCCTCCCTTTGATCTACGATTTGTGTGATTGTGTATTTGATTTACGTATAGAACCCGGCCCCGCCCCTCATAACCCCGCTATATACCGGCTGACTAATTAGCTTCCGGGTCAAATGAATGACCCGGAAATGCTCCTCTAAATTCGCAGCGTTCAATGAGTTTACGACATGGGTCGCTAGGTGGCGCTCAGCGGCCATTTTGATTTTTGTAACAAGGCAGACGACAATTATCGCCCGACAATAGATCCGCAGCAAATGACAATAAGTCCGCAGTGAATGACAATAGCTCCGCAGCAGACGACAATGGATGAAAGACGCGCGCGTCCCAGAGCGTCCGGGCGACTCGTTCCCCTGCGTCTCATTTGGCGGCGCCTTGATGTCATTGTCACGTGGGCTTAATGAGATCCCGCGGGATCTCGCGATGACGGAGCTAAGTGAGCGAGAGGTAAGACGGGGCGACGTGATTATCACCGAGTTGCGCCATTTTGTTCAGTTACAGCCGCGCCAAGTGACAAGTAATCAGGACCTACAGGGGACACCTGTTAATCGTCCTCCATGACAGCGCATACTGCCGCGGAAACACCGAGCGAGAAACGCCAAAAAATGGTGAAATATGATTTTATAGTAATCATGTAGAACGACCTGACCATGCTGTACATGCTACAAAACGAGATAAAAACAATTGTTACTTTTTTACTGAACGAGGCCCCAGGCCGAGTTCTGTAAAAACATCAATTCTCATCGAGTTTTGTAGCATGTAAGAAATCTAAGCTCACCAATCTTGGTGAATTTCGTTCGTTAAATGATAATAATAATGATGATAATAAAAAAAAAGACACGTCATTTTGTGTTAGCGATTCCGGAAATCGCAGCGGTTCTAGTTTCGCTGCGTTTCTCCGGTTACTCTTCAACAGTTTCTGAAAAAAGCGCCCTCCATCACTCTGATTTTTTCCCGCCACGGTTGTGTGGTTTAAGTGAATTTCGTCTGCTTGTTTAACCCATGCATGACCCATTACCCATGACTGTAGTCCCCCCGTCCCCATTAATAGTAGTTTGATTGAAATAACCTCGAACCAGGCCTCGCCACCCCATTCAGACGGAAACGAGACTGCACCTGCCTGACGTCACAGAAAAAGCAGACGATTTATGAGAAGCCTCACCACATCAGCATGGCACCTCACGAAGAGACTAGGTTACATTTTTAACTGTTACGAGGGTTTCAAAGAAGGGACAATGATTGCGATTTATTTTATAGTCCTTTGCTCAGCAAGTAAGTGGCTGGGAGCCATTGTCCATTACAGATAAAAATGCCTCATGATTTGGGATGCCACTCATCATGGGGTTAAAGTAAAGATGCAAAGTGTCTTGCAAAGTTTTGGTCCCCTGAGGACCTTGCTGGGCCCCAGGCCGGGTGGGAGGAAAATTTACATATAATGCAAACTTTGATAACTTCTGTTCCATTTAAGATATCAGAAAACGGTTTTCAGATCTGATATCGAGATCTGTCTCCTCTACACATCGGTATAAAGTACTCGGGTATCAAATGGGTATTAGGATATGGCGTCCGGGGACAGATGGCAGTGTGCATGTGGTGATCGCTATGTGCCCTGTAGTCACCCCGCTCTGTCGCTCGCCCCTTTCTGTAGGTCACTGGAGAACTCGTCTAGAAACGAACCCGACCCGTAACTTAGTAGAGAACTTGCCCCGTTTTGTAGAAGCCGCACAGTAATTTAGTCTTAGGCCTAAATATACATGTTCTCTTGCAGGCAATATTAACATTCGCAGCAATGGCGTAGCAACAGATCACACTGAAGGCTAGATTCCATGTAACCACAGGGCCCCGTTGCTCCACTTTTTGTGGTATCGCTAGCTATAATCGGATCGCAATTTTATTTTTACGATTACTTTAACGATCCGACTGAAAAAGCGTTGCTCCCGTAATATCGGATCGTATCGCTATATTTCCGCGGTATCGCTAATTTTTACGATGCAATGGCGATACAACAATTCAGGGGCACATATTGAATGAGACAGGGGAAAATTCATTAGTTCTTTAATTAGATACAGATGGCATTACAGTTAAAACTGGCCTGACACCTTGTGTCGTGGATCGCTATTTCCATAGGTAGAAGAACAAGGGGCAGGGGTTGGTGGTGCCACCATGGATCATTATTTGTAATATCAGATAAGGCTGTACTTAACCCACAGCGATACGATCCGCAGTGCTGTGAATGTCCGCGTAAAAATATCGCTAAAAGCCGTATTTTACGCGGCGATGCGCCTATGCGATTACGACGCGATCCGCAAAATTTCAGGAGCAACGTTTAGGCCCTCGGATCGCTATTCTGCGATCCGCAACTCTATCGTAAACCTGGAGCAACGGGGCCCTGGTGCGGGCTGGTCAAGAGCTACTCCAGTTGTGGTGCTGACGACCACGTACCCTGTTCCATTGTGCCGATGGCCTCCAGACAGAGACCAGACAGAGGCCAGTTTTGGTTCATTTAACTGGTGTACATCTTTACCACATCGGGAGTGAACTCGACTATATGGAATCAAGCCTTATTACAATGCACATGATGCCCTGGTTTACACTACAAACTTCATACAAAGAGCAATTAATAATTGTTTTTTTTAAACAATGGAGGGGAAAATAGAAACGGAACGAGTTTCGTGAGACAAAATCCTGGGTAGACTTTGTTCGGGGCGAGTTCTCCAGGATTCGTCTGTAGCACCAGTCACGGAGCTATCGTGACTGTCAGCGGGGGTTGAGTGATAAACGGCGCAGACTTATCCGCAGATCTGAACCCACCCCTATCCCCGCCCTGATAGTGTAGACTGTGACTACTATAAGCACGTTTCACACCCGCACCACCTGGTGTGTAAAGTACATACATACTGACATGCCCAGTATGACTTTTCTGCACCGGTTGTATTGTTATTATCTAACTGCTGTCTCCCTTTCTTTGTACAAACTTAAAATACGTAATAGATTATTTAATTTTATCTGTATAATTGATTCGATAAATTATGAAGGAAATAAAAGTATACGTTCATGCAAGCCATTTGCACTGGTTCTTTTCTAAAATTTGTTTTTACAGATATAATTTTCATAGGGTTTTATTAGCTTTTTTTCATATCTTTTATTCAATTATCCTGACAGACTTGTCCGACATTTAGACAACGATTTTGTGTACGAAAACTGGTAAACATGTCACAGTAACTGTGTTGTATATGTGTGATGTCTCACTGAGATGCACATCGTCACGGTCCAGTCGTCACTATTCACACTAACTGTGTTGTATATGTGTGATGTCTCACTGAGATGCACATCGTCACGGTCCAGTCATCACTATTCACACTAACTGTGTTGTATGTGTGTGATGTCTCACTGAGATGCACATCGTCACGGTCCAGTCGTCACTATTCACACTAACTGTGTTGTATATGTGTGATGTTTCACTGAGATGCACACCGTTACGGTCCAGTCGTCACTATTCACACTAACTGTGTTGTATATGTGTGACATCTCACTGAGACGCACATCGTCATGGTCCAGTCGTCACTATTCACACTAACTGTGTTGTATATGTGTGACATCTCACTGAGACGCACATTGTCATGGTCCAGTCGTCACTATTCACACTAACTGTGTTGTATATGTGTGACATCTCACTGAGACGCACATCGTCATGGTCCAGTCGTCACTATTCACACTAACTGTGTTGTATATGTGTGACATCTCACTGAGATGCAGATCATCACGGTCCAGTCGTCACTATTCACACTAACTGTGTTGTATATGTGTGATGTCTCACTGAGATGCACATCGTCACGGTCCAGTCGTCACTCTTCACAGTAACTGTGTTGTATATGTGTGACATCTCACTGAGATGCACATCGTCATGGTCCAGTCGTCACTATTCACAGTAACTGTGTTGTATATGTGTCATGTCTCACTGAGATGCACACCGTCACGGTCCAGTTGTCACTATTCACAGTAACTGTGTTGTATGTGTGTGACATCTCACTGAGACGCACATCGTCATGGTCCAGTCGTCACTATTCACAGTAACTGTGTTGTATATGTGTGACGTCTCACTGAGATGCACATTGTCACGGTCCAGTCGTCACTATTCACACTAATTGTGTGGTATATGTGTGACGTCTCACTAAGATGCACACCGTTACGGTCCAGTCGTCACTATTCACAGTAACTGTGTTGTATATATGTGACGTCTCACTGAGATGCACTCCGTCATGGTCCAGTCGTCACTATTCACAGTAACTGTGTTGTATATGTGTGACGTGTCACTGAGATGCACATCGTCACGGTCCAGTCGTCACTATTCACACTAACTGTGTGGTATATGTGTGACGTCTCACTAAGATGCACACCGTTACGGTCCAGTCGTCACTATTCACAGTAACTGTGTTGTATATATGTGACGTCTCACTGAGATGCACTCCGTCATGGTCCAGTCGTCACTATTCACAGTAACTGTGTTGTATATGTGTGACATCTCACTGAGACGCACATCGTCACGGTCCAGTCGTCACTATTCACAGTAACTGTGTTGTATGTGTGTGACGTCTCACTGAGACGCACATCGTCACGGTCCAGTCGTCACTATTCACACTAACTGTGTTGTATGTGTGTGATGTTTCACTGAGATGCACACTGTCACGGTCCAGTCATCACTATTCACACTAACTGTGTTGTATGTATGTCTTACATCTCACTGAGATGCACATCGTCACGGTCCAGTTGTCACTATTCACACTAACTGTGTTGTATGTGTGTGATGTTTCACTGAGATGCACACTGTCACGGTCCAGTCGTCACTATTCACAGTAACTGTGTTGTATATGTGTGACATCTCACTGAGACGCACATCATCACGGTCCAGTCGTCACTATTCACAGTAACTGCACTGCTGTTATTTAGAATTTCTAATGGGATTGTACTCTGACTGAACAGACAATTTTTAATCATAACCGTGATTCTAACTTACGGCAATTTATCAAGCTCATTCATGGGTATAAGATATCATAAATACTATGAAAAACACAGGACAGAAAGCAAAATAACCAATAATGAAGCTGTCCTAAAATAATATTATACGACCACGCTTTCTATATATGGAAGGCCCCGACCCACGACAATCATTTATAATTCAAATGTAGCAAAAATTTTGGAAAATATGTTGGGAATATGAGTTTATATATATCGTTGCTGTCGTAGAGACTAATGATGTGTAGGCAAGGCTAATATGCGATCAAACGAATGGCATATTTAAGCCCAACCACCTAAATTGGTTTCAGTTTTGATCTTATACCTGGTGATATTTCCCATAAACTTAACATTGGAAACTCGTACTCAACGCCCATGGAGTATTAAGAAAAATCTCAATGGGGTATGATGTCACACATTTTAGCGAATTAACCAGTGATAGGGGTGAGATAAAATCTGAACGGCACTCGATACATAGCTACTGATAATATATTATTCTGCTATTTGGGTTAATATGCATTTCCTTCTTGTCATTTTATACCTATTCCCCTTCAGGACGCATTTAATGAGATGTGCAGTAATTTGCTGGTGAATTATTGGTTCAGGCAATTACTATCACGTGTCTGGGTACAGAGCTCTATCGGGAGTTGTGGTTCTAACACTGTTTAAACGAATACTGGAGAACTCGACCCAAAACGAACTCGACCCGTAGTTGTCTGGAGAACTCGACCCGTTTTGGAGAATTTGATTGGAGAACTCGACCCGTTTCAGATACTTATGGATACGACAGCTTCATATAGAGGAAATTATGGGTAGGCTTTTCTGTTTGTTTTTTTTCCCCAGAGAAGACCAAATTTGAGACCAAGATAACACACTTACTACTAAATATACATGCAGTATTCATTCACAGTTGTAAAAAGATACTTGAGCTGGGAAGATTTTTACAGGTGAAGTCCGTTTCGGGTCGAGTTTTCTAGGGTCGAGTTCGTTTCGGGTCGAGTTTAATACGGGTCGAGTTCGTTACGGGTCGAGTTTTTTACGGGTCGAGTTTTTTACGGGTCGAGTTCATTTGGGGGTCGAGTTTTTTACGGGTCGTGTTCTTAACGGGTCGAGTTCGTTTCGGGTCGAGTTCGTTTCGGGTCGAGTTCTCCAGTATCCGTTTAAACAGGGTTAAACCCGGTACAGAGGTGTCGGCGCATCCATCCATAACAACCCCGGTGTGCATTTTATTCGCTGGCAGCAAAATTAAGCGCTGTATAATGAGGCGACAAATCAGCCACGAGAAGCCCTGATTGATGCTTTGTGGCGAACACGTGGTCCCTGATTGCCGTTTTGTGTTTATTTGTCGGGCGGGCGGGCGGGCGGCGGGCGGGCGGGAGGGGGTGTTGGGGGTGTGGCGTGACAAATTGACTGATCTAACCACCATAAGGAAACAATATCCTCACAGTGGCGGATGGGCTGGTGCGTCGAGCGGCGCCTGATGGATTGACCTATTGACCACGCCAACAAAAGGCGGCAAGTGGCGCTTGTGGCCGGTGGTAACACCTTGAAGGCTGCTTATTGGACACCAGCGGCAGAGAGAAGAGAATTAAACGCGGGTCGTATTGATATTAATACGCGCCAGTGACCGGAGCGCCGCCACGTGGTGGGAGGGCGATAATAAAGCGATCCACCTCTCAGAACCCCGAGTCCCACTCCTCACCCTCCTCCTCCAGTCTCTGTAGGCCCGGGAGGTCCTCCAGTCCAACGCGCGGCGCTCACAGCAGGAGGAAGGCCCCGGTGGATGCCAGTTCCGGTTTGGGCGCTACAGCTCGGATATTACACCGATATAGGCTTATTTAAAAGCTAGGGTAACTCCGGAGAGTGGAGACGAGGTGGGGGGTGTTTATTAAAAGCAGTACCGGGTTTTTACGGCCAGGTTGTGATTGATGCGCCCGCCGGGTGGTGGCGCTGCGGGCTGATTGCTGAATTCTCCAGTGGAGCGTGAAGCGGCGTCGCGGCTGGTCGCACACGACACCCGCGCCCCCTGCCGGCTGAGGAGCAGGACGCACGGAGCGGCTCCGAGTCGCTCAACCCCCTCCCACCCGCCGCCCTCCCGCCCGCCCACCACCCGCTGGTTCCAGCATGAATACCGAGCCACAGGCGGGACCCGGCCGACTTGTCGGACACCAGCCGACGACGAACGCCGACCCGCGTCCACAGACGCCGAGTCAGTCCGCGCCCGAGCGTCTCCCGGGGTACATCGCGGCGACGACCACTTCCGCCACCACTTCCGGTCCCACGTCGGCGGATTACCCGTGTTACGTCACACCGGAAGTTCCGGTCGGCATCGTCGACCCGAGCGACGCTCGGCAGGCGCAGGTAGCTTCCCACCACCACCACCAGGTGGCCGTCGGAGACGCGGGCGGGAACGCGGAGTGTGTGTTTCCGGCGGCGTCCGTGCCGGGACTCTTGGAGAACGCGGGCGGAACCGGAAACGCCGCCATGACGGTGGCGCAGTTCGACGGACACGCTGGTTGCCATGACAACCAGCAAGGTGTGGTCGATGACGTGCTGGCCACGTATTACGGTAACCATGGAAACTTCCCCGTCCTCATGATGGACGGTGGTCACGTGAACACCAACAATCAGTACGTGGTGCAACAACAAGAGCAACACCAGCTACAACACCAGCAACATCAGCAACACCAACAGCCGTGGCCGCAGCAACAGCAACAGCTTCACGTGCACGCGCAGGACGTGTACCAGGAGTATGACGGGTACCGGGCACACCCCCCTCACACCGACTACCACCACGCGGGGCACCAGGAGGAAGCAGTATTCCGCAACAACCACGCGTTTCCGCTCCAGATCGCCGACCTCCCACAGGGCTTCCTTCCCGCCACCTTCGTACCGGAACCGGAAGAGTCGCCGGTTTATTTCCGGCATAACGTCGGCTGTTATAACTTCGTCGGCGGCGGAGGTGGAGGGAGCGTCGGCGGCGCGAACGGAAACGGAAGCGGAAAGCCCAAGCGGCGGCGCGTGCCGACGTTGGCGCAGCGTCGCGCGGCCAACATCCGGGAGCGTCGCCGGATGTACAGTCTGAACGAGGCCTTCGACACGCTGCGCGCTAAGGTGCCGACGTTCGCGTACGAGAAGCGCCTGTCGCGCATCGAGACGCTGCGGCTCGCCATGACCTACATCTCCTTCATGGCCGAGCTCGTGAAGGGAACGCGCGACCGGCAGACGCGCGACGCCGGGGACGCCGGGGACGCCGCTGGAGACGCGGGAGGGACGCCCGGGTCCGGGGGGACGCGCGGTACCGGCGTCTCCGGGGAAGACTCGGACTCGGACGAAGACGCCGCCCGCGACGAAAACAAGGAGAACCAGGTCACAGGGACGCTCAGTGAAAGTGACCAGGATGAAGGTCACGAGGAGCAGCTGAGGAGGAAGTCACCCATTGACGCATGCGCATTGTGAACGAATTCCGGATGTGGATTATGAGAGGTTTTATAAACTCACCTCCATGTGATTGAGTCTGGTGAGACTGTACTATCATCTTAGCCTGGTATTTAAGTCCATAGGCTTAAAATTAGGAACTCGTTCTCAACGGGTTTGCGAGTACGGTAACTCATACTCAATGGGTGATAAACAGATACATATTTCCAGGCTGAGATAGAATAAGAAACATATTCGTGCTTGGTCTGAGCCCCTCTTCACCATCTCGTTTGGAGTGCTTCAGAATATTCACTCCACTATCACCTCATTCATCATAAAACTGCACACTCCACACTCGATGGCGAACGAGGACACAGACCAAACACTCATCAGTTTCTTTCTTAATCCCGGATCTACTGATGGGAAGCGGGTCAAGGTCACACTCACGAGACTGTAGATTATATTTATATTTATTGACATACCTTGTTGCGGACGTTGAAGACTGTCAAGCTGCAGAACAGGTTTGGACTTCTCCGTTACACGTATTTATTAGTGATGAGAATAGAAATATTACTGTGACTGTCATGTTCATACCAGACAATGATGGTGGGAGTCTGAATATATTTGTCCATCCGTTGAAAAATAAATGATTGTGGTTATCTCAGGTAAAATCGACATCCGCATATCATTTCCCTTCACAATCTAAAGCATCATTTTCCAAAAGCATGGCAATTGTTAAAATCCATCGTTTGTGCCTTTTCTCGATGTTACATCGCCACGGAGACAGAGTCTCCTGAGGTCTTTAACGTCTACGATAGGCCTCACGATGTACCTGATAACATATTACGATGCACGCCGATGTACCCAGTCTAGAGATTTGTCCGGAATACAGAAAGTGCATCGGGAGGTCCTTGATTTCTATCGTAGTAGATGGACACCGGCCTTAGCTTTGCTTCCCCGTACAACTTTCAATGATTGACATCGATCACCAGGGATTGGTTTTTTAATTTGAAATTTGTTCTTCATACTTTGTACGTTGCTCCAGGCCTAGAAATTTACATGAACTACTATTTACCTGCTTTTCAAAGAAAATACAGGACTCATTGTGGTCGAGAAGTACACTATCAAAACTGATGTACCAGATAAAAAAGACATAACGATAATAATGATTGTAATTTAAAAATTGATATTTCTTCAACTTGAAAATACTTTTCGACCGTTCAAACAATTCCCATACACCAGTGTACATTGTTTTTATACCTACTGACCTCTGCTCCCTATATAGTGAAAATGACGTATGGCACAGTGTGCCGTACACTGTTATACGGCCCAGCTCTGCGTGCCCGTATTGTAATTAGAATGGCAATTCTTATTAATTTCAAATATCTCAAGGGAGAACCGACCAGACATTTAATCTGATAATTGTTACTTACTCTCGGACTCGTAAATAAGCTCCTCCCGCCTTGCGGCGTCGGGGCAAGTATTTGCCGATCCGGGAGTTCGTAACTATTATAAAATTAAATGCCCTGTCAGTTTTCCCACTTAATTCATTCAGAACATTCATATCTGCTCCCATTTTGATGGCGGACATATAGGTCAGAAGTCGGAAGGTGGTTAGAGACAACAACAAAAATCTGCGATGGATTTTATTTTGCATTTCTAACTTGTTTTCATCAATTCCGACAAATTTGTCGCCAACGAATTCAACTTGGTTGATTTTCTAATTATAGGCTTATCACTGATTGTAGATATCGTCACACCATGAATGCAAACGGCGAAACACATCTATCTCCGGTATGGCGTGACATGTTCAGTAACAGTAGCTATTACCTGTAAATATGTCGGGGAATAAATACCACATGCATCGATCGAGAAGCTACAAACAACGCACCACTGGAACCTACCGAAAATAGGGTTACCAACCAAATGTAGACACTCCAGGTTAGATAAAAGCATTGCAAAAATACAAACTTAGACCGAGACTTCAGCCGTTGCACCCCGCCCCCCCCCTCGGCCCGCCGTACGCCCGCCGTACGCCCGCCGTACGCCCGCCGTACGCCCGCCGTACGCCCGAGCCGGTGGCTACTTTCCATGCACTACTCACACCAACCCTCGACCTCTGCCACAAAGAATACCGGGGGATTTTAATTTTGTATTGTAAAGACGAACATTTGACAACATAAATTCATCACACGCTCTTCCATCTATGCGTCCTTACAGCTAACACACACAGGGGAGGCATGTATACAGGGAGGCCAAATCAGGTTTATTATCCACCTAATATAAAGCGTCCATAGAAAACACATAGGGAGTGTGTATCACCATACCCGGCGCATACAGATATATCCACCTAATACAAAGTGTCCATAGAAAACACATAGGGAGTGTGTATCACCATACCCGGAGTATACGGATATATCCACCTAATACAAAGTGTCCATTGATAACACATAGGGAGTGTGTATCACCATACCCGGAGCATACAGATATATCCACCTAATACAAAGTGTCCATAGAAAACACATAGGGAGTGTGTATCACCATACCCGGAGCATACAGATATATCCACCTAATACAAAGTGTCCATAGAAAACACATAGGGGTGTGTATAGACATACCCGGCGCATACGGATATGTTGTATGTTTCCGGGTGGCGCATACGGAAAAGTAGTGCGTACGGGAAAATAGTGCATAACTAAAATGAACTGATATCGACATGCCACTTATCAAAAAAGATGGATAATAAATACAATATAGACTGGTTTCAGATAAAAGTGGTTGTATGCTCCTCGGAGATGACTCTACGCAATATCCTCGCATGTGCTCGGATATTACTACGCGTCAACTTCTCGGAGCATACGGCCGCTTGTATCCGAAACCAGTCAACATTGTGTATGTATGGTCATAGGTTCAATTAATAATGCTCAAAAGTACGAGAGTACAATAGTCGAAAAATACATTAGTTCCACCGTACTGTGTACAAAATTACCTATAACAAATTGTGATTTGAGCCTTCGCCCCGAAACGAAGTCGCCCGGGGTTTTCTAAATCTTACTTGTCCCCATTGGAGAACTCGTCCCGAAACGAACTCGCCCCGCGTCAAACTACCATACCTTTATGCGAATAAAGATAAATATGAACTCGTGCACTTTAAGCGGTTCATTATCGTATTCATGTACAGCCTTAACCTTTAGTCGATAACCCTAACCCAACCCTGACTCTAACCCTGACACATGTATGAAGGTTAAGTGAGATACAATAAGTCAACTTAATTACGGGAAAGTACGGGACGACTTAACGGGACGAATTATCCAAAAACGGGGCGAGGTCGTTTCGGTTTGAATTCTACAGTAGCCCCCATAGGAGCGTGCATTTCAGTCTCAACCTCAGATTTCCCTGCATTTAACTGTTTTAGTTTTTGCAGTTATGTTAAACTTTAAGAACCATATAAGCAATTTCTCTGCGGGGCAAGTTAACCCTATCACAGATAAATATACAGACCTTTAATTAGAAGTTGTTTCTACAATGAAAATGTAAACCATAGATCCTGTTAGTATATATTTGTATATTGCAACCAGGAGGCATCTACATAGACCTGCCGCTTCACCAGAGATCATTGATGAAGTGTTTCCTAATGTATTCCGGTTTTATTTGGTGCAGACCTTTCCGGTCACTTTCTAAGTCATCGAACAATAGCTAATTCATCACATCTCAGTGAGCCCGAACATTATGAATACTGCACCCCTAGCAGCAGGTAGCATTTCATAGACATTCGACTAAAGGTACATAATAATAAGAATGATAGTAATAATGATAGTAATAATAATAAACAAACAAGATACAAACTGGGAATTCTGGATTCAATGCGTTTCCCTATTACTAGCTCCAAATAATGATGATTATTGACATATTTACCAGAATATGATGCAATTATCTACATTATAAAGAGACTTTTTGCATTGCTGGGGGTGTATACATTGCCATAAAACTGCATATATTCGCCCAGCAAATTTTTCTTCAGTTCTAATGATACAAAAGTAGATTAACATGGCTACACTTGGAGAGAGATTCCTATTTTACAACGTGTGAAACGTATGTGGTATCATTTGTCATACTACACACTGTGCGGTATTATCTTTAATACTGTACATTGCGCTGTATTATCTTACATTCGGCACAGTGTGCTGTATTATCTTTCATACTGCACACTATGCTGTATTATTATTCATATTACACGCTGTACTGTATTATTGAAATATTTTAACAGAGGTTCATTTTTGCACCACTGACACTAACAAAACCAGTTATCTGGAGGATGGAATCATGAGATAAAAAAGAAGAAAACTCAAATCCAAAACTCAAAACCCAAACTCTCAACCCCCATACCCCACCCAGGTCCTTGAGCCTCAAGTTCCAGCCTACTCGGCCCTTCCTGACTGACGGTAGGTCTTACCTGTAACCACAAGTTAAACGTAGAATAGAAGGCCACTTGGCACACACCCTCACAACCCCCTCACCACCCCCACCCCCGCCTCTCCCCGGCCTTCCCCCGCCCTCCCCCCGCCCTCCCCCCGCCCAGTCCCCGTGCCCGATGTCAGACTCCAGGTAACAGCTGGGAGGTGTGGAGACGGGAGGTGCTATATTTGAATTTCTAATCGGGAGTCCACAATGTGTGAATGTTTGCAGTATTCATACCTTACAAGGCCACTATGTGGGGCTCCCTTCAGGGTCATATTCTGTCAGCACAAACACTGAGAAATCTTTCAAAATTAAAAATCATAAAAATTAATTAAATAAAATTTTGCTCGAAGTCAATGACGCGTTGGCAATGGAAGAGCTAAAAATGGAGTCTGCTCATGTTATTTATACGCAATATTGACTGGTTTCGGATACAAGCGGTCGTACGGTCCGAGGAGTTGACGCGTAGTGATATCCGAGCACATGCGAGGAGATTGCACAGAGGCAACTCCGAGGAGCATACAACCGCTTTTATCTGAAACCAGTCTATATTGTATTCATTATCCAACTTTTTCTGACAAGTGAGGTACTGATATTTGTTCATTTAGGTACATATTATTTTTTCATACGCACTATTTTTCCGTATGTGCCGGCTTTTGTAGCACGGAACATACAACATATTCGTATGCTCCGGGTATGTAGATACACTCTCCCTATGTGTTTTCTATGGACACTTTGTATAAGATCGATAATAAACCTTTTTTTCCTCTTCATTTCTCAGCCACTTGTAGCGGAATAAACTCTATGGACAAATTCACTTTGATAACTAGCCTCATTTTTAGTTGTATCCGGAAGTTTTGTGAAGTTGTTTCTGCACTTTCAGTTCATACAAACTGTGTCCAACTCTTTTTAGCACAACTGATTCAATTAACACTCGCAGCATGAGTAAATAACATTGACTTCTGAGGGAAAATCCAAACGGGCAAAGCAAGTACACTCAGCTACTCCCCAATGTGGTTGTAATGATTGGCTTTATTTGAACAGCAATTTCCAAGAGAAAAATTGAAAAATAAGTATAGGAGGGGCGGGAATGACCAAGAAAAAATAGATGAAAAATAGACGATGAAATATGATTTTTTTCTCCTCCAAGATATATTTGTATCTATTATCCACCTAGTAAAAAGAGTCCAACTATGTATGGACATGCCCGGTGCATACAGATATGTTATATGTTCCGGGCTGCCAAAAAACAAACAAACAAAAAGTAATGCCGGCGCATACGGAAAGATACTCTGTATGAAAAAAAACATAGTACATAACTAAGGTGACCTAATATCAGCACTTCACCAGTTAGATAAAGGTGGATTATAGATACAATATATATAGTCGCTGCTTTTAGATGAAAGTGGTTGTATGCTCCTCAGGGCATACGGCTGTTTGTATCTGAAACCAGTTAACATATATACACAATATTGACTGTTATCAGATACAAGCGGCCGGCATATACGAGGATATTGTGTAGAGTCAACTCCGAGGAGTATACAACCGCTTTTATCTGAAACCAGTCTATATTGTATCTATCATCCACATTTTCTGGACAAGTGGCATGTCGATATCAGTTCGTTATCACTATTTTTCCACACGCACTATTTTTCCGTATGCGACCCGGGACCATACAACATATCCATACGGACTCCCTTTGTGTTTTCTATGGACACTTTGTATTAGATGGATAATGTGTATATACATTTACCTTCCACTTATCTATATCTTTCACTGCATTATTCAACTAAAGTGGATATGTATAATTTGGTGACACAAGGTGCATATGACACTACTGATCTCTACGACACAGGTGCCTGTATCTCAGCGTGCCGTCCGCGCTATAATTACCTGTTTCTGGTCACGCTTCATTTAGCGTGGTTCTCCCTCAGAACTCGCCCTATACGTGACAGGCAGGGAGAGTGGTCGGGCGGAGAATAAGCCCGGTAACGGAGCTGAATAAAACCTGCGCCAGCTGCGGTCTCAATAGCGGCGTGTCACCGGCCGTAGTACGCCCCGCCCTGCGCCCCGCCCGTCATAATCCCACCAGTCTACTTCCTGCCGACTCAAACTGCCCCGATAAAAAATCGAGAACAGAAAAATCGCGAGAAAATATCGGTACCGATAATCTATGACCCTGCTTTAATACCTCAAGATCACTCATCGTTATTTTTGTGAAAAAGGGATTAAAGAAGACACAAACAAGTTTGGGTCAAAGTCGTCGTTCTCCACGAGTTTGATGCGGAGTGATATGAACGAGGTGACAGCCGAGTGAATATCACGTAGCATTTAAACGCACTTCTTTGATCAAAACGACTTCTTTGACCAAAGCGAGTTGCTTTCCGTATTTATCTCACCCCTGTACACGCTAAAAGAACACTAAAAAGAATGGATGACACACAGGTTATAGACCATGGAGAATGGACTGCAATACTCATAGGGGCATGGAGAACGAGTTCCTAATGTGAAGCCTATGGGACTAAGATACCAGGGGTAGGATAAAATCCTGGCGTCCACTGAACTGAAATCGTCTTCGATAGGCCAAGGTTACAATTTAGCTCCAAACCGATTATAATGTACACCGATGTTTTTATTCTAGACGTTTGTGGACGATAAAGAGATTCCCGATTGTCTATGATCTTTGACATTATTTATTGTAGTGCATCGGGAGGTTCTAAACTTCTACCGTGGTAGGTGGACACTGGGCCTTATGATAACATCGTTTACAATGATATGTAGGCCATATTTTCCTGAAAAGTTGAGGTGCTTGCCAATGAAGTATTTCTTTAAGACTGTGAACTGTCACCAATTAATCAAACTCGCATTGATTTTGTCGGTGGCTTCAAAAATCGGCCGGTGGAGTAAAAATCGGTAGGTGTAAACTGTGCCCAACACACGCCTTCCGACTTTTACCACCGATTATAGAATTCGGAACCGCCGACCGATTATTACACGTTCCCGATAAAATATCGGTATGTGTAAACAGCCAACTTCCAAATCCCGGCCAATGATTTCCCTAATTGTGTGACATGGCACCATCGACCGATTTTTATGGCTACCTACAAAGTTAGAATAGGTTGAAATAATCGGTGAGAGATTTAAAGAAATATGTGTACTCGGTTGGTGCACATAGATTGTCGTCGTTTTAGAACGGTCGTCATTCGTAAACGCCTCAACAAAGCCGATTTTTACTTGCGGACTAAATAATCACGGAGTCCTCGATTCACGATTATTTATATTCCTTTTGCAAGAAGCGTGAGCCGAATTGATCATGAGTGGTGCCACATTGCGTAATATTGAAGAGATAATTTCTGTTTACACCTGCCAATCTTTTATCCGGAACGGCAAATAATTGTGACGCAAAATTCGAGAATCGTGTGCAAAAATCCTCTGGTGTTTTAATACCGGGTCAGCCGACAAAAACAGCAACGATTAATTCATGTTTTCTTCCTAGAAGAAATCTGTCGTTGGTGTGTCCCCAGAAGGAAATCATTTTCTGTTTCCTTCCAAAAAGCCATTTTCCAGTAGCCGACTATTCGCCACCCATCTACAGTCTGGAACCACTGATGCCAAATCGGTGAATGGAAACAGACATACATAAAAGTGCTCACAGTACGACTTGGTCAACGACCGACAAAATCAAAGGGGATTAAAATCATCTTTTAAGAGAGTTCAATTAATCGGTGATGTTTTCGTCGGCCAGTGGAAAATGAATTTATCAGAAATCGGACGGTGATAGGGCCTCAAAATAAAGTGTCAGTTTCCACTGACATTCTGCAGCGCTTACTGACCAAATTTTTAAGTGTTTACCGATTTCTTTGATAAAAAAGATAGATCCATTTTCTCGCTGGCGTTTTATGTGAGCGGGTAGCCCCAAAGTTCACATTTATCGGTACTAAGATCAGCCGATGTTTGAATTGACCGATATTTTGTCAAAAGTCCCATTAATCAAATGGTTCTACTAATTCATCAGTGGTACCAAATGTCGGCCAGACTTCTTTGACTTTACACAGTCAACGACAACATGAAATAATAACTCGATTCTGTATTTCATTTGAACCCCACAAGACGTGAATACGCCCGTATTTTCTGTATCTTAACCAGTAGATTTATTTTCTGAAAATTCAATGGGAACTCTCTGGTGTACCCGATGGACAATATCAGAATATTTTCACAAAGGTAAACATGGTGCCCTGTATCTCCAGGTGACCATTCACCGACTGTAACGCCTATTTAATAATGATATAGAGAACAGAGTCGTAGATCTTTACTTCATATTGCTGACACTACGACACTTCTGTCGGCAGTCATCTTGTGAGGTGTATTGTGTGAGGTGACAGAGGCCAGATAGGGCTTTTATTTCAGAAGAGTGCGTCAAAATAGTCCGGGGATTCATCGTATCGTTCTGTCCGTCATACTTGTTCTTGTTTTGCTTGGAAGAGCTATTATAAAAATCGAAGGCGAAATAAAAACTTAAAAGTAGAAAAAAACCCTTTAATACCTGAAACTGAAATATGGAGAATGTTATGTGTATATATATGTTTTTTTTAATTTTTATTTTTTTTTAAATTTTTTATATTTTTTTAAATTTTTTTTAAAATTTCTTTTTAAAGTCTTTTATTTATACTGGAGTTTTCCTCTAGGGTGAGATAACCCTGTTTTCAGTGGGCTCCAGTGTATAAATGTACGGATTTACAGGAATGTTGACAAGAATGCTAAACTGGGAGTGCGTTGAAACCAGTTTCAGTCATGCTGGCGTAAAAAACGCGTTTTCCCGACTACCCACGTCTACGTTCTTCTACATATTTTGTATTATACAAATGCGCGGCGATGCGCGGGAAAAGGCAGAGTTGCGTAGACGTAGGTCGTAATGCGTAAACGAACGTAAACAGAACGCGCAAAATAAGTAGTGTCAGAATCAGTTTTTAAGATTTTAAACTTTTCTCTACGCACTTGTAATGCGTAAATGAACGCGGTAAAACGCCAGAATACGTACAGAAGAGTACGTTGATTAACGTTGAGAAACGTAATAGAACGTAAATCAAAGAAAACAGATACGTTCTCAATCCGTAGCATGCCCCCAGTTTCAAATACGTATTAAAAACGCCATAATTTATGCCAGTGTGACCGGATTGCGTACTAAAAGATAAAAGTTGCGGTCTTGATACCCGATGCTCGCGTTCTTTCTAATACGCAAAGGAAACGCCAGTGTGACTGGGGCATAATAAACTAGAACTGCCCAGTATAAATAAATGTTTCACAAAAAAAGAGAAATCATAAGGTAAATGATTGTACGCTGTATCATAGGGGTTGCCAGCACTTATTTATGACATTTAATGTTATTCCTAATATCCATTTCAGAGCTTTTTCTTCTTTAGTGATTAACGCCTACCTAGAAGATTTCTTCTGCTTTGAAGGACTCACTGGATCGGGACATTCAAATCCAAGTGCATGAATGTTCTCAACAGAAATATCATTCTAACATTAAAACCTGTTGATCCATATCATAGGAGGTTTTGTACACAAATTGGTATTTGATGTTGAACATAGTTTATCGTAAATTGATTCGGATATACCTCAGTGTACTTACATTTTATACACAGTAAACAAATGTAAAAGGGCATTCTGTAACAAGTTTATAGTCTAAAATCAATTTTACATCTGAATTTGTAATCCTCTTTTCTCCACACTAGACCCAGAGCCTAGCCTAATATCTTGTCAAGCCTAATCAAAGAAGACTTTTGATGAGTTTACCTCAACTAACATTTACTATTCCATCATACGATGAGCATCCTATAGGGCACAGAGTGATTGCTAGTTCTGCCATCATCCGCCAGGTAATTGTAAGATAGCGCCACTGTAGCCGGGGGTCAACCACTGTTATCAGTTGTTATAATCTGTAGATAATATTGATACAAGGCTAAAATTCCTCCATGGCAAGCTCAAAAATATTATTGATAAAATTCATCGATAATTGGTCCCACCACCTGGTGTTTTGGATGGCGTCGGGGGGCAAGATGGCCGCTTTCATAGCGCAATAGCTATGTGCCCTACAGTCCTGAGTTATGTGTAGTTCTGATCCGGGTCGCTAGGGGCTCATCCCCGTTCCCTGGTGGCGGAATAATCTCCCGAACACCTGTGTGCCGAGTGGCATACCTGACTTCATACCTGAGATTCGCACCTGACACCTCCCCACACTGCCCTCAGACACCGTGACGTAACCACGACGTCACAACAATGGCCGCTGCGTTACCATGACGACAGAACAGAGACGCCGCCGAGGACGCGATGCCATAACGAACGCGTACGGGTATTTCACGCGAAAAAAGGGAAAAGCTAATATGTACACAGTAGTGAAAAGCTAATGTGGCGGGGATATCCCCTCTGATGACGTCATCAGAGGAATCTCGCGTTCTTCTCGAGGAAGATGAAGTGTCGTCTGCTTATTTGGATGATTTCGCGCGCTTTTGTGACTCGGTCTTCCGGATAGTTCCCCTGTGTCCCGCTTGACTGGCACGCGTCTGTGCGCATGCGTAGAGACACTCGAGGTCACTTTGATGTCAGGTCGTCGGCGTCTGATATGTCACGTGACCGGAGGCACGAGGCTGCTCGTCTTTGAAGATTCGGGGCCTATGAGTGGCGGGAACCTCGCTCGTAAAGTCAAACACCCCGCCACTAATCTAGCGCGCTTTAGTCTTTATCCTATTACTTCTTTGATTGGACTGAAGTGCTTCAGCCATTTTATCCTACCCCTCACATATAATCCTCCAAAAACTTAATATGGTGTGACTGTATGCCACGGTTATTATCCTACCCCTCATACATAAATCTCAATAGACTTAATATGGTGTGACTGTACGCCATGGTTATTATCCTATCCCTCATATAAATCTCCATAGACTTAATATGGTGTGACTGTGCGCCACGGTTATTATCCTACCCCTCATATATAAATATCCATAGACTTAATATGGTGTGACTGTGCGCCACGGTTATTATCCTACCCCTCATATATAAATCTCCATAGACTTAATATGGTGTGACTGTGCGCCACGGTTATTATCCTACCCCTCATATATAAATCTCCATAGACTTAATATGGTGTGACTCTATGCTACGGTTATCCCATAAAATATCTATATGCCACGGGTGACATATGAAATTAAAAACAGGTGACGGGGTAGGATAGAATCAGAACGTCACTCTATTTCATATAATTGTTTACATGGCGTTCATTGTCTTCCTCTACAGATATCACTGAGCTCTGCTTTGTGAAATCATTCTGCGAAGACAGCTCCCGCTATATATAAACAACTATAATGTATATGAAATTCCGTGACGTTTCTTTATAATCATATTAATACTTACATTGAACTGGGTGTTTGGTAGTTAATATTGACTCCATGCCGTTGAAAGAAGAACCACCTTTGTTTTCCTAAGTTAGTACACAATTTCTGATCTTAAATGCATATCCTACAATACACAGTAGTGAACAATTATCATTACAAAGCATTTCCTTTGACTTATTCTAATACACGTCTGTACATGTTATTTATGTAATAACTACTATATGGAAGAACGCTTATTTCTATGGTGATTATTGTACATCACTGAATTTACTCAATAAGAAAAAGAGTATAACTTCCTTTTTTGATAAAGGTGTGTATAAAATAAAAAGTATCTCTTCAATACATGGAGACACAGTTAACCAGACCTAGGCTTGAAGACTGACATCCCACATGAGTGAGATTCTCGTGTAGAGAAAAACTGTATCCTGCTATTACTTTTTTCTCATGTTCTATTTCTAGTTAGATGATTAAAAACACGAACTGTGTACCGACCACGTATAAAACGTTAGAATTCCGTCGGATCTGCTTGGAGTTGCTCCGCCACATAGAGACAGACATACCACAACTCTGTGTGGAGAGTGAAATGTCACGAGAGTGAGAATCTCGTGGACAGAAAAACTCGAACCTGTTCTTCTTTTTTGTCGATCTATACAATACACAGACATACAGTTTCTCTTATGATTTATAACCCACCCAATACGGAGTCTCCATACTAAGCCTATCGAGCATCCAGATCGCTACTGAGTAGAATACGGAAGATCGTATTCTCCTAGGAGAATACGGCTTTTTCGGCCACCTTACAGGCATTATAGGAACTAATTCATATGAACAATGCACGGCTCTTGTAGATAACACAACGAAATAATCCTCGCTATTGCTCGGAGTATTACTACGCGTCAACTACGCGGAGAATACGGCCTCTCAGATCGAAATCATAGTAATATTGTGTATTTATTTCGAACCATGCCGAAATCAAAGTTTAGTATTGTAGTTTTCTGATCTACTGTTCTCGTGAGAAACAAATGAGATCCCAATTTCGCTGGTGTTGGTTAAAATCTGTTTCTTGTGTAAACGTTTCGGTGTATTTAAGAGTCTGTCCCCTCATTGGTTAGAACATGAGGCAGTGATACTGTAGTGACTATTCGCCGCTTTGTTGACGACGTTCCGCCTTGTAAGGTGCCGTATTGCCCCCTGGCGGTGATATAACCTTCCCACACACTCCCCCCAGTCTCCCACCGCACCGCTCGCGTGCCGACCACACTGCGCCACTCCAAGGTAATTCCCGACGCCATCAAGCGTGAAATCTCGCGAGAAAAAGCGTGGCTCGCTGCGCGTCCATTGTGCGCGTCCGTTGGGGTGCGCGCGCATAAAAGACGGACGCTGCGTCGACGCTGCCACTCGGGGCTGGTCAAGTGGGCGGACGGCAATTGAGCGATAATAGGGGTAAAATCCATCAAAAGGACGAACGCCGGGGGAACCACGTGGTCAACATCGACCCCCGTGGCGCGTGGGGTGTAGGCCCCGTAGGAGGTCGTTGTTGTTGACAAGGGGTGATGATAGGGGTGGCTAGAGGGCGGTATCCCGGTGGGTCCCGAAGGGGTACAGTAGTGGAGAGGCTGTAGAGAGCCCTCAGGGCTAAAAGTAACCGTTCAAAAAACGTACTGTTGTAGGGGGCTCTTTAAGAAGATAAGAGTTTACACTGACGATAGTTCCGGGTCGCTTTTTGACCAGGGCTATAAAGGAAATATGACTAATGGGCAATTACGTATGGAGGGCGGTCCCATAATGCATCAGTCATAATGTCATTTACCGAGAGCGCCACCTACTAGTGACAAAGTGGACAAATTGACAAAGCGGGAGGTAATTGTATACAACAGAGGTCTGGCAATGGATCGTTTTTTTAATGTGTTTCTTATATAGGACCGAATATGAATTGTATTCTTGCAATTTTTGCGGCTCTCACAAGTTTAAGTCTTGAACTTGATATAGAACATGAATGAAGGAGAATTTTCATCCCACTGATTTTTACTTTTACACAAAATAATGTGATACACAATATTACCATGATTTCGATCTGAGTGGCCGTATTCTCTGCGTAGTTGACGCGAAGTAACACTCCGAGGGATAGCAAGGAGTATTACGTAGTGTCAATTACAAAGAGAATACGGCCACAGAGATCGAAATCATGGTGATGTCGTATTTATTATTCACCTTTCGAGTAATTATTAGGAAAAATATCTAGTGTATAATTAGAAATTCGACCCTACCACCATGCTTTGTTTATATGAATTAGTTCCTATAATGCCCGTCAGGTGGCCGGAAAAGCCGTATTCTCCTAGGAGATTCCGGAGGTCCGTAGGCTTAAGATTAGGAACTCGTAAGCAACAGGTTTGCGAGTACGGTAACTCATATTCAATGGGCGACACATGTCCAGGCCAAGATAAAATCAGAAACATATTTGGAACACTTTTGAATATTCACTTGGCTATTGCCTCGTTCATATCCCTACGCACTCTAAACCCGATGGAGAATGGGGACTGGGACAAAAACTCATCAATTTCTTTCTTGATACTCATGTACCAGATATCATAATTTTATTCTTTTCTGATCCTGGAACATATCCTCCAATATATAATTATATCCCTATCCTGGTAGTTTTTACTACTTAGGTAATTAATTCAAAGTTACAATTGAAAACAATCACATTATATCAGTAGTTGTCAGAGTTACCAACCTCTGATAAGGTATTGATATTCTTAGTATACGAGTATATACTCTGCAAAGTGAGGTGGTATGACTTTAGTCGGTCAAATGCAGCAGAAACAAAGAATACACTGCACCCTCACCCATGTTTTATTTTGATATTGTGATGCTATTCTAATGTCCATGAAAGGGTTGAGATAAATTCAGAACTTCACACAGATCTTAAAATAAACAAACTCGTTTGGATGCGTTGTACCGGAAATTGTCAGTCGGCTTTGCCTCGCTGACGATTACGGCGCATCCCAACTCGTGTAGGATTGTTTATCTATATGGTTCTCTTATATAGAACTGGAGTGAGAATCATATAAATACTCTATACTCCACGTTATCTCATGTTGATGTTTTGTCTATTTTCTCACATCCTGGCCGCTGATTGGCCAATCTCTTATGACGTCATCTCCCATGACTCCGCCATAACCAGGGCATAGTATTGACATTTTACGGTGATCAGTGCATACATTTTTAATGTGTTTCCTATGGCTAAATTTGTACCAGGGGTTTGCATCCCATCAAGTTTGAATCGCGTAGTAATTCACAAGGATTGGATTGAGCTGTGACCCTAAATTTTCATATGTTGCTGAATTTATCTCACCCTTCACATTGACTAATGGGCTAACATTTGTGACATGATCCCCCATTGGATATATTTCCTAAATATCTAATGGGCGTTAGATACGAGTTCCCAATTCTAAGTCTATGGAGACAAAAATACAAGGTATGAGATGAATACATATATCCACAGCTACCACTTGTGTAATGTGTGGTTGTGCAAACAGCTCACCAGGGGGCGTCTTGACAAAGCCCATTATAAGGACCGGGTTTCTGTAAGCGGGGCATCTCGGTATCGTGTGACTTTATGACACAGCCCGTTATTAGGACCGGGTTTCTGTAGGCGGGGCTTCTCGGTATCGTGTGACTTTATGACACAGCCCGTTATTAGGACCGGGTTTCTGTAGGCGGGGCTGCTCGGTATCGTGTGACTTTATGACACAGCCCGTTATAAGGACCTGGTTTCTGTAGGCGGGGCTTCTCGGTATTGTGTGA
Organism: Alentia gelatinosa; assembly: GCA_950022655.1. NCBI lineage: Eukaryota > Metazoa > Annelida > Polychaeta > Phyllodocida > Polynoidae > Alentia > Alentia gelatinosa. The sequence continues at coordinate 55,847,371 of OX465588.1, forward strand.
CTTTATGACACAGCCCGTTATAAGGACTGGGTTTCTGTAGGCGGGGCTTCTCGGTATCGTGTGACTTTATGACACAGTCTGTTATAAGGACCGGGTTTCTGTAGGCGGGGCTTCTCGGTATCGTGTGACTTTATGACACAGTCTGTTATAAGGACCGGGTTTCTGTAGGCGGGGCTTCTCGGTATCGTGTGACTTTATGACACAGCCCGTTATAAGGACCAGGTTTCTGTACGTGGGGCCTCTCGGTATCGTGTGACTTTATGACACAGTCCGTTATAAGGACCGGGTTTCTGTATGCAGGGCTTCTTGGTATCGTGTGACTTTATGACGCAGCCCGTTATAAGGACCGGGTTTCTGTAGGCGGGGCTGCTCGGTATCATGTGACTTTATGATACAGCCTGTTATAAGGACCGGGTTTCTGTAGGCGGGGCTTCTCGGTATCGTGTGACTTTATGACGCAGCCCGTTATAAGGACCGGGTTTCTGTACGTGGGGCTTCTCGGTATCGTGTGACTTTATGACGCAGCCTGTTATAAGGACCGGGTTTCTGTACGTGGGGCCTCTCGGTATCGTGTGACTTTATGACACAGCCCGTTATAAGGACTGGGTTTCTGTAGGCGGGGCTTCTCTGTATTGTGTGACTTTATGACACATCCCGTTATAAGGACCGGGTTTCTGTACGTGGGGCTTCTCGGTATCGTGTGACTTTATGACGCAGCCTGTTATAAGGACCGGGTTTCTGTACGTGGGGCCTCTCGGTATCGTGTGACTTTATGACACAGCCCGTTATAAGGACTGGGTTTCTGTAGGCGGGGCTTCTCGGTATCGTGTGACTTTATGACGCAGCCCGTTATAAGGACCGGGTTTCTGTAGGCGGGGCTTTTCGGTATCTGTGACTTTACTCTGAGGCCTCGCGCCCTGCAGCGCCGGGAGAATGGAGGCTGAGTTAGTGTATGTATGAATGTCATGGCTGTATACAGCTAACTCCACGTTTATAAAGTCCACTGGAGACATCACGTGTTTGAAGTTTCTGTAATGGAGGGTTTTATTGTAGGCGGGAGGTGAAGAGAACAATAACAATTACCAGTCCAGATAGAATAATGGTAGTTCATGTTTATGGCTCAATGGCAATTCATATTTATGGCTCAATGGTAATTCCTGCTTATGGTACAGTGGTAATTCGTATCTATTTATGCATTCACACATTTTCTTAGGTCCCCACAAAGGCCCTCTTGATGTCTATAGATATACATCACATTACAATATATAAAGTAATAATTATTCTCGTGGGTGCAAAATAATCTAATAAAAATGCAACATTTATGATCATATTTTTGTAAGAATCTAAAATTCATCGGAAACCTAAAATCCTAAAAGGATGGGGCCAGTAATTTGTGTATCAAAATATCTGAATGAGGCTTTTTTTGCCGTCATATCGGCAAACGTTCTGCTAGTCAAATCCAAACGGATCAAAACCAACGACAGCGTCACCAATTGTACTGAAATTACGTGACATAGCTGTTTCTAGGTTTAAGGGCTGCTATTCGAGCTGTTTCTAGGTTTAAAGCCTATATTATAAGACATCGACGCGACGGCTGTGGCCGATTCTACCTTTGCCCGGCGGATCCGATTTTATTGCTTTTTCCGACGCGACGGGCATTACTACCATGTTAGATACAACCGACTCTCACCGACTTTAAGATTTCGATGTACGCACCTTCATCGACTCTTCTCGATTCTGAGTAGGTCGCTTGAATAGCGATGCTATCCATCCCCCAGTCTTATTTACAAGAGCTTTATATCGATTTGTAGTTGAGACCAACGCGATCATAGATCTGAAAACCATTTTGTGATATTTTGAATTGACCGGAAGTTAGTGAACTTTGTATTATTGACTATATACATGTAGGCCTATCACCCGGCCCGGGCCCAGCCGGGCCCGGTCACTTTCTCTGATCTCATCTTTAGTCTGCCTGTCGATTACTAGGTATAAGACATCAACATTTTATTCCCGATTCTCACCGAGCTGATGGTCGGGATGAATCGGGAACAAATGTGGATGTTTTATAGGTTGAAGGACTGCTACTGGGGCTGTTTCTAGGTTTAAGGGCTGCTACTGGGGCTGTTTCTAGGTTTTAGGGCTGCTGCTGGGGCTGTTTCTAGGTTTAAGGGCTGCTACTGGGGCTGTTTCTTGGTTTAAGGGCTGCTAGTGGGGCTGTTTCTAGGTTTTAGGGCTGCTGCTGGGGCTGTTTCTAGGTTTAAGGGCTGCTACTGGGGCTGTTTCTAGGTTTAAGGGCAGCTACTGGGGCTGTTTCTAGGTTTAATAGCAGCTACTGGAGGCACTGTGGTTTGATACTGCAAGGAAAAGGAAACAGGTCGATCACTGGAGGGGGTGGGGGGTGGCTGCTATCAATATCAAATCACCCTGAAGCATGTGGGAGTATAAAACCACCAACCTGAATACCCCTGTTGTGGTGAATAGACTCGCCCATAGCGTGAGAATACCTGAATCATGATGAATTATGGGAACCGCCCTCGGTGCTTTTGCTCCCAGAAACGAACGCGGCTGCTGCACTAGAGGCGACACCTGGTGTGTGTAAAGGACACCAACCCTGGCACTGAGGTTCACCTGGTGTCAAATTACAGAACTAGAGGAATGGCCCTGTGCCGACTAGACTGGCCGCCAGACATCAACAGCGGCACCAACAGTGCAAGCAACAGCTGAAAAAGACTAGCAAATATCTGAAGATCGAAGTGGCCAATCTTCTTCATATTTGGAACGATTATAGATTATATGTATCCCCTACTCATGTTAAAGTGTCATTGCTTAATTCCTACGAGAAATGAGTGAAACTCTGTGTGTCATTGACCGCAATCTTGTGATCTGTCCGTATGGTGTCACAGACGCCATCTAGACATGTCATGAAACTACTGAAACAGGTCCCAGATCGGAGAATAGAAACGACATCTGCAGAGAATGCTCACAGATTGATTTTGCACAGTTTATATAACAATGCCAATTGAATCTGTTTATACCCAGAAAATAAAGTAGAAACAATGCATGCAATACAACCTCACAGATAGATTGATACCGATATGCAGCCGGTGGCACCACCGACAGACTTTTAGCGGAATTCAAAAAATCTTTGCCGTCGGCCAATGAAAACAGGCTCTCAGAGGAACTCAATTAAGCGGTGCCGTTTTTGTGGAAAATAGCTTAAAGGCGATTACTCTTCTCCGAGAAGTCTGATTTTGTCTCCTAACGTGGCGTTTCCACCGGCCGATTATGACCACTGATAAACCGCCGACCGATTATGCGACACATTCAGTACGAAAATCGTCAGATGGAAACAGACATGGTCAACGATTTTCTCCCGCCTTGTGCAATATGGCACCACTGACCGACTTCTGCACCCACCGATGACATCAAAACACATTGAATTAATCGGCGGCAGTCTGCATTTTAAAATCAAAAGTCACCGCATTTTTGCAGTGCAGGTCACTGATAATGCACCACCGACCTTCCACAAGGAGAACCACCGACCGACTTTTGTATAACCTGATAATTATCGGTGGGGTTTCGGTCGGCAGGTGGAAACGCCACATGACTTGTCATAGTTCCCCAGACCGCATCGCTCTTGGTTGCAAGTGATCGGAGTTGACTCTTTTGCCTTATCCAGGGGTCGTCTGACACAGAGGGGCGAGTTAGGCCCGGCGTCCACCTACTACGATATGGCTCCGATATACGATGCACCTCCCGATCACAAATCAAAATCGCGTCGGAAGGTCACCTAATATCGGGGCAGTAGACCACGTTTCTGCGATTAGACACCGAAAAAACCCCATGCAAGGCGTAGTGGATTGGTATATCTAGACATATGTCTACGATTTTGCACCTTCCCGATATATCTCCGATATTGACTTTTTGTATCGGTGCCATATCGGTAGGTCTAGGTTTCTATCGTAGTAGGGGGACGCCGGGCCTAACTGTCATCTAATACTGCTGAGAAATGCCGCAAATTACCTTAAGAAGCAATATTCGTGTAGATTGTATCACAAAGCCAACAACTCCTGAAGGAGAATATCCATCTGATCTGAATTATATTTCACAATACGACAATAATAGATATCATTCAACGCACACAAACTGAATGCTAAAAACGGTCGTAACCACCGATCCTCAGGGCATCGAGGCTACAATAGAAAGAAATTTCCGAAATTATTTTGTCAGAACATTCTGAGGAAGGCAATGATACCACATGCAGGGAAACGTCAAGTGCCACAATATCACATTATGAAGGTAAACAGGTGCAGTCTGTTGAACTAATCTCCAGTATCTGCATATCTCCGCTGGAGTATCTGTGATAGTATGACAGTGACACTACTCCATGAATCCGTCTGTTGTGTGGGGAGGGTGTGGAGTAACTGTACCCCAACCCACCAGGGCGGAACTAATATACACCCATTGTGTGACCGCGCTCAGTAAATTGCTGGTGGAGAAAGGAGAGTTTGACATTTGGGGCACAGTACAAGGCCGGATACGTCAATAGTAGTTCAAGTCCAACTCTCACGTTTGTTGTGGTTTTGTTGGAGTCTGACTGGAGATATTCTAAAGCTGAATCGTCCATGGAGCTCCCCTGCGGATGTTGAGACTGGGACATGTCTTTTCATGGCCACCAACATCGCTTTGTAAGGGAGTGTTGGGTAAGGGACACAATCACCTTGTCCCGTCATAGACTGATGTATGTTGATCTGGCACGATAATTGATTTAAATACTGTTACCCTTTATTAGATCTGTGTGGTTCGTCTCAATTGGTCCCAGGTAGGTTTACTTTTGTAACAAAGCCGGTCATTTGTTGAATGATTATTCATCGGGGTATATGTGTGAAGGACAAATATCGATGACATTGAACTAGTTCTGGTGACACCACCCTGGGAGAGACCTACCACACGCAAACAACTCAATTAAATACTGTTTGGAACCCTACAAAAATGTTAAAGTACAACTTTATGTAACTATATCAGTTGCTTTTATGAAGTATAGAAATCCGGTATCCCATACCACACCGGCACAATCTTACAATTGCATGTGTGTAGGAATTTGAAATTGCCCTTATTAAAATAAAAGAAACATTCAAAATGTGACTGAATGAAACCGTTGTTGGAGTGACGAGTTCAAACAATAATCGCAAACTTCATTCACAACTCAGCTCACAGGACAGGCAAAAGATCAATACAACGATTACTTTAGATAAATAATAATGATAGTAATAACAATGATAATAATGATAACAATATTAATGATAATGATGATAATAATGATATAATGATAATGATAATAATAACGATAATAACGATGATAATGATAATAATAATGATAATAATAATAATAATGATAATAATAATAAAAAATATAATAATAGTAGTAATGGATGAAAGGCTATAAGCCCGACGAAAGCAGCAGAGTTTTTTGAGTTCCCCTAAAAGCCCATTTCCACTGGCCGTCAACGATCTACAGTCAGGAACCACTGAAGGACATATACCACTGCTGACGCTGTCAATGGAAACAGACTTTAAGAAACTCAAAAGGTCTCCACCGTTTTCTTCAGCCAATGGAAACAGGCTCTTAAAGTTCTTGATGCAACTTTTCTTCATGGGTGTGGTTGAACTTTAAAGTGATTGGTCATGGTCCGCTGGGCACATCCCCAAGACCCTAAGACACTGGCCCCCTGCTCCTTTCACAATATTATAGTAAATGACACACAGATAGTGAAGGGACAGGTGGAAGTCCATGTGAGCAATTTACCCTTTAAGCAACTATTTAGGGCATGCAAGCACGCTCTACTAGAGTTTGAGTCCTGTGAGGAACTCGCTAACTAAGCATTTCTGGGGTGGTACGTCTGTGTGGAGTTGTTGTCTATAGCATTACTTATCTGAGATTAATTTCCCATTACTGATACTTAAAAAAGTTGAAATGCACATAAGAATTACAATTGTGTGTAAAGGAGGGCGTCCACCAACCACGACTAGGCTACGACGATGGCTTCCCGACAAGGTCCACGACAGCCCTACGATTGGAAGGCTTGTCATAGCCTTTTCGTGGTTGGTGGACCCTAGTTCCCGACAAGAGTCTACGACAAGGCCTTGACAGGCTGCGTCGGAGGCCTGTCGGGGGCCTGTCGGGGGCCTGTCGGGGGCCTTCCGACAAGGTTACGACAAAATCGAACATGTTCGATTTTTGCCACAACTGGACAATTGTCGTGGAGTGTCGTGGTTTCCTCGATATCACTGTCGTAGCGTGTCGGTACCATGGACACCTTTTTTACGGGAACCACCGACCTCTACGACACGCCCCGACAACAGTCATAAAGCCCCCCTTCCCACGACAAGGCTGTGACAAGGTGCCAATAGGAACTTTCTTGTCGGCTCTTGTAGCCTTGTCAGGGTTGGTGGACGTCACCCTTTAGTGTGAACCATGTGTATGTCGGAGGAAGTCACACAGCTTTGTTTTTCACCTGGGCCTTATTCTAATGAACATCAAAGTACATGAAGCATTCCAGACGCCATCTGGTGAGAGTTGGCCGAACTACAGGCTAGCTGGTAGCCTGCAGCTCTCGCCTATGTAATCTTGGGCGTCAGGAAGTTAAGTACCAGTGGAAAGTCTGCCATTTTGAATTTCTAAGAGGTTGGGTTCATGGTAAGGAGATAGATTTAGCTTTCATCATGTCTAGAAATGAGTATTGAGAAAAACAGTACCAACAATGGGATTGATGAATGATGAGAGACAACAATGGACCTATTCCCAATTAACTATGAATTCCTCTATATGTTTAACTCAAAGATGACAATCATGGTGATTGATTATAAAACTAATAGTGATAATGGTAGTGAATAGTGTAGCGGCTGTGGGGGGCGTCATCTCTCTGAGGCGAGCTCCGGGGAAGTCCCTGCAGGGAGCCCGGGGAAGGTTAGAAGGAGTCCCGGGGAAGTCTCCGGTCTGGAGGCTCTCCCGGGGGGCGAGATCTCGCGGAAGATGACGTCACCCGCTCCCGTATATAAACAGAAGCCGTCTGCGGCTTCAGTCAGTCATCTGCTAGACTCTGAGCAATAGTCATCAAAGGATTAAAGGCTTCGAGCGGCCTTGGCTGTAGCTCCAAAGTTATAATAAAGGTTCATCAACGCTATCGCAGTGAAATCTACTCGTCCTTGTCATTCTGTACACACGATCGTTACAATAGTATTACAGCAGTCGTAGAGACGTCAGATCCGTAATGCGGAATCGTATAGGTGTGATGTGTGATGTGATTTCCCAATATGTATATATATATTCATTTCTTTTTAGATCATGTATTGCATTCAATGTTAAACACTGTTCTTCCATACAATGTCGATTATGTTGCGTATGCTAAACACTTATACATGTACATGTACTATTTATATGATTGCATTTCATCCATTCATCATTAGAGGCCACTTGTTTCGTATGAAAATCATTTTTTTACTCTATGTTTAAAGGTGGTTTTATTTTGCAACTCCTTTGTCTCAAAGTCTTGAGAATTCTACAAAACGCAGCCCTGGAATCTGGCGATTTCTTATAAAATTCTGTACGTGGCCGCTTCACTTGGCAATTATGTTTTGTTCTAGATCACAAGCGCCCATTATTTATTGTTTCCTGTGAGTTCACACCATAGTCTGGGCTCAATTCAGCAGTTCTTGTCTCGCCGTTTGCTTTTATATAACCTTTCTAATATTCTTTAATTCCTTTTATTGGACATTGTTCGCCTTGTGTACAAGCGATCCTCTACCCATTGGCCTTACTTCAGTAAACGTTAGCGGAAGGCACATCGAAATTCCTTCTTACATGAATGTTTGTGATCTGATAAGACTGGTCTATATGATGAAATCCAACATGGAGAAGTATAATACGATACATTATCTCACCCCTGGAATAAATGTCCATAAGCTTAACATTATGAACTCGTTTTTCATGCCCCTACAAGTATTGCAGTGCGTTCTCCGCTGTTCTCTTAGTGTGCACAAGGGTGATATAAATACACAAAACAACTCGTTTTGGTCAAAGAAGTCATTCTCCAACTCGTTTGAATGCTACGTGATATTCACTCGGCTGTCGCCTTGTTCATATCACTCCACATCAAACTCGTGGAGAACGACGACTTTGACCAAAACTTGTTGGTTTATTCTTGAGTACATACAGAGAAACCCCGCTTAAAGGAACACCCTCCGTTCCGAGAAAAGTCGCCCCTTATGCGAAGTGTGCCCTTAAGCCGGGTTACAAAAAAACTAAATAAAGATTTCCGTTCCAAGCGGGGTGCCCCCTTAAGCGAGGTGTCCCAGAAGCGGGGTTTTACTGTACAATACCCATACTAGTGTGTGAGAAATCTATAGAATGTGGGGTGAGTGTGTGTGATTTGATGATATTGAGATGGTGATGTGGCAGACTACTGAAACATGCTGCTTCACTCGGTATTTTGCCCACGCCTTAGATTCCGGAGAGCTACTTTGAAAGCGTCTTTTGATTTGCATTGACTTACTTCCTCCGGTAGGATATAACTCTAGAGCTGATATCCCTATACATAGGGCTTGTCTTCCGGAATTCCGTTTTAGTTCTTGGTACATGAAACAAAGATTTCAGTTGATGACGGGTTTTCATGGATTTATTTGACTCATGCCTTCGCCTCTTCAGCAGTCTAAAGCCCATAAGACAGCGACATTTTCCACAGATTCTCACTGATCCGATAACCGATTATAATCGGGAACAAGAATGTCACTGTCTTATACCCTCAACGATGCTTGCCGATCACACCTCTTCACTATATGACCCTGTACAGCGACCCGATTGAGATTGAAGAGAGCCGCCGGGAGCCGAGCCGGGGTGAGCCGCGGGCCGCTAGTGTGGATTCATAGAAAATAATTCAAAGTTTGGATCTAATTAAGATATTCGGAAACAGTTTTCATATTCATTATCACCTCCGTCTCCCCTACAAATCGGTATAAGGCACTTGTAAATCAGACTAGGGGATAGGTAGCATCGATGTTCAAATGGCCTTCTCAGAATCGGGAACAGTCGGTGAAGTGCGTACAGCGACACGATTATGGTTGGGCAGAGTCGGTCATTACCCCCACGCTAGTAATGCCCGACCCGATTAAAATTGGGTCTGTGAAGTGGGTACAGCGACCCGATTCTGACCGACCCGACGGATTCGTCGGGCAAAGGTGTGATCGGGCACAGGCGTCGTGTCGCTGTCTTGTAGACTTAATGCCCGTTAAGTGATGTAGTTGTTGGACATGGTGCATCATGGTGTCTTCGCTTAGATCCTCAGCGCCCGATGCTGACCTCAATGTAAGTAGTAGGAATTCAGTAAAACGAACACCTTTATAAAATACTTATATTTCGCATGTTGAAAACTGAAAATAATGTGGCAGGGTTTTGACAGTGGATTTGAGTGAGAGTTTGTCAAATGAGGAATTGATGCCTCTGACAAGTCCAGTCTATTTACTATTAATATCACTTTTGAAAAAAAAATGAAGATAGAACCAAAAACCAGATGGTGTCTGATTCTCCCATTTGTGATAATTAATCATAAAAGGTAAGATTGTGAGAAATAGCTCAAATCTGTGCACATCCATCACACTAAGATACTCACAAAGTCGTCAACAACTGGCCTTCGTAATACTCTCGTACGTGTACACATGTAAATATATTGCCAGACTTCAGTGAACAAAAAAAGAATACAAAAAACAATTTCCGAAAGTTACCAACAAAAATAGGAAACACATGCTGCATTTCCGAGACGCTAATGATTAATACTGCACTTATTATCGTTCTTTCTGCGGACACACTCCAGGCACCAGCTACACGCGCGGCGGACGCCGAGAGCCAGACGCCGGCCGCCATCTTTGATTGGTGTCGCGATGATTATCTGCCGCTTATATATTTCAGGTGTCACGTGACATGAGGTGCCCGCGGGCGGCGGTAGGTGGCGCGCGGGTGGTGACGGGGCCGGGAGGAGTTTAGTCGCCGATTTACGATCCGATAACGGCCGACGTCGCCCGAGGGTGGTCGCGCGTGGCAGCGTCTCCGTCAGCCAATGAGGAGCCTCCTTGTATTAGCATGTCGCCCCCCGTTTAGTTGTTGAACGCCTTGGGTAGCAAAACGGAGACTTGCATAAAACCGGGCACCCACAGTTTTCGACAGGGCTCAGACACGGCTAATAAGAGATGGGTATGAATCAAAATTCCCGCATCATATAGCCTTGTCAGAATGTTGAAAAATTCGGTTTCATGGAATGTTAGAATAAGAAAGTAAATTACCGCATCATCGCTGTGACAGTAGGGGGCCATCCATAAAGTACCTACTCACTTATACTCCTTCTTTGTTCTATTGCGTACTAGATCAGGAGAAACGGTTGGTGTGTGTGTGGGGGGGGGGGGGGGGAGGGGGGGGGTGTAAAAAGAAATTTGGAAAATTTTGCGTACATACTTTATTGATGGCCCTAGTTTGCCGCAGTTTATCGGGAGCTCAGTGGCACAAAGCTTGCGACAAGTCTCAGACACTGTTAAAGCATGGGTATGAATCAAAATTCCCGCATCGTAGTCAGGTTAAATCATAGAATGTTGACAAATATGGTTTCATGAAATGAAAACTAAATTACCGCACCATCCCTGTGTCGGAAGGTTCACAAATTCTGTGTCATAGTGTGTCGGAACGGAATCGTTCTGTTAGATATTTTTAATGGCAATAATTACAAGATAAATGATGGTATCGTTTAAAATATATGCATGAATATGTTCCTTTTCAATTCTTTGCCCTCGATAAAAATAGAAGAAAATTCTCGAGGTTATTGCCTGGGAAGTGAAACACATTAAGTAATTGTTATTCGCGTAATCGTAAATAATAAATCATCATTTTAAGCCCCTTTCAGACAAAACGACTGGGTTGTATGCAAACAATTTTCTTTTGATTATCTACGTTGCTTGTATAGTTCAAATTATTTTATACTTATTTAGTAAAGATTGCTTTCATCCATCGACCAGGAAACCATTTAGCTTTCATTGTAATATTGAGAAAGCCTTCATGCAAACCCTTTCTATGGCGAGACGGTATAATTGACAAATATGTCTGTTAAGGGAAGTTTAATACTGTGAAAGTACATATATCAATAAGTTTAATTTATAATGATCCAAAGATGTGTTATGCTTTGTACAGAGTATCTATCTATTTTGATGACTTCTTGAGTGCATGAATGAACACGTGGTAATATTTAAACTTTCAGGTATAAGTTTGGGTCATAGTTATGTATGGTTTTAGATTTATCTTTACGAAATCTCAGCGAAAGCATATGATTGGTAGGCGTCTTCTCCTTCTATTTAATTGAGTTTTATTGAGAAGAAATTACTTCAGTAAATCCATGTTGAGAAAGTTAAAAACCTACTCCTGCTTTTAAGCTACAATGAAGTAGAATAACAGTGATGGTTACTGCAGCCATTCAGCTGTCTATCTCATACATACTCCAATCCTGGATAAAGTGAAACAAAACCGGTACCGATATGAAAGAAGTGGGAAGAGAAACTTATCGTTTTGAAAGAACAATAATATTTAATGCAACTGTGAAATATTCAGCCTGCAACAACCGAACTTGTTGATCATTGAAGCATCAACCTGGTGAAGTGGCTGTGGTTCATTTGTGAATATCAGGCACGAATGAAAAATAAAACACATGTAGATCAGTTCTCAAACTTCTGAAAACCAGTCTCTTAAACTTCCCCCACCTATTTAAGGTCATAGAATCTACTCTAACATAACAGTTCTGTTCTCATCAACAAATCACCTCCCATGTGGTTGAATTCGGAGAGTTATACGCGTTTATCCTACCCCTAATATAAAATCCCATAGGCTTAACATTGGGTTTCCGTATGCCACGCTGACTGGCATACGGAGTTTTATATGCCACTAGTGGCATACAGCATTGTTATCACGTAATATTCCAAAATCGAGGAGATAGGGTAGGATAAAATCAAAACCTGATTCGTTTTAATCTTGGCCACCGCATTCCACTCCTGAAGTTTTGGCTCCGGACTTCACTCGGCTTCGCCTCATGAAGTCACTTTGCCAAACTCCAGTCGTGGAATACGGTGGCCAAGATTAAACCTCATCCAGTTTTACGATAGTATTTCGGTGGACTCTCAATATCATTATCGTCCTCATGGATTTACCCAAACTCATTTGAGGAACTATTCTTACGCTTACAACCATTCCGCACTCAAGGCCACTTCACTGCTTCCTAAAATACGGGAACCTTAAAGGCATATCTTATGCAGTAAAACCCCGCTTCTAGGACACTTCGCTTAAGGGACACCTCGCGTAAGGGGACAGTTTTTTTCAGACAGAAATCTTTATTTAGTTCATTTTAACCCCGCTTAAGGGGACACCTCGCTTAAGGGGTTACTTTGCTCGGAAGCGGGGTTTTACTGTAATTTACATTGAACATCAAAACCCATTTTCCTGGAAACGGAATATGATGAGTTCAAAGTGATCTAGAACGCATGAATAACTTATAAATCGCGAGTCACAGTGCTATTTTTTTGGTCAAGATTATTAATATCATAATAACATAATACATGAAAATTCTAAAGAGTTCGGTTTCACAAAGTAGAAACCATGTACTTTATTCTAAAATTTGACGGAATACAGTGAATGCTTGATTCTCCATACTAAGTACTAAAATTATTGGTCACCACCTTTGTTTTTGTTAGAATCGGAGAAAACCATATTTTTCATTTACTTTGTAAAATGTTATATTTCGCTCCTTTTGGTATTAGAATAAATCACGGGAACCAGTTCGAGCTTACAATTGTCATTATTTGAAAATCACTAAGCTACATCATTGTAAATTGTAGGATATTCCTTTAAATTGAATTAACAGTCATAGTTTCATGGTTAAGCACACAATTTATGTACATCTAACAATGTGGCACATCCATTCATCCGTTACATCGCCATATACCTGCCTTTTCCTCTAGTATTCTCGAAATCCAATTCTTATTTATGATGGAAGTAAACACTTGCTGAAATATCATATCTAGGCTTTTCAATGCATACACACAACTATATAGAGTGCGCATAGTCATATTTGTATCATTTATCACAAGACTGTATAATACAAAATGTGGGATGTTATGAATTGTCTTCTAATTAGTTGATCATTATCACATTGAGGTGCTGAACAGACATAAACCCTGCACTAATTGCAAGCAATCACTTTCACACTTCATATTCTACCTTTGATTATTGTTAAAATGCAACAGATGCAGTCATGAAATGATATGTACAATATAAAATATAAACATGGTGCGATCTAGAAACAAGTGCGCGATTTGTCTCCACGTATTTTCAATTGCAATATATCAGATTGTTTCTTGAAAGACACAACACATTGATGTTTTCAACTCACCCTAGTCCCGAGTGTCCTCCGCTATCATTGGTGACAATCAATACCTCCTAAAGAAACAATTAATCACAAATCAGAAAAAGTCTTGGAGCATACTTCCAGATACAGTCCGTGTGGTCATCTGCGTTTGCTCTGAGGTCGGCGTCTGCAGCTGCGCCGTGCTACTTCCGGTTACGTCGTGCATGGCGGCACTTCCGGTGTGGCAGACGACATTGGGCGGCGCGCGCAGGATGTCGGACATGACGGAGATGTAGTCCATGGCCAACTTCAGCGTCTGGATGCGCGACAGCTTCTTCTCGAACGGCAGCGTGGGGATGGTCTTCCGCAGCTCCTCGAAGGCGCCGTTCATCGACACCATGCGCCGCCGCTCGCGCAGGTTCGCCGCCAGACGCTGGCGTCTGTTGATCTTCCGCTTCCGCTTTACGGTTCCGCCGCACGACTGCTGGTTCAACCACACCAACACGTTATCGTAGTTCACTGATCCGCCACCACCGCCGCCGTTAGCGCCACCGTGCATCTCCGCCGATCCACCCGCGTCTGACGTCACGGCGCGCGACGTGGCTGACGTCATATTCTGTAGTGACGTCATCGTCGAACCGGAACCGGAACCGGAAACGACCGGGAGCCCGCAGGTGGCCATGGCGGCGTTGAGAGGATCCTGGGATTTGTACCCGCTGCAACTGGCTGCGAGGACGCCCCCTGCCGGGAAGCCGGTCTCCATGACGTGCTCGTATGACGTCATGGAGGATGACGTCAGGGAGGCGTCCTCCTCCGGGACGCTGAGGCTGTAGTTGTTGTCGAGGGAGGTGAGGCGGTAGGTGTCACTGTGGTCGTCGCACATCTCGCTCACGTCTCGGTGGGAGAACTGTTCACACGAGAAGGTGATGTCCTTGATGGAGGTCGCGTGAAGGTCGACGCCCGACATGGTCATGATCCCTCAGTCACTCCCCCGGAGCATCCAGGATCTCCTGACGAGGAGACCTGGTGTCCCGAACAAGGTCTCGGTCTCAGATCCTAGTGGAGTGAGAGTCCTCGAGGCACAGAACAAGGTCTCGGTCTCAGATCCTAGTGGAGTGGGAGTCCTCGAGGCACAGAACAAGGTCTCGGTCTCAGATCCTAGTGGAGTGGGAGTCCTCGAGGCACCGAACAAGGTCTCGGTCTCAGATCCTAGTGGAGTGGGAGTCCTCGAGGCACCGAACAAGGTCTCGGTCTCAGATCCTAGTGGAGTGGGAGTCCTCAGGCACCGAACAAGGTCTCGGTCTCAGATCCTAGTGGGGTGGGCGTCCTCGTGGCACCGAACAAGGTCTTGGTCTTGATCTGTTGCAGCGATTACCGAAATACTAACTTAATACCACACGTGTTCCTCACATTCATACACATTTCCCGGAATGATAAAAGACGCGATTGGTCACTCTCTCGGTCTGGTCTTCGTGGTGTTCAACGAGAAACGATTACCGTTTGGTCACCATAATATCCATTTCCCGATAATAAAAGATTCGATCGATCACTCTCGGCTCACGGTCCTGCCTTATAAAACAGGCACGGCGGGGATATTGTGTCGGCCTGAATCACTTCCCATCTAGACGTATGTCTGATGCAAAATACCCACTCCCCTTCTTAATACTTACTTATACTCGAGCATGTCTGTCAATCATGCTGAAAGGGGCGTGGCTTGTGACGTCACGTGGACGCAGTAGGACCGCTCACTTTGCTCGAGGGGCGATAATTACCTGTGACACTTGCACCTGGTAGGCGCAATCAAGGGAATCGTCCCCCTCCCCCTCCCCCTCATCCCCCCGGCCCCGACACCTCCCCCTACCATGGTTTACCGTTGTCTGAGGACTCGAACGTGAGCAGAGAAAATCATGGATGTCACACGCGGAGAAGGTGGTTCATTCAGTTAACATCCAGGTGGCTCGCGTACTCTCCTGTCGCGGTATATCAATCTCAACTTCTGGTGCTAAGTTCTTCTCTTAGCAGGAGATTCTCGAATTATTGACATTAGATGACGTAAACATACCGTAGCAAAAAAGGTTTTGTAAATTAGGGGCCCCAAAAATTGAGAGGGGGAGCATGCAAATTAGTGAAAAATAAATGGAATTTAGGTACACTCACAAGTGGGTCAGAAGATCGGGGGTCATTTTGTCTTTTCTTAAATAATTTGAATTTACAATGCTGAATAAGGAATATACATGTTATCTAAACTGGTCTCAGATAAAGGCGGTCAAAATCACAAAGACACTGATTCGTTACAATTGGTTTGATAAATGAAAACGAGATGCATAAAAGATAGAATGCAAAGGGAGCATGCGTGGAGAGGGTCGAGGGAGTGTACGTATTTGTGATCATCGTATAAAAGGAATTAAATATATGAATAAAGTACAATGTATTGACAAATCGATATATGTATTATAGGCATGTAACCAACAGTTATATGAGATACAAATATATCAATAATTTGCAAACCTAATGTAAAAATGTCCTAGTGTCGCACATAAGTATTATAGGCATGTAACCAACAGTTATATGAGATACAAGTATATCAATAATTATAAACCTTATGTAAAAATATCCCAGTGTTGTACATTAAAGAGAACATGTTGTTTGATGAATTTCAAAATAAATTTCTTAAAAATCATTACATATGAATCCTGTAATCGTTTCTGCTGAATACAATGCAGATCTATATGTCACAAAGAAAACCTCGTCTTCATTATACAAACCCTGCCAGGTTAGGTAAACTTTATCAATGGCGTCAATCGGTTCTATGGAGTTATGCGGCAGATACAAATCTGGCAGAGCCTCGGGCGGACTTCACGGCACCAGCGAAAGTCTCCAAGACGCCCGGGGGACGCCACAGGCCGAATCGGGCCGGAGAGTGAGCGGCGCGTGCCGGTAGACAACGCATCGGGGCGGAGAGTGAGTGGCGTGTGGCGGGAATGGAGCGGGAGGAGGTGGATGAGTGAGAGGAGGAGGAGGAGTGGGAGGAGTAGGAGTAGGAGGAGGAGGAGTGGGAGGAGGAGGAGGGGGAGTAGGAGGAGGAGGAGTAGGAGGAGGAGGAGTAGGAGGAGGAGGTTGGGGAGGAGGAGTAGGAGTAGGTAGGGGAGTGGGAGGAGGAGGAGTAGGAGGAGGAGGAGGTTGGGAAGGAGGAGGAGGAGGAGGTAGGGGAGTGGGAGGAGGAGGAGTGGGAGGAGGAGGAGGAGGAGGAGGGGGAGGAGGAGGGGGAGGAGGAGGAGGGGGAGGAGGAGGGGGAGGAGGAGGAGGAGGGGGAGGAGGAGGGGGAGGGGGAGGGGGAGGAGGAGGAGGAGGGGGAGGAGGAGGGGGAGGGGGAGGGGGAGGGGGAGGAGGAGGGGGAGGAGGAGGAGGAGTGGGAGGAGGAGGAGGAGTAGGAGGAGAAGGAGGAGGAGGAGGAGGAGGAGGGAGGAGGAGGATTAGGGAGGAGGAGGTTGGGGAGGAGGAGGAGGAGGAGGAGGTAGGGGAGTGGGAGGGGGAGGAGTGGGAGGAGTGGGAGGAGGAGGTGGTGGAGGAGGAGGCAGAGGGTGAAGAGGAGGAGGAGGTGGAGGAGAAGGAGGAGGAAGAAGAAGGTGAGGAGGAGGCAGAGGGGGAAGAGGAAGAAGAGAAGGAGGACGGAAGAGGAGTAGGAATATGGAGCCTCACATAAGGACCGCGTTGCGGAATACTTACCACTATGAGGCTCCATATTGGAGAGGAGGAGGAGGAAGAGGAGGAGGGCGCAAGAGGAGGAGTAGGGGGAGGAAGAGTAAGAGTAGTAGGAGGAGTAGTGAGAGGAGGAGGAGTAGGAGTAGTAGGAGGAGGAGTGGGAGGAGGAAGAGTAAGAGTAGTAGGAGGAGGAGTAAGAGGAGGAGGAGTAGGAGGAGGAAGAGGTGGGGGAAGGGAGGAGGGAAAGGGTGTGGCGGGGGAGGTGGTAGAGGGAGGTGGAGGAGGCAGAGGAGGAGGGGAGGAGGAGATAGTGTAGGTGGGTGGGAGGGGGGTAGAGGTGGTGGAGGTGGAGGGGGAGGGCGGAGAGATGGAGGAGGTGGTGGGGGTGGGTGGCGGAGGTGTGACGGGGGGAGGGAGGTAGGAAAGGGGGAGGTGGTGGCAACATGACACTCCCTCAGGTGGTTTACGGCGAGCCTGGGGCCCGTTGAATAATCTAGGATCTAGGATATCTCTTTTCTGTACCTTCGTACAAGGAATATCCTTTACTTTGCGTAAAGTTCGTTCGCTAAGACAGTCTGAGCCGTGCGTAAGGTCGTATATATGTGTTAAGGTAAGTTGACCCACATCGTCCGTGGGTCTCCTTGGCGTACAGAAAAGGGTCTTCATGTACGAACCTAGATTATAAGGCCCGGCGTCCACCTACTACGATATGGCACCGATATGGTCTACGATGCACCTCCCGATAAAAAATAAAAATCGCGTGGGAAGGTTACCTGATATCGGGGCAGTTGACCACGTTTCTGCGATTAGACACCGATAAAAAACACATACAACGCATGGTGGATTGGCTTGTCTAGACATATGCCTACGATTTTGCACCTTTCCGATATGGCACCGATTTTGACATTTTTTATCGGTGCCATATCGGGCGAGGTCCACGATTCTATCGTAGTAGGTGGACGCCGGGCCTAAGGCCATGCGTCCACCTAATACGATAGAAATTTAGACCTACCGATATGGCACCGATAAAAAATGTCAAAAAACTAATATCGGAGACATATCGGGGAGGTGCAAAATCATTTTGAGTGTCCCAACAAATGGTCGTGTTTGGACGACCCAAACCTCAATATGGACTCAGATTCAACTCCAATCGATGTCGACCCGGAACCTCCTCTGACCAATAAAATTGTTAACTGTTCTCCGTGTCTGTTTTTTCACTGAAGGGGTGTTAGGCCCGGCGTCCACCTACTATGATAGAATCGTATACCTCCCGATATGGCACCGATACAAAATGTCAAAATCGGTGCCATATCGGAAAGGTGCAAAATCGTAGACATATGTCTAGACAAGCCAATCCACCATGCGTTGTATGGAGTTTTTATCGGTGTCTAATCGCAGAAACATGGTCAACTGCCCCGATATCAGGTAACATTCCGACGCGATTTTGATTTTTTTATCGGGAGGTGCATCGTAGACCATATCGGTGCCATATCGTAGTAGGTGGACGCCGGGCCTAATGATACAGATGATATTAATGACAATAAGGGCAAACAATAACCCTTGGACATAGGTATGGATAAGTGCATTTATGTAAGATCCTAGATTATTCAACGGCCCCCTGTTTTTTTGTTTTTTTCTTCTTTTTTTTTAGCAGTGCTCTACTTTATTGACCATACAATTACAAATTACATGAAGTTTAATTGTTTCCTTAAGCAAATATGATATATTCAATAAACATGTGTACTCTCCACCTTGACCAGTTGTATATCACTAATACACCATGTGTTAATGCCACATTGAACAAAAGAATGTTTCTTTCCTGATACAAGTGTCTTATCCCCTGAAATCATAGTATACAAATATATATATATATATATATATATATATATATATATACCTGATTCACACAGAGTTGTAAGCAATAATCATCACCTTGAGAAATATCCTGGGGCCTGTTTAATAATATAAGATCGTACATGAAGACCCTTTTCTGTACGCCCAGGAGACCCAGGGACGATGGTGGTCAACTTTATTCAACACTTATGGACGACCGTATGGACGGCTGATACTGTCTTAGCGAACGAACTGAAATTTTATCAAACGATAGCCCTTGTACGAGATACAGAACAGGGTCTTCATGTACGATCCTAGATTTAATGTGAGTGAGCACATAGGCCAGGCTTCCAGGCTAGGAGAGTCCTATCAGTTATTAAACAGCCCCAGGCAGTCTCCCAGTGGCCCACCGCTCACCCCGCTCACCCCGCTCACCCCGCTCACACCGCCCACACCGCTCACACCGCTCACACCGCTCACCCCGCTCACCCCGCTCACCCCGCTCACACTGCTCACCCCACTCACACCGCTCACCCCGCTCACACCGCTCACACCGCTCACCCCGCTCACACCGCTCACACCGCTCACCCCGCTCACCCCGCTCACCCCGCTCACCCCGCTCACACCGCCCACACCGCTCACACCGCTCACACCGCTCACCCCGCTCACCCCGCTCACCCCGCTCACACTGCTCACCCCACTCACACCGCTCACCCCGCTCACACCGCTCACACCGCTCACCCCGCTCACACCGCTCACACCGCTCACCCCGCTCACCCCGCTCACCCCGCTCACCCCGCTCACCCCGCTCACCCCGCTCACACCGCTCACACCGCTCACACCGCTCACACCGCTCACACCGCTGACACCGCTGACACCGCTGACACCGCTGACACCGCTGACACCGCTCACCCCGCTCACCCCGCTCACCCCGCTCACCCCGCTCACCCCGCTCACACCGCTCACACCGCTCACACCGCTCACACCGCTCACACCGCTCACACCGCTCACACCGCTCACACCGCTCACACCGCTCACACCGCTCACACCGCTCACACCGCTCACACCGCTCACACCGCTCACACCGCTCACACCGCTCACACCGCTCACACCGCTCACACCGCTCACACCGCTCACACCGCTCACACCGCTCACACCGCTCACACCGCTCACCCCGCTCACACCGCTCACCCCGCTCACACCGCTCACACCGCTCACACCGCTCACCCCGCTCACACCGCTCACACCGCTCACCCCGCTCACCCCGCTCACCCCGCTCACCCCGCTCACCCCGCTCACCCCGCTCACCCCGCTCACACCGCTCACCCCGCTCACCCCGCTCACCCCGCTCACCCCGCTCACCCCGCTCACCCCGCTCACACCGCTCACACCGCTCACACCGCTCACACCGCTCACACGGTGTTTATCACTGCGGGTGTTGGAGGTAAGAGCCGCCATCCGTGATGTTCCGCGGATACAGTTACACAACAAAACTCCCCTGAAGAAGGATCACGAGGAAGAGATGCATTCTATACCTCCTCTCAGCCGACCACCCGCAGACTGGGGCATTGCTGGTCGCGTTGAAGGGATGGGAGCTTTAGACAGCATCCCTCCCATTTTTTCTCACACGCTCTATGCTGGGTTCTTTATTTTTATAATTCTCATCCATTTCTAAGCAGTGACAGATTTTTTCAACAGCCTTCATCAATTCAGGTGGTGATACAATTTGTAGATTTTTTGGTAGTTCGTAGTGGCATGAACATTTTATTCTTACCTAAATCTCATACAGGCCTATATTAAGAAATTTATTTTCATATCGCTTAATAAATCTAATTTGGGTTAGTATGATGATATAATATAGGGTGAGGAAGGGACTTTATCTCACGCCTGTTTCAAGTTTAGCCATGGGAAAAACATTTAGAAATGATGCGAGACGACATCATAACCGATTGGCCAATCAGCGGCTAGTATAGAAAGTAGGCAAGACATCAACATAGAGATTCATGTATTCCTAACAAGATTTGCGTAAGCAATTTGAATTATTCTGATATTATGGTGTTCTTTAATGTCCATGAACGGGGTGAGATATTCACAATATTACCATGATTTCGATCTGAGTGGCCGTATTCTCCGCGTAGTTGACGAGTATTGCGTAGCGTCAACTACAAGGAGAATACGGCCACAGAGATCGAAATCATGGTAATGTTGTATTTATTACTCACTTATTTTTAGATTTAAGCAATAAATATGATCGTTAGAAAACTTTTCAACATAGTTAAGAAGTTATGTTTGGGACTATTTTCATCTCAATGGGACTACTTTCATCTCAAAAATCCGTATCCTCCTAGGAGGGTACGCAGGTCTGTATCCTACTCAGTAGCGATCTGTAATCTCCATAGGCTTAGTATGGAGACTCTGTATCAGGTGGGTAATAAAATTCCAGAATCGCACTCGAATCGTAAAAAACCCCAATACTCTGGAGAGTGTGGCGGAGAAGTGACCAGGCCAGCATTGCCTGCCCTCAGACAACCATTGACGCACCCACGTGGACCTGGGACCTGTTTCACTAGTTTCATAACAAAAGTGTTAAGTCAGACATGAAAAGCAGTAGCAACAGTGCAAGCAAGAACGGACAAAACAAAGTCACGTTTCATAACGAAGAGTATTGGTCGATCTGCGTAAACGGTAAGTAAAAGTTAATCTCAATTCCTTTAAAAAAACTGTAGACATAATGTGACAATATCATAAACCCGAAATGATGTGTGATTCCTGTGAAGTGTAGATTTGTCTAATTCTTATGAAACCAGACACACCGTGTTTGGGGTCTGTCTTTTCCTAGGGGTGGCTACTTGTGATGTCACGAAACTAGACAACCCCAATCTATCTGTATGGTGTCACAGACATGTCACGAAACTAGTGAAACTGGGACCTGGTCTTCCTCTTCCCTGACTGCTTCTGGATGACTGCAAACAATGCGATGTATCTAACCGCTGCTGGAGTTCTTCTCGCTGACGTAAAAGCTGTGTGTATGCGACCAATGCTAAAGGTCTGTCGGTGGTGCCTGACTTGATCGTTGATTGCCGATGGAAATGGGTTACTAGAAGAACTCGAAAAATCGACACCGTTTTCGTCGGCAAATGGAACCGGGCCTTATAGGGAGCCTTGGCACAACGTAAGAAACGCATTGGATCAGGACAAGAACGTGAGAGACGTGAGGCACCGTATCAGAACGTGGCAGGTCGGTCTTTAACGCAGGGACATCCGTAGTAGAGCGGCGGTTGAAACGTAGTGCGCCCTCGTGGTCTTGTAGCTAGCTGCCAGCCTCCCGTATGGCCTGCTATGCTTGTAGCACCAGGATGTTACGAAACGTGGCAAAACTCAACAGAACTTGCAACCCAAGGCGAGTTGAGCCAAAAGAAATGCTATATTTTTTTGTTTGAAAGAAGTTGGTGCAAAATGTCGCCAAAATAACGGAAAATCATATTGAAAAATGATTTCGTTTGATAACTAAAATTCATGCAATATATAACTATATGGACATATATTTTGCTTCGGGTCAATGGTCAATTCACACACAAAAGGGAACTTTCACCTATTTTACAATACAATCAAGAAACATTTATTTACACTTTTATGGGAGTTTTAGAGGACCTGCAATTGTTTTAAAGTAAATAAATCTCTTTATCTAGCTTATATCTCTCACATATATAATAACAAGCTCGGTGGCCAAGTGGTAGGGTGTTCGCCTCGAGCATGGGAGGTCGTGGGTTCAAACCCCGGTCGGGTCGTACCAAAGACTTACACAAAAATGGTACCCTCTGCCCATTCGGTTTAACACCCGCCATTAGAATGAGGAGTAGGGGCAAGGGCCCGAATGGAGGTCGGCTCTATAGCCGAATTCGGTGATTGTGAACACACAATATTCCCTAATAAAACTTGCCAAAAAAAAAAAAAAAAAATCTTAACATTGAATAGATGTTCCACTGACAAACGCTGCTTAACCAGTATGTAAAGTGTCTGGTGAATTACATCGCACACACACTCACCACATCCATCACACCCACACACACCCACCACACACACCCTCCCACACATAGGCATAAACACGCCTGTCTGTCTGTGTGTCCATAATCATAAAAATCTGAACACCACTCTAATATGGCGAATTGCGTATAATGGCTATCAATATTAACTCTTTTCATAGAGCGACAGTTGCTGAGACTGGTCGCATTAGTGTCTCCTGCCTGGGGGTAGGGACGTCGGGTGTGACTGAGTGGGACTGTAGAAGACCCGATAAATCCCTGGGCTGGACTGGGTAGGCCCGTATACCGCCCGTATGTGGCGGGTCACGGGTACAATATACGCACCTCTCCGGTTACTCTGCGGTTCTATTACCCACTGATTACGGAGTCTCCATAGGAAATGTATAGGACACCTGGAAACAGCTACCCGGAGATTCTGGCATGTCAGAATCTCCTGCAGGAGATTCCGGAAAAATAGTCTTGTCCATAATGAGGTCAAATCATCATGAACTTCGAAATAAGCTTCTTGAATGTTCATTCAATGTTAGTTATTTAGAAGCAATCATAATAATCTCATTTATCATCAGAAATCATTGTAATAATACACTTTGCATGCTAAAAGTACAGGTTAATGGCGAACTATATTATTGGTGTAAGTCTACACCGAATTACTGCCACGCTTAACAGTGCTGTGGTGTCTGGAACTAAATGGCTTACAGAAACATTTATTTTGCAATAGATTTGTTATTAATCTTGTAGGTGGGTAATAAATACAATAACGACTGGTTTTGTATACGAATGACTGTAATCTCCTCGTAGTTGACGATGTAATATCCTCGCTAATCGCTCGGATATTACTACGCGTCAACTACTCGGAGATTACGGCCACTCGTACACAAAACCAGTCATTTTTGTGTATATCTTCATGATCAATGAGGAGTACAGAGTTTCTAAAGAGTAAACCCAAGAAAGTTTACAGTTAGAGCTCGTATCCCATCGAGTTTGAATTACGTAGCGATTATTTAATATTTTACCTGATTATTGCTGCTGAGATGCTAATTTTCGGTTGGAGATATTCCTATGAAATGATATCTCACATGTATACATGCCATCGCTGCCGTTTCTCGCTCGGGGTGTCTCCGGCTTTACCTAAGCAGCGTATCTGAGCGTGTGACCAAAACTAGATAAGAGGAAAGCCATCAAAGAGCCAGTAACCAGAGCCATTTACTGGAGAATTCAACCAAGCAGCATACAGCCTCTCAGCTGTTTTCAGTTGTCTTAACATTACCCTAAATTCATTGATTGATTATTCATCTCTTTTATGATATAATATATACACATTTTCTGGTTCTTATACTCCTAAAATCTTTACCAGCTGTGTGTAGTTGGGTAATAGGAGTGGTCTTTGATTGCAAAGGGAAAATAGTCGTGGGTTAACTTCAGGAATATTACAGAATGCTATACTATATGAAGAGATAGTTACCGTGCCTGAATGGAATCTGTTCCGCGTTGTTTTGGTCAGAAATATTCCCGAGTTCTTAGAACGAGGGGAATGTATCTAGTCATTAAAAACAATTGTATAAGTCACTTTTTTGAGAATGGAAGTGGTCACGTGGTTTGGAAGGACGTATGACTATTCTTTCGTCACTCAGTGACGAACGGAATCTCTACTACCACTAAAAGTGATTCATTTGCCTACGGGTATAATAATATCACTATTTGGTATACATGTAATCTGCAAAACTGAAGAGTGCAGGCTAAGTTTACGTACCAAAGCGAACTTTGTTAATAATAACCCATATAAGGACATTGTATTCCTCGATAGTTATATCAAAATCCCCACACAAAGGACATGTGTAAATATTTCCTGGCGTTTCTACTTTTTTTGACATCCTTTTCTGTACCTAATATTGGAACAAATTAGGAATTCCGGTGTATCATACCAAACCGCCTCACGTTTTTCAGTCCAGGGAGCATTATCAGACCCCAACTCCCTCACCAAAACAAAAACACAAAACACAGAACTGATGAAGAAGATATTGGCGCCAAATACATTGTGGAGAATTTCAACGGTTTTGCTGGGGCCTTTCTGTAAACTTCTGCGGCGCGTGCTTCGGTGAGTTGATGCAGGTTGTTTATGGAGTCAAACTGTAGACAGGCTGAGAGGAAAAAAGCCTGACAAAGCAGTGTCCACCTGTTAGCATCAGACCCGTGCACAGGTGAGACTTGGCACCTGGGCAACCTGTTACAAGATGGCTGAACACCGCCCTCCTACACTCTATCAATCACAAGCCTCCACGCCAGGCAAAAATACTCCTCAAAACTCATAATTGATGTGGGATGAGGAGAAAAAGATGGAAACTGAAAAGCAAGATGGTGCTTTTAAAATAGATATTTCCATGAGATAACCTGTTCGTACTGGGCTTTGATATTTGATAGTTTTGGTGTTAAGTTTCGTGGGATATAATCATACAGGCAGGGTGTACGGGCGGGAACTTGAGGAGTACCATCAGGACAAGTGTACTGACAGGATGATTGCCACGACCATATTTATGGATAATGAGGAAGCGACAATCATGAAATGCTAAACATAGATCTGCGGTTGAGCATAGAGCATAAATACATGTACCGAAGTAATGTGAACTTCCACATTAAACATTAAAAAAAACAAAAAACAGCTCAGATTAAAAAAAAAAGAAGGTTTTGGTGTTGTAGAACCAAGAGTTGCAATCGAGTGGTGGTGTCAAATGTCACAGCGTGTCTTATAATATCTGTTCTCCCATCAAGTGATAGCTAAATCATCTTATCGTAAAGCCCGTATCTGGAGACATTCATCTCAGCATCAGGGTCATACCTCACCTCTTTTAAACACACCTTGGGCATAGATGAAGGGAGCCTGGGGCCCGTTTAATAATCAAGGGTCGTGCATGAGGACCTTTTTCTGTATGGCATAGAGGCGCAGGGACGATGTGGGCCAACTTTATTCAACACTTTATACTAATTGCTAATACTGTCGTAGGAAACAGACTTAAATATCATTAAACTATAACCCTTGTACAAGGTACAAAAAAAGGGTCTTCATGTACGATCTTACGTTAATAAACAGGCCCCTGGACCTCTGTCAACCTTTTCGGAAGATCCTAACCAGTAGACTGTTAGAATGAAATGCAGTATCTTTTGTACACTTATAACTAACCTTATGTTAACTATTATTTTTATTGGTTTACTACAATAAGTAGCTCTTTTAGCACCAGAAATATGCTGCACTGTATCAGGAACAGCATGCATCGCCTTAATATACCATTCTAACTGTGGATAATAGAATTGGCTTCTATAGCATTACTTTTCATATACGCCTAATATGTCTCCATACTCATAGTTCCCATACAACTTGTTTTTAAAAATATATTCTCTATACTGGAGGTAAATGTTAGGTTCGATTGTGTCTATTTCCACGTTAGTCAAGGCAGGACATTTAAACCTTGGCCTCTGATGTGATACAGCAAATTGAATTTTTGCAGGAAAAAGGTTTTAAAGTTAGATATGATTTGAGAATCGGATGAGAAATGACTTTAGTTATTTCAGACCCATGGCCTCCTCCTTGCATTATTTATTTTAAAATATTTGATTGGTTCATCTTTTAATTTTTTCATGTGTTTGCCCATTGTAAGTCAGATGATTTCTCAGAATGGTGACAAGTGTATCCAAACTTCTCCCTAGCATAAAATGTTTATCATAAAGTAAATGCCTACTGGTGAACATTGACGGGTATATGGAGGAATGTTTTACATCTTCTTATAATGCAACCTTCAGACATCAATCGTTTGTCATTATTTATTAGGCAACAGATGTATCCGAAAATATCATTAAGTCATCGTGAATAATGAGAGTTTTTGAAATCATATTTTCAAATATAATTCAGTCCAATAATGACTTTATCTCATATTCCAGAAAAGGATCTACATAATTTACATTTGAATCCGATTTAGCTTAATATATGCAACATCTTAATGACTTTTTACCTATTACAGAATAAACATTCCTATAACAGCATATATGACTCAGTATTTCTATTTGCATATCTAATATTCTTTGTGGTGGGTTTTCCCTCCGTTCTTCAGCAGACTTTTGTATTTTATTTTGAAAAGGAGGCGGGCATAACTTCAGTAGATGTTAAGGAAACTAATCTAAGTGCACAAGTTCATAAAGGTCAAGTGAAAAGAGTTTTTCCAATTCTTTTGGAGCAGATGATAAAATAATTTTATCTCTGTCCTAAAAAAATTGAAAAGAGGTTGCCTTTTCTGTTTTTATTCACTTAATAGTGTTCTGAAGTCATAAACTAGAAGCAGGAGATATCCATGTTCAGGGCGCTGGTGAGACTTTGCAGGAGAACTCGTTTTGAAGAACTCGCCCTTTGAAGTCGTCCCGTAGTTTGAAGGAAAACTCGTCCCGTTTTGGACAACTCGCCCTTTGAAGTCGTCCCGTAGTTTGAAGGAAAACTCGGCCCGTTTTAGACAGCTCGTCCCTCTAATCACTTATCATTTGCCAACCGGCGGAGTCTGTTTTATCTTTAAGTGATGCAGTCGATGGAAATGTATATAACATAAACGTGCAGGAAACCGCTTCATATAATAACATGTATTCTAAATGAACATGCATTAGAGAGAATTTACAAATATGATGTACATTAATAGTTATAGTTGATAGTCACAATTTCTTAAGTGCATATTCAACTGCATGGAAGCCTTATCGTAAAGTTTCTGTAGTTTTCGTAATATTTCGCTGAATATCGTACAAGATCTTTGCTCCTCCTTCGCGATAAATCGAGTGAGCGCGCACACTCCCGCCGAGTTGGTCGACCGATCTAGCCCGAAATCTGACGAAATCCTTAGAATCCACTGTCAGTTTGGGTATTCCCAGCTTCTACATTCAAAGCGAGGCTGAACCTGTGACGTCGTTCACGGGATACCCTCACGGGGGTTTCCCGTGAATTCGCCAGCAATTTAAGGAATATTTCATCGATTTTTAACATCGTATCGATAGGTTATCAGTGTATACTAAACAATATCAACTGGTTTCAGATAAAAGCGTCAATATTCTCCGAGGACCAGACGCGTAGTGATATCCGAGCGAAAGCGAGGTGATTACGTAGAGTCTAGTCCGAGGAGATTACTAACGCTTTTATCTGAAACCAGGTGATATTGCATTTATTACCCACTGTAAGAATTCTTTGACAACTATAATCTGACATATTATGGGGTTTTGCAGACACTGCCAGGATGAATTCACCAAACATGAACCATTCTGTGGTTCACATTGACAAGGAGACAAAGTGAACCCGCTGAAACCACAGATACCCGATTACAAAACACCATTTCCGGTGGCCAGTAAGAACAGGCTTAGTGCTAAACCTATGGGGCTTTGAGGCTAGACTTTTGTTTTCGGTCTCGTTTGTTACTTTCGAAGTGTTGTTTACTACTATCGTCTCTGAATAACTCTGTCTCGAAGCTATGATGACAGTTGTTAAGTTTATGAAAAATATGGATCCAAAAGATTGGAGAATGACACATATAATCTCGAACCTACATAGTTAAAGTACTGAGCGCCTATACCCGGAAATGGTATTTTGTGACCGGCTATCTGTGGTTGGAGCGGGTTCACTTTGGCTCCCTATTGTGGTGTTGTGTGATTTTCTCCTGCTGTCACTGCGTGTTTTAGTTCGTGTTTCGCTCACTAGGGGCCTGATGACGTTTTGGGAACTATTTTCAGTATTCTTCTCTTATTGCAAAGTGGGTTGCCTTAAAGCATGCTTTACTTTAAACAAGTAAAAATCGTCAGAAGTAAATGCTTCAACGATTTCTTGGGTCAAAGATTCCTGATATCATTATTTACTAGGGAGCACCACCTCACAATTTTTCTCATCTTGATAAATATATCTGTGAGATCTCAGTTGTCTAGTGGAAAGAAGGGCTGACAAGAGGAAGAACTTTTAGATGTTGGCAAAC
This sequence comes from Alentia gelatinosa, assembly GCA_950022655.1. Classification (NCBI taxonomy): domain Eukaryota; kingdom Metazoa; phylum Annelida; class Polychaeta; order Phyllodocida; family Polynoidae; genus Alentia; species Alentia gelatinosa. The sequence continues at coordinate 55,876,360 of OX465588.1, forward strand.
TCTAAAAAAAAAGAAGAAATAATATGTAAATTATATGTGTTAACTTTAAAAACAAGAACAGAAAAAACAAAAGAGGAAGATTAAATAGCACGTGGAAGTATAAAATTAGTTCAACGTTTGTAAAAAAAAATACCCATATCTAAATTTGACGATTCTCCGGCGTTTCTAAAAACACCTGACTCAAAATAAAAACCTACCATGCTAAACATCTGCGGGCGCGAAATATAAAATCTGTAAAATAGAACTCCGCTGAAGGCCCGGCGTCCACCTACTACTATAAAAATTTAGACCTACCGATATGATACAAAAATGTAAGGTGCAAGATCGTAGACAAATGTCTAGACATGCCAATCCACCACGCATTGTATGGTGTTTTTATCGGTGTCTAATCACAGAAACGTGGTCAACCGCCCCGATATTAGGTAACCCTCTGACGCGATTTTGATTTTTTATCGGGAGGTGCATCGTAGACCATATCGGAGCCATATCGTAGTAGGTGGATGTCGGGCCTAAGGGTCGCTCTTCCTTCCAAGCAGATTGTCCGCTTACGTGGAGTGAGCCCTTATACATCTTTTTCAGGCTATCGATGTTCAAGCTTTGTAGTATATTATATCCACATAAAAGAAACATAAGCTGTTTTTTATGGTTCATTACTTCAATTTATCATAAGAATGCTTTATCAAATATCTAAATACAGGTAAAATCTAATAGAAAATATTCCTGATCACTGCATGTAGGCAGCAGTAATGGAAAGAAATTCAGTTGACAGTTAAACAAATACATGAACAGAGTGCCCGCCCTCACTTATCTGATAAGGTGTCCCTATAGAGTTTCCCCTTACACGGGATTGAGAAGAAATCCGTACCGAAATACCTGTCCGTTTACACAGGGTTACCCTTAAGCAGGGTAACTTCAGAGGAAGAGGCGATGACGACAATTCTGTCCCTTACTTTGTTGGGTACACAAACGAACTCCAGGAAAACTAGCACGTATACATCAGCCCCGAGATCTACGAGCAACTTTTTCCCGCGCTTTCAGCCTGACACCAGCGTCTGCTGAAAAGTCGTCTGCTGACCTTGAGATTTATGAGCGACGCCTGTCGATGACCTCGGAAATCATTTGTTGTCAAATCAATCATAAGTGTTTGTTATGTCTCTATAAACTCCATATTTTATTGGATCGTTAAAGTCTGCTTTTATTTGTGGTGTCCGTCAAGCCCCAATTCTCTCCCGTAGGGGGGTAACTACTTTATAATATAGTGATAATGTGTACACTGACACCCTGTATTTAGTCATCAAATAACCTGAACTGTGCTTGACATACAAACCCAACGCCGACCATCGGGTTTCGCGGCCAGTTCTAAAAGAAGTGTCATGAAAGATGGTATACTGTAATGGAGACTAGTCGGTTTACATAAATACCCTAGCTTGATCTCAGATACGCTGCCTCAAGGTTAGATAGGTTGGAGAGGTCACATAGACTCTGAGTTAGCTGTAAAAATAAAGTAGAAACCACCAAGTTTTGGTCATAGTCGTCATTCTCCACGAGATTGATGCGGTGTTAGATATGAGCGAGGCGAGAGGCGAGGGAATATCATGTAGCATTCAAACGACTTCGAGAATGACTTCTTTGACCAAAATGAGTTGCTTTCTGTATTTATCTCACCCCTGTACACACTAAAGGAATGGACAACAGGATATAGACCAATACTTGTAAGGGCTTGGAGAACGAGTTCCAACCGTTAAGCCTATGGACATCTATTCCAGGGGTGAGATAAAGCCTGTGTGACAGCTCTGTGACACTGGTAGGATGCAGATGACCAGTGTGTTAGTCTAAGAGCTGGCCATGACCAGTCACCAGAGACCTAAATACCTCGCTGACCCACTGGTGCTTGATATATTTGGATCCTACTGAGTCAGTTGTAGAAGTGGCAGGTTGTCCGGGTCACGTTAGAGTGGTCACATATAGACTTCCAGCCTGGACTTCCAGTGTACTGCAAAAATATACTATCCCTTCACCATCTGCGTGCTATTCACTGTGATATTGGCAAAGGAGCAGAGTGCCAGTGTCTCAGGGTCTAAGAGGCATGCCCAGCTGACCATGACCAATCATTCAAGACCAAAATACCTCAAGGACCACTGTTGCTTGATATCTTTGGATCCTGGACTAGTTGATTGGGTGCAAGTGGGTTACAGGAAACTATGCATAGATCGAATGTACCCAGCCTTTAATTATTATTCAATTATAATTGCACGCTCATTCATCAATGATGAACCATTTGTTCCAAGATTTAAACAATGGAATTAGCTTCCGGTACGCGCACCCTTTGCCCGGAAACTGAGTTTCGGGACGTTTTTATCTGACATTTACTTCCAATAAGTAAATACAGGACTCTCATGCACGGATGGAGAATAAAATGTGGTCGTCTGCAACAAAAGACAGCGGAAAGTGCATGTCCCTTGGTGTCAAAACTCCATTATAGATAAAAACCTGGAAAAGGGCAATCCATCATCTGTATATGGCTAAGGTAGTGCCACTCTTCCAGCTGCTGGTACTATAGACCTGGCTATGACATCTCCATCTATAGAGCAATCCCACAGTGGTGATTCCGTCAGATGACGCCAGGAGGACACTAAGTTATATTATCATATACCTGTGTGCGAATGGTTATCAAATACTGCCCGATGCTAGGGGTGCAGTAATGATAATGTTCGTGCCCACTGAGAGTGTGACTTAACGAGTCATTAAATTGTCGTTTTTTTAAATCGATTTAAGGCATATAATAATAAGCAAACGTCCTGACTGTTGACTGAAAGGTTCTTCTTCTCGGTCAGTCGTCGATTTCATACTGCCTTCCGCCTATGGCGTCAGGCAGTATGAAATCGACGACTGACCTCGAACAGGAACCATTTCGTCCACAGTAAGGACGTTTCCTAATAATACGGGCATATTTCCGTTAAGGTTTATACTGTAAGATAATTGGGGTAAGTTCATTATCTCACCCCGGTATTTTTCTCCATAGGCTAAACATTAGGAACTCGTACTCCACGGCCGTGAAGTTCGTGTACCCAATACTCAATGGCTAATTGGTGATTCATTTTATCGATAAATAATGTTATTCGCGGTGAGATTAAATAAGAAACTCACTCGATGAAAATAACTTGGTCCGCACTCCACCCTGTTTGACCACAGAGTAATTCACTCAGCTTCGCTTTGTGAATTACTCTGCAGTCGAACTTGGTGGAGTATGGACAAAGGTATTTTCGTCTCATGAGTTTCCTTCTAATCATTTTTATCAGTATTATCATCATCATTGTCATTTGGGGATATATAATAATGTATAAATACGCTCTCGGCATTTGGTCTTTGAACTGAATTTGTGAAAAAATCTCCCAAATACTGTGGGGGAAAATTATGGAATCAGCTGGATCGGGAAATAAAGACAGCCCCTTCGAAACATTGCTTTAAGATAAGGTTAAAGAAATCAGAAGTCATATCCTGAATTTATTATAAAATGAGAGAATGGATTGCATAGGTACCTATTCTTATTATCTTATGCCAAAGTCACACTATGTGTCACAAATCATGTCATATCATTTCTCATCAATTCTCCAACAAGTATTGGTTTAATATTGTAATATGTTATACAATGTATTATAATACTATATAAATTGCTTAATTAAGAGTCACCTCTGGTGATAGATCATACAAAACTTTATCTAGATGTAAAGGCTGATATGCCATAAATGGAAGACCATCCATGTGATGAATTTATGTGCTAATAATAATAATTTAAAAAATATATATATATATATATATATATATATATATATATATATATATATATATATACGGCCCGACGCCTCGGCCGTATTTCAATGACGAGAACGGCATCGCTACGGGCTCACTTATTACGTTTCCTCATGTTATTTTCTCAGTAGTAACGGTATGTTTATCAAACACAAAAATATACTCTCTGTCTCCCTCCCTGTCAAAAGTACAAGAGAACTCATGCACACAGGAGGTGGCAGCATATCTCGTGAGAATCTAGTAAAAGAGAAATTACTCAACGTCAAATTCACGCTGAATTTTAGTGAGTATTAATTGATACGTTGTGAATTGACCATGGAGATCTGTCGCCATGCTCGGGTGGGTTTACTATGTCACAGCTGGTATCTTCTGTACTTACTCCTCAACCCGGAGCAGAAGTTTCACTAGCAACAATAGGAAAGTACCGATTCGAGGTGTTTTATCGGGTTTATTGAATATTCTTGTGGAACTGGGCATTTCTGAAACAGTACATCAAACGGGTGTAGATTATAGGTAGGTGTGTCATGTGTGTACCTTTTGTGGCTAAATGTATAACTAGCGGTTCTTCGCCATTGAATGATTTAGTTGTCCTATCTTTTTCAAAGAAATTATATTGACGTAGGTAATACGATTTATTATCCACTTAATTCTGAGTCTCCATACTATAGACATATAGGGAATGTGTAATCCACTGGGCGGAGATTACATGTAGCCGTAGTCTCCGGCTTATCCGTCTAGATTACTATCCCGTAATAGTAACAATATACAGAGCGGGGATTACGGAAAAAAGTCCCTTGTGGCAGAATAGGTCGTGAGAAGTTCGGCGGTCATTTTTCTTCCCTTTTTCTTTGATAACTTAAATTTGCAATTCAGAATAGTAAATAAAATATTAATTAGTTTCCCGTAAAATCGGTCGCAATCTCCTCGATCTAGACTCTACGCATTCGCGTCTAGTCCTCGGAGATTACGACCGCTTGTATCTGAAATATATTGTGTGTAAATATATATATATACATATATACATATACATGTACATGCATAATAATATGCATACATTGTATATACTTTCTATACGCTTTAAATTCAGAAAACACATTATAAGAAGATCAATCCACTTTTTGGGGGTTAATTTGTAAGATATGAGGTGATTTCCGAAAGCCCAGTTTAGTGACTTGTACACAGAACTTACGAGGTAAGAGAAAGTTATATGAACTTTTTGAGACCTCAACATCATCCCGTTTTACACGCTTGTATAAAACATTTTATTCAAATTGGCAAAATATGATATTATATATAATATATATTATATTATTATATCAATAAATGAATCTTGTCTGCAACCCGTCTTTTACATTTTATTTTCACGATTACTAATTTCGACGTCTACCATCATATATATATATATTTATCATAAGTCAGGAAATATAGAATATGTTAAAGGCAATATACCCGTACTCCAGAAGAAATTGAGCCGTTTCTGGTAATAGATGTAATTTACGATAGGAGGAAATGATGGCAAATCTATCATATCGTTAATATAATAACTACTCCTGATGAAGGTTAATTAATTAACCGAAACGTCGAGTGTTTTATGAATCATCAATCACCCATCTCATTGATCTGACTGTATCTCATTTATTTATCATCAATAAACTACATTGATTTTAAATTGAACGAGTCTGGTTTTGTGTTGTAAAATCCTACTTCTTACACTTATATATATATTTATCATAAGTCAGGAAATATAGAATATGTTAAAGGCAATATACCCGTACTCCAGAAGAAATTGAGCCGTTTCTGGTAATAGATGTAATTTACGATAGGAGGAAATGATGGCAAATCTATCATATCGTTAATATAATCTATTCAGACCCAGTCTATACATGTTCCAAAATCTTATCCAATATACATCTCAACGTAGATAACGATTTATAAAAATGAAAAGGTGACTTCAAGCTTATCTCTCATGTGGTTCTTTTTTTATCAAAGTTTCTGACAATAAATTCACCTACTTGTATGAAAATATGACGATTTATGACAGGCCTCTATTTCTACCGACTACCTGATAAAAGGCAACACTGCTAAGTATATACTATAGCCCACAGCGATGCCACTTACAACGTCAAACTAGCGGCCACACTGTAGGCAAATCTTTATTATGTCACAATACATCTGCCAGTTCTAGACAAGTCACGATCGCTGATAACGCCAAACTGTGTGAGAAAAATACCCACAATAAAGACACTTACCCAACTGGGTGGCGGCAGTGAAATGTGCCATCCCTGGGGTTGATTGACAAGATATTGATAGAAATATTGATAAGTATTTCTCCAAAACCTGCGGGGAATCTATGGCACAATGTCAGACAGACTCAAATAGACTTTCTAGGAAGTTCAAGGTGCACCTGTTCAGAAAGAGTCGGAGGTGTCTGTGTACTATTTGTGAGCCTTGCCAACCCAGATAAGATACACCAGTAGATATGTTTATAAGACTGAACTATGACGGGCTTCTAACCCCTGTGTCTGTGAGAGAGTCAGAGGAATCGTTTAATGTATTCATGGGTTTGGGGCATTTTTAAAATCACCCACTTTTACAATACAGAAACTGCTTTCTTGAATTGATAATGCCGTCATACGTTTATCACTTTGGCAGCAAAGTAAAGCCGTTGAGATATCATTACAGTAAAACTCAGCCTAAAGACCAACGCACACTAGGCGACTTTTCCCGTTTTTATCGGAAAAGTCGCCGTAAAACACCCCTTGAGACATTTTTACGGTACAATATCGCTAAGTGTGCCATGGTTTCCTTGCGATATCGCAGACCCCATTATGCACCCCCTTTTCATCCCCTTTCCCCCCCGCTGATTTGGGGTTTGTCGCCGACTTTTCCTTGAGACTTTCCCTTGAGACTTTCGAATATAACATGTTATATTTTTTCAGTTGCGACTTTTGACTTTTGGATGCCACCTCCCGCTGGGCGGGCCGTTGGCCCGGGTCTCGGGTCCTGGAATTATCTTTTGGGGTCTTCCAAGCCTGGAAAAAGCCTGGAATTCTCACAGAGAGACTGGAAAAACCTGAAAAACCCTGGAAAATATAGTTTTGCATAAAAACAATCTTTTTAGTATAATTCAATATCATACATGATATTGAGTTAACCCATTCAAGTCTGGTGATGCCTTGAGGCATCAACCAGGGCTGGCCGGGTGATGCCTTGAGGCATCATTTGCAAAATATACATATTTTTGAATAAAATTGAAAATAATGGCTAAATAAATATGAAATTTTCGGAGAATGTAGATAAAACATCATATTTGATTTTTCTAAGTGAAATGAAAAATAATGATAAGTATCACGTGTCATGTCACGTGGCTGGGGTGACCGACGCCCGAACAGAATTTGTCGCCGACTTTTCCTAACCCATGCTGCGTTTATTGCACCCCCCTTTTTTTTTGCTAAAAAGTCTCAAGCATATCGCAAGGAAAAAAGTCGCCAAGTGTGCGTTGGTCTTATAAGCGGACACCCTCTGCTACTTATACAATGAAGGTAAAAAAGACTATTCCTGTGGTGACTGCAGCTTTGTCAATAATAGGTATCAAACACCCACGATGCTTTCATCTAATATTTATTTGTCAAGCAATTGTAACTTCCTCGTTATATTCATATTAAGATTTACAAGCACAGCATCTAAGGTGAAAAACAAACAGCAAAAAAACAAACACACATGCACAAATCCATTTCCCACATATAAACAACTGCTAAGATACCTTAGGATCTTTTTCGCCAGAATGCTTTTCTTGAGACAAGCACATTTTCATGGACAATTGCAGCTGTTCTGGGACAAGCACCATTGGTTCTCCACCAGTAATGAATTGTCGGGAAGATTAGGTCGGCCAAGACGGCTTTCAAGCAGTAAACCATGCTACATGTTCTTATAACCAAATTGAGCTTTTTTCTTTACAAAACGCAAGCTCAAAGACAGACTTGCGGAACACCTCAGGTCCATACGAAAAAAGGCGGGGACTAACGATGTCCCCAAACACTTCAACATGACAGGACATGATGGAGTGGAGGATGTACAAATATATGTGGTAGACTACATATACGAACATCCAGAGAGCAAACGTGCAAGCACCCTAAGAGACAAGATTGAGTACAACTGGATTCATCGTCTGAAGTGCCAAGCACCCAGGGGGCTCAACACAATGGATAGCAAATATGGATGAGAACTAACAATGCCATGTCAAAAAAAAAAAAAAAAAAAAAAAAAAAAAATTCACTGAATTGACGTCTCCCCAATAGACCCGCAGAGGGTTGACAGGAGAAAAACCAACTGAGGGGAGGAAATTTTACACGATTTTTTCTTTACATGATGGATTAAGAAGAATACCTTTCAGGCTGGTTAGTCAATGGACCTAAAATGCATATGAGTTAATCAATGCCTGGGGAAGTTTGATTGAGTCCATATCTTGCAGTGTTGTAGGTGATTCCATTTTAATTATATGCCTGTAGCTGAACACTACATAGTTACATACTGTTATCTCGCCCCTGGTATTTTCCCCATAGAATTAATATGGGGAACTCATATCCAATGCCCATTGAGTACTTAGAAAATATACTCAATTGGGGATTATGTCACAAAGGTTAGCCCATTAATTAATGTTAAGGGTGAGATAAATTCAGAAACCTATTCAAGTTTAGGGTCAGAGCTCAATCCCATCTCGCATGAATTGCTATATTATTCATGCGGCTTCGCCTTGTAAATTACTATGTGATTCAAACTCGAAGGAATACGAGCTCTGACCGTAAACTTTCATAGGTTTCCCCTCTACTGCCTGGTATGTAATATTTGTGGTATTCATACCATGGCTGAAAGTTTAAGACCAAGATTGGAAATTTCATATCAAGTTGGACAATATGACATGTTCTGAGCCAATCAGAGACAATTTTATGGCAGTCTAGGACATGATGTGTAAACAAGCGTATACATACAACTTTCACTTAAAACGGTCATTGAATCAACATGATTCAGTGAGAATTACACATTTAATTTTTTTTGATAAATAATTTTAGGGAAGGTTAATCTCTTCTTTTTCCTGTGATTGGGCTAAAAATGGTACAGCACCTCAGCTGCTGAGACTTCTTTGGAAGGTCAAAACCATAGAAAGGTTTATTCTCTCCATTTACAGAGAAAAATATTTAAAAAATGCCCGAAGACCCTCACGGCCAGCACAGGCACTCCAACCAAATCCGACGGCAAAGTGTCAGAATAAAAACAGATGATACAAAATACCGCCAGGCTGATATCTTAAAGCCTGTTTTCACTAACAATCAGCAAAAGATTGATGCCGATTCTGCCAGGAATAGGCCGAGGATCACAAAGGTACTGTCGGCTAGATTAAAAAGGCCTTTTTAGTTACAAAAGATTATACTTCTGGTACAGAGTTTACTTCTACCAATCATCACAAAGGGGTAAACCAAGGAGACCTTCTGCCTTTTATGAATTATCCATAGGAAATATTCGTGTGTGAGGTGTTAACTTCAATGGGTCTCAAACTTTCCTCCTTTTTATCTTGATCTTTATGCCATTATCGGGACGGAGAATAATCTCAAGCATGGGTCGGGTTTCCTCTATGGTCTGGGTAGCTTCAAGGTTGAAGGTCCGGAGAAGAGTCGAAACCACGCACTTCAATTCATTCAAGGCGAACCGTTGTCCTGGAATTGATTAAGGGAATTTATTTAAAGTTTTGCATATTCAATTTAGATATTATGACATCATATCAAAATAAAAAATATATATATTCATTCTTAGTGTGTACTTAGTGACACAGGGACGATGTGGTCAACTTTATGTCTACTTCTTGTGGTAGGTCACTTGTGCCCCTCTGTGCTAAAAACTGCTGGTACCCGGCGAGAACAATATCTCTGATTCAAATGACATCACATGTAAACGTATGTAGTGGGAACGAAAAACAAATAAACAAGACAGTTTGGACATATGTCAAAAACAAAGGAAGGCACATATCACGATATCGGTTATTTAGTCACATCGATCTAGTTGCAATTTGATCTGTCAATGCATTTTCTTTGTTGTCAAATAGGTTATACACACTGACAATCGATTCGTTGTATTCATGGACAGGTTACTTGTTAAGTGCGTCTGGGTCTTATTATTGCTCCATCAGCTGTCAAACCTACATTGTCTGCTTTTCATTAAATTTCGGTTGTGATATAATAGGATTATTTGTGTATGCCTCTTATAAACATATTGCATTGGTGTGAAATTGGTATGGCAAACCTGATCGCCAGCCAATCAGCACCCAGCTCTGTTAGACTGGAACCTGTTAGGCTCTGTCATGCACCTTCAAATCAATGTGAAGAGTAAAATAAATTCAGAAACCTATTTAGGTTTAGAGTAAGAGGTCGATACTCATTTGAATTGCTTTGTAATTCACATGGCTTCACCTTGTACAGAATCTTATGTACAGAAATGAGTAAACATCAAATAGAAAAAAAAATTACTACGTGATTGGAATTGGATGGGATACGAGCTCTGACCCTAAACTTTCATAGGTTTCCTCGATAAAAATGAATGAGGCTTAGTAAGAACGAGGCTTAGTGCTAAACAGAGGCTTTGAGGCTAGACTTTTGTTTTTGGTCTCGTTTGTTACTTCTAAAGTGTTGTTTACTACTATCGTCTCTGAATAACTCTGTCTCGAAGGTACGATGACAGTTGTTCAGTTTATCAAAAATATGGATCTAAAAGATTAGAGAATGACACATATAATCTCAGACCTACATAGTCAAAGTACTGAATGCCTATATGCGGAAATGGAGTTTTGTAAACGGGTATCTGTGGTTTCAGCGGGTTCACTTTGGCTCCTTTTACACCAAGACCCGGTGCTGGGTGCGACATCAGCTGAGAGCGGACAATAGCGCCGACTGGTGGACACTAAAGTGGTTAGCAAGATTCCCTGCTCAGTCAATAGGGGGCAGCCCAAATGCACCTCAACACACTGCCCAGCTTAGGATGTGCAACATCTGTTTATCAAGTGAAGCTGTGTGCCACCATGTTGGGATTTGTACAGGAATGTTGGGAGCTCATCAATGTTTTGTTAAATAATGTGGTTAAAGGAATAATGAAGGTAAATAAAGATAAGCCTTGATGTTATGAACGTGTATTGCATGCTATGGTGCCTGGTGGAAGAAATCCCACCAGGCCGGCAAGAATATGTAGACTGGGTGAGAAGCCGGGTAAAAAATCTAGCTGGTGGAACAGTGTGGAATGACTATTTCAGCTGGCCGTTGGCCCGGAGACCCAGCAAACCCCAGCTAACGCTCAGCAACCATGAGGCGATGCTCCAACAAACTCCAAAATCTGCTGATTTCACCTGGCAATCAAGCTCTGGCGCCTGATGGAATCAATGGCATGCTGTTCCACGTGGTCAGGTTTGCTAGCAGACGCTGTATGATGGGTGTGTGGTTGGTGTACCACGTTTTCGCCTGCTTGTTGTTTACAAGAAGGCACGCTACATACTCACCTATGCAGTTTCTTGGCCCGGCAGAGAAGGGGATGTAGGCGTAGGGATGGCGGCCTGAGGTATTCTCTGGCAGGAATCTTTCAGGATTAAAGACATCCCAGTCTGGAAAATTTTCCGCCTCTTGCCCAATCTTCTGAACCATGACCATCACTGACGTCCCCTTGGGAATTGTCAATCCACCTTCAATAGGATTCAACTTTTAAACCAATTGTAGATAAAGAAAAATTAACAATAGACAATCAACAGTAGAGATATTGCGTATTAGACGTAGCAGAGGTAGCTCAAGACCACAGTGAAGTAAAGGCTGTCCCATGCTGGTTTATATACCAGTGGTTTTTCCCGCCCTTATTAAAGGTTGGGTTCTCATTGGTTCTTATGTTGACAAGGTTGTTTCGGCCTTGATTGCGCCTGAGAGGTGTTTTCTCAGCTTGCTCACAGTTAGAACGCCTACCCTGTGTGTGTACAGGGGTAGGTGATTGCTTGGTTGGGTGGGAGGGTGGGTATTGTGGGGGTGGGTGGGTCCAGTGCTCCCTGCTCTGGTGACTGGTGCTGGGCGTTCTGTTATGGAAAGCCTATGTTTTCTAAATCTGTGAGTGTAATATAACATAAGGAACCTTTTTGTGTCGTTTTTTGGGCCTTCTGTGGTTTCGACCTTTCGTGAGGTCTCGTCAGGTGAGGTGCTGACCAGTTGCTTTTGTCTGTGGTCTAAGTGGAGTTTGTGGTACTCCCCTTAAAATAATTTTTTCCTTTTCAGAATATTTGTGAGGGTTTTTAGTGGGACTTTTCTTGGAAAAATTCTTTTTCCATTGCTTTACTTCATAGTTCATGAGCCTGGTACCTCTGATTCGAAGTAGCATCTTAGTGTGTAATTTTTTCTCTGTTTGGTTCTGATTCTTCGATCAGTTTCCAATCGGAAAAAAAATTTCCGATTGGAAACTGATCAAAGAATCAGAACCAAACAGAGAAAAAATTACACACCAACAGTAGAGATATTGTTGTGGATATTGTTAGCACCCTATTTTCTTGTGTTAAGATTTATTTAGTTCACTATAACATAACACCACAAGAATGATTAGAACACTACACCAATTTTTCATGTTCCCGGGTAGTCATAATGGAATAATGGCAGTGCTAGAGTATTTCATATTGTTCATCAAACTTGTATGCACCCCACCAATTTAACTTCTTTACCCCACTGTCTGTTCGCTCATATGAGGGATATTAAAGAAGAAACCAACAAGTTTTGGTCAAAGCCGTTGTTCCCCACAAGTTTGATGCTTAGCATTCAAATGAGTTGGAGAATGATAACTTTGACCAAATTTATTCTATACAAACAATTCTAACACAATGTTAGATCTTCCACTGTAAGGTTCAAGTACACAAATGTTTCCTTTTACATGCGTAGTTAATAATAATAATTATAGAAAGATAATAAATATTAAATATACAAAATTAAATAGGATGAATGATGAAGTGGATGATAGATATGCACTGGCCTTGATAGCAACATTGACTTTACAAGACCCAATCGTTCACAGAGTACACAATTTTTATCTCTTTTTAAAAATCTTTAACAGTTTCTAAACGTTGAATAGACTCACTCAATATGTCCCAGAGGTTCTGACCCCTGTCATTGTTTTCTGTATTTATCTCACCCCTGTACACAAAAAAGAATGGACGATGCACAGGATATAGACCATGGAGACCGGACTGCAATACTTGTAAGGGGATGGAGAACAAGTTCCCAATGTTAAAACTATGGGACAAAGATATCATGGGTGAGATAATACTCTCTAGCTATGCCTACAGCCCAGCCTGGCCTGGCCCAGATTTGCTTGGCCCACAGCAGCACCTTTTGATCTCTATTTGGTTCCTACACGAGATTCTCATGCATCAACGGATGTTGAAGAGAGTCAAGGTTCTGGGGTTGAAGAACTAGCGTCTAGGTTAGCGGCCAATGAATTGGCAACTAGCAGGTTGGAGAAAAAACTTTCTGATAATTCTGAAAAATTGGCTCAGGCTATACAGCTTCTTTCAGTTTTGACTGAGAAGGCAATGACTTCAGAGAATGTAGATAGAAAAGAAGGTTCTCCGGTTGTTGAGGATAATAAACCCATTACAGGAAGTTCTCAGGCAGAGAGAAAGGCAGACAAAGGTAAGACAGAGAAATTGCAGGAAAGGGCAGAAGCCTTTATGGGAATAGGCACACCTTTTCACCCACAGAGTTTGTCGGGTGTGGATAATATCAGTAACCTGAAGGGTCTTTGATTGGCCAGGACTTAGCAAACAATGTTAAATTATCTTCGGGATTCTTAAGGCCAGGTGTGTTGGACTGGACGACTCAAGGAACCACTGGGGTACAATGCTGCCATTCAGAGGACAAACGTAAAAAACGTAAGTGTTATTTGTTCGACCTCAACCTTCATTTGCCTTTTGGGAAAGGTCCTTCTAACGTTACTATAGAAGATGTGCTATCAATTTTTGAGTTCCCCTTAAAGTCTGTTTCCATTGGCAGAACTTCCATCACTGGTTTCTGACTGTAGATCAGTGATGGCCAATGGAAATGGGCTTTTAGGGGAACTAAAAAAATCTCTGTGTTTTTGTCAGCCAATGGAAACTGGCTCACAGAGTTTTATAGGCTTTATCTATGGTCTATAGCCTGTGCATCGTCCATTGGCTAGTTTAACATCCAATTTATGATAATTCAAATGTTTTACCACCGATATCTGTGTCTTCATCTGCCATTCGTCCGAGAAAGGGTACAGGAGGAAGGATTCGGAGACTTTCCTTGATGACACATTCCAGGTATTTCATACTGTTGAGATCTTCTGATGTTGCAGGTCTATTGCTGTCACCAAACACAGCATCTATCTCATCATGAAGCTTTTTCTGCACCTCAGGATGAGACCCAATCAGTTGGATTGTCCAGGAAATCCCAGCAGCAGTAGTATCATGACCCTGTTGGAAGATCAGTTGTGAACAATACTTTCAAAAACATGACACCAGAATCTATGGCATATAATCAAGTGGTGTTTGTAGACAAGGCATATTGAGAGAGGGATCCAGTGCCCACCACGTAGCATACATTTCATACTTCATACCATGGCACCGCTAGTCCAGTCCATTGGAACGGAAAAAAATACATCATACAATCAAGTGGGTATTCCACCAAAATTTATATTGGTTACCATACTCAGTAGAAACGGTCAAACTTCTTGTGCTTCACTACAAATATCTACTGATATTGCCAAGTAATCAACTGAGTCTCTCAAGTTAACCATGATTACTACTGTAAGGTAAACAATTATGTAAACACTTATTTTTATAATGTGTCGATGAACCCAAATCATCCAATGTCTCATCTCATTATATTTCTTGATGTAAGGAAACCTGGCAGCTCTTCTGTCATATTTAGCTACATTGAAATTGTCCCATAACCAAGAGGAAGAATGGTACTGCGCTGAGCTTGGAAGCACAATGTACGATTGTATACTCTGAATAAACAAGTATGCAATGATAAAAAAAACACTGACAAGGCATGGACAATCTCATACCTCAAACATGAAGGTGTCAACCTCCTCTTGGATGTCGTCTTTTGTGAAGTTTGCTTCCTTGCCCATGTACAGGAGAAGATCAAGGAATGCCCGTCTCTTCTTCTTTCCAATGCTACTCTCTTCTCCATCTGCACTACCAAAGAATTCCTCTGGATTGTCCTCCATCTCCTTGATCCTTTCATCAATTACCTATAAATCAATTTATATTTCTTATAGAATGACACACTCTATGGGTTAACACACTCACAGGGTAGCATCTCTAATCACCAGAAAGATATCATACAAGGTTAGAATAGATTGAATCGGTGATCACAACATCATTAAACTCAGATGTACTTCTTCTCTTCTCTTTTATTTCTAACCATGTTGAAAATAGAATGTAGTACAATACCCACTCCTCATTACACAATCTTATTTCCTTTCATTTCCACTCAATTTCACCCATTCATTATGATATATCTCTAATTACATCCAAATCTATTTCTTTTTGTATCTTATCATATTCAATTGATTTAGATATCAATTCATTCATTCATAATAAGTATTCATCAAAACATTGTACTACTACATTAATAAGATTTTTATTTACCCGGTACATTCTCTCCTTGTTTGTCCTTGGGATAAGTATTAATGAGAACAAATAAGCAGTACCTGTCGGGTGAATCCATGAAGAACTTTGAGGTATTGCTCATGTCTTCTGCCCCGCTCTGTTCTCTTGAAGAGAAAATCAGGCCACTGCCAAGGACTTCTGGATCGCACCATAACTATATCAGACATCCTGAAAATTAAGGAGACAATTCCTTCCATACTTTAATAAATAGAACACATCCAAGACAGGTATTGTTAGATAAAGGCTATCATCTCATCCCTGGTATTTTTTCCCCACAGACTTAACATTGGTAACTCCTACTCATTGCCCACTGAGTGTCTAGAAAAAATACTCAATGGGGAATTATGTCACAATGGTCAACCTATCAGTCATTATGATGGGTGAGATAGATTCAAAGACCTATTCAAGTTTAGGGTCAGAGCTCGATCCCATCTTGTTTGAATCGCTACATAATTTACACAGCTTCACCTTGTACATTGCAATGCAATTGAAACTCGGTGGGATACGAGTTCTGGCCCTTTATAGGTTTCCTCTATATATTCCTACAGCTACGATCATTGGACGATAATATCAAAGGAATAGCCCATGGGAACCGCACTATTCTCATGTTGCATGTTCTTATACATCATAAGATTATTTTTATTACCAGCACAATAGAAATATCCAGATCATACAAAATATGAACTTAACCAAAATAAAATGCATTCCCTGATGAAACATATGGTACCATGCTTTATATCCTTAAACAAGAACAGCACAAATATAAACCATAATGCATTTCTGGTCGTCGCCAGGTTTGGGCTTGCGGAGGAGTCTATCTTTGGAAAGTTTCCTTCCCGGTGATATCCCACCCTATGTGCAATTACGTAGGTCTTTTCGGTAAGTATGAGCAAACCTTTTCACACAGAACACAACTCCACAACATAGATAAACAACAGGTTGTTTATTCTTACTTTCCAGAGTGATCCTGGTTAGATCACCCCCAAGGTACAGTACCTTGGCACTGCGTGCCAAGTATTACTGGTGAGGCTAATCTGGAGACCGGGTTCCTAGACTCACCTAACCACCAAGAGGGTTTGGAAAACCCTACCAGTTTGAGGATCCAAGGCTTCACTCTTTTCAGAGAGAATGCGCAAGGACGGCCTGTCCACCCACTGCGAACTTGGCCTATAAATATGCAGAGTTACGTAATCCCAGATTCCGCCGCGCCACTCTCATGTGCTGCATTACCTGGAACCACTATGCAGGGGGCCCTAGCCCCCTACGCCTCATTCTAATGGCGGGTGTTAAGACGAATGGGGAGTGGGTACCGTTTTTGTGGAACTCGACCGGGGTTTGAACCCACAGCCTCCCATGCTTGGGGTGAACACCCCTACCACTTGAGCTTGGTTGATATGATGAGTGCAGCAAACTATTTCCTGGTACACATTACTCGCGAGTTATGATACTTGTGATTGCCTTCTTGAAGTCGTCTTTATTTAGTATATGTTGTATGGACCAGGCAAAGCATCCCACACACAGGAGTTGAGGACAATACTCGTCTGGTTGGTGTGATCTTGAAGTTGATTTTGTCCCCAGAGCAGGTACTTCTAACATCTTGATCAAGCAAATCGATGTTATGACAAAAATGATTGTCAGTAAGGCTAACCTTATAGACTAGCTAAGATAGGGACAAGAAAAGAGGATTTGGAATATCTTCTATTCTTAAAAAAAATAACAGGTAAACATACACAGATATGTATTTATAATATTCATTCTGAATAGCTAAGTGCACAGTTACTAAGAAAGAAATTGATAAGTGTTTGGTCTTTGTCCCCTTATACCATCGAGTTAGGAGTGCTCAGTGATATGAGCGAAGCAATAGAGGCTAAGTGAATATTCTGATGAACTCCAAACAAAATGGCGAACAGGGACAAATGTTTCTGATTTTATCGTAGCCTGGAAATATTTTTCTCTTTAGTATGAGTTACCATATCTGAGGTAGCAACTAATGCATAAATCTCTTAAAAGTTACTTACCCAAGAAGAGCATTTACATAAGTGGAATTTTCATTGGAACTCTGTGCGTTTATCTTTTTCCCCATGGCTGTCTCTACAAAAGAAAGAATAACTGTTGAGCATATATCTGTAGCCAAGAATAATACATAATAAATACAATGTAGACAAATATCACTATGGTACCGAGAGATGAAGTATTCTAACCCACATCTAATTACAATGAAAATATTGTTATCTAAATATCCTGATAAAATAAATTCTTTCTACTCAAAATTAGCATTTATTCCAAATGTCCCAAAAAATGCCTGGGGGCATCTTCAGGACTCAGCAAGGGAACGCCTCCAGGCATTGAAAGGAATGAATCTCCTCAGAAAGGACAAAAGGGGTCTCATTGGTTCACAAACAGGACACTTTTTTGTGCCTCACTCTAAAGCTGCCTTTGCAGCCCTGCTACTGACCGACTTTATGAAAGAATATCGTCAATAGCAACTGGCGCACCTGAGACCAACCGATCAACCAGCTGCCGACCCGACCGACCACCCAAATAACTTCCTCACTTCCCTCGCTCCCTACCTCCTTGCCTCCCTCCCTCCCTCCCTCATTGTCTCCCTTCCTCCTTCTCTCCCTCCCTCCCTTTGTCCTTTGCCTTGTGAATTACTACATTATTCAAACTCGACAGGATATGAGCTCTGACCCTAAACTTTCATAGGTTTCCTCTTTAAGAAGTCAACTGAATGCAGCCTACCACATATGATGTCCAGGGTGCACAAGGTAATTATTGGGAAGATATCCACGGGGTCCTTATCACAGAACTCCTCAAGTCGGTTGACGAGCCCCTGCGCATGCTCATTAAACACTTGAAGGAAGTCAGTGAGAATCTTGAAGTGGAAAGTTGGAGTGAGTAGTTTCCTGCGGGACTGCCACTTTGCCCCCGTGCTAGATAAGAACAAACAAAATGTTCAACTGCACTGCACAGATAATGCTTACATTTTAGAGGCGGTAAAAGTGATCCATTGTCCCTATCTTATTACATAGGAAATGTCAGTGAACCTACCTTGTTTATCTACTGTAATACATGTTTTTGCCCATCCGTACTAATCAGATATTCTGAATCATATTTCACCTCTTTTACTGTGAAATATCGAAGCGTATTGGTTCTTCAGCTCTAAAATACATTCTTAGCAGCAAGCATAGTTACATAAAAAACACTTTATGCATCACCCCACCAAAGACCATCGCACAATGTCAAGCCTATGGCACTTTCTATTGGGAGTAGGATAAAGGAGCCTCCATGCAAGACAATATGTTGTTTATTTCAAAATAGTGCATCGAGGAATATCAAATTTGAGATTTGATTGTGTGTCAATATGTAAACGTAATTGTACTTATTGTATTGTATTTCTCCTTTAATGCTTCTGTTAATGTTTTCTGTCTTATTTTTGTGTACATTTCGTTTATAGGGTACACAGTGATTGTTAGTTCCATGAATACCCCAGGAGGAAGTGGTGTAGTTCCAGTGCAAACTATGATATTGTGCAACTGTAGTATAAGGAAAAGCCATAATCAGCATGCAAAGCCTAGTGGCCTAGACCAGCTGGGTGTAATAGGTACCTTGTAAGAAGGCCTTTGTTTAGCCATGGCTCCAAGTACAAATAAGAAAAGTTCTTTCTCAGGATTCTCATCGAAGAAAGGATTTTCTGAAATAAATAAAATTCTATCAAAATGATATGTGGGAGTCTATTTTTCATATTGACGGTAGGAGTTCACGATAATAGATGACAGTCCATCAGTCTCCATAATACAGGCAATTAAGGTGAAATTTATTATAATAATAATATGAGGTGTAAGATAAAGGTTCATGATAATAGAAGACAGTCTATCAGTCATCATATTTTACTGTGGTGTGAGGGGCATGACAATACTTCGAACATGGATCATATGCTTTTATATATTTTGTCAATTTTGAAGCCTTAATTTTGACATGAGCATACATTCGTATGCGTTTATTACTTTTTAGCATTTTAAGGACACATGGTGCCTTGAGGCATCACCACACTAAAGACGCATGATGCATGGAGGTATCGCTGCACTAAAGATGCATGATGCCTTCAGACCATCAGTGATCGAATATTTAAATAAATATTTTAACAAAGAAATAATAGAGCAATATTCATGAAATCTTCACAAAATGTAGAAATAATGTCATATTCCGTATTTCTATTCAAAAGGAACAACTTATGTATGATTGTGTATCTTATAACGTGGTTACAAACTAGACTTATGAGTTTTAACCAATATGTGCCCATCCTCTAGCTGTTCAATCTACCACCAGCAGCCCTTTTTACAGCAGTAGATCGACCAAAGACACCCGTCCTTAAGGGTTAAAAGAGAGATACTCTACACTTTAACTGAATGGGCCAACCCTTTTGGTTTTTTTTCCAACCAGATGCACATGGATCAAGTATAGAAACAAGTGCAAAAAACCTCTGTAATAGACTACAAACACTAGCATCTTAGATTTCACTGAGCAAAAATCATAATTCTGTATAATTCACATACATCTCTGTTCATTGTGAATAATGAGTCTACCTTCCAGATTTCCCTTTCCATAAAAGCATGAGCATCGTTATTAATGAATTTGTATTGTAGGGATATACTACACCCGGTTATATCCAACTTTAAACACAGTGGTGCCACCAACGGCTCTACTACTAACTAGCGCTACTAGCGCCGCCTGTGCCCGGGTGATCAATTAACACAGGTCACTCTCCCGCTACACTGGCCGCCAGAGCTCACTACGTAATGCCCCAGTCACACTGGCGTAACATTTGGCGTTTCTTCTACGTATTTGAATTGATGGGAACCACGTATTAGCTACGGATTTGGAACGGATTTAGAACGTATTGTTTGCTTTGCTTTAACGTTTTAGAACGCTTCTCAACGTTCATCAACGCTTCTTTACGCTTTTGTACGTATTGTGGCGTTCTTGGGCGCATTCCGACTTTCATTTACACGGGAAAACGCCGTTTTTTACGCCAGTGTCACTGGGGCATTAGCTCTGGTTGGGTTAAATCTATGGCACCTTGACCCACTAGATCTCTGAGTGCTTGAGACTCAGTCCAGCTAATCTTTAAACTGACCTTAGACCAATGGTTGGAGAATGTGTTAATTCTCACTCTTGAAGCTATTTTTCCATGTTCATATTGCCTTTTGTGTGTCTTTTGAATGGAATGACCATAAAGGTAGACTTTATCATCAATTTTTTGAGCTATGAATATTTCTTAATAAGTTTTGAAAAAATTCTTCCCATTTAGTCTCTCTCCTCGCTTCCCCTTGGAGGTGTCTGGGATCTGTTGACTTCGTAGAAATTAAGCTAATCGAACATCTTTACCTATATTTTTTTAATAAGTATTTCAGCTTTCAGAATCCATTGATAAAGAAAGCTGCGTGGAACGAGAGTGATAATTTGTGGACACGAACCATACCAACCTCTAAGTTGGAACAGAGTGTAGACAGAGGTGATGGCCAATCTACTCTCATGCCAACATATTTCTGGTTTAGGGCCCGTTTCCATTGGGCGACGGAATTGGTGTGGATTTATTAAGTTCTCCTAAAAGCCCATTTACATTATCCATCATCGATCTACAGTAAAGGGCCGTGTCCACCAGAGCTGACACGCTAAGATAGTGCTCCCGACACACTCCGACACGCTGCGACACAGAAGTTTTTGATAGGGTCTAAATTTCTCAAATCAATCAATCCTTTGTTTCACATTGAAATAAGTTTTTAGAGCCTAAACAATATATATGTGTACATCCCAGACCCGCTGACGCTCTAGACAGCCCCAATGAAGTGTATGCATTCTAGTTCTCCTCTGTAAATGTATACATACACGCTGCGACACGCTGCGACACAGTCTGTCTCATAGCAGATATAGAACATGTTTGATCTTGTCAGAGTGTGTCGGGAGGCTTCCGACACAGCCCCTGGTGTCGGCGCATGTCAGGTCGTAGAGTTGTGTCGTAGACTCGTGTCATAGAACCGTGCTCTACTCATGAAGACATCGGCGGCAAGCAAAATTTGTGTGGCAGAGGGCATGTCGGAGGTTATTAGAAGGCATGTCATTCTGGTGGACGCGGCCCTTGAAGAACCACCGACGGACCTTTATCACTGCTGAGGCTAATAGGAAAACTCATAAAATCTATACCGGTTTTATTGACCAATGGAAACAGGCCTTTAGATGTACTACCACACACTTGTTATGTTGCGTGATGTCGCTATGCTGCAGCGGTTTGTACTTCTGGCTATGGTGATATGTTCAGTATGCGGTTATTCGTATGATGGCAGAATATACAGGAAAGGTTGCACTAAGTGGCCGGAATCCAATGAGAAAAGTATATATATACAAGCCAGTTTATATAGCAGCACATATATATGGACGCCTAAACAATATGTTTATCAATGAATTAGTCAAATGTACATCGTGGGAGAAGCAGATGTGAACAAGACATATAGAGTGTTGAAATAATAAACAAAGCTTTGCTCCATTAAAAAGAAACAATTTGAGCCTCTAACTACATTTATCATATCAATTTTACAATACCACATCAATCCTTTTTATTGATGGAGGTTGAATCTCCAGAGCCTTACCTCGGCAGATGAAGGACTGGAGATCATAACCAAGGCCACGGGACCGACCATCAGTTTGTAGATAGGTCCATATTTGTCGCAGTAGCCGTATAACTGTTTGACGAACTCTGAAATATGAAAATAAGGAAGGTAACAACACTTTGATTACTATTGAGGAAACCTATGAAAGTTTTCAGTCAGAGCTCGTATCCTATCGAGGTTGAATTGCATAGTAATTTACAAGGCAAAGCTGCGTGAATTACTCTTGATTCAAATGGGATGGGGTCAAGCTCTGACCATAAACTTGAATAGGTTTCTGAATCTATCTCACCTTTCACATTGTCTAATGGGCTAACCATTGTGACATCCCCCATTGAATATTTTTCTTAATACTCAATGGGTGTTGGATGCAAGTTCCCGATGTTAAGTATATGAAGGAAAAATACCAGGGGTGAGATTATATAGAAGAAACCTATAGAGGTTTGGGGTTAGAGCTCATATCCCATCGAGTTTGAATCGTGTAATAATTCCCAAGGCGAATATAAGGGACTTAACAACACTTTGTTTATAGGCCCATACAAATGGATACAGTAACCATATAACTGTTTCAATAATTCTGAAATATCACTTGCTCTTTATAAGAAAACAAAACCTGAAATATCACAATAGAGTCAGATAACATCAGCTTGTATAAATGTCGATATATATCACAGTCACCTTATAGTTGCTGGAGGAATTCTGAAATATCAGAATAAGCATTGGGAAGACTTTTAAAACTTCCTCCATTTTGATATTGTGAAATTGAAAGTTATAATGGAAACTTGTGAATGTTTAGGGTCAGAGCTTGGATCCCAGCAAGGTAAAGCGAGTGATTCAAACGAGATGGGATCGAGTTCTGACCGTAAACTTGAATGGATTTCTAAATTTATCTCACCCTTCACATTGACTAAAAGCCAACCTTAGAGACATAATCCCCCATTTTATCTAAATACTCAATGGGCGTTGTCTTGTGTAACATATATATTTGTCTCATGCCCGTTCATCCTCATCAACCATGACCCCTACCATTATAACAATTTGAAGGTTGGCTGTATATCAGCGAAAGCTCTAAGATATGTCTAGACTTTGATCATACACATTTCCCAATTGCAATTATTATTGTACTTATTCTTTTTAGAACCTTTATCTATATTGGGGATTACATCAATACAGGACCGTTTTGAGCGTATCCCTCAGTTCAGCAGGGTACACTAAGTCTACCCTTATATCCAAATACAGATACTTCCACTGTGTAGTGGATAATCAACAGAGTGAAGTGCTAAACAAGAAAACAGGTTTCACAAGCTAAAGTTACCATGTAGTGCTTGCTTACATTGGTCACCCATGAATCTCTGCTGTGTTTTGTATATACTGTTAAAGTGTAACAATTTACAAATAATCCAGGGGAAAAATGGAGGTATAACATCTAATCTTCAGTCTCATTTGGGTATCCCTAATAGTTATAAATAAGTATAAACATTAGAGCACATTGCAATATGATTTTGTGTCTACTTGTTTAGTGAGGTAATTTTACATCCTGATGTATTTGTTGGTAATCATGATGGTCGCCCATGCGAGAAATACTTTATGCTAAATAAAAAAAAGAAATCTAAAATCAGAGATGGCTGTTTCTGACTTCAGGTGATGCTCCAGCACGTAGGATTCAGTCCCGATCAATTGTTCTCACGCAGTTCGCGGCTCCATCGGTGCACAATCGCCTCCTATTCGTGGTAATTCGTGGCAATCGAGCTCGAGTAATTACAGCCATCAATACTTTCCGTCTGTAGTTGTTAGCTTCCACTTACATTTTATAAAATTTTCCTTGAATTCCTTGGGGTGCCAGAGAAATACCGTTAATTTTACGGGTGACTATAATTTGTCTGACCATAAACCATAACTGTCATTAACCATATTTCCACAATGGTCGTAACCCGTAAATATGAAAGAGTAAATCTGTAATGAACATACTATACAAATGGCCCTTAATAAGAATATACCATGAGGGTCCCTAGAACTGTTTTATGTGAGAGATGTCAAGTATTTGAATATATCAGTGAAGACTTTGTGATGACTACCATCACAGATTCACTGAGCAGCCTATTGGCTTATCAATATCATATCACTGTGATCAGTGATAACCTTAGCTGTTATCAATGCATATCACAGGAGCACTCATCATAGATTTAGAGTACATACACAATATTGACTGGTTTCAGAAACAAGTGGCCGTATGCTCAGAGGAGTTGACGCGTAGTAATATCAGAGCATATGTGAGGATATTGCGGAGAGTCAACTCCGAGGAGCATACAACCGCTTGTATCTGAAACCAGTCTATATTGTATATATTGTCCACCTTTTCTGGACAAGTGGCATGTCAAAATCAGTTCGTTTTTGTTATGCACTATTTTTCCATACGCACTATTTTTCCGTATGCGCTACCTGGAGTATATAACATATCTGTATGCGCCGGGTACGTCCATACAAACTCCCCATGTGTTTTCTATGGACACTTTGTATTAGGTGGATAATAAAAGGTTGTATTTGATTTGGTAGTATAAAGTCTATCCTGGTTATGTTTCAGAAATTCCATATGAAAGTGGTGTTTAATCCTCAGAATTATGATCATTTCTTTAAGACTTGAAAACTAATATGGTTGGGATGGCAGAGACTTTACAAAATATAAATTAATATTTATTACACGTTTTGATGAAGTTGACTTCTGGATTTTATTCACTACTTTGATTTGTTGCTGATGTTAGAACTTTTCCATGTGTATCTAATGTATCCATATATTATACTTATTTATACTGTAAACTGACTGTACATTGCATGGTCTACAGTTCTGAATATGTTTACAGTTGAATACCATTTTGTGTTACCAAATCAACGGTTTCAAACTGTAGATAATATACCGTCCACGTTTACAGTAGCATCCTGTAAATTTTACTGTTTTCTTCTTTTTTTACAGTTATTTTTACACTGGTTTGTGGGGAAATCCGCCATCGTGTTAATTGGACTCTGATGGAGCAAGACCTCTGAACCAGAGCCGATCGAGGCCAGACCGAGATAACAAGTAGCAAATACACATCAGTCGAAGGACGGAACAGCGCCGGTCATTAAAGGCATGTCATATTTTCATCAATATGTGTCAATTATTACAGTATATATGTTTATAATGTACCATTTTTGGATATATAATCTAATATAATTCACTAAATCTAAATACCTTTTTGTCCTTAAAAACGTCCAAGGCATAGTAATATCTGAGCCAATGCATGGATATTAGGTAGAGTCCATACACACTTCCTATGTATTTTCTATGAACACTTTGTATTATCTGAATAAGTATTTCTTATTTATCTATTTTTCTAATTACCTGCAGTGTCGGCCTTGAACTGTAGAGCATTACCCACGATGGGTAGAGGAGTTGGTCCTGGGATCTTTGCCAGCAGCTGACGAGAGTGTGAAGTCTTCAGGAGCCACCAGACGGCAGCAGAGATGAGGCAAACCACGGTAGCCACTACCACCAACATGTTGCCCGCTATTAAACGCCACAATACCCACACTGTTCACAACCGTCTAGGTTGTTATAAGCTGTGGCGAAACGTTTATATAGTTTGTCAGCTTGGACGTTATACCCTTCTGGATGGATGTGTCTATATCTACTACAGTTAACCCATTTATGTTTATCTAGCCTGACCTGGAGGGCACTTCCATAAGGTACATAGTGCAGCAGACTTCACTTTGCACTCTCCTTGCATAGATCCTGCACTTTACTTCCTATAGCTGCTTGTATCTCTACACCAACCTGCCTGTTTTGGGCAAAATCTGCCCCATATCCTAGTTTTTCATTAATCCCAAATTCTGAACAATTTGAGGAGTATTCTATATTTTACTTGTGAACAGAAAAGCACCTATTTCTATGGTAAATAATAATCTTTGATTTGAGCTTAGCTCTCTTGATTTTCTGTATCTTTTTGAAGAATGTATTATACATGTGACTATCCCTCGTAGTTCATATGTGTCAATCCCACATTATATTATACTATCCCTCGTAGTTTATATGTGACTATCCTTCGTAGTTTATATGTGTCAATCCCACATGGTTCAAATATGAGGTCATCCATTTAAGATTTCTATATTCCCTAGTATTTCAGTTCAAATAAAAAGTCTAGCTGAGTTATCAATGTGATGATACCCTAAGATTGTATTTTATCCTTGCATTGGTTATCTCAAAATCGTGGACTAAAGCATAACACGGAATGAAGGCAAAATAATTTTTAAGATAGAAACACCGAGAACAGAAAATATCTACATCTACCGTTTTATTTAGGAATAAATATTGGACTAAGCTACCTCTCAGTGAACAAACAGTAAGTAAAATCGACATTTTCAAAATGAAGATTAAAGAAATAACACATACTTTGATAATGTATGACGAATGATTATTATTTGGTTTAACGATTGGACCTGTCTATATATAATATGTACCGATCTGGAATGGAGAGGATAAATCCCCTGTATGTCTTGTTTTTCTGTTTCTTTGTCAATTGTACTATATAATTCGTGCCTCTGATATTGTCTTGTATGTATGTAATGTAAACTGTTCTGTGACATGACATTTAAGATTGTCTACCATAAGACGAATGTTATAGTCGTAAAACTTTGTTTGGAATAAAAAAGAAAGAAAAAATCCTTTGACTGATATTCAAAATGAAATGTGTGATTACCTTGCTGTTATTTCATGACCTTGCTCAATTTTTAAAAATATATTTTTTTGGTTTTAATTACAACATCACAATCACACTTAATATAGCATGGCGCTTGACAAGCCGGGGTACACTCATTTCTGTTATTTGTTATGTTAAACCAGACATACTAAGGATTACTTTCTTCAGTTAAAATGAGTTATTTGCCCTACGTGAAAACCACCAATTTATTCCTATATATATACGCCATCGTGTAAGTGCATGTATCGGCTGTATATTGACATGTTTCCTCTTCAATACATCAACATAATGGCTGTATTTGCCGCAAAGCGTATATGAAGAGAAATATCATGCGTGGGACATGTCTATGCAGGTCGTATACGTTTTACACATCTATAGATGAGGCGTATACACAACGGAAAATAGGACTACCTTGTATATGCAAAATCATACCTATATACGCCGGGTGTATACATATATAAACTGGTGGTTTTTGCGCAGTGTTGAGTTTCATAACTTTTGACTCTTACCCTGTTTTGAACCCGAAATGTAGGCTGGTTTCTCCTGTCTTTAGTAGATACTGGTGAAACCAGCGTTGAGGCAGAGATTAGTAAGCACTAGCACCGTGAAAGTTCTGCTGGTTGAGTGTTGACCTGGGGTCAGGGCTAGGGTTGGTGTCACTAGGTCGGCTGTTGGGTTCCCGGGTAGTGAGGGGCCGTATACCCAGCCGGTGTTACAGTTTATGATGTCCAGTGGTAAAGAGTGTCCCTTGAATAAGGTGGGACTGGTGGTAGTTTTAGTACACCACCTCTCCATGGCGGCGCCACTTGTATGATGTTGTCAATCTGTTCTTGTCGCTAGTTTGTGTTTATAGTGAAATACATCAAGGTTGTCTTTAATCCATAAATGTGTGTGTTTGTGAATGGTACTAGAATAATCCTGATACAAAGTATACATTTAGTAATTACGAGTGACCCCACGTGGGAGTTGGTGCTTGGATGTTTATAGAGACAATAATCGATGTTTTTGTTGACGGGCAGCCGTATACCACAAATGGTTGATGCGTAGTAATAGACGAGCGCTAGCGAGTGTATAACGAGGTCAATCTCGAGTGGTATACAAAGCCGCCTGTCCACAAATCATCGTTTTTTGCATTTATTATCCATTCCTGTAATTATTTATTCCCATTAGCTCTTCATGTGACCCCCCAGAAATTCTATAAATACGCGGTCAAGTTTGATATTAATGTGATGTTAGTGTAGTTCTCCGCTAACCCGCAAAGTGGCGCCACCAGTCGAGCAATTTCCACACCACATTCAAAACGTTAGGACACCAGATTCATGACCAATTTACTTGGACCTCAGTCGAGAGGATCCATAGGGGGATTACGGATGGTATTTGTCTTTTATATGTTACTACCGAACTAGGTAGGCTATTCACAGACTTTTGGGCATTATATTTAAAATAATTGCAATAAAACAATCAGAAACTATATTCTTGTACCAACGTGGAATAAATCAAACACCGAGCGGTGGTGGCAGTAAAATGGCTATACTTGCACTAGATTGGCCGCCACCTGTGTTTACACTGTGTTCCAACTTAGAGGTTTGTAACGTTAAACCCTGGTCGTGTCCACGAATTCTCACTCTCAGACCAAGCAGCTTTTATTTTGTTTAAAATAGGAAATATGAACATGTAGAAAATAGCTTCAAGAGTGAGAATGGACACATTCTCCAACCATAGGTCTAGGTCAGATGATAGAACTGCGGGGAGAGTATCAAATACTCACAGCTGGTGGGTCAAGGCGGCCACGGATTGAACCCGAGCTGAGCTAAAGTAGTGTAGCTCTGGCGGCCAGTGTATACTTGCACTAGACTCGCACAATCAAATAAGAGGAACTAAAATGGCTAATTGTGTATGCATAACTCAATTTCGGTGAGTATGTAAATATTCCCTATTATGCTAAAGTCATGGAAATGGGGTAGGATAAATATTAAATCAAATTTGAGTCAGTATTGTTAGTCGTTATACCACTCTGGCCAGTTAGCTTCTCACTGCGCTCGACTATTGCATCGCGTTACAGAGAAACTTTTATTTGCTCTCCAACCATAGACTCAGTGTTGTAAATAGAGACAAATATCTAAAATATCTGCTTAAGGAGTGTATTAAAATCATCTGATTAAGGCCTGATTAAGAGTTACGCCCCTTCTACCTACATAGACCTTTGGCAATATATTCCCTGAAAATGGATACCAGTGTAGTTCATTCCTTATGATAGGAACATACCCCAGATATACATCATTCATGAGAGTCAGACTTGAAAGTTCATGATAAGAGCAGATTTTTATCTCCTTGAATCTTAATCCTTTCACCTTATCTAAACTTACCTAGGGACGGCTGGTTCGCCAGGCAAGGTCCACATCAAGACTAAACCATTATCTTCATCTACTAGTTATATAATTTTGTTGTTGTTTTCACTGATGCTCTTTAGAAACAATATAGATAGAAATACTGCAAACTCAATATACAAAACAGCTATCAGGCCTATCCAATTCACAGTATGTTCGGTGAAACAGGCCAATGTTTTTTTATCATGTTAAAAAAATATCAGTAATTTCTCAGTTTGGTCCTCCGACTTTTAAAATGTTCTCACACCACTGTAAGAGGGTACATAAAAAGCTTCAAATCACTTTGTTATGGCAGTGTAATATTTCTAATAATTTTAAGGTATCGCTTTTAATTTGGATTTGATATTCTCTTCAGGATAATCAAGATGAGACTCGTCCATTCAGTATCCACTTCGCACTACTTCTTCTGTTATGTGACATCAACAGCCATGAACACATCGTTAATGTTAAAGATATGCAAGGTAGTGACTGTGCCACAAATCAAAAATCACTTACCAGAAACAGTAGGAATAGGAAGATTTGGTACAGTGGAGACCAAGCCATTCTACACTCTTACAAGAAGATCCTTTCTATACCTTGTACAAGGGTTATTGTTTGAAAAATTCATTTACTAAGACAGTTTTAGCTATCCACGATGTCATCTATCATTATCAAATTAAGTTAACCCACATCATCCTTGTGTCTCCTTCTCAGGCAGAAAAGGGTCTTCATGTATGTTCCTAGATTATTCAATGGGGCCCAGAGGCTATTTATACAATGAAGGTAAAAAGCACTTCCGTGTAGTGACTACTTTCAAATGTAGCTTTGTAAGTAAAAGGTATCAAACACCCATAATGCTTTCACCTAATGTTTATTTGTCAAGCAATTGTAACTTCCTTGTTATATTCATATTTAGATTTACATGCACAGCATCTAAGGTGAAAAAAACACGAAAAAAACCATACACACAAATCCATTTCCCACATATAAACAACTGCTAAGATCCCCTAGTATCTTTTTTGTCAGCATGCTTTTCTTGATACAAGCACATTTCCTGGACAATTTCAGCTGCTTTGGGATAAGCACCATTGGTTTTTAGACTGGTTCCCTGCACCAACAAACAATGGGAAAGGTAAGACCCAGTGAGAGCAATGTGTGATTGACCTTGAGCTTTTTCTGGTTCCCAGCTTATTTACAGTGGCAAGGAGACTCAGTACAACCTCTCTCCCAGCCTGTTGTGGCCAACATTCACCAGGCAGCGTGTTCATGCCACTACAGCTCAATTTGATCCCACAAAGCATCAGTAAAATGGTGGCAATTACCCATGATGCACCAGAGAAATGGTGGGCATTACCTGGCCCAATAGTATGTGAGTAAACACATAGGCTAGGCCTCCAGGCACCAGCAATGAACTACAGGGATGATTAAGTCTGCAAAGACAGCTTGAGGGTGAAACAGGTTATCTAACCCTAGACAATGATTATATGACATTTTTTAAGCAGTAAACCATGTCACATGTATATAGAGCTTTTTCCTTTACATGATGGATTAAGAAGTATCTTTCTGGCTGGTTAGTTGATGGACCAAAAGTGCATATGAGTTAATCAATGCCAGGGAAAGTTTGATTGAGTCTATATCTTGCCGTGTTATAGGTGATTCCTTTTTAATTATATGCCCATAGGGGTACACTCCATAGTTACATAAAGTTATCTCACCCCTGGTATTTTCCCCATAGACACAACATTAGGAAGTCATATCCAAAGTCCACTGAGTATTTAGAAAAGATACTCAATGGGGGATTATGTCACAAAGGTTAGCCCAGTGGTCAATGAGAAGGGTGAGATACATTCAGAAACCTATGCAAGTCTGGTGGTCAGAGTTCGATCCTATCTTGTTGGAATTGCTATATAATTCATGCAGCTTCATATCAAGTTGGACCATGTGACATGTTCTCAGCCAATCAGAGACCCTGTTATGGCAGTCTGTGACATGATGCGTAAACAATCATTTTAGATGATTAATATTAGGGAAGGTTAATTTATTCCTTTTCCAGTGATTTGGCTAAAAAAAGTCTAGCACCTTACCTGATGAGACTTCTTTGGAAGGTTGAAACCATAGAACATTTTTTCCTCTCCATTTACAGAGAAAAATATAAAATAATCTCATTCGTTTTTTCCATAATTTTTTTGTGGATCCATACTGCAGGATGCCAGCAGACCCTGGTAGCCAGCACAGGTGCTCCAACCAATTTCCAACACTATCGGCAGGGTGTCAGAATCAGAACAGACGATACCAGATACTGCCAGGCTGTCATTTTTAAGCCTGTTTTCATCAACAATCAGCAAAAGATTGTTGCCAATTCTGCCAGGACAAGGCCAGCGATCACGAAAGTGCTGTCTGCTAGATTGAACAGGCCCTTTATAGTTACAAAAGATTATACTTCCGGTATAAAGTTTACTTCTACCAATTGTTACATGCTTTATCACAAAGGGGTATACCAATGACACCTTCTACCCTTTATGAATTATCTGTAGGAAATATTCGTGTGTGAGGTGTTAACTTCAATGGGTCTCAGTCAAATTTTCCTCCTTTTTATCTTGATCTTTATGCCATTATTGGGACGGAGAATAAGCTCAATGCTGGGTTGGATTTCCTCGATGGTTTGGGTAGCTTCAAGGTCAAAGGTCCGGAGAAGAGTTGAAACCACACACTTCAGTTCATTCAAGGCAAATCGTTGTCCTGGAATTGATTAGGGGAATTTATTTAAAGTTTGGCATATTCCATTTAAACATAAGGAAAATGTATCAAAATAAAATATATATTCGTTCTTAGTGTGTGCTTGCACATGAATACCCTTTTGCATACACAAACAAGACACAGGGACATTGTGGGTCAACTTTATTCAACACATATTGATCTTCTTATGGATGGCTAATGATGGATGACAGAACAGGGTCTTCATGTACAAGCCTAGATTATTAAATGGTCTTCCAAGTGGTCTGTGGAAGAGACCCATTAGTCAATATCAAGGTTAAAATGAATTCAGAAATCTATTCAAGTTTAGGGTACAGAGTTTAATCCCACCTTGCTTTAATTGCTATATCATTCATGTGGCTTTGCCATGTGAATTACTACATGTTTTAAGTGGATGGGATACAAACCCCAAACTTATTGTAGTCACATAGTTGTGGGAGGACAATGCACTTCATGCTAAGCCTCATTCATCAACTCTGACCCTAAACTTTCATAAGTTTCCTCTATAAAAGTCAATTCACTGGTGTATAATGATGCATATGCAAATACTCTTACAAGAAGGCACACTACATATACTCACCAATGCAATTTCTTGGTCCGGCAGAGAAGGGAATGTAGGCATAGGGATTGCGGCCTGAGGTTCTCTCTGGCAGGAATCTGTCAGGATCAAACACATCCCAGTCTGGGAAATGTTTCGCTTCTTGGCCAATCTTCTGAATCATGACCATCACTGATGTCCCCTTTGGTATTGTCATTCCACCTACAATAGGATCCAACTTTTAAAACTATTTTAGAAAAATCAACAATAGACAGGGGAACAATTATTGGTGTGGATGTTGTTAGCACCCTTAATCCTTGTGTTAAGATTAATTTTGTTCACCATAGCATAACACCACAAGAATGAAAGAACACTACACCAATTTCTGTGTAGTTATAATAAAAATAATGGAATAGCTATATTATTTCATATCGTTTCTTAAACTTATATGCACCCCATCAATCCAACTTTATCAACACAGTGGCTGTTTGCCACTACTCACATGTGGAACCCAACAAATTTTGGTCAAAGTTGTCGTTTTCCATAAGTTTGATGTTGGGTTATATGAACTAGGTGACAGCTGAGTGAATATCGCTTAGCATTCAAACAAGTTAGATAACGATGACTGACCAAAACGAGATGCTTTCTGTATGTATCTCACCCCTGTACACACTAAAAGAATGGACGATGCAAAGGATATAGACCATGGAGAAAGAACTGCAATACTTGTAAGAGCATGGAGAACAGGTTCCCAATGTTAAGCATATGGGTAAAAGACATCAGGAGTGAGATAATACTCTCTCCAGCTATGCCTACAACCTGGCCTGGCCCCAATTGTCTTCGCCCACGGCAGCACTATTTGATCTCAATTGGGTTCCTACATGAGGTTCTCATGCTTCAAAAATATTTTTACCGGTTACAGACAATTATAACAAAATTTCAGGTTGGTGAGAACTGGGAGTAAAGAATGCTTCCAGGGGCCGACAAAATGGGTGGAGATTTTATGAGTTCCCCTTAAAGTCGGTTTCCATTGGCTGTTTTTTGCATTGACCAGCAGTGCTAAATTTCCATCTTTATCTCATGGCTGTAGATCAGTGACAGCCAATGGAAATGGGCTTTTGGTGGACACAAACAAATCTCTCCTGTTTTTGTCGGCCAATGGAAATAGGCTCACAGAGTGTTGATTTTTTATAGGCTTTATCAATATAATTGTTTCGCTAGTTTAACATCCAATTTGTGATAATTCAAGTGTTTTACCACCGATATCTGTGTCTTCATCAGCCGTTCGTCCAATGATGGGTACAGGAGGAAGGACTCGGAGACTTTCCTTGATGACACATTCTAAGTACTTCATACTGTTGAGGTCCTCTGATGTTGCAGGTCTATTGCTGTCACCGAACACAGCATCTATCTCATCATGAAGCTTTTTCTGCACCTCAGGATGAGACCCAATCAGTTGGATTGTCCAGGAAATCCCAGAGGCAGTAGTATCATGACCCTGTTGAAAGATCAGTTGGGAACAATACTTTCAGAAACATGACACCGGAGTGTTTTGTCCTTTGCCTAATCTCAACAAGATGTCAAAATGGCAAATAATGTGAGTACAGCGAAGTTTCCTTTAGTGTATTCTTATTCTTGATATATAAACGGTGTTTGGGTTAAGGCTGGTTTCATGAATCACTTGTAATATTCTTTATTATGCCACAAAACATTTGAATGGGTGCTTTGAGGGCAACCAGAACTTTTTTCATAGTATCTATATCTCTGGTCGCTGATTGGTCAATTCGTTGGTCACATGATTACAATTCTGTATGCCACTAATGGAATATAAAACTCTATATGCCAGTCAGTGGGGCATACAGAACCTCAATGTTAAGCCTATGGGATTTTATATTAGTTTCTACTGTCAAACTACTTGTGCTTCACAACAAATATCCATTGATATAACCAGGTAATAAGCTGACTCTCTCAAGTTAACCATGATTACTACTGTAAGGTAAACAATTGTTTATGGAAACACTTACTTCTATAATGTGTCGATGAACCTAAATTATCCAATATCTCATGTCACTATATTTCTCAATATAAGGAAACCTGGCAGCTCTCCAGGCATATTTAGTTACATTGAAATTATTACATACCCAAGACGGAAGAATGGCACTGCACTGAGCTTGGAAGTACAATGTATAATTGTATACTCTGAATAAACAAGCTTAAATAATAAAAAAAACAAAAAAACAAATGAGGCGTTAACAATCTCTTACCTCAAACATGAAGGTGTCAACCTCCTCTTGAATGTCATCTTTCGTGAAGTTCGCTTCCTTGGCCATGTACAGGAGAAGATCGAGGAAGGCCCGTCTCTTCTTCTTCCCAATGCTACTCTCCTCTCCATCTGCACTACCAAAGAATTCCTCTGGATTGTCCTCCATCTCCTTGATCCGTTCATCAATGACCTATAAACCAATTTATATTTCTTATAGGATAATAAAAAAGAAACCAATAAGTTTGGGTCAAAGTCATTGTACTCCATGAGTTTGATGTGGAGTGATATGATTAAGGTGACTGAATATCAATAGAGAATGAGTTCCCATTGTTAAGCCTATAGGACAAAAATACCAAGGCGGAGATTAATAGCGATTCTCATATGGAAAAAGCCATTTGTTCCCTGATACATCACTCTCCAAGCAGAAATTCCCAGATGGTAAGGACTAAGCTAAAGCAACACAAAGGATCTGCTTGAATTTCTCCACTCTCCTAGAGGATCCTTCAGTCCGATGACTAAAGAACCAAGTAAACTAAGTGCCCTTGCTTAGACACAAGGATTTGTGTAGTTTTGTAAGGCACAAGATGCAAATTCACCATTTATAGGGTGCAGCGACCATACAAAATTGTAGAAATTTTGCTCAGGAATCTACCAACAATTTGTATTCAAATTTCTCTCAGTCACTATGGTGAATACTAGGTCTACATCGAAAATAGAAAAATCTATAATTGATTAGTAGGAAACATAGAGTGTATTATGTTTTTTCTCATGTCCCTTAAGTAGACACTTCTTATCATCTATGGCTTAGGTAGGCGTGAGAAAGAAAAGTAACAAAATGTATACTAGCACCCCTCAGCTTACCCATTAAGAGTCACCTATTCTCATTGCATAAGGTATGTGAGAAGCCATGAGAGGGGGAAGGTATTCCGTGTTGAAGGAGGTGTATTCTCTTTCTAGAAGGAGTAAATGTGTAATATTCTATCCCACCCTGCTGTTAGCTACCCTGTTTACAGGGAATATATGCTCCTCTGACGTTGACAAAGTTTAACAAGATGAATTGTGCTTCTGGTTTTGATCTTCCTATTGGATCTCATCAAGTGAAGTGTGGAACTTGATACTTGTGAGTGAATGCACCTGAGACGATTTTACTCTCACGTGATGGAGAGGTTGTATGAATGTGACTCTAAGGTCTCACTTCCTTTGTCATCTATAGACATAAAATAATAACACTCCTTTTCTTAGACAGGATCTGCTTGGAGATTTATGCCCACATATAGACATAATTAACCAGACCTATGCTTTAAGACTGAAATGCCATGAGGGTGAAATTCTCATGCACAGACAACTGAAACCTGCTAATTTTCCCTTTGTCTCATTGTAAGGGTCGAGCGGTGGTGTGTTCCTTCTCCACTTGAGGATGCGGGGTGCCAGTCCCTTCTGTTTGATGATTTAGGTGGGGTTGTGCACAGAGGTGCCACAGGTTCTCTCTTATTATGCAACTAGGCTTGTAAAAAGCTGAATCCACAGCGGGTTTAACAGATCACTTGCTGCTTTCCCTCTGTGAAGATTTGCGGTCTCCCGTTGCCGTTACCTCTCACTGTTTGAGCTTGAATCATCAACTTAGGTTGACAGTATCCAACTCTCTCATGCTGCTACCTAGCATCTGGTGATAGGGTCCTTGTTCTTGATTTCCTGGGATTGAGCCCTACTCTGCAAAGGTGTATATATAGACAACTGATAATCAATAAAACCCTGTTTTATTAAAGTTGCTTTGTTTGGTCTAGTGCCATTAGGGGTTACCAAATCACCTAGTCTTCATCCGAAAAAATGAGCCGAACTGGGGGTTAACACATGGACAGGGACAGGGTAGCATCTCTAATTGCCAGAAAGATATGATCATACGAGGTTAGAATAGATTGAATCG
The DNA here is from genome assembly GCA_950022655.1 of Alentia gelatinosa. Classification (NCBI taxonomy): domain Eukaryota; kingdom Metazoa; phylum Annelida; class Polychaeta; order Phyllodocida; family Polynoidae; genus Alentia; species Alentia gelatinosa. The sequence goes on from OX465588.1 coordinate 55,913,111, forward strand.
GTGATAGCTACATCACTATACTCAGATGTACTTCTCTTCTGTTTTATTTCAAACCATGCTGAAAATAAAATAGGCCCCACTCTCTATGATGATATCTTATTTCCTTTCATCTCTACTCAATTTCACCCATTCATCATTTTATGAGGAAATAAGCCCAGGCCAGGGTTATTGAAGTATAAGCCGGACGGAAGGTGGCAGGGCAAGCGGCGACCCAATGGACAAGGAATTGGAGGACATCTGGCGGAAAAAGGGAGGACTTCGGCCAGGTCAGCGGATCATCGATCTCACTCAACCTCCACAGACCACTGGGGTCGGACCTCCTGCCATACAGCGTCATACAAGAATTTTTTTTAAATTGTATTGCTGCTACATTAATAAGAGTCTTATTTATCCAATACATTCTCTCCTTGTTTGTCCTGGGGGATATAGTAATGAAAACATATAAGTATTACCTGCCGGGTAAATCCATGAAGAACTTTGAGGTATTGATCATGCCTTCTGCCTCGCTCTGTTCTCTTGAAGAGAAAATCAGGCCACTGCCAAGGACTTCTGAATCGCACCATAACTATATCAGACATCCTGAAAATATGCATAAAATATGTTAGTTTTAAATAAGAGTCATTTCTATATACCATTTATAAGCATTTTTAACTCAATGAAACAGGAAAAGAAACTTCAAAGAGACAGGATTGACCACTGGAACGTGAGTTTTCAGACAGTCATGGAATAAATTCCTCCTCCCTTTAATGGATGGAACACATAAGTTGGAAAACAATGCACTTGACCAAAATGAGTCGCTTTCTTTATTTATCTCACCCTAAAAGAATGGACAACACACAGGATTTAGTCCGTGGAGAGCAGACTGCAATATTTGAAGGGGCCCAATATTAAGCCTATGGGACAAAAATACCATTGGTGAGATAAAGGTATCGTTTGATAAAGGTTATAATTTATAGCTACGATCACTGGATGATGAGATCTTAGGGAAATATCTTTGAGTGTTTGGTCTGTGTCCCCTTTCTCCATCGAAATTTGGAGTGCTCAGTAATATGAACAAGGCGATGGCCAAGTAAATATTCTGAAGCAATCAAAACGAGATGGCGAACGGGGACTCAGACTAAACGCCAATAGGACTCGGGAACCGCACTTTATCTTAGCTTAATAGACTTAACATTAGGTTCTCAATGGGCTTGTGAGTATGGTAACTCATACTCAATGGTGATAGACAGAGATATTTCTAGTCTAAGGTAGAATCAGAAACATATTTGTGCTTGGTCTGTGTCCCTGCTGACTATCTCGTTAGGATTTCTTCAGAATATTTACTTGGCTATTGCCTCATTCATATTACTGTGCCCTCCTTCGCCATAAAGTTTGGAGTGCACAGTAATATGAATGAGGCAATAGCCAAGTAAATATTTCTTTCCTAGTAACTGTGCACTTAGTTATTCAGAATAAATGTTATAAATACATATCTATTTATGTTTACTTGTCTTCTTAATTAAGAATAGAAGATATTCCATCGTACTATGTCACATGATGATGCCATGGAAATGTCGAACTCTCATGGGGATAAACATTTCATTGAGGTAGCAACAAATGCATAAATATCCTAAAAATACTTACCCAAGAAGAGCACTTACATAAGTGGAATTTTCATCTGAACTCTGTGCATTTATCTTTTTCCCCATGGCTGTCTCTACAATAGAAAGAATGATTGTTGAGTACATATCTGTAGCCAAGAATGCTGCATTCAGAAAAATAGTGCAGAGCTAAACTATTGAGAAAAATGTATGGTTGCATGCTCCTCGGAGTTGACTCTACGCAATATCCTTGCATATGTCCAGATATTACTGCTGTCAACTTCTCTGAACATATGGCCGCTTGTATGTGAAACCAGTCAATATTGTGTATGTAGTGGCATATGCAAATATCACTATGATATCCAGGGATGGGGTATTCTAACCCATATCTAATTACGATAAAAATATTGTTATCTATATATTTTGGTAGAAATATATTCTTTCTCCTCAAAATTAGCATTTATTCCAAACACCCCCAAAAATGCCTGGGGGCATCTTCAGGACTCAGCAGGTGAATGCATCCAGGCATTCTCAGGATTGAATGAATTGGGACTGAATCTCCTCCTAAAGGACAAAAGGGGTCTTATTGGTTCACAAACAGGACAGAGAATTTGCAATTTGACCACCTGGAATATAATTCGTGCTATAATGCTGACAACTACCCAGTCTAAGATAAGTGTGATTTCGATTGGCTGACCTTTGGTACAAATAGATTTATCTGTATCCACTTCAAGGCTTCCAAGTTTGGGCTGAATGATCTAGCAATTGATGGCCATGAAGGGTCTTGCCACTGCAAAGGCCCAGGAAGTTTTTGAATTTTGACATCTTAACAAATATGTTAGGCTGGTGTATGGAGGCTGTTGACCAATAATATCAGATTTCTCCCAATGAATCTGCATCAGAATCTCACCTTTTAGCAAAAGTGCTCCTAGAATTAACAAATTAAACCTTTTATATAACTTCTGAACTAAAAAGAATTCAGATAGATCCTCCCATTTCGTGAGACATTAAAAAACAGACAGACCTTGAGTACTGGTCTAAACTCTTGTGCTTCTCATGCCTCACTTTGCAACCCTGATTTTATGATAGAATATCGTCAATGGGAACTGGCGCACCTGAGACGGACCATCCTACCCGACCAACCGACTGACCAACTGACCGACCACCCGCCCGACCAATAGACCCCCTCACATCCCATGCTCCTTCCCTCCTTGCATCCTTCCCTGCCTCCCTCCTTCCCTCCCTCCTTCCTTGCCTCCCTCCCTCCTTCCCTCCCTTCATCCTTTGCCTTGTGAAGTACTATGTGATTCACGCTCGGCGGGACATGAGCTCTGACCCTAAACATTCATAGGTTTTCCCTATAAGAAGTTAACTGAATCCAGCCTACCACATATGATGTCCAGGGTGCACAAGGTAATTATCGGGAAGATATCCACGGGGTCCTTATCGCAGAACTCCTCAAGTCGAGTGACGAGCCCCTGCGCATGCTCATTAAACACATGAAGGAAGTCGGTGAGAATCTTGAAGTGGAAAGTTGGAGTGAGTAGTTTCCTGCGGGACTGCCACTTTGCACCCGTGCTAGATAAGAACAAACAAAATGTTCAACGGCACTGCATAGATAATGCTGACTTTTCTGTCAATGAACCTTCCTTGTTTATCTATTGTAATACATGTTTTGCCCATCCATACTAATCAAACTTTCTGAATCATCTCTTTTACTATGAAATATGGCAACAGTATTAGTTCTTCAACTCTCAAATAATACTTTGCAGGGATCATATCTGTTGAGTTTTGCGCAATGTTTTGAACACAGCCACACTCATAGAACTATTTACAAATGGGTGCTGGGCACCACAGATCTGCAGTTTAACCCAGAAGCTCCCAAACCCCCAGTCGGGGAATGAGTAGAAACAGTCCTAAGTTTGAGTCAATTTTGATTTATGGAGCAAAGTTCATGTGCGTTGTAATCTCAGTATACGAGTGAAGACAGTAGCAATATGGGCCAAGTAACTTAAATCCAAATAAATTCTTACTGAGAGTCATTTAATACTTTTCCTACTCCATCTCCATGATTTTAGATGGATTGAATAGTTAGATTTTATGCCTCACCCCACGGAATGCAGTCACACAATGTTAAGCCCGAGGTTTTTTCTATTAGGAATAGGATAAAGGAGCCTCCACACAAGACAAGATTTTTCTTTTTTAAATAGTGCCTCACAGAATATCAAATTTGAGAATCTATTGTGTAAACGTAAATGTACTTATTGTATTGTATTTCTCCTGTAATGCTTTAGTCAATGTCTTTTGTCTTATATTTGTGTACATTTTGTTTATTGGGCACAGAATGATTGTTAGTTCCATGAATACCCCAGGAGGAAGTGGTGTAGTTCCAGCGCAAACTATGAAATGGCACCACTGTAGAAGAGGGAAAAGCCATTATCAGCATGCAAAGCCTAAGGGCCTAGACCAGCTGGATGTAATAGGTACCTTGTAAGAAGGCCTTTGTTTAGCCATGGCTCCAAGTACAAATAAGCAAAGTTCTTTCTCAGGATTCTCATCGAAGAAAGGATTTTCTGAAATAAATAAAATTCGAGATCAGGATTATATGCTGGCTCTGTGTTTACCACGTAGGGGTGACCGTGCTGATCGTAACCAAGGGGTTGCCTCCAGCGGCATGTTACGAAGAGTCAGCTTGGTAAGTTAGGCCAATGGATAGGATCTGTATGTCTCACATACCGATATTTTGGAGGGTAACAATACCACGCTTGTCATATCCAACTATAAACACAGTAGGCCACCAACGACTCTACTACTAACTACTGCTCCTAGCGCTACCTGTGCCTCGGTGCTCAATTAACACAGGTTATTCTCCTGCCAATTTTTTTCTGGTAAAGGTCCCGTTTCCATTGATCGACGAAAACGGCAAAGATTTATTGAGTTCTTCTAAAAGCCCATTTACATTGGCCGTCCCATCTACATTGGCCGTCATCGATCTACAGACCTTTAGCACTGCTGGTTTTGTCGGCCAATGGAAGTAAGCCTTTAGATGTCACTTTGTTGCTGAGGTTTGTACTTCTGGCTATGGTGGTATGTTCATTATGTGGTTATTCATATGGCAGCTGAACATACAGGAAAGGTTGCATCAAGTATCCGGAATCCGGTGAGAAACAAGATTGGCCTCATTACAAAAGCAATCAATTCGAGACTCTAACTACATTCATCATATCAATTTTACAATACCACATAAATCCTTTTAATTAATGGAGGTTGAATCTCCAGAGCCTTACCTCGGCTGACGAAGGACTGGAGACGATGACCATGGCCAGTGGACCAACCATCAGTTTGTATGTAGGTCCATATTTATCACAGTAGCCGTATAACTGTTTGACAAACTCTGAAATATCAAAATAAGGGAGGTGGCAACAATTTGTTTACTATAGAGGAAACCTATGAAAGTTCACAGTCAGAGCTCGATTCCTATCGATTTTGAATTGAATTGAATTCAAAAGGCGAAGCTGCATGAATTACTCTTGATTCAAATGGGATGGGATCAAGCTCTTACACTAAACTTGAATAGGATTCTGGATTTATCTCACCCTTCATATTGACTAATATGTAACCTGTCCCACTGCACGGTTTTGCTGACCTCACGATAAGGTAAGGTGTCCGGAAGTCAATCGTAAGGCCTATCGGGAGCAGAATTGGCGTGGTGGGGGCAGGGCTTTAAGGTGATCCTCCAGTACTCTCGTTTAACACCCTCCCGACTTTTGAAACAGCTCCCTGTTTGCTCTGCTTTTGTACGTTGCTCTATACCAGTGGAATATCTGCCTGTACAGAACTGGTGAAATCCTATGATTAAATAAAAAAACACAAAAAAACCCGTTCGTCCACGCTTCTGTACGCATTGTGGCATTTTACATTTACACATTACAAATGCTTAGACATAATTTTAAAAAGTATTTCTGACACTGCATTTTTTCCACTTTTATTTTACATTCGTTTACGCATTTCCACTTTCATTTACGCATTTTCCCGCGCATCACCGCACATTTTTTATTTCAAAATACTACAAGAACATATACGAGCGTAAACGGGAAAACACAGTTTTTACGCTAGTGTGACTGGGGCATAAGACTTGAGGGCAGAAACTTTACAGAATATAAATGAATATCTATTACACATTTTGATTAAGTTAACTTCTGGATTTTATTCATTACTTTAACCTGTTACTGATGTAAGGACTCTTTCAAGTTTATCTTATACATCTATATTTACTGTTCAATACTGTAAACTAACTGTAGATTGTATGCGTTACAGTACTGAATATGTTTACAGTTGAATAACATTTTGTGTTATCAAATCAACCGTTTCAAACCGTAGATAAGATTACAATAATATACCCTCCACTATTACAGTAGCATCCCCTATATTTTACTGGTTTTTTACAGTTTTTAACCAGAGCTGATCGAGGACAAACTGAGAAAACAAGTAGTAAATGTATATCTATCATATGCGAAACAGCGCCGGTCGGTAAAGGCATATGATATTATCATCAATATTTTTCAATTTTTACAGGAGATTTGCTATAATGTACCATTTTGGTATATATGATCTAATATGATTTACTAATTCTAGATATCTTTTTGTCCTTAAAAACTTCCGAGGAGTTGTTGTGTAGTAATATCTAAGCCCATGCAAGGATATTGCGCAGTCAACTCCGAGGAGTATACGACCGCTTTTATCTGAAACCAGCCAATATTGTATTTACTATCCACCTTTCCTGACATGTTGAGGACCCATATTAGTTCATTTGGGTATGCACTATATTTTTGATACACAGTATTTTCTGTATGTGCCAGCTTTTGCAACCTGGAGCATACACCATATCTGTATGCTCCAGGTATGTGCATACACACTCCCTATATGTTTTCTATGGACACTTTGTATTAGGTGGATATATATCTGTATGCTCCGGGTATGGTGATACACAGTCCCTATGTGTTTTCTATGGACAATTTGTATTAGGTGGATATATCTGTATTATCTGAATAAGCATTTCTTGTTTATCTATTTTCTAATTACCTGCGGTGTCGGCCTTGAACTGTAGAGCATTACCGACGATGGGTAAAGGAGTTGGTCCCGGGATCTTTGCCAGCAGCTGACGAGAGTGTGAGGGTTTCAGGAGCCACCAGAAGACAGCAGAGACGAGGCAAACCACGGTAGCCACTACCACCAACATGTTGCCTGCTATTAAACGCCACAATACCCACACTGTAGGTTGTTATAAGCTTTGGTGAAACGTTTATATAGTTTGTCAGCTTGGACGTTATACCCGTCTGGATGGATGTGTCTATATCTACTACAGTTAACCCATTTATGTTTATCTAGCCTGACCTGGAGGGTCCTTCCATAAGTACATAGTGCAGCAGACTTCACTTTGTACTCTCATAACATAGATCCTGTGCTCTACTTCCTTCACCCGCTTGTACTCTGCCCTGACCTGCCTGTTTCGGGCAGAATTTGCCCCATACACCTTTTTTAATATCCTAGATTCTAAACACTTTGAGGAGTACTTTATGTTTTACTTGTAAATAGAGATACTTTGACCAAAAAGAAAGCGTTGTAGAAATTGCAACGCAGTCCATTCAAACAGGTTTGAGTTACAGTAAATGCTGGACTACCCTACATATTTCCTCCGAGTATCACTTTTCCTTGATCATGTATGTCATTTAATTACAAATCAGAAATTTAAATTATCTAAGTAGATGGTCACACACTGGAGAACTAGTTCTTTCTTCTCACACTGCCTCAATGAGTCGCAAATTAATGTAAAGTTAATGTGTATTTGTTATTATATGTTATACTACTAAAGAGGTCTACCAAATATATGCCATAGTCATGAAAACCAGTTGTATGTACAAACTGAGTCTAATTGCCACTTTGTTGATTTCAGACACGAAGTTAAGTATTTACAGTGTAATTTGTAAACTGAATCTGTATAATTTGGAGTCAATAAAGAAATTATACAAAAAAAATGCTATGGTAAATAATATACACTCATGCCTGTTCTTTGCTATGTCAAACCGGACCTACTAGGGATTACTTTCTTCAGTGCAAAGAACCGTACTGCAGGGTTTTTCTTCAATTCGAGCAGCGCTCTCCTTTATTCATCATCAAATATCCTTTACAAAACCATAAACCCTACTGCATTGACATGTGCTCACTCCCATAGTAAATCCTTTTTGCCACATTTGCACAATCCAACGCCGGACAATAATCTCTGAAAAGGATTATCAGGGCATGACCATCCCTAGTACCCAGCTTAGTTCAGTTATCAAGTCCATTCAATGGCTGCTGTTCCCCCCCCCCCAATCTGAGATCCGCCTTCCTAAAAAAAACAACGACATAAAAAACAGTGAAGAATAACCACACTAGGAGGAGGACCCGTAGGGAGCAAGACCGCACCCAAGATAGACAGGACAATTATCGTAATGATTACAATGGTATGCATACATATGATAATAATAATAATGATAATAATAATGATAATAATAATGATGATAATGATAATAATGATAATAATAATGATGATAATAATAATAATGATAATAATAATAATGATAATGATAATAATAATAATGATGATGATAATGATAATAATGAGAATAATAATGATGATAATGATAATAATGATAATAATAATAATGGTAATAATAATGATAATAATAATGATGATAATGATAATAATGATAATAATAATGATGATAATAATAATAATGATAATAATAATAATGATAATGATAATAATAATAATGATGATGATAATGATAATAATGAGAATAATAATGATGATAATGATAATAATGATAATAATAATAATGGTAATAATAATGATAATAATAATGATGATGATGATAATGATGATGATGATAATAATAATAATGATAATAATGATAATAATAATAATAATAATAATAATACAGACAATACAGACTTTTGTTTACACGACAAGACTACTTCACAATACCATCTAGACAGTAGGACTGATGTGAATGAACATGTGTCCTGACAAATTAAAAACTCACCCCCTCCCTATCCACCTGTCGATGTGTTGCACCTACCAACCTCCACCCCAAAGAGTTACGGGATTTCAACCTAGCGAGGAGCATCTCTCCCAATTACATCATGGCTTCCAGCAAATTGTTCCATCTTACAAATCGCTCCTTTACCCAAAAGTCCGAAGACATATTTTGCTACATACAAACTGTTATGGAATTCCTTGCTCCATGCATGAACAGACAAGTCGCTATTATCGGACAGTTTTTGCTGATAAATATAAAACTTTGCATTGTTTAGGAACTTGACATTGTAAAAACTTTCCACTTCCTCTTTCGTCATGAATCTTTTATTCAGTATTAGGTCCTGGTCAACATAACACACGATCTCATTCAAAGGGGTATTCTAATCAACTGTGGATTCAAATTATTATAAAGTGGTTTAGAGCTGGATTGTCTGTGAAGTTCATTTAACAATTACAGTATTTCCCAGCTCATGATATAGTTGTTTGAGTGTTACAACGTTTGACTCTTACCCTGTTTTGAACCCGAAATGTAGGCTGGTTTCTCCTGTCTTTAGTAGATACTGGTGAAACCAGCGTTGAGGCAGAGATTAGTAAGCGCTGGCACCGTTAAAGTTCTGCTGGTTGAGTGTTGACCTGGGGTCAGGGCTAGGGTTGGTGACACTGGGTCGGCTGTTGGGTTCCCGGGTAGTGAGGGGCCGTATACCCAGCCGGTGTTACAGTTTATCATGTCCAGTGGTAAAGAGTGTCCCTTGAACAAATATCTGTGTGTTTGTGTCTATACTAGTTGTCGTGAACGGTAGATATTAGGGATAGTTACATATGATAGTAATAGATAATGATAACATAATATATATGAGAGACATAATATGATAATACAAATATAATACATATATGAATAAGGAAGGAGACTTTGTTTTGGCGTGTAAATATATTTATTACAGACACCGAAACGCGTCTTTTAAAAAGTAAAAAAGTTGGCAGGCAGGTGATGATTCTTGAATACCTGCGCTAGTTATTCACCTGTACAGTGGTGGCGCTAGTAGCACTAGTTGAGTGGTTAGCCGTTGGTGGTGCCACTGAGTTCATAGTTAGATATAGCCAGCATGGTATAGCTGTACTATATATAAATATATGTATGTATGAGTTTGTGAATGATACTAAAATAATCCTAATAGTAAGTATACTTGGTAATGACGTGTGACCCCCAAGTGGGAGGTAGTATTTGGATGTTTAATTTTTGGTTTAAGGTCACTTTCTTTTATTGGTCAACTTTGTATTCGACTGAACATTGTCGTTCTTCTAAGCAAATCTACCACACCCTCCCCACCCTCCCTACCCTCTAACCAACATAGGTCAATCCGATCTAGAGTACCCTACTTAGAGGAGGTGTCCACTTACTCCACTTGTAGCTTTTGTAAATTCTACTTATTATTTCGGTATATTGTCCACCGGGAAATAATAATAATAAAAACTACATACAGGACATACTGAAACATGAGGAGTTTAAAAGTAATGAATTCTGGGTGTTCGGGGATTTCAATGTGAACTCAAAGGCATGCAACTGTCCTAAATATAAAGTTATGAAGAATTCTCTAATCCATATGGGTCTATATGTATGTGTACGAAGCAACGATAAGAGTATTATTGACAACATTAACACAATCTCAGAGTATGCAAGAGAATCATCTAACTGAAATTGTTTGTTTAAACTGTATAAAAAGGATTAGAACCAGACACGTTAAAAAGGATATAACTGTTAGAAACTGGACCAATTTTAATAGAGATATTATAGAAGTTATAATAAAAAAGAATAAATTTAGAACGAGACAATGATACAGATAATGAAGTCTTTAAAGTGTTTGGAAACGAGCTTGAATCAAATATTGATCATAATTTCCCTTTGAAAAAAAAGAGTCAGAATATTTAGTGGCACAAATGAAATACAAAGAAAAATTGAAAGGAGAATGAGAAAGTTGAGTAAAATATAGAATAAACAATAATAAAGATAAATTACTCAAAGATGCTAGGAGACTAAGGGGTCAAATCAGGACTGATCTTTGAAACAGATTCTGGCATATCCCGAAACGTTTCTGGAGAGATGTTAAACAAATGTGGGTCATGGTAAAAAATAATCTGCACTTTTTCCCTTCACGAGTGGAGAAATTTCAAATAATTTAAGTGTTCATTTTGCGGAGGTTGGAAATAATGTGAGCTTAGCAATAACACCAGATAGACATCAACAAATTTTAAATGAAAGGGAGTGTAAAAGAAGAAAGCACCACCAGCACAAAGCGCAAGGTATTTACAATATTTGAAAAACTGACGGATGGGACAGATTCGGTCCCAAACAGGCAGGTCGGTGCAGAGATACAAGCGGCCGCAGGAAGTAGAGCGCAGGATCTATGGTCTGAGAGTGTGTTTAGAAGGTGTTCTTAGCCTGAAAGCCTGGCCTATGTGTTCACTCACATTGAAGCCCGTCATTTTCTGGTTCATTGTGAGAAACACCTCCATTTTTACGCCGGCTTACCCGCTAGAGGGCATGGTGAAATCTGTTATAAACCTGGTGACAATGGGCGGTACTAGAGTCTATATGGCAGCTTGGAAGTGCATAGACTGGTTCCCTGCCTATATGAATAAGGGGCAGGTTACAGGTTCCACAGGCACGGCCTTCAACCTAGACTGGTTCCCTGCCCTAATGAAATAAGGGGCAGGCAACGGGTTCCTACGTCCTTCAACTTGACTGTAGTATGTCCCGTTGTCGCTAGAGCTGCATATATATCTCTGCATATATATCTCCGCCAAGCCCCCTAGCGGATACCCCAGGAACCAGCGTATCTGGTGGTCTGCTAAGGTGGCGCAATTCGACAATGCAAGAGAAAAATGGAGGCGTTACCAATAATGCACCACGAAACTGGAACCCGTTACCTGGCCTAACTAGGCCAGGCTTCAACCACGCTACTCTGTGCTTCAACTTTGGCTGGTGACCGCCTGTGACTAGCGGATACCCCGGGAACCAGCGTTGTGGTTTGGCTGGTATCCACCTGTCATACACCTAATTCTGCCGAGCCCTCTAGTGCATGAGCGGGGAACCAGGAAGCATTACCAATAATGCACCATAAAAATGGAACACGTTACCTGGCCTATAGTCTAACTAGGCCAGGCTTCCAGGCTAGGAAGTGCAAGCATAGACTGGTTCCCTGCACAAATGAAATAAGGGGCAGGTAACGGGTTCCACAGGCACAACCTTCAACTTTGGCTGGTGCCCGCCTGTGACTAGCGGATACCCCGGGACCCAGCGTAGTGGTTTGGCTGGTATCCGCCTGTCATACACCTAATTCCGCAGAGCCCTCTAGCAGATTACCAGGGAACCAGCGTACGTTATGGTCTGCCAAGGTGGCGCAATCCCACAATGCACCATAAAAATGGAACCTGTTACCTGGCCTATAATCTAACTAGGCCAGGCTTTCAGGGTAGTGCAAGCACCGCAAAAGATCTGCTGAGAGAGTAGAAGAGAGGTTGTGCTGGTGATCCTTGAAAGTTCAAAGATGCTCAGTATCTGGGCGTTACCTGTCCCATAATTAATTTGGTCAGGGAACCAGTCTAAGGTGGTCTACACTCTCAAAGCACTGGAATGCTCACTCCCAAAACACAGTTATTAGAATGTCCTGGGTTCAAAATTGGGCAAGGTGAATATCTTTTTTGGGTGCAATATCTCTATTGGGTGAATGCTTTCAAAGTATCTTGATTGTTTTGAGAGCTCAAAGACTGTTTCCCAATGTGAATATTGATTATCTAGCAGCTGGCTAGGCTTCTGAGGGTTTCCCTATATATACAGTGGTTCTCAGTATTTGAAATTCATTGGTTGTATCAGTTGTTTAAGAAAGGAGGTCTTTGTTAATATTGTAAACTATGTGTTTATTTACTTATTATAAACTATGTATTTATCTATTATATGTTAACTATGTATTTATTTATTATTGTTAGATATTACAAAACCCGCATGAGCACTTCTAGATTTTGTATGACATGGATATCATATTGTCCCACCGTCATTATGGTAGCCGGTAAGGGTGACATAAAACCCGAGTTTAAGAAGACAAGACACATCCAGTCCCATTCACCTCCGAAGACCAAAAGCCTCCTCTTTATTCCAGTATATATTCAAGTCTCCACATAGAAAATGGGCCAATGCGCATGAACAGTTAATGTTTACATATCATCAGATAAGACTGCAGCAGGGGAATGAGATATCACCTCTCATTGTTTTAGAATTCGCCAGAGGCACTCATAACATGCAGTACATGTTGATAAAAGCATTTTCAGTGTTTATAATATTTCAAAATGTCTGCTATTAGAAACGTTCCCACAGTGTCTGGGATACCAAGAATAGTCTTGCTAATACCTTAACAACGGTACAATATGCAAACTGAAGTATGGGGTGGTGCATGTCTATTTATATACATCGTGTACGAGGAGAGTGCAGCATCTGTGAGTCATGTAAGAGGAGACAGCGGGAAGCAGCTCTCCTGAGGGCTGAGAAGTGTAGGATGAGTAATAAAGCAATGTTGGGAACTCCTTCGAGGAAATCGGGCCGCCGATTTCCGTAAATCGGGCCCCGATTTCTTCGAAATAAAATTTTGTAGCTGTCAACACCACCGCTACGTCTTACATACAATGAGTAATAAAGCAGTTGGTTAGTAGCAGTCGTCCGGTGTGGTTGTTATTCACTGAGTAGGGAGTTCTAACCTAGAACATTACAATATATCTGTTTGTTCATTTTTCTATTCCAATGGGGTTTGTGGTCCAGGTCCGTTTCTCTGTCTTCTCTATTCCTGGTCACATAGCAGTGGGAGGAAGACGTATTACATGCTAAGCCCCATCTACCTACGTAGATCTATATCCCCCGAAAATGGGAACCACCATCGTTCATTCCTCATGATTCTTAGGTTTAAAAATATACACCAGATGTACATCATTCACGATATTCAGACTTGAAAGTTCATGATAAGGGCTGGTTTTGATCTCCTTGAATCTTAATTCTCTCACCTTATCTAATGCAAACTTTCCCAGGGACGACTGATTTGCCAGGCAAAGTCCACATCAGGACAAGACCATTATTATCTTCATCTACTACATTGACTAGCTATATCATTTTTTTGTTGTTTTCACTGATGCTCTTCAGAAACAATATAGATAGAAATGTTGCAGAATTAATATACAATACAGCTATCAGGCTTTTCATGGAGTGCTGTTCCTGCCTGTGCTCAAACATAGCTGAGATTGGCAAATTACAGTGGCTTGAAAGTTGCATTATTCTAAGAAACCACAATAATTGCCAGTTAGTTGCAAGTCTGCGCAATGAGTGAGATGATTGATTGGTAATATGCAAAATGTCAAGAGATGATACTAGAATGGATATTGTATCAAAAAGGATGAGATCTGGCAACTCCCAGTATGTCTGTTGAAACAGGCCAATGACATTTTATCATGTAAGAAAACATCAGTACTTTTTCGGTTTGGTCCCACCAACATTTAAATGTTCTCACACCCTGTAAGCAGGGTATATAGATAGCTTCAAATCACTTTTTTATAGCTGTGAAATATTTCTTGTAACTTTGAGGTATCTCTTTTAATTTTGATTTGATATTCTTGTCAGGGTAATGAAGATGAAACTGGTATATTCAGTTTAATACCCTGTGAGTATCCACTTCACACTACTTCTTCTGTTATGTGACATCAACAGCCATGAACACATCGTTAACATTATGCAAGGTAGTGACTGTGGCACAAATCAAAAATCACTTACCAGAAACAGTTGAAATAGGAAGATTTGGTACAGTTGAGACCAAGCCATTCTACATCCTTTACGGCCTGTTGAATAATCTAGGATGATACATGAAGACCCTTTTTTTGTACCTCATCAAGGGTAATTGTTTGATAATTTTAAAGTTTGTTCCCTAAGACAGTATTAGTCATCCATCATTGTTGAATTAAGTAGATCGATATCATCAGTGGGTCTCCTTGTCATGCAGAAAAGGGTTTTCATGTATGTTGCTAGATTATTGAATGGGCCCCAGGCTATTTGTACAATGAAGGTAAAAAAGCACTTCTGAGAAGTGACTACTTTCAAATGCAGCTTTGTCAATAAAAGGTATGGAACACACATGATGTTTTCACCTAATGTTTATTTGTCAAGCCATTGTAACTTCCTCATTATATTCATATTTAGATTTACAAGCACAGCATCTAAGCTGAAAAGCTAACAGCAAAAAAACAAACACACACATACACACAAATCCATTTCCCATATATAAACAACTGCTAAGATCCCTTAAGACCTTTTTTTCTTGAGACAAACACATTTCATAAACAATTTCAGCTGGTTTGGGATAAGCACCATTGGTTCTTAGACTGGTTCCCTGCACTAACTAACAATGGGACAGGTAAGGCCCAGTGAGAGCAATGTGTGATTGACCTTGAGCTTTCGCTGGTTCCCTGCTTATTTACGGTGGCAAGGAGACTCAGTACAACCTCTCTCCCAACCTGTTGTGGTCAACATTCACCAGGCAGTGTGTTCATGCCACTACAGCTCAATTTGATCCCACAAAGCATCAGTAAAATGGTGGCAATTACCCATGATGCACCAGGGAAATGGTGGGCATTACCTGGCCCAATAGTATGTGAGTGAACACATAGGCTAGGCTTCCAGGCACCATTGGTTGTCCACCAGCAATGAACTACAGGGATGATTAAGTCTGTAAAGACAGCTTGAGGGTGAAACAGGTTATCAAACCTTAGACAATGATTATATGAAGCAATTTATCAAGCAATAAGCCATGTCATGTACTTATAGCCAAATAGAGGTATGATGGATTAAGAACTATAACTTTGAGGCTGGTTAGGCAATGGACCAAAAGTATGAGTTAATCAATGCCAGGGAAAGTTTGATTGAGTCTGTACGTTGCAGTGTTTCCTTTATAATAATATGCCTATAGCCGAACCAAGTTGTACCTTTTTATAGCAGTCTGTGGCATGAAGTGTAAACAATAGTATACAACCTTCACCGTAAACGGTGGACATGTTTAAGTGAGGATTACATATTTTATTTGTTTTCGTTAAATGATATAAGGGAATATGATGATAGGGAAACTGATTACTGGTGTCAGAATCTCAAAATTTCCCAGTGAGTCCAGCATGTACATACCTCAGTGAAGGCCTGGGTATTTAAATTCATCTCCTGAATCAGTTTCCCTCTAGTCAAAACCTTTATGAAGTCATGTAATTAAGAAAATGACCATTAAGTGGAAATAATTTCTTTGTTTCTTTACTGCATCAGACTATAGAGCAGTTTCATGTATCTTGTTCCTTTTAAACATTATTTCTCGTTTTAAAGGTGAAATATCTAGTTTACAAATTGAATGTTATTATCTATCTTCGAGTGCTTGAAGGTAAAAGTTCACAAGAGATTCATATTAAAGAAATACATGACAAATATCGTACCAGAAGTCTTAAGCTCAGAAGAAGTGCACATACGCTCAGCTTAGTTAAATGGTGGTCATTGGACCACTCCCATATGGTAGAGGATCATATAAATGATACCAGAAGTTCTAACAAAATCTAATAAGAAAAACCTAAAACCCAAAAAAGAGAGATACAAAAGTAGCCCATATCATGTTGGAATCAAATACTGGAATATGCTAAATGGAGACCTACAGAAAATGAAAAGAATGGATAATTTTAAGAACAGAGTTAAAACTAACATACTTGACATATTTAGGCGAGAAGACCTGTAATACTTTGGTAAATTGTAATATATACTTGTCATAAGATAAGCTATCTAATCATGTGATATGTAATTGTCATTAGTAAATTTACTGGGTACCTTTTTGTTTATGTTTTATGGTATACATGTATATGCCTGTCTAGTCTTTTTGAACTCATCTAAGAAGAACATCTATCGACGACCGTTTGTGCCTGTTTATTTGAATGAATTGCTCAAAGTCTATCTGAAGCGAATAATGGAACTGTAATCAAGCCAAATTACAATCTACAGGGCCAGAACTGTGTAGGTCAGAATTGGAAGAGATGATACTTGGTACTGCCAAGGGGAAGATTTTAGGTCTCTTTTCACCAATAGGCAGCAAAAGATTGTTACCGATTCTGCCAGGGTAAGGCCGACGATCATGAAAGTACTTTCAGCTACATGGAACAGGGCCTTTATAGTTACAAAAGATTGTAACTTCTGGTACAAATTTTACCTATACCAATCATTACACGCTTTATCACAAAGGGGTAAACCAATTAGACCTTCTGCCTTTTATGAATTATCCATAGGGAGGATTCTAGTGTTAGGTGTTAATTTCAATGGCTCTCAGTTAAATTTTCCTCCTTTTGATCTTGATCTTTATGCCATTCTCAGGACGGAGAATGAGGTCGGGGATGGGTCGGGTTTCCTCGATGGTTTGGGTAGCTTCAAGGTCGAAGGTCCGGAGAAGAGTTGAAACAACACACTTCAATTCATTCAAGGCAAATCGTTGTCCTGGAATTGATTAAGGGAACATAATTAAAGTTCTGCATATTCTATTTAAATATGAAGAGAATGTATCAAAATAAAATATATATTCGTTCTTACGAATGCTGAATGCAGCAGGGGCCTGTTTAATAATCTAGGATCATATATGTAGACCCTTTTCTATACTCCAAGGAGACACAGGGACGATGTCTGTCAACTTTATTCAACACATATGGACGACCTTATGGATGGCTAATACAGAAAAGGGTCTTCATGTACAAGCCTAGATTATTAAATGGCCTTCCGAGTGGTCTGTGGAAGAGACTAGCTCATTAGTCAGATTCAGAAGCCTATTCAAGTTTAGGGTCAGAGCTTAATACCATCTTGTTGGAATCGCTATATAATTCATGCAGCTTCACCTTGTGAATTACTACATGTTTCAAACTTGATGGGATATGAGCTCTGACCTTAAACTTTCATAGGTTTCCTCTATTCATAAAGGTATGCATATGCAAATACTCTTATAAGAGGGCACACTACAAACTCACCTATGCAGTTTCTCGGCCCGGCAGAGAAGGGGATGTAGGCGTAGGGATTGCGGCCTGTGGTATTTTCTGGCAGGAATCTATCAGGATCAAACACATCCCAGTCCGGGAAATGTTTCGACTCTTGCCCAGTCTTCTTAAGCATGACCATCACTGACGCCCCCTTTGGGATTGTCATTCCACCTGCAATAGGATCCAACTTTTAAAACAATTTTAGATAAAGATAAATCAACAATAGACAGTGACAGGTCACTATGGTGTGGATGTTGTTAGCACCCTACTTTCTTGTGTTCAGATTTATTTTGTTCACTATATCATAACACCACTAGAATGATTAGAACACTACACCAATTGTTCATCTTTCTGGGTAGTCATAATGGAATCATAAGTGCCAAAGCATTTCATCTCATTTATTAAATTTGTATGCACCCTGCAGACGTTATTACCCCAGCGGCTGGTTGTCAAGACTCACCTGTGGGAGTTAAAACCAACAAGTTTTGGTCAAAGTCATAGTTCTCCAAGAGTTTGATGCAGAGTGATATTTTTATAAACAAGGCGACAGCCAAGTGAATATCGCTTAGCATTCAAATGAGTTGGAGAAAGATAACTTTGAACAAAATGAGTTGCTCTCTGTATTTATCTTACCCCTGTACACACTAAAAGAATAGACAACACAAAGGATAGACCATGGAGAATGGACTGCAAAACTTGTAGTGGCATGGAGAACTAGTTCCCAGTGTTAGGCCTATAGGACAATAATACCAGGAGTGGGATAAAACTTTCTCCAGCTTTGCCTGGAAGCCTGGCCTATGTGCTCACTCACATACTTGACCAGGTAACACCCACCATTTTTCTAGTGCATCATGGCCTATTTACATGCATCATAGCATCAAAAATATTGCTACCGATTACAGCCAACCATCAGATCAGTGAGAAACGGGGATAAAGGCCCTTTTCAGTGGCCAACGAAAACGGTAGAAAACTTTTGAGTTCCCCTTAAAGTCTGCTTCCATGGGCTGATTTTGCAGCTAATGGAGATGGGCAATTAAGGAACTTAAAAAAACGGGCTTACAGAGTGTTGATGTTTTATAGGCTTTATCAACATAATAAATAATAATAAAAAAAATCAAAAGATAATATTTCCGATGAAGCACACGAAAGAGTATGAGGGAAGTTTTAAAAAAATTACTATTTATCAATATAATAACAGTTTAACATCCATGTTTGTGATAATTTAAGTGTTTTACCACCGATATCTGTGTCTTCATCTGCCGTTCGTCCAATCATGGTTACAGGAGGAAGGACTCGGAGACTTTCCTTGATGACACATTCTAAGTACTTCATACTGTTGAGGTCTTCTGATGTTGCAGGTCTATCGCTGTCACCGAACACGCCATCGATCTCCTCGTGCAGCTTTTCCTGCACCTCAGGATGAGACCCAATCAATTGGATCGTCCAGGAAATCCCAGAGGCAGTGGTATCATGACCCTGTTAAAAGATAAGTTGAGAACAATATTTTCAGAAACATCACACCAGTATCTGCACCTTTCACAATGTCACAGAGTTTGGACACATATAGTAAGGGGATAGTTTTAGTCTATAGATGCAATGCAATATAAATGCAGTGCCAGTCCAATCAGTTTTGCGCTACTATCAGCAACTAAGAACAAATGATATGTTCATCATCGGTGAATGAGCATGCAAATTTAGAATTGATAACAATTAAAAGGCTTGGGTTACATTCAGTCTATGGATAGTTTTCTGTAATCCACTTGCACCCAGTCAACTTGCCAATTCTGCAACTGACTGAGTCTAGGATCCAAACATATTAAGAACCAGTGGGTCATTGAGGTATTTCAGTCTTGAGTGGTTGGTCATGGTCATGGACCCTGAGAAATTGGCACCCTGCTCCTTTCCCCATATCACAGTGAATAGCATGCAGCACGCTGGAAGTCTATATGTTTACTGAGGTGAGAGTTCTTCTACTTCCCACACAACAAGGTATAACATCTCATAAACATCTCAACTTCGGGACATTATTCCAAATGAATTGCCTTAATATACAGCACTGACCAGGAGTGAAAAATTTCTCACCTCAAACATGAAGGTGTCAACCTCCTCTTGGATGTCGTCTTTCGTGAAGTTCGCTTCCTTGGCCATGTACAGGAGAAGATCGAGGAATGCCCGTCTCTTCTTCTTCCCAATGCTACTCTCCTCTCCATCTGCACTACCAAAGAATTCCTCTGGATTGTCCTCCATCTCTTTGATCCTTTCATCAATGACCTATAAATCAATTTATATTTCTTATAGGGGATTAAAGAAGAAACCAATAAGTTTTGGTCAAAGGATGACTCACAGGATATTGACTATCGAGAACGAACTGCAGGCATGGGGAATGGGTTCCCAATTTTAAGCCTGGGACAAAAATATATTTTTCATGTCCCTTAACTGATATTTTTTATCATCTATGGCTTAGGGAGGCATGAGAAAGGAAAGTAACAAAATGTATACTAGTACCCGTTAGCTTACCCATAAGGAGTCACCTATTCACTCATTGCATAAGGAATATATGCGAAGCCATAAGAGGAGGGAGGTATTTAGTGTGGAAAGGGTTCTTCATCTCTTTGTAGAAGGAGAAAATGTGTAATAATCTATTCTACCCTGCTGTTAGCTACCCTGTTTAGAGGGAATGAATGCTCCTCTTACTTTGACAAGGTTCAACAAGATGTATCATGCTTGTGGTTTCAACTCTCCTATTGGATCTCATCAGGTGAAGTATTGAACTTGATACTGCACCTGTGAAGATTTTACTCTTACGTGATGGAGAGGTTGTATCCCTCTGAATATGAATCTAAGGTCTTACTTCTTTTCTCATCTATAGATATAAGATTATAACCCATGTACACCTTTTCTTCGATAGGATCTGCTTGGAGATTTATGCCCACATATAGACATATTTAACCAGACCTAGGCTTGAAGACTCAAATGCCATGAGGGTGAGATTCTCATGTACAGAAAACTGAAACCTGCTAATTGTTTCTTGATTCACTGTAGGGGTCGAGTTCATGGTGTGTTCCTTCGGTAACTGGACCGATGGCACCACGGACCGATGGCACCTGGACTGATGGCACCTCTTTTCAGTTTCACCTGGACTGATGGCACCCGTGCCTGGACTGATGGCACCACTTGCCTAGACTGATGGCACCACCTCATTTTTTTACCTGGACATGGGAACCACTTGATAGATATAGTAATAATGTGCAGTAGTCCTGTAATAACAGTGTTTCCAGTTTATTTTTCAGATTTTTTTTTCTGGTTTCTGAAAATCATTGAATTTAGGAGACCACCGCTGCCACCGCGACCGGTACTGAGGCGGCCGCGAACGGTACCAAGGCGGCTGCCGGCCAGGACCACGAGGCCAAGGGGCCAGGAGCCGGTGTTGGTTTTTTAAAATTCTAAATCATCACGCAACTTCTTCTTTATGTGAATTTAATATACTCGGTAGTTGAAAAGTGGTGTACACAATATAATATGGCTATAACCATTAGTCTGAGTGAGTGGTGCCATCAGTCTAGGTAGTGGTGCCATCTGTCTAGGAAAAATGTTGCCATCGGTCCAAAGAGGTGCCATCAGTCCAGGTGCCATCGGTCCGTGGTGTCATCGGTCCAGTAATCATTCCTTCTACACTAGAGAATGTGGGGTGCCAGTGGGTGGTTGGTTGGTTGGTTTCATTTAACATCTAGTTAACCATTGCAGGTTCTCACCAGACTTTCTCGAGGTTCTTTTACATCACAAGGGTGGTGATCGAATCTATGTAATGAATTTAGGTAGAAACCTCACCCCTTCACATTTACCTAGGTGAGAGTTCTTTTACTTCCCACACCACATAGACATGGTATGAGAAGGATTGGCCTTTGATATAGCAGTAAATCTGCCACTGCTGGGGGGGGGGGGTGAAGGATAAAAGTGGCTGCAGTGGTACCCGAATCAACAAAATCTGACAAGTTTGGTATTACAAGTCCAGTGCTCTTTGCCACTGAGCTAACTCCCCACCCCCGGTTGCTTTGGTTATGCTTGCGTGCAAGGATATCCGGTCTGAACCACGAGGAGGAGAGGTGACCAAGAGGGTGGACAGATTGGTAATTGTTGTCCAACCCAGCAGACTGTGATTTGGGTGAGCCCATGCACAGAAGTGTCACAGTTTCTCTCTTATTATGTATCTTCGCAGCAGGTTTACAGGTCACTTGCTCCGTTCCCTCTGTGACGAGGGAACCTTTGGGGCCTCAAAGTTTTGTGGTCATCCAAAACCTTTCAGTTGTTGAGCTCGAATCATCAACTTGGGTTGACAGTATCCAGCTCCCTCTTGCTGATACCTAGCATCCGGTGCTAGGGTCCTGATTCTTGATTTCCTGGGATTGAGCCCTGCTGTCGTGAGGTGTATATAGATATCTGAACTATTCATAAAACCCTCTTTTATTACAGTTGCTGTGTTTGGTGTTGTGTGATTAGGGGTTACTGAATCATCTGGGTTCGGTTACAGGGTAGCATATCTAACCACTGGAAAGATGTATGATCATCCGAGGTAAGAATAAATTGAATCGGTGAATGCTACATCACTAAACTCAGATGTACTTCTTCTCTTCTGTTTCATTTCAAACCATGCATAAGATAAAATGTAGTACAGGACTCACTCCACATCACAGAATCTTATTTTCTTTTATCTCCGCTCACTTTTACCCACTCCTTATTTCATATCTCTAATTACATTCAAATCTATTACCCATTGTATCTTATTATTTTTAATTGATATAGATAGCAATTATTTCATTCATAGTAATTATTCATTAGGAAAGATTTTATTACTATTATGTTAAGGAGTTTTTTATTTACCCAGTTCATTCTCTCCTTGTTTGTCCTTGGGATAAGTATTAATGAGAACAAATAAGCAGTACCTGTCGGGTGAATCCATGAAGAACTTTGAGGTATTGCTCATGTCTTCTGCCACGCTCTGTTCTCTTGAAGAGAAAATCAGGCCACTGCCAAGGACTTCTGAATCGCACCATAACTATATCAGACATCCTGAAAATATGCATAAAATATGTTAGTTTTAATTGAGTCATTTCCATATACTCTATCCTGATGGTGAGAAGTGTACAGATTTCTTATGCTTACCGATAAACCGAAATTCCTGATACCGTTTATATATATTTTAACTCAATAAAACAGGAAAAGAAACTTTAAGGAGGTAGGATTGACCACTGGAAAACACATTTTAAGACAGTCGTGGAATAATTCCCTCCCCTCTTTAATGGATGGAACACATGGAATAATAAAGAGTCCATGAGTTTGATGCAGAGTGATATGAAGGAGTTGACAGCCAAGTGAATATCACTCAATGTTTAAATGAGTTGGAGAACAACGACTTCGACCAAAATGAGTTGCTTTCTGTATTTTTATGCATTTGGGCCTCAACCACTATCTGGAGCACCTTCCTGTTAGGAAGCACCCTGTGTTATTCCCAATACTATGTCACATGATGATGACATGGAAATGTTGAACTGTCATGGTGATCAACGTTTCATTGAGGTAGCAACAAATGCATAAATCTCTTAAAAATACTTACCCAAGAAGAGCATTTACATAAGTGGAATTTTCATCTGAATTCTGTGCATTTATCTTTTTCCCCATGGCTGTCTCTACAATAGAAAGAATGATTGTTGAGTACATATCTGTAGCCAAGAATGCTGCATCCTGGTCAACGAGCGGCGGCACCCCAAAGGGAGAAGTGTGAGAAGCACCCCTTGCTTAATACCAGTGTAAATACTGGGTTTTTATACAGAAGGTAACTGAATTAGTCCTACATCATAGCTGTTGCATCATTCACCTTCATTTTGAAGCAACCATCTATTGCATATGACCATGTCTTTTTGTTTTTTTAAAGCAATTTTTATTAAGGGAATATTGTGTGTACAATCTCTGAATTCGCCGATACAACCGTTCTTCGACTCAGGCCCTAGCCCTAATTCTAATGGTGGGTGTTAAGCTGAATGAGAAGTGGGTACCATTTTTCTGTAAGTCTTTGGTATGACCCGACTGGGGTTTGAACCCACGACCTCCCATGCTCGAGGCAAACACCCTTTAAACTTTTATTGACTACTCTAGTATAGGCCTTATAGTAACTGCGTGTATCTGCTTGGCAACATCCGGGGAGATCGATTTCCTAAACTTCCAGAGTTTGAAGATTCTAGCCGACTTTACCATTTCCTTTATTTGTTCCGTAAACGAAAGCGTCTGATCTAAGGTACTTATAAGAGGCCCTAGTACTCAGTCTAGTTGTCCCACAGATAATATCTAAAGGCAAGAGGTGTCGCTTTTGGCGTGGAAGCTATTCCAGGCTGTACAGGCTTTCTTTTCGTTCAGTTTAAGGCCATTAATTTTAGACCATTCAAAAACCATCTGACTCTTCCAGATCCCGCCGAGCAGTTGCCGCATAAATATGATGGGTTTAAACAACAAGGTCATATATAATCACTCGATTGAACGTTATGACAGATATCATCATTTACAAAGATCAGAAACAATAAAGGGCCGAGCACTGACCCCTGGTGAACACCTGTGGTGATAGCGGCTTTCTCTGATTCAATGTTATTGATCAAAGTACACTGGGTGCGATCAGTGAGATAATTAGCCAGCCAAGCTACACAGCTTTTAGGCAGTTTAACCAGTTTCTCTAATTTTAGAAAGAGCAAATGATGAGGGACAGAACATGCTGTGACAAATTTGAATGATTCCTCTTGCAATGACAGCAACAATTTCCAATCGTTGCCCTTTTATAAGTTTGAACTGCATTCTTATGACAAAGGTCTGGGAATAATATAGGCTCTTTTTTTGTGCGCCAACGAGACCCAGGGACAAAGTGATTAAACTTAATTCATCATGGACTGACTTAGCGTACGAGCTTGAATACCAGCGTACGAGCTTGAATATAAATAAATGATAACCCTGGTATGAGATCTCCTTGTACCTGTACTGTCGATGGCATAAGTTATGCAACATTTTCTCACCCCTAAAATTTGTTTCCCATAGATTTAACATTGGGAGCTGGTATCCAACTCCCATTGAGTATTTAGAAAAAAATACTCAATGGGGGATTATGTCACAAAGGTTAGCCCATTAGGCAATTTGAAGGGTGAGATAAATTGAGAAACCTATTCAAGTTTAGGGTCAGAGCTTGATCCCATCTTGAATCCCATCTATGAATTGCTATGTAATTCATGGGCTTCATCTTGTGAATTACTATGCAATTCAAACCCGATGAGATATGAGCTGTGACCCTAAACTTTCATAGGTTTCCTCAATAAGAAGTCAGCTGAATCCAGCCTACCACATATCGTGTCCAGGGTGCACAAGGTAATTATTGGGAAGATATCCACTGGGTCCTTATCGCAGAACTCCTCAAGTCGAGCGACGAGCCCCTGCGCATTCTCATTAAACACGTGCAGGAAGTCGGTCAGAATCTTGAAGTGGAAAGTTGGAGTGAGCAGTTTTCTGCGGGACTGCCACTTTGCCCCCGTGCTAGATAAGATAAACAAATTGTTCAACTGCACTGCACAGATAATGCCAAAAAAGACTGCAGATCCAAGGTCCTTTTCCGTGAAAATGTCAGTGAACCTACCTTCTTCATCTACTGTAATACATCCATACTAATCAGACATTCTGAATCATATTTCACCTCTTTTACTATGAATTATGGAAACGATATTGGTTCTTCAGCTCTGAAATACATACTTTTTATCGCGCTTTCTATTAGGAGTAGGACAAAGGAGCCTTCACGCGAGACAAGATGTTTTTAAAAATAGTGCATTGAAGAATATATATATCAAATCTGAGAATTAATTGTGTGTGCTATATGTAAACGTAAAAACATCTATTGTATTGTATAGTATTTCTGCTGCAATGCTTTCCTCAATGTCTTTTATCTTATATTTGTGTGCATTTCTTTCATAGGGCACAGAAAGATTGTTAGTTCCATGAATATCCCAGCCTAAGGGCCTAGACTACCTGGTGCAATAGGTACCTTGTAAGAAGGCCTTTGTTTAGCCACGGCTCCAAGTACAAATAAGCAAAGTTCTTTCTCAGGATTCTCATCGAAGAAAGGATTTTCTGAAATAAATATATTTTCTTTAAAATAATATGCGAGAGTCTATTTTTCATGTTAACAGGGAGAGTTCATGATAATAGGAGACCGTCTATCAGTATATTTCACCGTGGTGTGAGGGGCATGACAATACTTTGAACATAGTTTTGGCCCAATCAATTGAAGTCATGTGTGAGGCATCAAAAATTGTAATCGTGGCATGCCTTGCGACCCAGGATGATAAATTTTCGATTTTGACATCATTATACGTTTGGATGCGCCTATTACTTAACAGCGTGTAAAGCGCCAATTTCATAGAGCCAACAATCCAACCAGAAAATCACCGACATTTATTTTTTGACAGACAAGTGGAAAACACGGTGGCATGACAGCCTTGAACCTTGGATCTCACTATCCACAGGCCAGCACACCTAGAACTTGGCTGTGCCTGTGTGAAATAGGAGCATATCTATTGCCATAATGACTATAAACGCTCATTTTCAATGGAGTTTCAGTTATTCTTTTCTAATAAGAAGGAGCTAACAATATCTATTAAGGAGGTTTAACCTTCCAAAACGCAGGAAATAACATTTTGTGGTTGTGATTTATAGAAATTTCGACTGAAAATCCAAGATGGCCACTCCCCACATGTTGGTATATGGTAGAATTATTGATAAATCAATCATTCCATATCTTTATGTTCATCTTGTACACATTTGAGGTGATTCATGTAGGTTTGTTCTTGGTAATAACAATTCCAAAAAGTGTTATAGTGCTCTGTGATGGCCAATTTTCAAAATGGCTGCCACTCCACTCCTGGGACTTATCCGCAATGTCCATGCATCTAAAGGTTTTTCCTTAGGGGCTCCCCTAACCATGTACGAAAACTGATGCTTGTTTCATTAAATGCACAATCATGTGCTATATCTGCCGCACTCAGTCACGCTATGTGGCATTCACCACATGTCACGGGAACGATTCTCCTTAGCACTGTGGCCTCCATGTGCAGGTTTTTGACGGTTTTTAATTCTGACATGGTAAGCTTGTCACGTTTGATATCTGGGTCTGTCACATTTGTCCATCCCGTCCCCCTGAGTCACGTCACATCCCTCACATTAATGTCCATGGTGCTCCAGATGGTGAGTAAATAGAGATCCTACGGAAAGAGTAGCTAGGTGGGCCTTTTTATTATCCACCTAATACAAAGTGTCCATAGAAAACACATAGGGAGTGTGTATGGACATACCCGGCGCATACGGATATGTTGTATGCTCCGGGTGGCGCATACGGAAAAATAGTCCGTGAGGGAAAATAGTGCATAACTAAAACGAACTGATATCGACATGCGACTTGTCCAGCTAAGGTGGATAATACATACAATATAGAGTGGTTTCAGATAAAAGCGGTCGTATGCTCCTCAGAGTTGACTCTACTCAATATCCTCGCATACGCTCGGATATTACTACGCGTCAACTCCTCGGAGCATACAGCCACTTGTATCTGAAACCAGTCAATATTGTGTATTTATGCCCCAGTCACACTGGCGTGAAAAACGGCGTTTTCCCGTGTACGCACGTCTACGGTGCACCCCTCTCATAAGATCTCACACTCTCTAAGTATTCTGTACTCTCACTACGCTCTATGGAGAAGAATTCTTAATGAACCAGGCTTAGAGCCTTGAGAATCCACTGACCTGCCTCCCGTGCTAAAGACGTACATCAATGCAACCAAAGATTCGTATAATCTCAATGATGCCACCTAGCAGGAATACTGTCTGCAAGTGGATTCTCAAGGCTCTAAGCCTAGTTCATTAAGAATTCTTCTCTCATAGAGCGCAGTGAGAACCTTGTACAGATTACGACTTAGAGAGTGTGAGATCTTATTAGAGGGGTGCACCTTCTTATACGTATTTTGAAGTTTGAGAATGCGCGGCGATGGGCGGGAAAACGCGGAGATGCGTAAATGATAGTCGGCACGCGTAAACGAACGTAAACAAAACGTGGAAAGACACCGTGTCAGAATTACTATTAAAATATTTTCAAAACTTATGTCTATGTATTTTTGATGCGTAAATGAATGCGATAAAAGGCCACAATGCGCACAGAAGCGTAGATAAGCGTTGAGAAACATACTAAAACGTTAAAGCAAAGCAAACAGATACGTTCCCAATCCGCAGCCTATACATGGTGCAAACAGTCTCAAATACGTAGTTAAAACGCCAGAATTTACGCCAGTGGGACTGGATTGCGTACTTAAAGATAAAAGCGTTGTATTTGCGTAGTAAATACGCGGAACTCGCATCCTTTCAAATACTTAGAAAAAGACGCCAAAATTTCCGCCAGTGTGACTGGGGCATTAACAAGAAAACACATGGCCTCAATAGTGCACCACATCTAGTACAAGAAACTGACATGTAGATGGATTTATTGGACGATTTTAGATGTCCTTGCTTTAGAGTACATTTAGTTCAGTAATTCCGGTTATTTATATACTGCTGTGTATAGATATCTTGGTTTGGATTTTGAGGGTTCCCCTATTGTGGTGAGACCCGAGGGACACCTTTGCAGGAGTTTATTATGGGTCTCACCTGTGTGACACCTGGGTGTGCATTTTTTCAAATTGTTCCTCTTTCTAGACTTTCACACTTTCTGGTTGGGTCTATTGAGAACGAATTTAGTATTTTTCAGCATACAATGTTTTAGCATAAATGGTGTTCATCATATATGGTGTGAGGAGTTCTTATTGCTTCTTATCTTTTCGATTTTTAAAGATTTTTTTTTACATTTTCTTTGAATTAGTAGCTCAGTTGGGTGTGCTTTTGTAAAAATGAAAAAAGCATATATTCTGATTTTCCTATAGAGTGCCACCCAGATACATACAGAAATCCTTTGTTCTAGGTACCATACTTAGCAAATTTAGATTTCTGGGAAAGATTGAGGCAAATTAGAAAGTTGTGTAGACTTAGCATATGACCATAACATCCGATGGGTCGCTGTTATGGTCAACATGGAAAAACTACAACTCAGAAACGGTGTGTTTAGTAAAGTACGAGTGTGAGAAACAGGATAAATAACCTCCAGTTTTCTCTTGTGTCCAGTTTTAGATTGATATCGATCTATCACTAAATAAGAGGTTTTAAACTATTTCTACGTCGTGGGAGGAGCAGATGTGAACAAGACATATAGAGATTGGAAATAATTAACAAAGCTTCACTCAATTAAAAAGAATACAATGTGGTGTCTCTTGTCTGTAATCAGTAATCTGTATTGTACTGTTTTTGTTCACCAACCTATATGTCCCCTGTCCTGTTAATCATCATGTTATATAAGTGTGATTGTGATAGAAAATAGAGCAAGCTCATTCAATAAGAGCAAGGTAATCATGTAATACATATTGAATACCAGTCTAAGGATTAATAACCAATACAAAGATAAAATTCAATCTTAGGGTATCATCATAATGAAAACTCAGCTAGGCTTTCAATTTGAACTGAAATACTAAGAAATATAGAAATCTTTAATGGATGATCTCATCTTATAACTATGTGGGATGACACATGTAAACTACGAGGGATAGTCACATGTAAACTACGAGGGAAAGTCACATGTAAACTACGAGGGAAAGTCACATGTAAACTACGAGGGAAAGTCACATGTAAACTACGAGGGAAAGTCACATGTAAACTACGAGGGAAAGTCACATGTAAACTACGAGGGAAAGTCACATGTAAACTACGAGGGAAAGTCACATGTAAACTACGAGGGAAAGTCACATGTAAACTACGAGGGAAAGTCACATGTAAACTACGAGGGATAGTCACATGTAAACTACGAGGGAAAGTCACATGTAAAACACAATCTTCAGGAAAATACTGAAAATAAAGAGAGCTAAGCTCAATTTTAAAAAAAGCAAAAAAAGCAAACAATTTGAGGCTCTAACTACATTCATCATATCGATTTTACAGTACCACATCAATTCATTCTATTAATGGAGGTTTAATTCGCAGAGCCTTACCTCGGCTGACGAAGGACTGCAGACTATGACCAAGGCCAGTGGACCAAACATCAGTTTGTAGATAGGTCCATATTTATCACAGTAGTCGTATATCTGTTTGACAAACTCTGAAATATAAAAAAATAAGGGAGGTAATAATAATGTGTTTATAGGTTTGTATGAATTGATACAGTAAGCGATTGACTGTTTCAATAATTCTGAAATATAAATATAGAGTGAGGTAACATCAGTTTGTATGTCATTATCTCACCCCTGGTAAAAGTTTAGCCATAGGAATACCCTAGAAAAATACTGAAGATCACCCTGGTAAAGTGACAATACTACGCCATGGCCGTGGCGGAGTGAATGTGAGATGACGTCATATGCAATTGACCAATCAGCAGCCAGGATTTCAGAGAAAAGACAAGACGTCAACATGGAGATTTAAACCGGCCTAAATGGATCTGCTAAGTAATTTGAATCATTCTGATATTGTGATGCTATTTAATGTCATTGAAAGGGGTGAGATAAATCCAGAACCGCACTCGAATCATAAAATACACAATACTCCACTCGTTCAGTTGTGCTTTAATTGTCACTCGGCTTGGCCTCGATGATGATTGCAGCGCATCCAAAGTCATGGAGAATTGAGTATCTATATATAGGATTCTCGATCAAGTTCTATATAAATATTTATCTTAGTTTGTAGGAAAGTTCCACATAAAACCAGACAAGCTGATTAAGGTAGAAATGATTTATTTGGGATTAAGATAGATCGAGATAGGGGGAAGTTGAATATTTATCACTATAAATGAATATTTATCACAGTACCCTTTATAGTTGTCCGACGAACTTTGAAATATCAAAATGAGCATGGGGGAGCCTTTTGATATTGTGAAATTGAAAGTTCTAACAAAATTCGAGAAAATAGTAGCAAATTATTTTATCAGTATGAGACGAAGCAGTGATCTTGTGTGTAACGCGACCAATGGAAGAGTTTTTTACAAGCAAATTATTTTATGTTACTATTCCTCACAAACCTGATTAAACCAACTTTTCGGTTATGTCTTGTGTAACATATATTTCTCTCATGCCCGTCATCCTCATCTACCATGACCCCTACCATTTTAACAATTGGAAAGTTGGCTATATATCTTTTTATTCAGGATATTATAAGTGTTTACGCAGGCGGAATGCTGATTAGCAGGTTTTATGTGCCACTGGTTTGCAGAGGGATAATCTTGTCTATAAAAATATGCATCAGTATTTACTCATGGAGTCCTAGAAGTGAGTTGATGGGATGAGATAAGTAGTGACTAAAAAGGGAAACACACTGTACGATATCGTTCGCACCGATTAACTCCCTTAATACATAACCCAGTCTTAACGTGTCTCAGGCGAATTTGCGCAGGGCGTCGACCATCACAGCGGGATTTATAGATGGGGGTGGTGGTCATTAGTGGGAGTTAATCCTCAAGGCCAATTCCCATCAAGCGACTGGCCCTTTGATAATCATATATACCATAAATCTTGTTGTTGAGGGTCCCTAGAACTGTTTTATGTGAGAGATGTCTAGTATCTGAATATATCAGTGAAGACTTTGTGATCACGACCATCATATATTCACGTAGCAGCTTGTCGGCTGTGATCAGTGGAATTTCAACATCTAAGTTTTTTCAACTAAGATGTTATTAGTGCAGAATATATCACAGGAATACTCATCATAAATTTACAATCGTAGTTATGTTTTAGAAATTCCCTGTGAAAGTTGTGTTTAATCCTCTGAATTATGATCATTAAGACTTGAGAACTAATATTGTTTAGATTGTAGAAACTTTACAGAAGACAATATTTATTTTACATTTTGATTAAGTTACCTTCTGGATTTTATTCACAATATTTTGATTTGTTGCTGATGTTAAAACATTCCCAAGTGTATCTAATGTATCTATAACTGACCTTAGATTGTATGGTTTACAGTACTGATTACGTTTACAGTTGAATACCATTTTGTGTTACCAAGCACACAGTTTCAAATTGTAGATAAGATTATGATAATATACCGTCCATGTTTACAGCAGCATCCTGTAAATTTTACTGATTTCTTTTTTTATTAACACTGGTTTGTGGGGAAATCCGCCATCGTGTTAATGGAACTCTGATGGAGCAAGACCTCTGAACCAGAGCCAATCGAGGCCAGACTGAGATAACTAGTAGCAAATGCACATCCCTCATAGACGATACAGCGGTGGTCGTTAAAGGCATGTCATATTTTCATCAATATTACAGTAGATATGCTATAATGTACCATTTTTGCATGTATAATCAACAGCCTCCCAACAGTCTCCCAACAGTCTCCCAACAGTCTCACAACAGTCTCACAACAGTCTCACAACAGTCTCACAACAGTCTCACAACAGTCTCACAACAGTCTCACAGCTGTCTTCCAACGATCTCACAACGATCTTACAACAATCTTACAACAGTCTCACAACAGTCTCACAACAATCTCACAACAATCTCACAACGGTCTTACAACAATCTCAAAACAGTCTCACAACAGTCTCACAACAGTCTCACAGCAGTCTTCCAACGATCTCACAACGATCTTACAACAATCTTACAACAGTCTCACAACAGTCTCACAACAGTCTCACAGCAGTCTTACAACAGTCTCACAACAAATTCCCAATAATCTCACAACAGTCTCATATCAGCCTCACAACAGTCTCTATCATAAAACGTGCCATTTAACAGTGTCATTGATATTAAAAAGGCCGCAACTGATAGTGCCGGTCGTAGACCGATGCTGTAAAAACAATTCCTCTCCCAATCGCATGAGTGGAGCGTCACATCCGACCATGGTAAGATAGTGGCAAGAGGAGTCGGGCGGGATCTGGTGAGGAGCACCCTGGGAACGGAGAACATGAGTCGCTGCAATGGAGCAGGGCCTTTATCCTACCCCTAATAAAAAACGCCATAGGTTTAACATTGACTCAATGTATTTGACATAGCGTTGGATAAAGTGTTATTTATGCACCGAGGTGGATAAAAAAACGGACCAATCAAGGACGAGATAACGAAAGTAGATCCGGCAGCATTGATAACTACTAACATGGATAATTACAAATATTCTCTGTATATCGGTGAGATGGGGTAGGATAAATACGAAACCGAACTCGAGTTAGCCTTGTCAATGTTTATACCACTCTGGTCAGGTTTGCTACTCACTAAACTCGGCTAACGCCTCGTGTAGTAATACACAACCTGCCCATCGTGGCATAAACATTGACAAGGCTAACTCTCGTTTGGTTTCTACTAATTACCGATACCTTCAATACATGTATGCACAATATTGACTCGTTTCAGATACAAGCAGCCGTATGCTCAGAGGAGTTGACGCGTAGTAATATCCGACCACATGCAAGGATATTGCGTAGAGTCAACTCCTTAGAGCATACAACCGCTTTTATCTGAAACCAGTCAATATTGTATTTATTATTACCCACCTGATACGGAGTCTCCATACTAAGCCTATGGAGATTACAGATCGCTACTGAGGAGGATACGGAGCTCCGTGCCCTCCTAGGAGGATACAGATTTTTGAGATGAAAGTAGTCCCAAACATAACTTCTTAATTACGTTGAGAAGTTTTCTAACGATCATATTTATTGCTTAAATCTAAAAATAAGTGAGTAATAAATACAACATTACCATAATTTCGATCTGTGTGGCCGTATTCTCCTTGTAGTTGACGCTACGCAATACTCCTCGCTATCTCTCGGAGTATTACTACGCGTCAACTACGTGGAAAATACGGCCACTCAGATCGAAATCATGGTAATATTGTGTATTTATCCACCTTTTCCTGACAAGTGGGGTGCCCATATATAAGTTAGTATAGGCATGCACAATTTTTTCATATGCACTATTTTTCGGTGTGGTCAGCTTTTGCAACCCTGTATGCTCAAGGTATGTCCATGCACATTTCGCATGTGTTTTCTATGGACACTTTGTATTAGGTGGATATATCTGTATTATCTGAATAAGTATTTCTTATTTATCTATTTTCTAATTACCTGCGGTGTCGGCCTTGAACTGTAGAGCATTACCAATGATGGGTAGAGGAGTTGGTCCCGGGATCTTTGCCAGCAGCTGACGAGAGTGTGAAGTCTTCAGGAACCACCAGAAGACAGCAGAGACGAGGCAAACCACGGCAGCCGCTACCACCAACATGTTGCCTGCTATTAAACGCCACAATACCAACACTGTTCACGACTGTGTAGGTTATTATAAACTGTAGGTCGTTATATAACTTGTGACCTTGGACGTTGCACCCTTCTGCCTGAATATCTCTCTATCTACTCTAGTCGGCCCATTTATGTTTATCTAGCCTGGTCTGGAGTGTACTTCTAAAAAGTGCTTTCGTCTGGGGTTTTTTCACATTCAAAAAGATAAGCATATGATAGGTAGGACTGCCAATGTATTATTTTATATCAAGTGTCTGTGTTATCTAAGCTATATCTGAAGTATGATTGAGGTGATATACATGTATGCTAGAATAAAATATAAAATGATGCAAACGCTGTTATTTCTGGTATCATAAACGTATAATGTTCATACACTCAATGATCTAATGCTAAAGTATATATTGCCAGGAGTTTGGCTGCACTGCATAACCAAGTAGATAAGTTGCGATCTATCTATCCCGTAAGGTTTGGATTAGACTGATCATAATTAGAGCGTTCTTGACAGCTCTATCACACTAGTCTCTTCATAGAAAAATCTCTAATACTAAAGACAAGATAGCTTCAGGTTGTCCATACTGAGTAGGATGCAGTCAGGGATTGTGTTCTGTTAGCAGTAAGCACAATCTGAAGGCATTTTGTTATATTACTTCACTCATTTCATCAGAGTACAGCAGTGACACTGTTTGGAAATGACAAAAAGTACAGTTATTTGTCCATCTTATGCTCCTATAGTTTTACCACAGCATTGACACTGGGTGGATAAGACAAGAACTAGCGTTTTCATTGACAGTGCCTGCCACCTGGGACCTGTTTCATTAGTCTCGTGACATGTCTGTGACACCATACAGACATTGAGTTTGTCTAGTTTCGTGACACCACAAGTAGCTGCCCTTAGAAAATACAGACCCCAAACATAAGAATTAGACAAATCAAGACACATCATGGACCTGTTTCACTAGTTCTGTGACAAAAGTGTTAGACAGATATGAAAAGCGGCACCAACAGTGCAAACAAGAACGGACAAAACGAAGTCTAATGTCTAGTTCCTATGAAACCGGACACACCATCTAGACGCCATCTAGACATGTCACTGTCTAGTGAAACAGGTCCCTGGTGTGTTATGAGGAACCAGATTCTTCCAAGCATTCATAAGCCCCTTAAACGTTTCCTCTAGATGTCAGTCTCAATAGTCTAGTGGTAGAGTGTCTGCAAGGGAAACCTAAGGTTGAGAGTTCAAATCCCTTCCATCCAGAACTTTTTTTTCCAAGAGTCATAAAGATTCTTATAGGAAACTTTAAGGTTGAGAGTTCAAATCCCTCTCCATCCAGACATTTTTCTTTTTTTATGAGGGTCATAAAGATTCTTTTAGGAACCAATTTTTCTCTTTCTGAATTATTTCTATTTCCTCTTTTGAATCTTACACAGACATACCTACATAAACAAGTTTCTCTAGTATACAAGTAGGACGTCTCTAAGGGAAACTTCCATCCAGAACTATTTATTATTCACCCTTACAAATACCAATTACTTTACCTTCTGGTACATTCAGTATAGATTGGTTACTGCACCCGTATGCAGTAATTATAGTGGGCCCTGTTTTTTAGTCACAACCATTGTTACGGGCGACCAAATTGTCATAGCCCTAAGACATCTAAGGACATGTCGTACCAAATGCGGAAATTCACTTTCCGTGTGAATTATGCCTAGAAACTTTAACACGAGTTAGGGACACTTACAACCCATAATCCCTTCAGATATGAAGAAGATCGGCCGCTCGGATCCAACAATATTCGCGTTGGAATTTCGATGTAGTAAATGCTGCTCTGGTGGCTAGTGTAGGCCTACTCAAGCAGTCGCTAATTTATGCAGCGACCTTGACATTGACTGCACTTGTTCTTGGTAAGATTGGCCATCAACCCCTGTCTGTGCTGAGCTCAACACACAAGATAGCTTCAGGTTGTGCATACTGATAAGAGAATGCCGTGAGGAATTTTGTTCTGTTATGAGTATGCACAAGCTGAAGCCATCTTGTCATATTACTTCACTGACTTTATCATAGTACAGCCCTGACTCTGTTTGGAAATGACAAAAAGTACAGTTATCTAGTCATCTTATCTCTTGGCTTCACCAGTATAGTCTAGTCAGAGCACTGACACTGGGTGGCTATGATAAGAACTAACGTTTTCATTGACAGGTCCTGCCACCTGGTGTATTATGAGGAACCAGGTTCCTCAGTACATTCATAACGCCCTAAACATTCCCTGTTCCTGTCAGTCTCAGTGGTCTAGAGGTAGAGTGTCTTCAAGGGAAACCTAAGGTTGAGAGCTCAATTCCCTTCCATCCAGAACTTTTTTTTTCAAGAGTCATAAAGATTCTTATAGGAAACTTTAAGGTTGAGAGTTCAAATCCCTCTCCATCCAGACATTTTTCTTTTTTTATGAGGGTCATAAAGATTCTTTTAGGAACCAATTTTTCTCTTTCTGAATTATTTCTATTTCCTCTTTTGAATCTAACACAGACATACCTACATAAACAAGTTTCTCTAGTATACAAGTAGGACGTCTCTAAGGGAAACTTCCATCCAGAACTATTTATTATTCACCCTTATGAAAACCAGTTACTTTACCTTCTGGTACATTCAGTATAGATTGGTTACCGCACCTGTATGCAGTAATTATAGTGGGCCCTGTTTTTTAGTCACGAGCATCGTTACGGGTGACCAAATTGTCGTAGCCCTAAGACATCTAAGGACATGTCGTACCAAATGCGGAAATTCACTTTCAGTGTGAATTATGCCTAGAATTGTGTCCCTAACACGAGTTAGGGACACTTATAACCCATAATCACTCCAAATATGAAGAAGATCGGCCGCTCGGATCTAACGATATTTGCATTGGAATTTCGATGTAGTAAATGCTGCTCTGGTGGCCAGTGTAGGCGTACTCAAGCGATCGCTAATTTATGCACTGCACTTGTTCCCAATAGATTGGGCATCAACCCCTGTCTGTGCTGAGCTCCTCACTCTCAATTGAATAGATTGACGGGCCGTACCATATGCACAATTTAACTCACTGTCGCCCAAATTGTCATAGCCTAATACAAGACGTAACAAATGCGGAAATTCACCTTCCCTGTGAATTAAGCCATGAAACTTTCACACAAGTTAGGGACACATTTACCCCATAATCAATCCAAATATGAAGATGATCGGCCGCTCGGATTCAACGATATTCGCATTGGAATTTGGTTGTAGCAAATGCTGTACTGGTGGCCAGTGTAGGCCTACTCAAGCGGTCGCTAATTTATGCAGAAACCTTGACATTGACTGCACTTGTTCTTGGTTTAGATTGGCCATAAACCCCTGTCTGTGCTGAGCTCCACACTCACAGTTGAATAGATTGACGGGCCGTACCGTATGCAGAATTTAACTCCCTGCCCGTAGGAATTAAGCATTCCTATATACCCATTATTGAACTAAATAGAGTTACATACCGCTGCTGGGGGGTGCATTAAAATTAAGTTATGTCGAGGTTGACGTTTTCATGTTTTCGTCCCGCTCTGACATCATCGTCCCGCTCTGATCACGTGATACAATATACAATACAGCAGCGGGACGAAACAGTAGCTGTTGTGGTTACTCGATAAGGCTGGTCACTTGCTTCGGAAGTGTTTCAGGTAAAGAATTAAGCATTTTTATCGATATTTGAAGGTATATAGGAATAGGGAAACCAAATACCGGTAAGCAAAAGTAAAAGTTACTCGGTAATCACTCGGCTTGGAAAAATTACTGCCTGTGGCTGACCCCTTGGGCAGTAATTTTTCCAAGCCTTAACTTGTAACTTTGACTTATTCCCATCGGAACATATTTTCCCTCTAATGAAACTTTATCACGAGTTAGGGACCTATAAGAATTCCAAATATGAAGAAGATAAGCTGCTTCGATCGGCCGATATTCGCGTTTGAATTTCAATCGATGTAATGTGGTTTTGACATGGTCTACATAATTAGACTGCGATTTTGACATTAATACCTCTAGAAAAAACGAAATAGTCACATTAGATCTCTTGATTATATAAAATTGATTTGATGTTTTATATTCAATAGGAAATACACAAAAGAATGACTGTGGTTATGTAGGTTTGGGCTGTATGAATACGGCACATGGATAACCGAACTGGGTTAAAGGAAGATGGAATAAAATAACAATTCACATATTCACATAGACACTCTGTAATGTATCTTATATATAAGTATATGCATAATGATCCTCATTCACTAGTGTATTTGTATGATTAGACAACCTTTGCTTTAAACATTGTACAATATGCGGAAATCATTCTTGTTAGGAAACATATCATTGTCAGATATTCAATATCAATATTTGGTATACAGGCAGTATAAAATGTATGCATAAATAAAGTAATACAAATGTTACAGCTATAGGTCATTGTTAAACATGAAAGCTTATGTACACTATCCCATAATGCCAATAAAGCATAGATAGTGAATGTACAGATAAATAAAGGGTGTGTTCCATCGAGCTGACTGCATGACCACAAAAAAAAACCGATACGACAGTCACATGGCAATCAGACAGCGGCCTTTTGCCAGGCGGTTATAGCAATTGGTGTTGCGGAGGCGGCAACATGCTCACTGGCAGCAGCTGCATGGCGGTGTAATGGGTGACGGCTCATAAAACCAAATAAATTAGCTTTTGCTGGATGCCACAAGCGTTGCCCACATAGCCGCCATGCAACATCAGCTTTTGAACTTCCCTGTGGAGTTTAACACTACATAAGCAGGTTTGGAAGATGCCTAATGCCATCGGCATCACTGCCTGCCCGATGGAACACCCCATTACAAGCAGCTCCATCGTACATTCTGGTTCCACACACATACAGAGTTTAAGGTGGGGCACCAGCCAATATGTTACCTTGGCTGTGATTGGTTGAGAGCATTCTGCCTGGAGCTGGTGACTCACATATATAATCTTGGGCTTAAATGTGTATACCACCAGCGAAATATCCGACATTTTGTAAGTCACTAGAGACATGAGACTCCTAGTACTTCAGTCTCCAAGCCTAGGTCTGGTTCATTATGTCTATAGGCCTTTTTGCATTGGCCGACAAACATGGTGAAGATTTACCTTGTTCTCCTAATAGCCTATTTACATTTCTGGTCAGCAGTGCCTAGGTCCTTCGGTAGCTCCTGACTGTATATCGGTGACAGCCAATGGAAATAGGCTATTAGGAGAACGCAGAATATCTGCACAGTGTTTGTCGGCCAATGGAAACGGGCTTTATATGGGGTTGAAACTCCACACAGATACTGCCGAAATGGCACCTTTTCATAAATGTTGTGTAATGAATGTTATATCCACTAAAGAGCAAATGAAACATGTTCCGTATTTGACCAAATCTTGGGGGAAATGGAGGTAAATGATCCACGAGGAGGCAAGAGGCACTTACAATATCAACTCAGAATATCATCAATAGCACAGACCTTTTTTTAAACTGCTTTCTGGGATGGAAACCCACGTCAACTCGTCTCGATTTCGATTCATATTTTATCTCAGCGCGGGGAACTGAGTTATCTGAGACCCTGGGCTGAAGTTATTCGAAAATTAAATATAAATCATGTTTTTTCTCATCGGTACGATAGAATATAAAACTAAGACCCAGGAATTTGGACCCTTATCGATGACGTTCGTAAAGGGACTTACTGTCAAAAATGAAGTATGGCGATTTATCTCACCCCTGGCTTTTTGTCCCAAATGTTTAACATTGGGAACTCGTTCTCCATACCCCTACGAGTAATATAGTCCGTTCTCCATGGTCTATATCCCGTGTGTCGTCCATTCTCTTAATGTGTTCAGGAGTGAGATAAATACCGAAAGCAACTTGTTTTGATCAAAGTTCTTGTTCTCCAACTTGTTTGAATGATATGTGATATTCACTCGGCTGCTGCCTCGCTCATATCACTCCACATGAAACTCGTGGAGAATAATGAATTTGACCAAAACTTGTTGGTTTCTTCTTTATTCTTAAACGTGTTGACGAAGCTTGCCATACAGAAAACACTCAAGTATACAAAGTTCTGACGGTACCTCTAGGAGGCAATAGTACAGATATTATAGGGTTAATGCTGTATCAGCAAGAATAATCGGGAACACAGACTCAATAATTCACTGAAGGCACACAAATCCACGCACATTTACATAAAAATACACACAATAAATATGGCGAACAAACACAACTGACAAGTTTACAAGACAATAATCTCATTCCAAATGTAAATACTCTTTGATGAGAACGGTGGGATGTATATCTCACTATACACGACTACCATGTGTATTAGTCTTACAAATAAAATGTTGGTATACACACTGCTAGGCAATAGGTATATATACACAATACTGACTGTTTTCTTATATAAGTGGTACTAAGAAGATACGCTCACTTGTGTAAAAAACAGTCTTTATTGTATTAATTATCCACCTGTACAATTGTGAAGATCTTACTGTGAGACGCCATTGCAGAGAAAGAGAAATATGAGATAGATACCATCTATTGTTTAAGGGGGTGCTCCACCGGGCCGGCAATATTCCACTCCACGGGCATGTGCCAAACATGCCTATAGTGTACAAACCCAGTGGCCCAATCACTACCGGCTAGTCACTGACGGGCAACAGGCAAAAGCTAATTCATTAGTTTTGCTGGTTTATCACCATTTTGTATTGTATTGCAGACCGTTCTCCATGGTCTATATCCTCCCTGACTTGATGTTGACCGTACAGCAGCCATGAAGCGAATGGCACATTGACCCTCATTATTGCTCATTTTAGTTCCCGGTCTGGCCACATGGGGAGGGTACACTGACATGCCACCTGAGTTGTTAGTGACATGAGCGGCCCTCCTGGCATGTGCAACAGACCGGAACGAGACTAGTCAATCCTGATTTGCTGTTGCTTCAACAGCCAATCTCAGCACAGAGTTTACAAGCTTACCCTGTACCCAGATGCCACCTGCTGTGTGTATATAAGCTGGTAAATCTGTCATTAAAATCAGTTAAGTCCTTGAGTCATAGTAGTACAAAGTACATCTGTGTTTCAGTTCTTACTCCCTACTTCTTAAGGTCTACACCTAGCTGGTCTAAGCGTCTAAGCTTTATAACCGGTTCATTGCTGTGTGGCCTCCACTGGTGAGCATGTGCCCTGCTCCACCATGCCGGTCTCTTTATCTCACCCCTGGAATAAATGTCCATAGGCTTAACATTGTGAACTCGTTCTCCATGCCCATACGAGTATTGCAGTCCGTTCTCCATGGTCTATATCCTGTGTGTTGTCCATTCTTTTAGTGTGTACAGGGGTGAGATAAATACAGAAAGCAACTCGTTTTGGTCAAAGAAGTCATTCTCAAGCTCGTTCAAATGCATCAAACTCGTGGAGAATGAC
Organism: Alentia gelatinosa; assembly: GCA_950022655.1. Taxonomy (NCBI): domain Eukaryota; kingdom Metazoa; phylum Annelida; class Polychaeta; order Phyllodocida; family Polynoidae; genus Alentia; species Alentia gelatinosa. The sequence continues at coordinate 55,954,662 of OX465588.1, forward strand.
GACTTTGACCAAAACTTATTGGTTTTTTCTTTAATACTTGAGCTAACATGGGTGCCGCACAGCGTTGTTTTCATGCCATATCGCCGGCCCAGTGGAGCACCCCTTGATATGTGTAGTTTGCTATTCACCCACTAGGTGGCGTCTCTGAGACTATTACTTTTATGCTCTGCAGCGATACAGCCAGCTTGTATCGTCCAGTGATGTGATACAGACTCCCTATGTGTCTTCAATGGCAACAGGTGTATAATAAAAGGAAATACCAAGGCAGTAGGACCTCAGGTCCACGACAATACTGTTCACAGATACGACAATGAGATGAACATTGAGAAATCCTCGTAAACTTTACATAAACTGAAAAGAGTCTGTCGATGGATTAACACATTTGACCAGCAAATTGTTTGATCCATTCGTATTGCATTTCGTGCAACCATCACTTGGGTCCGTACCACAATCCACTCACAACTGGAGCACGGTAAGCTACTGTTGGTCAGTTTAACGGGTTCTTCCGACCCGTGAGAAAGATAAAAACACTCATATCAATACATAAAATCTGAACTTCAATAAATTGTCAATCTTCTATAAATGATGAAGGTAATAGCAAATATCTGTCTACTAAATTCTCTGATTGCATTTTGTACAGAGAGTACATTATGGCACTGTTAAATCAAGCACCAAGGATAACCTGGAAATAAATACATTATAATCAAATGGAAACACTTTTAGCATCAAACCATCAAATTTTACGTTACACCAACCAACAGCTTTTCTGTTGTTCTAAATCGGTAAAATATCAGTAAATGTAAAAATACCATATATCAGTAACTCTGTGAGAAAGATCTGAGACTATCACACTGTTTTATTGTGTCTCATTTGGTCTCAGATGTATTGGACTCTCATACAAGTAGAACTTGGCAGACATGTGATGGGGTGAAAGCTCACCATGACAACCTCAGACAAACTCTTGTAGTACCTCTCAGGTTCAGCTTCGAGTCTGTGGGTTCTTGTTGATTTTAGCATACAACATGTCGATATCTGCAACACAAACATAGCGATATCAATCACATGAAACCTCTGTCATGGAATATGGAGTCCGATACCAAAGTTTAATCTAATGAGTCATTGTAATACTTAGAATAACACAGAACCAAGTAATGATTTTTAGCACTGAGAATTATAGGCTTTCAGGCATTTTTACAGCTGTTGCCATGGTAATCCAACCACTTGCTAGAGTGGAAAGTGGAAATGCCATTACAAAGAGCATACAGGGAGGATTAATTTGATATATGATATGCCATAGTTTGACAGATGTAAAAGGTCAGCATCTTGAAATAAGTACACTAAAAAACTGAATTTATCAATTCTCTGATCCATTTGAAGACTTCAGGTTCAAGATAAATTATGCAAATTAGCTGTCCAAATTCCCATTTACAAGTCAATGATATGTTTTGCCTTATATGACATGATCTAGATTAGAGAGGAGTATCATTTGAGTGTTTTTTGCAGAATCTATGCATCATTATTACATATTTCCCTATCAATATGCAAATTAACTATGACATCATGAATATACATGAAAATACATATCTCCATTGGATTCAGTACGTGAATATACCCCTGTATGCTAAATATCATGTCCCTACCATCAATATCTAGAGAGTTATTGTAATAAATATGTTTATCTGTGCTAATCATTATGTGGTGCCATGCCCTTCTACTGTTTTCTATATACTTGAGTTCCTCAAATTCAATCTTAATTTGACTAGATTTTACTCCATAATTCTTGAACTACTTGACCGATTTTAAAAATTCAAGCATTTTTGTAATCCTCGCTTTCCAGACTATCCTTTACATATATTATTCTAATTATGAAATTCAATTTTTCATTTGCGTAATGTCAGCGTAATGGCTGTATTTACCGCAAAACGTACATGAAGAGAAATATCATGTGCGGGACATGTACACCGAGTCGTATATATTTTACACATCTATAGATGAGGCGTATACACGACGGAAAATAGGACGACCTTGAATACGCAAAACCATACCTATATACGCCGGGCGTATACATATATAAACTGGCGGTCTTTGCGCAGTGATGACGGCTGAACTAGCAATCACTCTGTGCCCTATAGACATGTAATATACAGAAACTGTTTTATAGCGGACGAACATGTCCAACTCACCTTTCTGAAGCTCGTCATCATCTTCATCCGCAGGTTCAGGGTTATCCTCAGAGATTTTAGAAAGCCTCGCGTGATTGGCGTATGCATGTATGCCTTCCTCGGGCTCTGAGGGGGTCGCTGTGTAAAGACAATGTCGTTCAGCTTATTATCTCGCCCCAGTATTTTTCTCCATAGGCTTAACATTAGGAACTCGTACTCCACGGCCGTGAGGTTCGTGTACCCAATACTCAATGGCTAATTTGATGATTCATTTCATCAATAAATAGTGGTAAACGGGGTGATATAAAATCAGAAACCCACTCGGTGAAAATAACTTGGTCTGCACTCCACCTCGTTTGACCACAGAGTAATTCACTCAGCTTCGCTTTATGAATTACTCTGCAGTCAAACTCGGTGGAGTACGAACCTAGCTATTTCCATCTCGTGGGTTTCCTTCTAATAATCGTAGCCTGGTATAATGGTCCATAAGATTAACATTAGCAACTCATACTCAACAGGCTTGTGAGTACGGTAACTCATACTTAATGGAAGATAAGCAGATAAATATGTCCAGGCTAAGATAAAATCAGAAGCATTTTCATGATTGGTCTGTGTTCCCGTACATCTCATTTGGAGCGCATCAGAATATCACTTAGCCACCAAAAAATGTGCCATTAATTTTGGTTCGCCACATAATCTCTTCCGGCTTTGCCTCGTGATAAAAACTCATGGCATATTTTTAGTGGCTTAATATCTTGATGCAGTCGATTCTCATTGCCATAGACCTACAGCCAAACACTCCATAGTTACATACCACTGTTCTGTATGTGATATTTCTAGTATTTGAACCTAGGCTGACATTTTTATACCAACCATGAACGTCTTATGACATTAAGGAAGCATCTATGAGAGATATAATTCATATCATATTATTTTATAGGACACGTAACTGATGTTACTCTACAGAAAATATAATTTTTCTGATCTAGTTTAAAGAAGATCAGATGTAGTGTTTATTATCTCACCCCTGGTATTTTTATGCCATAGACCTAACTTTAAGAACTCGTTCTCCATACCCCTATGAGTATTTCAGTCTATTTGCTATGCTATGCTATGCTATGGTCTATTTCCTGTGTGTCGTCCATTCTTTTAGTGTGTACAGGGGTGAGATGAATACAGAAAGCAATTCGTTTTGGTCAAAGTTGTTCTTCTGCAACTCATTTAAATGCTATGTGATATTCACTTGGCTGTCGCTTTGTTCATATCACTCCGCATCAAACTCGTGGAGAACGACGACTTTGACCAAAACTTGTTGGTATCTTCTGGGTACTTACCCCTGCTCTGTCAGTGTCACGTCAGCCGTCATTACTTACCCCTACTCTGTCAGTGTCACGTCAGCCGTCATTACTTACCCCTGCTCTGTCAGTGTCACGTCAGCTGTCATTACTTACCCCTGCCCTGTCAGTGTCACGTCAGCCGTCATTACTTACCCCTACTCTGTCAGTGTCACGTCAGCTGTCATTACTTACTCAGCTCTGTCAGTGTCACGTCAGCTGTCATTACTTACTCAGCTCTGTCAGTGTCACGTCAGCTGTCATTACTTACCCCTACCCTGTCAGTGTCACGTCAGCTGTCATTACTTACTCAGCTCTGTCAGTGTCACGTCAGCTGTCATTACTTACCCCTACTCTGTCAGTGTCACGTCAGCCGCCATTACTTACCCCTACCCTGTCAGTGTCACATCAGCTGTCATTACCTATCCCTGCTCTGTCAGTGTCACGTCAGTTGTCATTACTTACCCCTACTCTGTCAGTGTCACATCAGCTGTCGTTACTTACCCCTACCCTGTCAGTGTCACGTCAGCTGTCGTTACTTACCCCTGCTCTGTCAGTGTCACGTCAGCCGTCATTACTTACCCCTGCTCTGTCAGTGTCACATCAGCTGTCATTACTTACCCCTGCTCTGTCAGTGTCACGTCAGCCGTCATTATTACCCCTGCCCTGTCAGTGTCACGTCAGCTGTCACTACTCACTCAGCTCTGTCAGTGTCATGCAGCCGTCACTACTTACTCAGCTCTATCAGTGTCACGTCAGCTGTCATTACTTACTCAGCTCTATCAGTGTCACGTCAGCTGTCATTACTTACCCCTGCTCTGTCAGTGTCACGTCAGCTGTCGTTACTTACCCCTGCCCTGTCAGTGTCACATCAGCTGTCACTATTTACCCCTGCCCTGTCAGTGTTACGTCAGCTGTCATTACTTACCCCTGCTCTGCGGTAGGGTGCTCGCGTAGTACTGGACGGGATCTTCATCTTCATACCCCGGAGGAGGACGAGAATCTAAACAAAGTAATCCCTGTGTTATAATCTCAATCTCTTCAATGTGTATTATTAACATAAAGGGAAATGAGAGATTAAACTAAAAATGTCTCATTTCTACAAAGAAGAATGAGAGATTAAACTAAAAATGTCTCATTTCTACAAAGAAGAATAAGAGATTAAACTAAAAATGTCTCATTTCTACAAAGAAGAATGAGAGATTAAACTAAAAATGTCTCATTTCTACAAAGAAGAATAAGAGATTAAACTAAAAATGTCTTATTTCTACAAAGAAGAATAAGAGATTAAACTAAAAATGTCTTATTTCTACAAAGAAGAATAAGAGATTAAACTAAAAATGTCTCATTTCTACAAAGAAGAATAAGAGATTAAACTAAAAATGTCTCATTTCTACAAAGAAGAATGAGAGATTAAACTAAAAATGTCTCATTTCTACAAAGAAGAATAAGAGATTAAACTAAAAATGTCTTATTTCTACAAAGAAGAATAAGAGATTAAACTAAAAATTTCTTATTTCTACAAAGAAGAATAAGAGATTAAACTAAAAATGTCTTATTTCTACAAAGAAGAATAAGAGATTAAACTAAAAATGTCTTATTTCTACAAAGAAGAATAAGAGATTAAACTAAAAATGTCTTATTTCTACAAAGAAGAATGAGACATGAAACGCTTGATAACAGAAAGGAGTTTTACAGAAACTGTTCATTATAAACCCAAATGCGAGTGAGAGATCAAAATAAATTGTCTACCATTACTACAAAGAGGAGTTAGTGATCAAACTTAAATGTGTCTTCTTGATATAAAGGGGAATGAGATGTCAACCATAAAATAGCTCTTATTACAAAGGGGTATGGTAGATCAAATTTAAATGTCTCTTCTTGATATACTACGGAGTTTTCCATGTAAATTGTGTGATTTCCGGGTCATTGCTATATCTAGTCTCATACCTCAAGCACATTTATTTTCTCATCCTTCAAGTTCTGTTTGAAAGTGTCTTTACTTTAACACAATGGAAGCCGACCCATTGATTGATTAATCCCTTGATTGTACTCATAAATACCAGGGTGATTTTTTTTGGATTTTTTTTTATAAAATTCTCTTATGAGATGTGGAATGCCAAGTAACAATCTTCCAATTCTTTCTCAGATGAGGTGAGTTGAATCGAACGACCAACAGAATAAATGCATTGCAATTTAGAGTCAGAACCATCCTATACCTGTTTAATTCCATGTGCTAAGCGGAGACGATTGTCTAACAATATTTGGAATGTTTCTCTGGTTTTCATTATCTTTCCTGAGCATACAAAATGACAGTATACAAGTTTTAGTAGAACCATCTTCTTTATTTTAACTCGGACAGGGTAGAGGTGAAAATGTCATGTTCAGAAGCTGCATCCAGATCTATAGCTGATGAAAATGTGCCCTGAGTTTTGGTTGTGGAGTAATCTCACCAGGCAAAGTGAGATTACGTAGCAAACCAAAACGAATGTTGTATTTTTTCAGTGGCTATGGATTGAGTGCAGTTCAGATTTTATCTCACCCCTATCACTGACTGATTGGCTGATGTTTGTGACATCATCGCCCATTGAGTATTCTTCCACAATACTTCATGGGCATTGAGTACGAGTTCCCAATGTTAAGTCTTTGAGAAAAAACATACATGGGGTGAGATAGATACACAATATTACCATGATTTCGATCTGAGTGGCCGTATTCTCCGCGCAGTTGACGCGTAGTAATACTCCGAGCGATCCAGTATATTATTAGAAATTTGACCCAAGCGCCGTGCTTTGTTTATATGAATCAGTTCCTATAATGCCCGCCAGGTGGCCGAAAAAGCCGTATTCTCCTAGGAGATTCCGGAGGTCCGTATTCTACTCAGTAGCGATCTTTAGGCTCCATAGGCTTAGCATAGAGACTCCGTACTAGGTGGGTAATAAATGCCTTAAGGTATTCTTACCCCTAACTGACATACTGCCTTAACGCATTCTCACCCCTCACTGACATACTGCCTTAACGCATTCTCACATTCCGACATACTGCCTTAAGGCATTTTCACTCCTCACTGACATACTGCCTTAAGGCATTCTCACATTCCGACATACTGCCTTAAGGCATTATCACCCCTTACTGACATACTGCCTTAAGGTATTCTCACCCCTTACTGAGATACTGTCTAAGGGCAGTCTCGCCTGAAGTCATTCTCTCTCACCGACATACTGCTTTAAGTAGTTCCTGCTTTCCAATGACACACTGCCTGAAGGCATTCTCCCTTCCCTGACATGCCTTCTGACACACTAGAAGGATTCCCACCTCGAGGATTTTCACCCCCTCCCACACGGGAGAATAGTGTATTTCAGTATGACGCGTCCTGCTCTAGATGATGGTATTCGTCAGTTACAGTCATTCTGGAGACCTCCAAGGGCGTGTCTGTCTGTGTGCACCGTGACAGTTACGCCACACTGTGTTTTGAGTGAATGAGGGCCACACTAGTAAATGAACTTCCACAGTTTAATCATATTTAATGAGATTCATTACACAAAATAGGCAAGAGTACATTGTCAGGAATAGTAGTTCCTTCTTTTACATAAATAGTGTACCTCAACTCATTTACATCCCCCTGTCCCATCCTATCTTCACCTATCTATCTTTCCCTCTCTGCCTCTCTTTTCCCATCCTGTATCCCTCTATTTAGTTTCTCCTTCTCCTCTCTCTCTTCATCCTCCCTCTCTCTCTCCCTCTCTTTTCCTCCCTCTCTCTCCCTCTTTTCTCCTCTCTCTGTCTCTCTCTATCTACTCTCTCCTCGTTCCCTCTCCTCTCTCTCCCTCTCTTTCCCCATCCTGTCTCTATCTCCTCTCTCCTCTCTCCCTATCTGTATCTCCATTCTGTCTTTCTCTCTTCATCCTCCCTCTCTGTCTCCCTCTCTTTTCCCCGTCTCCCTCTATCTCCTCTCTGTTCATTCCCCTCTGCCAGTATTTCCTTCACTATATCTCTCTCTATCTCACTATCTATCTCTTTATCTATCTATGTCTCTTTTTACTCCTCTATCTCTCTATCTCCCTCTACCTCTCTTCATCTCTCTCTGTCCCTCACTATATATCTATCTACTTCTCTCTCCCTCTCTCTACTGCTCTGTATCTCTATATCTATAGATCTATATTTCCTTCTCTCTATCTCCATCCCTTTCCATTACTCCTCTTCCTCTCCCTCTCTCTCTCCTTTTCCCTCCGTTTCTCTCTCTCAATCCCTCCCTCTCTCTCCCTCTCTCTCTCTTTCTTTCTCACTCTCACTGGCTCACTTCTCTCTCCACTACATTCCATGCCTTTGACATGCCCTGTCTTTGGTTACAGTTTCTCTTCTTTCTCTCATTCCTTCTCTACACTTATTATCTCTATGTAACTATCCTGGCCTTGTCATTCTCTATGGAGACAGCTACAGCTCCATACACTTCAGGTGTCTGTTCTCAGTACAACACAGAGCCGTGTGCAGCTCGGGGCGGCAGACAGCCTGCTGCAGGCCCTGCAGGCAAGAAACACGCCCACCCTGTTACCAAATACGGTACATTGACAAACTAAGAGTGTAATATCAGGAAACGCCCTCACTCTGGACGAAACGGTTCTCGTTCGAGGTCAGTTGATTTCATACGGCCTAATGCCTAGCGCTTCAGGCTGTATGAAATCGCCGACTTGCCGAGAACAAGAACCATTTCGTTCACAGTATGATATACATTAGAATAATTGAAAATTCAATTTTAAGCACATACAAAGTTGCCAATTCACAGTCTATCCCATGTCCAAGCTAGCGCATAAACCTTACGGCCCGCTGTCACAGCAGGCGCGAACTTTATTATTACTGCACCCTTAGTAGCGGGTAGTATTTGTGGACATCCATACACAGGTATATAATGATATTGGCTTTCGCCATGAATAGACCTATTAATGTGTGTTTGATTATATTTTACCCGAACGACCCATTGAGTGTTTCATATATGTGCGTATATAAACCGTATGCATGTGTAATCATATATCTACATAAACCATGTTTTGCAAGTAATGCCCATATCATATACAGTACAGATTGTGGAATATTTATACATTCTACCATATATACATAAAAGAACAACGAAAGTATACTTGAGATGTTCAAATTGTTTGCCTATTACAATGCACCGCATTAAACTGAAAAGAAACTATTAGAAAAATACAAAAGGTATAGCAGAATACCTGCATTGTAAGGTATAGGTATGTATAGTGATAGTAATACTCAAAATGTGAAGTAAAATGGGTCAATTTAGAAAATGTCTTTTAGAATTAAAGTTAATTGGTTAATTAAGCATTACGAGACGTAATGGTAGAACCTTAGATGAAATACAAACGTACCCGCGATGGCTTGATGGACAATGATTCAAACTATTCTCTTTTTCTAAAGTGTCGAGCTTTTTTTAAAACAACTTCATTGTGAGGCTCGCCAAAGGCAAGTTTGTCTTTTACAATTGATTCGAAAACGAGACTTACAAATCGCTTTTAGCAAAGTAGTTTAAAAGGTATAAATAAGTAGAAATAACAATGAGGTATTACAAAGCTTGGACGGTGGGTGAAACATTCTTGTGGGGCATATACTACTTAATTACCAATTTATGGTCCTTTTGAATTCGGCGAGAAATGACGAGTAACTTTTTTACATTGTTTATTTAGAAAAAGACGCCTCTCAGTCTAGCTGAGTTTTTCGGACACCCTTTGTATCCCCTTAGTAATCATATCCTGTGAAGAATAAGAACTGCATCGAAGTCCATAGCTGCTCAAATCATGCAAGAATTGAGTTTTGGTTGTGGAGTAATCTCACGAGGCAAAGCCAAAGCCTCGTGAGATTATGTAGTAAACTAAAGTGAATGGCATATTTTCAGTGGCTATGGATTGAGCGCGGTTCAGATTTTATTTCACCCCTATCACTGATGACTTGGCTAACGTTTGTAACATCACTCATTGAGTATATTTTCACAATACTCAATGGGCGTTGAGTACGAGTTCTCACTGTTAAGTCAATCTGGGGAAAATACCAAGGGTGTGATAATAGCAATTATCGTACATAAACTATTCATCAGAGGGCATCACTTGTTTGCACCACTTTCAGGAATAAAACCTGAATACGGCATCTCATACATGGCAAGATTTATTTGGTAAATCAACAAAAGGAATAAAAATATCCAGAAATATAAATTAAAAACAACCGAATAAAATGACACACCAAATAATATCATTTCAGTAAAGTTACAGCAGATACCGGAAACAAGATTTCTGCTCCAACAAATATCATCCTTTTTTAGCCATGGGTAACAAAGTCCCCATTGAAAATGTATGGGGCCACAGTAAACCACTCCCCATTGTTTATAAGTGGCCAAAAACCACTCCCATTGTTGACAGCTTTTCCAATCCCATTATCGAATTTCTATGAATAGAAATTATCATTAATGCATATGACCATGGGTGAGAAATACAACAATCCATGTGTTTTTATTGTCGGCTCTATACACCACTCGAGGTTGACGATGTACACTTGTTACCGCTCGTTCATTACTACGCGTCAACAACTTATGGTTTACGCCTACCCGTCACCCCAAAAACATCGATTATTGTCTATTTATATACCATCGATATACTCAGCCTATTTCACTTAAATCCCGCTTGTTTAAGGCACACATCACTGAATAAAATACTGTCTCCCAAACGCCTACGACGCCTCGTGCAGATACAAGGGTGTAGAGGAGTATTAGAGAGTGTGGTAAACACAGTAGCAGTAGAGAAGGGACGGAACGGCGATTGATTTCTCACTGAGGTAGTATATGAAAACTGGTTTACTGTCGTTGTACGTCAAAGTAGTAACAGTGTCAGATATTTCTTGATTGCGAAGGCAGAGAACTATATCTGATCAGCAAATTTGTCACGTATATGCCTACATATGTTCAGATGTATAGGGTTAGGTTATTGAAGTAAGCTTTGGAGGTTTATTGTATCAGTAAGAAAGTTTGTCATCCTATATAGACATAGTTATCCTGTGCCTCATTCATGAGACTTTGTTGTTAAGTTAGGGAAGTTCTTGACCAAAAAAAGCCTATCCGCTAACAATCTGAATTGCAGTTTGCGATGGGTTAAAAAACACACATGTAAAATCGGTGTAATTAGGTTGAGATGCTTCACTAGTTGCTTCAATACCTCATAAATAAAGCTGCCCTTAACAAATATCTATTAACACCAAAGTCGAGTGTCAATTTTATATATCTATTATAATCTATCGTTTAGAGCCTGAGTTTTTCAGTTGTTGGAGAATTTATCCGCTTTTGTTCCTAACCGCAGGTTAGTATAGAGACCCCCATGTGTTAAATGTACAAATCAAGGTTCGGGATCAGCCATCAATGACATTGTGATTGTTAGTACTATTTACAAAGATAATTCAGAGATATCATTAGGGGTGAGGACCAAAAGAGATACCGATAGAACATGGAAACGTCGGTGTCGGCCAGGCATGAGAGAGATAGGCGTCAGCCATTCTAGGCTCATAATAAAAAGCTTGTTTTGGTCTCCACTATCGTCCCCTAATAAGAAAAACACCATTGGCTTAACATTGAACGACTGTATTCGTTGGGGCGTGTCATAAACTGTTTTTCATACAACTATTCATTCAATTTAGATATCGTGGAAATGGAGCGGGATAAATACTACACGGCCCTCAGTGAGAATCAATATGGCCACTCTGATACCGCCTCGTGAAGATCACTGCGCACACAGGCCTTGTCGCTTAGATCCAAATTGACGCTCACCTTTGGGCGTTTCTGCTGATTATTCTTTACATATATATATATACAAGTACGTCACTAGCATACCGTCAACCCGTAATGTATAACCGTCAACCCACAAGGTATAATGTATCCTCAGTTTACCGTCTTTTATTATATTTGTGCACGTAAATTGTAGCATTTATCACGACGTGTCATTGTCCTCCTATATTCGGGTGCTGGAAATCACTGACATTTGAACAATCCTTCTCCTTGCGTTCCATTGACCCCTCCTGACCTCTGCTGACCCTTGTTGACCCTTGTTGACCCTTGTTGACCTCTGCTGACCCTGACGTCTCGGCCAATGAGAGCCGTGCAGTCCATTCTCTGCGCGTCTAGTTTTAGAAACGCCACCTTCCGGGCAGACCCGTCACTGACACTCTCCAGCACATCTCGCTTTATACACTCTCCAGCAGATCCTGGGTTATCTTTATTCTGCCATAGAAAAAGGAGATTTAGAACCGGGAGGCAAATTCGCGCCACAATGACGTCATGGTGACTTCACATTGCCATATAAGGTGTTGTTACGCTTGAAGCAGGTTATTGGGCAGTCCATGTTATTGTGTTAAAGCTCACTGCAGGGTCTGGCATCCAAATGGTGAGTAATGCCCAGCAAGCTTCCTGATCGGCAAAGCGCAGTTAGGAAGGGTCATAGGTCAGATTGTGAGGTCAAGGTCAGGTCATTTTCAGGAACTGTTATCCATGTTAGGGCATCGTTACTTAGCAGCACCCTTCTCCTGAACTTTCTCCGCGCATTCCTTTAAGGATTCTCTAATCAGTGAGAATTCTTACCATTCATTGCATAGAGCCAGTGAGAAAAAAAACCCTGAATTGTACACACGTAATTGTGGGAAATCGTACTCAACGCCCATGGAGTATTGTAAAAGATATTCAATAGGAACCATGGGAGGGATGGGAGGCTACTATTGATTCATTATCCAACCATCTGGAAGATTGAAGAAGACTCCACAGAAAAGGTATAGAGCCTACTGAGTAGCTATAAGATCGGCCACCACTTTCTCGTTTCATTTGTAACTTAAATTCGCAATGCTGAAAAATAAATACAACATTAACAGAATTTTGATAAGCGTGGTCGTATTCTCCTTATAGTTGACACTGTGATATCCTCACACTCACTCGGATATTACTGCGCGTCAACTACACGGAGAATACAGCCACCCTGTCAAAATCATGGTAATACTGTGTAAATACTGTGATGTAGGAGAAACTGTTATTGGTAAATGAGCCTCACAGACACTTCAGCCGTGTCTCCTTCAGCTTTACATGACTGTAGTTTGCATCTTCAGGTGGTGATGACTCTACCACTTGGAATGAGCACATGGGTCTTGCTGATAAACCCAAACTCTCTCCTCCCAGATCTTTCGTACTGCTAGCGCTTGCTAATCTTTGCCCCAAGCCAGTGACGTCATACGCTGGTTCCTTGGGTTTCCACTAAGAACAGGGAGGACCAGCAAGCATTTCAGATTCAAAACAGGGCAACTTTTAAAAGTTATGAAACTCAAACAACTCATATGTTATGAGTTGGAGATTATAGGAACTGTTAAATGAGCTTAATCGACAATGCAGCTGTTTCTTTTTCAGATTTAAAGAACTTTGATGAGATTGTCCCTTCGAGTGAGAACATGTGTTATGTTGATGAACAAAACCCTGCAACACATGAGGTGCTCTCCACTGAAGAAAGTTATCCTAGAGAGTATGTCTGATTTGAAAAGAAAAAAAAAACAGAAATGAGTGTATACTATTTACCATATGGATATAAGAATCTTTTTTTACAAGTAGAACACAAAATACTCCCCAAAGCGTTCAGAATTTATAATATTTGAAAACTAGAGGATGGGAGAGATTTTGTCCCAAACAGGTAGGTCGGTGCAGAGATACGAGTGGCTGCAGGGAATAAAGTGCAGGATCTATGTTAGGAGAGTAAAAACCAAACCCTGCACCACATGAGGGAGTTGTACAAGCAAGAAAGTGGTCCCAGACACGAGACCAGGGACCTGTTTCACTAGTCAGTGACATGTCTAGATGGCGTCTAGATGGTGTGTCCGGTTTCATAAGAACTAGACATTAGACTTTGTTTTTCCCGTTCTTGCTTGCACTGTTGGTGCCGCTTTTTCTATCTGTCTAACACTTTTGTCACAAAACTAGTGAAACAGGTCCATGATGTGTCTAGATTTGTCTAATTCATATGTTTGGGGTCTGTATTTCCTAAAGGCAGCTACTTGTGGTGTCACAAAACTAGACAAACCCAATGTCTGTATGGTGTCACAGACATGTCGCTAGACTAGTGAAACAGGTCCCTGGTTTGGTACCACAAACAGCACGAATAAGTGTACAGTACAACCACGCTTCTGGGACACCTCGCTTAAGGGGACATCCCACTTAAGGGGATAATTTGCTCAGAACAGAAATTGTATCCGGTTTGTTTTAACCTCACTGAAGGGACACCCTGCTTAAGGGGACAATTTACTCTGAATGGAGGGTGTCCCCGTAAGCGGGGCTTTACTGTATAACGTTTACTTTGTGATCTGTATCTCACTTCTACAAATAAGATGCCAAGGATTCCCCAAAGTGCTCAGAAATTAGGGTGTTTTTTTTTGTTATATTTTAACAATTTTTACTATAGGATTATTATGTGTACAATCACCAAGTTTGGCAATACAGCCATTCTTCCACTCGGGCCCTAGCCCCCTACTCCTCATTCTAATGGCGGGTGTTAAGCCAAATGAGCAGTGGGTACCATTTTTGTGTAAGATTTTGGTATGACCCGACCAGGGTTTGAACCCACGACCTCCCATGCTCGAGGTGAACACCCCGACCACTTAGCTACCGAGCTTGGATACACCTGAAGAATTGGCGGATGTGACAGGTTTGGTCCCAAACAGGCAGGTTGGCGCAGAGATACAAGCAGAAAATAAGGTCTGTGTATGGGGATTCAGTATTACATTCTGAGACCCATAACCACCGGCCACCTTGTGTTAAAGACTACAGTCATCTCCTGCATGGCGCAGGTAAGTCAGCAAAGCGCGGGGGTTGGGGGAGTTACGGTTGAGTAGGTTTTGTCGCACATGGATTATCATACATGGAACACAGGGTTTACGATATACAAGACAATCAATTGACATATCTTAAGTTAGCTTTTATGAGAACAAGAAACATATTTTTACAGGAAACAATGTTTTATCTCACCCCTGGCATTTTCCCCCATAGGTTTAACAAAGGTAACTCGTTCTCCATGCCCCTACGAGTATTGCAGTCCGTTCTCCACAGACTATGACATCATATAGCAAGTGTGTCATCGGTTCTTTTAGTATGTACAGGAGTGAGATAAATACAGAAAGCGACTTGTTTGGGTCAAAATCATTGTTCTCCAACTCATTTGAATGCTACGTGAAATTCACTCGGCTCCGCCTCGTTCATATCACTACGTGTCAAGCTCGTGGAGAAAGATGACTTTGACCAAAACTTGTTGGTTTCTTCTTTAGTCATTGTCAGACAGAGAACAGAAAGCAAAGTGAAAGAACTTGTACATGATGACCCTTTCCTTAAAACACCCCTTCCTCCAAGAATAGTCCCCTTATTCCATAGTATGCTCCTCTTGTTATACAACATCCCATCCCTATTTAGCTGGGATACTTACACTCAGATACGCTGTCTAAAGTTTGAGAGGTTACATAGACTCTGAGCTTGCTGCAAAAAACCTAACCCATCACTATTTGCATGCCAACTCGGTGACAGTGGTAGGGTGCAGAGGCCTAAGTCTTAGTCTCAAGTGGGATTCATATGGAGAGACTCTTGTACCTCCAGCAGAGTTTGCCTGAGACAATTTTCTCTCCGTGTGAATCCCACTTTAGAGGCATGTCCAACTGACCATGACCAGTTGGACATGTAAAAATGGAAGGTTGGCTTGGTACCTAGTGGGCTACAGTAATTATCTCACCCCAGTATTTTTCTCCATAGGCCTAAAGTTAGGAACTCGTACTCCACGGCCGTGAAGGTAGTGTACCTAATACTCAATGGCTAATTTGGTGAGTAATTTCATCAATAAATGATGTTATACGGGGTGAGATAAAATCAGAAACCTACTGATGAAAATAACTTGGTCTGCATTCCACCTCGTTTGACCGCAGAGTAATTCACTCAGCTTTGCTTCGAGAATTACTCCGCAGTCAAACTCAGTGGAGTACGGACCAAGTTATTCTCATCTCGTGAGTATCCTTCTAATGACCAACTGACTGCATAAAACTCAAACCTTTTAATTGTTGAATATCATCTTATAATTCCGCGCTCATTCATCTATGAGGCATCCTTTGTTCCTAGATACACAGTATTTAATTGTGGTTAAAAATTGTTTATTTCCAAAGCTGCAGCAATTAAAACGATTAATAATAAAAATCATTAAAAAAACCATGAAGATGAAGAGAAGATACGCTGCATCTTGTACTGACCGTTCAGGTATTCAACTTTGATGATGTGTTTGGTGTTTTAACAATCTGTTTCTGCTGACTGGTGAGGGTACATTATTACTGTGCAGATTAATGCGGTACCGATTATTGCTGTGTAGGTTATTGCGGTACCGATTATTGCTGTATAGGTTATTGCGGTACCGATTATTGCTGCACAGATTATTGCAGTACCGATTATTGCTGTGTAGGTTATTGCGGTACCGATTATTGCTGTGTAGGTTATTGCGGTACCGATTATTGCTGCACAGATTATTGCAGTACCGATTATTTCTGTATAGGTTATTGCGGTACCGATTATTGCTGCACAGATTATTGCAGTACCGATTATTGCTGCACATATTATTGCAGTACCGATTATTGCTGTATAGGTTATTGCGGTACCGATTATTGTTGTACCGATAACTGCTGTGCCGATATTTGCTGTACAGGTTATTACTGTTCCATTTCTTGCTGTTCCAATTATCGCTCTACTGAATATTGTTGAACTGATAATTGCTGTACATATTATTATTGCTCTACAACTCCTTAGATAGGTCGATATAGTTTCTCTGACTCAACGAAGTCGGAATATTTTCTCTGACTCCCCAGCAAGGTTCAATCTCTATCCTGTATTACTAGATACGGTTCCAATAGGATCCACTGGGCAGGATGTTTCATCTTGGTGGAAGAATTACAGGCAGATCGTACATCTGTCTTTCCTGGTTCCCTTCCAGTAGTTCAATGATGGATTTATCTTATTGTCTCAATGTTCCTGCTGATATCCTTGTTGGAGATGGGTGTGACTTTTAGCTGTTAGAGGAGTTGATGAGAGAAGAAGTCCGTCTTTCCCGTGCCCGGGTGAAGGTAGGCTGTGGTTGACATATTTAGCAGTTGACCAGAATTATATGGTGTAATCCGTTTGTAATGCAGTTACCTTCGCAGGGGATCCAACAGGGCCATACGATTCATTAATCATAGATAATTTTTATACATCTCACAAACTAAACAATCCCAGGAGTATATTTCGGTTGTTTTTTGTTACTACTAATTTTATATACGGTGCCCTTCATCAGGTGTAATAAGAGTTTATTTTTCTTTTATTTTTCTTTATTTGATTACCGGACTGTGGACCTAACAATCAGAACACTTCCATTCCCTATAACACATATAGGGTGGATGCTGGTCTAGACTGGGGTGGAAAATGGTAAAACCACTACTGTCTAAGATGAAGGTGTGGAGGTTGCACCATCTCCAGAAAGCCTTTCTATTTTTAATAGATTGGGATGGACTGAGATGAACCATCCCGACCCCTAAAAGTGATAACATCACATGCCTTGACCTAGCCAGATTAATTAAGATGCCTGAAGAGTCTGAACCGGATGAAACCTTGCCTCATTCTCCACCAACTCTGTTAATTCTAACAGTTTCCCATCAAGATATATGCTTGGTGCATAAATCCCCAACACTGTACTGTGCTGGAGAGTGAGAACACCGCACCGCCCATTCCCAAGGTGGCGGCAATTGTTGTTACATCGGTAACGATTGTTAGCCTGGAGATACCATAGTAACCTGGTTCAAAAGTGACATTGTCGCATTGTCATTATCAAGGTAGCATCGGCTTGCACAAAGGTGTCTCAGCCACTTCAAATAATCAGGTGTAATAAGAGAAAACGTGGTTATTGAGCCTGTAAGGATGATCGTTTGAGGTCTTTTGTGCCATAAAATATGCCCCGACACAGCAGGCGGAGGGATGTATTTATTGTATCAGAAGAAGAAATGCCCCTACAACTAAGTGGCCAAAATGCCCCTACGACTAAGGTCTATGACACCATGTATCAGTGTGTTTTCCATTATTTTAGTGTGTACAGGGGTGAGATAGATACAGAAACTAATTCGTTTTGGTCAAAGTCATCATTCTCCAAATCGTTTGATCACTACATGATATTCACTCTGCTTCACCTCGTTCATATCGCTCAGCATCAATCTCGTGGAGTACACAACTTTGTCCAAAACTTGTTGGTTTATTCTTTAGGACTATGGCCAAGACATAAGACTTAAGATATGTGAACAAGACTTAGTACATGTGGCCAGGCTTTAAAACCCGTGAAGAAGACTTGATATTTATAAACTTGACTTGAGGTTTGAGAACAGAACTTAAGGCTTGACACCAGGTCTTAAACGCTGTGATTTCCGGAATTGCCAACACCAAACTGTGTGTAGGTGAGCTTTTACTCCATATTTCTTTGGATTATTACATCTGAGATGCTACATTACTGGTGGGAGATATTTCTATGAAATATCATCTCACATACACGCCATGTTTGTTGGCGATTCCGGTGACTGCTGTCGTTTCTTACTGTAAACATACTAAGCGAGAAACGCAGCAACATAAAATGGCCTATATGTGAGCTATTATTTCATATTTCACCTGATTATTGCTCCCGATATTTCAGAATAATATCTCCTACCAATAAGTTAGCGTCTCAGAAGCAACATTAATGTGAACTATGAAATAATAGCTCACATACACGCCATTTTGTGTTGGCAATTCCGAAAATCTCTGCATTTCTCGCTTGGTGTGTCTCCGGCTTAAGGCTGAACACTCTTCAAGAGGACTTGAGATATGTACACTTGACTAAAGGCTTGAGGACGGGTCTTTAGAAGAGGACTTGGTGTACATATACATGGCTTGAGCATGCTGACAAGAATTTGGTGACTTACCGCTGTCGTCGGCGCCCTTGTTCTGTTTCCGGCGACAGACCCAGATGAGAATGCCGAGTATGATGATGATGAGAACGCCTCCCGCCACGCCGATAGCCGTCGGCACCACCCACTGAGCGGTACCCTCTATCGGCATCACTGAAACCACACCGTTACAACTGAGATACACTATCGGCATCACTGAAACCACACCGTTACAACTGAGATTCACTATCGGCATCACTGAAACCACACCGTTACAACTGAGATACACTATCGGCATCACTGAAACCACACCGTTACAACTGAGATACACTATTGGCATCACTGAAACCACACCGTTACAACTGAGATACACTATCGGCATCACTGAAACCACACCGTTACAACTGAGATTCACTATCGGCATCACAAAAACCACACCGTTACAACTGAGATACACTATCGGCATCACTGAAACCACACCGTTACAACTGAGATACACTATCACCATCACTGAAACCACACCACTACAACTGAGATACATTATCGGCATCACTGAAACCACACCGTTACAACTGAGATACACTATCACCATCACTGAAACCACACCACACCGCTACAAGTGAGATACACTATTGGCATCATGAAAACCACACCGTTACAACTGAGATTCACTATCACCATCACTGAAACCACACAGTTACAACTGATATATACTATCGGCATCACTGAAACCACACCGTTACAACTGAGATTCACTATCGGCATCACGAAAACCACACAATTACAACTGATATACACTATCGGCATCACAAAAACCACACTGCTACAACTAAGATTCACACCACACAGCTCACAACTGAGATGCACTATCTAAAACCATTTATTATATTTCCTTTTTTTCTTATTTTTACATATTTGGGTTTCTTTTATGAGATTTGCAAACTGAAAGTTTTAAAAATATATATGGGATTCACTATATGTGTGAAAACCAACTTTTTAGCATCTATATTTATTCCAGCATAACATTTTCATAATATCAATCTTAAGATCTGTTCTACAATACTTAGAGATCTTCATTTTCAACCTCCATGAAAATTGCAGATTGTCTGATATGTCTTTAATGTCTGAACTTACTGAGGTATTACTTACCACATTGGTCCCCTGTGCAGTTCCCCCTCGTGGTGGGGGTGGCTGAGGGCGGTGGAGTGGAGGGCGTGTGTGACGGGAAGGTGGTTGGGGGACGAGTGCCTGGATTTGGCCATGTCGTACCCCACACAGGCGGCCCCGGAGTGACCCCCCCTGGAGGAGTGGTAGGTGCGGGTGGAGGAGGAGTTGTGGGTCCCTGAGTCACTGCAGGAGGACCTGAAACGGGAAGGTGCACACAGGTCAGTAGTTCAGACAGATGACAGCAGGTAGAACAAGGAACAGAGATAGTTCTCCAGGACTGGATTCACAAGGTATGATCCGCAGGGCAATTCCGGATTGAGGGGCCAATTATCGCCGGGAAAGGTTTTTTTTGTTTTGGTTTGATTTTACATCTAGTCAACCATTATAGGTCCTTTCCAGACTTTCTCAAGGTTCTTTTACACCACTAGGGTGGTGATCGAGTCTATGTGATGAATTCAAGTAGAAATCTCGCCCCTACTCCTTTACCGAGGTGAGAGTTCTTTTACTTCCCACACCATATAGACATGGTATGAGAAGGATGGCCTTTGTTATAGCAGTAAATCTACCACTGCTGGGGGTGGGACTCGAACCCACAAAGTCTTACAACCTTGGGGTTACAAGTCCGGTGCTCTAACCACTGAGCTAACTCCCCACCCCCGCAGGGAAAGGAACAGGAATTGCGCAGTGGGTCACGGCTGAAGACTTTTGCAGCCCGCGTTAGGCTATAATCTAGAGTTCCTCCAAATCAATCTAACATCTATTTTCGACGACCAATAGCCCAGAATGCAATTCTGAGCTCAAAATGTGACTAGATCTCTCTATGTTGGAGAAATTCCTCGCAATCATGAGTTTGGGCAATTATACACTAGAACAGATAGATACCCGCTCAGTTCCCAATCTACCAAATTCATTGATTTCAATTCTGGTAAGTGATGTCAAGTCTGTACCACGGTCACATGGAAAAGTGTACAAGGTGTTTGACCGTTATTTGTAGCGCTTTTCACATGTACAGTGTTTTATCCTACCCCTAATAAAAAGCTCCATAGGCTTAACATTGGGTCACTGAACTTGGTCTGGAGTTCAGAAAAATGAAAAATATCGCTCTAGTGGGATACACTTGACAAATGACGTCATTTGTTAATGTAGAAGTAATTTAGACAGGCAGGGTAGGATAAATTCTAAACCAAACTCGAGTGAGTCATGTTATTGTTCATCGCACTCCGGCAAGATCGCTTATTACTGCTCTTGGCTTCGCCTCGCGCAGTAATATCACGATCTTGCCGTCATGCGATAAACAACATGACTAACTCTTGTTTGGTTTCTCCATAGTATCCACCGTGTGCAACATGGGCGACGTTTTCATGGTTGTTAGCACCACTTACCGGAAGTGGCACATTGGCTAATTAGAAATATTTTAAATCTTATTGGTGAAAACTGTACCAAGAAGAGGCTTTGTAGGAAGTAGGGTTAAAACACTACATGGAGGACCTTCATTGAACCCTGCCTTTCTGTTGAATATCATGATATGAACGAGAAAGACGGAAATGACACTTGTCATCATGCAGTATCATGCGACTATAATTCACTGCTCTGTCCTACAGGTTATTTTCAATAGGGAGCCAAAGTGAACCCGCTACAACCACAGATAGCCGGTCACAAAATACCATTTCCGGGTATAGGCACTCAGTACTTAGACTATGTAGGTTCGAGATTATATGTGTCATTCTCCAATCTTTTAGATCCATATTTTTGCTAAACTGAACAACTGTCATCATAGTTTCGAAACAGAGTTATATAGAGATGATAGTAGTAAACTACACTTCAAAAGTAACAAACAAAACAAAACAAAAAAAAGTCTAGCCTCAAACCCCCATAGCTTTAGCACTAAGCCTCATTCTTACTGGCCACCGGAAATGGTGTTTTGTAAGTGGGTATCTGTGGTTTCAGCGGGTTCACTTTGGCTCCCTATAGATGTTCATGGTTGAAAATGATTAAGATTAGTCATCAGGGGGACGTTTAATATATAGGGACAGTGAGAAGGGTCAGGACAATGATAGGAGAGTTCGTGAAAGGACAATAACAAGGGTAGCAGCGAGATAAAGAAATGCTATCCGTATAATCCAGTCCATTTCCCGACCTATCTTTTCAGAAACCATAACCAATGATTACGGATTTGATTTAGGCTTCAAAGCCATTGATTACCGGAAAATAGTCCCTCTTTCCTGGAAAGCTATTGATGTACCCTTTAATGAGACAATTCCTGGGTTACATTTATCCGAGAAGATGAATGATAAATACAACAAACGATGGTTTTGTGGACAGGTGGCTTCGTAAACCACTCCAGGTTGACTTCGGAATACACTCACTAATGCTGGTGTATTGCTACTGTTACATTCCAATTTCGCTGTATGTGAAACATATGTGCACTGTCCCTTGGCCTAACTGACCATGCTGGCTCTACATAACATGCCGCTGGAGGTGACCCCTTGGTTACGATCAACACAGTCGCCCACACACGGTAAACACGGAGCCAGCATATAACCTTGATTGAAAGTCTGCAGCTAGCGGCCATTGCAATAACACCAGCAATAAAGCTTGTAACGGGACGAAGTGTTGGAGTCACTCATTAAGATAAGTATCCGCACTCACGATAGTAAGTGTCAACCTTTCATGGTTTAAGGCTGTCCACAAAACTATCAATTGTCAATGTGCTCGTATCATATAAATTCATAGAAATAACCAGTCCTACCTGTGATATGTGTTCCCGTGAATGGCGTTGTGAAGTAGAGGGGAGGAGAAGAGATCCCTCCAGTAGTGAAGCCGTTCACAAGTATAAACGGTGTGACTGTGAGGGAGTACGAGTTACCTCCCTGTAGTCCCTGGATGGTTTCTGCGACCACTGCCTGCCCAGCTGCAGCTATATTTTTGGGTGTACCCGTGTACACTCCACCAGTGATAGTTACCCTATAGTACAGAGCTCCTGCGGCGACTTGGAAACTTATTTTGATGCTTGTTGAGCTGAGATTGAGTTGTATTGGAGCGTAGAGAACCCTTGGGAGTACTGGAAATGTATAAAAGGATAGATCCATGTTTCAATTTTGACCCGGAATATGATTTCAGAGGTATTTATTACCTTACTCAATAGTGTAGCACAGATTGGCATTTCATAAAAAAATACAAGTTGATAATAAGTAACTGTAAAGTTGTCTTAATGATTATCTGGATATCCTCACCTATAGGAACCCGCCATGTTAGATTTGCTATACTTATTATTTAGGAATATAAGGCTTTAATCAATAATTCGCGGATGGTCACAATAGACTTTGTTGATTAGCCATATCTACTCTTCAGAAATTATCGATACGCCTGTTTTATCGGAGTTGAGAGATCTTAGTTCATGGTACCTGGTTTTCAGTTATAGCTAGCAACATTCCATAATGATGGAAGCCGAGAAACTTCATAGCGTACTATAAAATCGTACGATCGGTTAAATATATGTATTTCTAAACCTGGAAACTGCATAATGAGTAATCATAGTATTTGTATTTGTACAGAGTTGTCATTATTGTGCATAAACATAAACTAAATTTAATTTCACTTGATTGCTAATAAGTGAGCGGCAGTCATACATCTGTGTCAGTGACATAGTGAAATTGGTTACCTGTATCCAGAGGAATCCGGACTTCTGATAACTCTGATATTCCTGTGGCCTTCTCCACTGTGGCTTCCCTCAGCACACTCAACAGGCGGATCTCATACGTCACACCCTGCACGAGGGACCTCTGCTCTATAGTATTACCCTGGGTTTGGGCAGTGCTGTTTCCGTAGAGTTCTCTCCCAGAAACAGGTCTATAAACGACTTGGTAAAAGGTGACAGGTTCCTGAGTGGGGTTGATCTGGAGAATGACGACGTCTCGTCTTATTTCTGTCACCGTTGGAGCTGGAAATTGTTTCTTGAAAACTAGAAACAGAACATCGAACAATTAGTGTCATCAGGTTCATAACTCAGGGATTTATATGTTGTCAGAGGAATCCTAGTAAAATATTAATGTTCACAGGCCATGCTGTACTTGATACAAAACTCGATGAGGTTGGAGTTTATTCATGGAACTCTGCAAGACTCCTCTATGCGTAAGTAAAGAGATACCTCAAAGTGCTTTCCAAAACCCACGAAACCATGTGATTGAGACAAATTCATGGACTAAGACTAGTACTAAGACTCAATGTGTTATTAATATCTCCGTTTTTGGAGGGTCATGATTGTAGATATTACTTATTATCCTACCCTTAATAAAAAACGCCATAGGGTTAACATGGGATTTGTTTATTTCACGGGCGTGACAGTGTTGTTTATGCCACTACTTTCTGATACTGATAAACTATGGAAATGGGGTAGGATAAAATCTATACGCTACTCGTTTGAGTTTGAGCTTATTTATGCCACTCATTTTGTTGGCTCCGTTATGTCACTCGTCTTCGACTCGTGAATTTATGGAGCAACAAAATGCGCGGCATAAATAAACTCAGACTCAACCTCGTGACGTCTCTTGATAGTATGAAACAAATCAAGTACAATGGTGACAACCATTAATCTAGTCATGTTGTAATTAAACATATTAATTACCAGCATCAAAATACACAAAAAGGAGCAAAGACGAACACGACCACCTCAGTGAAATTGTAATCAAGTGGTTTACATTTGTTAACAGATACATAGACGATAATCGATGGTTTTGTGGACAGGCGGCCGTAAATAGCGAGAGGTTGACGCGTAGCAATACACGAGCGCTCGCGAGTGTATTCCTAGGTCAACCGCGAGTGGTTTACAGAGCCGCCTGTTCACAAAACCATTGTTTGTTGTATTTATTATCCATCTTCTCTAATAGATTAAACCCAGTTATTGCCATTTTAAAAGGTACAACAATAGGGATTATTTCTTTGCTCTATAGCACATAGGGACTATTTTACCCGTATACCTTGGGTTTCAGGCCATATCAGTTATGGTATCTGACAGGTTTTAAATAATGGGTCGTGGTTTACTGAGTCCCCATACGTTTTCAATGGGGATTTTTGTATACGATGGATTATAAGATCGATTACCCCAAGGAAAAGACAAGGCCACTCATGTGTGAAATAAAGTCAGAAATCCCTATATCTGAAAACTCATACATTTATGAGAGATACATACACAATATTACCATGATTTCGATCTGAGTGGCCGTATTCTCCGCGTAGTTGACGCGTAGTATTGCGTAGCGTCAACTACAAGGAGAATACGGCCACATAGATCGAAATTATGGTAATGTTGTATTTATTACTCACTTATTTTTAGATTTAAGCAATAAATATGATCGTTAGAAAACTTTTCAACGTAATTAAGAAGTTATGTTTGGGACTACTTTCATCTCAAAAATCCGTATCCTCCTAGGAGGGTACGGAGCTCCGTATCCTCCTCAGTAGCGATCTGTAATCTCCATAGGCTTAGTATGGAGACTCCGTATCAGGTGGGTAATAATTTACAATAATTAGATAACTATCTGGGTGGATCTGAGCATACCATTGATGGAGTATCCCTCGACCTGGACCTCACAGAGGTGTAGAGAGGTGGCGGAGCTGGAGACGATGGAGAGGTACCTGACGAACTGGTTCAGGTTACACACTTCGTCTATTATCGCCTCAGTTGAGTCGATCTGAGCACATTGAGTCTGTGAGGAGATGTCCGGTAAGGTGCCCACCTTAATCACCGACCCCCTGATGTTATCTACAAGACAAGATACAAAGTGTGGCATTATCAACAACATTTAACATGAACCAGGCATAAAGTACGTCCGCCGTAAAGAAATTTGACCATTTTGTATCTGTTCCATCTTTAGTCTATATGTTGCTGCTATCAGGATGCGTGGATTTTAATCTGAACAATGACTCCAAGACTTTTTACGTTACAAGCTGAATTGTTGGTGTTGCAGTAATGACCGCTAGCTGCGGACTTCCTGGCGATCCATCTAGATACCATACTATATGGTAGCTCCATGTTTATACATAGTGGCGACCATGATGGTCATAACCAAGGGATGCCCCTTGCCACGTGTTATGAGGAGCTAGCCTGATTAGTTAGTATAGGCGACCGTTTAGGCAATGATCACTGGCGATAATTCTATGCAACAACAGACCGGTCTCAAAGCGATCATCAGAATTGTCGCCAACACGATGATAATGGGAAGTTAGAACTCCGTAGTGCATGACCTTCATCTCATCCCATCCTCATACTAGGAGCAAATGGAATGTTCATCATAGATGAATGAGCGTGCAACTATACGTGAATAACAATTAAACGGTTTGAGTTACATTCAGTCTATGGATAGTTTTCTGTAAGCTAATGGAACCCAGGCAACCTGTTATTTCTGCAACTACCTGAGTCTAGGATCCAAAAATATCAAGGTCAAGCACCAGTGGGTCAATGAGGTATTTCGGTCTCTAGTGATTGGTCATGGTCAGCTGAGCATGCTTCTAACGCCCTGAGACACTGGCACCCTGCTCCTTTCACACTTTCACAGTGAATAGCACACAGACAGTGAAGGGATATTTTTCTGGCAGCACGGTGAAAGTGTATATATGTGACCACTCTAACCTGTTGGTCTATAGATGATGTATATAGGCGTGCAAGCACGCTCTAATAACATGGTATTTCGATATATGAAACTGTTGTGCAGAAATAAAAAGCCTATAAAGGTAGCAGGCTTACCCCTGGACTGGTCAAGGCGGTTAAATATCCGGACTCTCTGAATGAAGAACGAGGGGGAGTCACTGGTGACGAGGTCGACCGTCCACCAGCCATATTGCGGAGTTTGACCTTGACTGTACACGGCGGGGTCGTAGCTGTTGGTCACGGCGCAGCCTCCATTCCGCCCGTCCTGACCCAAGTCTCCGTCCACGGCCCGGGAGGAGGCGTGAGGGGCGACGGTGCCCCATTGTGACGTGTATTTATTCAGCGCTAAGTTCTCTGAAAACATAAAACGATGTAATGGTTCATTAATATATGTGTCTGATTATCAATACGTTATCTGAAATTGCACAACGAGGTATTGGATTCCGAATACATGTCTGTTTAGCGATATGTTCTCTGAAACCTTAATCTGACCTCAATGACCCGTGAGAGACTGGAGTGACCCAGTACTGACACACAGTGACCTTAATCTGACCTCAATGGCCCATCAGAGACTGGAGTGACCCGGTACTGACACACAGTGACCTTAATCTGACCTCAATGACCTGTGAGAGACTGGAGTGACCCAGTACTGCTCTGCTCTTTTGTTTTCTCCTCAGTAGAACAAGGCTATCAGTTTACCAAAGCCCTATATGTTAACGACCAGGAAATTGCTGGATACATATACGAAACTCAAGACCCTTTCGAGGCCAAACGGTTGGGTAATCAAGTCAGGGGAAACCCAATTATACCTTGGGACACTGTAAAAGAAGACCGCATGTATAAATTAGTTCTCGAAAAGTTCCAACAAAATGGGACACTGAAAGACCAGCTAATTAAGACTGCACCCGCTGAACTTGTGGAGGGCACGCACCACATGTATTGGGGCGCTGGAATGTCTTTTGAGCGCACCTGCAACGCGACTCGTTTCCCAGGGTCCAATAAACTCGGGCAGATACTTGGAGTAGTCAGAGGGAAACTCAGTCGTGCGGCATCTTGAACGATTCAAAGTCCCCACTCACCTGAACCTTAAACTATGTCTACATTAATTATCGGAGATTCACGTATAGGAGGAATTATGTCGGAATTACGAAATAACGATGAGATAATAGATGTTTCGTGTATTCCTGGTGCCAAATATGCAGACTTAGGAGATGCAGCCGTCAATGCAATACCGATGTCCGGGCCAAACCTAAGGTTGGTCGTCCTTTTGGGCGGTATATGTGATACCACAAATCGAGACCCCAAGACCAAACAAATTTCGTTGAAATATGGGAGTGCCTTGGAGCTAGTGAATATCCTAAATATGACGTTGGACCGCATTGAAAATAGGATACACAAACTATATAAGCATGTACATGTGGTTTTCGGCACATACTTCGGGATAAATATGAAGGTTACTAACGGAAATGAGTACTGCTATGAGACTGAAACTCTCTTAGAAACAATGACTATGATTGCTAGCGAACAAATCATAAAACGCAACCAGAGAAACTTCCTATCCACCCCCCAGATAGCCGGCCTTATCCATATGAAGCATGCTAAGAGAGGGAGGCTAACAACTATGTACCATAAGCTCCATGATGGATCGCATGTTGACAGAGACTATTATCCAAAATTGATTCATATTATTTTGCGCGCAGTCCATGACAGCCTGAGAAAATGGAATTAATACTTGCTAAACCTATGTGTAAAGTAACATGGAGGCCGTAAGGTTCCAGTTATCATGAGTCTTGGTATTTTACTTCCCCTCGGTATCATGGATTATCGATCTCTAAGAACTATTTCTCTATAATGTTACCCCCTTGTGCCGGACACTGATATAATATGAATTTCAACCTAGAAACCGCTTGCCAAGGTATTTTTGTAATGTCCTTAAGAACTATGGTGGCTGTAAAGTACCTTTTTCTTCTGGGGACTCTTGTACCTGATTGAACTCGTAATATTTCATCAATTTGATATATTTATTGTTGAACATCTTTGTAATCACTTATTAGTGGCCGTAAGGTACTAATACAGATGAAATGTTTGTGAATTATCTATGAAATCAATTTAATATCCTATGAAATCCTCTCTCACGTACAATGTCTAAATACTGACCTGTAAATTATTCGTATAAAATCATTTGGTAAAATTGTGTTTTTTGTGGATACCTATCACCTAGATTATGCAAATCTCGGTCAATTGCTTAACGTAAAACCGATACTATATTTATTAGTGGCCTTAAGGTACTAGTAATAATTACTTCTTTTCTTAAGGTGGCCGTAAGGTACCTTTAGCACTTCTCCTAGTATTCACTACTTTACTGACTATCACTTTCAATTGCTGCCTGTACCAACTCTAGATAATTATACCGTGGTTCACATTTTTTTTCCAATCCAAAACATCACCATAGATGTGGGGAAAAGAGGTGGCCGTAAGGTACCTCTTGAGAATTGCTACTATTGGTAATACACATTAACTTATATATTAGCTTATTCTCACAGGAGGTCTAAATTATAACCTTAATAACCTTAATAACGTGATAAACCAAATCATAATCGTATAATGGGGATAGCCCACCAAATATTTCCTCCACATAATACTGGGATCCTCTCCCCCCGCTAAACCATAGTCCACTCACTCATAAAATTACCTCAAACTTCCAAATTAACATAATATACAATTAGGTACTGGTTGGGCTTACAGGACCCGGCAAGTACTGGCATTTAGCTGGGATTTTCCCCACCTGATTGCTCCATATAAATATATATTTTAGTATTAGAATTTATTCTCACCTACCCTCATCTCATTATTCTATAATTAAACTAAATTAATACTAATAATGAAAGGAAAAGGTTGTAAAATATTACACTATAACATTAGAAGTTTATTTCCTAGCTTAGATGAATTCCGTATCCTTTTTAAAGATTTTAATATAATTGGAGTTACTGAAACATGGCTCGACGAGAGATTCAGTGATGACTTAATCAAAATACCAAATAAAGAGATTTTTAGGGAAGACAGACTGAATAGGGTAGGTGGAGGGGTTTGCTGCTATGTTGACCAAGAATTAGCTCCCTATGCTATTAAATTAGAGAAGTTTTCAGAGATTAGCGAAACCCTCAAATATCTGACCATTAAAATTAGTAAACAGGGAAATAGATTTATGACTATCATAGTTATGTACAGACCGCCTGGAGACAACATAATTCCAATGTTTAATGTATTGGATGAAATACTCAATTCAGATGAAGTAAAAAATACTGAAATCTGGTTGATGGGTGACTTCAACTTAGATATAAACACCAGAAATAATCCTAATTCCAATAGATTTTTAGAATACACTAGAGGATACGATCTTAAACAATATATAAATGAGATAACCAGACCTAATGGTAATGGTGGAACCACAATAGATTTACTTTTTACGAATAGTAGTTATGTCTGTGAAAGCGGAGTCACTACTGGTCTCATTAGTGACCATTTGCCAATTTATATTATCAGGAAAAAACTAAAAACAGGAAAGAGTAAGATTACCTTTGAAGGGCGGACATATAGTTTTTACACTTATAACAATCTAGAGGACTTTTTCTCCAATTATGACTGGAATTCTTTTTATCAGGAATCGGACCCTGATGTACTGTGGGAAACTATTATTGATATAATATATGCTTTTCTAGACCAGGAATGTCCTGTTGTGAAGTATAAAGATAAAATAGCTAGAGATGTATGGGTCTCAGATGAGATTTATTATTTAATCAACAAACGTAAAATAATCTTGGAGGAATTCAGGGATACCAAGGATAAGGACTTATTAGACAGGGCAAAGAGAATTAGTAAGCGAATAAGATACGGTTTAACGAAAGCTAAGAGTAGTTTCTGTAAAGAACAGATAGAGAATTGCAAAAAACAACCGCAAGAATTTTGGAGATTGATAAGGGACTTACTAGGCAGTAGTAATAATGGAACAAATTGCTCACTAATAAATGACCAGGGAAACCGCATAGATAATGAACAAATTCCCGATTACATAAATGATTATTTTTGTGATATCGGGCGGGATCTTTTTGAAGACAGGGATACAACAGATTATTTTTCATTAATTAACAACATGACTGGTATTGATACAGGAAGGATAGAAATAAATGTAACTAGCGAGGATATTGAGGAACTAGCCAACGATGTTTGCATATCTAAGAGCTCCGGGATAGAAAATGTATCGGCAAGAGTAATACGGGATTCGATGAAGATTCTAAAACGAGAATACGCATATTTATTTAATTGTTCTTTTAGATTAGGCCAGGTACCATGTAAATGGAAGATTGGATCTGTCGTCCCCATTCCAAAGGCTGGAAATTCATCTAAAATAGAAAACTGGCGACCGATAACGCTTACTCCTATACCCGCAAAGGCTATAGAGAAAATTATGACTAAATTTATTGAAAATAACAGTGACAACAATCAACCATTAAGCATCTTCCAATACGGATTTAGGAAGAAAGTGGGAACTTGTGATGCTTTATATGACTTTACCAGGGATATCTATGAGGCAAGGAACCAAGGGGATACTATAGCGGCCCTGTACGTGGACCTGAAAAAGGCCTTTGATTCCGTGCCTCATAGACTCCTAATTTTAAAACTGAAATATGAATTCCGCTTTCCGGCAAACGTAGTAAACTGGTTATCCAACTATTTATCAGAGAGGAAACAGTATGTAAAAATCAATGGTCGAGTATCAAAATTAAAACAAAACGATTATGGGGTGCCTCAAGGCTCCGTCTTGGGGCCGATATTGTTTAATTTATTTATCAACAACATGTGTAATGACATATTCAGTAGTAAACATATACAATATGCAGATGACTTGGTCATCTATAGTACAGGAAAAGATCAAAATGAAATAGTCCAAAGTCTGCAAGACAGTTTGAACAGAGTGACAGAATGGTGCAGAGTAAATGGGATGACCATTAACACTAAAAAGACCAAAAGTATGTGGTTCTGTTCAAACTGTCGAATAAAGTTCTTAAATCCTATCAAAATTCTCTGTAATGGTTCAGACTTGGAAATGGTATACTCGTATAAATATCTAGGGGTGACGCTTGACACATTTATGAACTTAAATAATCACCTAAAAGAAATTAATAAAAACGCCAACTATCGTCTTTTTAAATTGAGTAAGATAAGGAAATACATAGATAGAGAAACTGCACGGAAAATATATCTGACCATAATCCGGCCAACTTTAGAGTACAGTTCATTTCTAATTGACGGCGCAAATAAAAAAGGGATAATCTCACTACAAACCACGCAAAATAGGGCGCTGCGGACAATAACCTCGAACTGGACAAGAAGACAGAATATTGAAAAATTGCATAAAATAACGAACGTTGATTTCCTGGATGCGCGAAGAAACATGCAGGTTTTAAATGTAACGTTTAAACAATCTAAAATTGCGTCTAATTTAGATGATAAACAAAGAACCACAAGAAGTCAACACCATATTAGGTTTAAGAAGGATAAGATCGTGAGTAGCTTTTTTTTCAAATCTCCTACATATCGAGGAGAAGTACTATGGGATAAACTGTCGGTAACTATCCAAAAATCAGATAGTACAAAGGAGTTTAAAAAGGAAATCAAAAACATGTATTCTGTCTATGATTGGAAGTAAGCATTATGTGGTAAATGTAGTAACTTGATATGGTTTTTCCATTATCTCTCATACTCATCTCACCTACCTCCATACTTGTATTATTATTATAATTATTATTGTTATTATTTCTATCTTAATTATCCAGCACCCTGATGGATTAATATGTGAACCTGCCTGTTATGAAGTTCTCTGTACTTTATGCACGGTGGAAGTTCTCACCCTGGTGAGAACCGGTGTCAAATAAACAAAAACAAAAAACAACAAAAAATACATAGGCGGCCATTACAAGATGGCGCCAGTGTGAAGAGGGTCAATGTCTGTATGGTGTCATAGACATGTCACAAAACTAGTGAAACAAGTCCCACTGCGCATCGTAGGACCTGCCTTTAATAAGGCCGCCCGTGTCCACAGGGTGGCCGCCATTCTCCGGTCACTCGTCAGCGGGGTTTTAACGTCACATTGTTCAGCAATCCCGTCGTGTAGAGTCTGTGTCCATTCTAACCTGCCCGAGGGGTGATCACTCCACAACACAGACACTTCACACAATCTCGGGGATTCTCAAGCTGGAGACACACCAAGCGAGAAATGCAGCGATTTCTGAAATCGCCAACACAAAATGGCAAGTATGTCAGCTATTATTCAATATTTCACCTGAATATTGCTTCCACGATGCAAAATTATCGGTGGGAAATATTACTATGAAAAAATATCTCACGTATATGCTATTTTGTATTGGCGATTCCAAAGATCGCCACCTTGACTCGCTTGGTATGTCCCCGTCATAAGGCCGGGGACACACCAAGCGAGTCAAGGCAGCGATCTTTGCAATCGCCAACACAAAATAGCATGTATGTGAAAAATTATTTTACAGTAATATCTCCCACCCATAAGTTAGTGTCTTGGAAGCAAAAATAATGTGAAATATAGAATAATAGCGAACATATTCGCCATTTTGTGTTGGCGATTCCGGAAATCGCTGCGTTTCTCGCTTGGTGGGTCTCCGACATAAGCGCTGTCCCCAACTCTTCTCAGCTTTCGCTTGGCAAATGAAACGCAATTTAAAAAGAAAATTGAACCAGGTATATATGTCAGACAGAGAATAGACCACATGAATAGGAACCGCTGTCAGGACAACGTGACTTAGAAGGCTGCTTTGAACTTCCGCCTACTTTAATACCAGAGACAATGCAGCCCCCCACCCCCACCCCACTTCCACCCCTCCCCCCACGCCCCCCCCCCCCCCCCCTCCCATAATATCGTAAAACTGGATGAGTTTTAATCTTGGCCACCGTTTGCCACGACTGGAGTTTGGCATAGTGATTTCACGAGGCGAAGCCGAGTGAAGTCCAGAGCTAAAACTCCATGTGTGGAATGCGGAAGCCATGATTAAAACGAATCAGGTTTTGATTTTATCCTACCCCGTCTCCTCGATTTTGGAATATTACGTGATAACACTTCTGTATGCCACTAGTGGCATATAAAACTCCGTATGCGAGTCAGCGTGGCATACGGAAACTCAATGATAAGCCTATGGGATTTTATATTAGGGGTAGGATAAGTACACGGACTTCCCCAGTCATAATTACCTTTCCTCCCGGTCCATATCTATACTTCCTTATCACATGTCAGTATTTTCTCGAAACTGTGATCTGATCCGGGCTCAGAATGGTCCCCGTCCTGGCGCAGGTTTCCTGTCCGACTCGAGTTTTCACTCCTGATGCTGGAGACACACCAAGCAGTAACGCGGCGATTTCCGGAATCGCCGACACAAAATGGCGTGTATGTGAGCTATCATTTTAAATTTCACCTGAATTAATATTGCGTCAGAGATGCTAGATTTTAAGTGGGAGATATTACTATGAAATGATATCGCACATAAAGGTAAATTTTTGTTGGCGATTCTGGAGATCGCTGCCGTTACTCGCTTGGTTTTCTGTGCCTCCCCCCCTCCCCCGACTCTAGTTTTCTGTGCCCCCCCCCCCCCCGACTCGAGTTTTCTGTGCCCCCCCCCCCCCCCGCCTCGAATTTTCTGGTCTCGGGTCGTGCGGAAGGTCACGGTTCAGTTAACATGCGTGTTTCTAAGTCAGACGCGGCGCGGATCATAGGTGAGAGTCTTTTAAGGTGGACTCATTATGCAGGGTCCCTCTACCACCAAACAAGATTATTAAATGTAAACGGCAAATCTAGGCGGAAATACATACTAGAAACACTGTAAATATACCCGGTTAGTCCCCGCTAATATGTGCATCATACATAGAGACAGATATACATTCATACATAGAGACTGACATACATAAATACATACATACATACATACATACATACATACATACATACATACATACATACATACATACATACATACATACGTACGTACATACATATATATATACATACATACATACATACATTGTATACATACATACATACATAAATACATACATACATGTATATACATACGTACATACATACATACATACATACATGTACATACGTACATACATACATACATACATACGTACATACGTACATACGTACATACATACATACATATATATATATATACATACATACATACATACATACATACATTGTATACATACATACATACATACATACATGTATATACATACATACGTACATACATACATACATACATACATGTACATACGTACATACATACATACAACCTTACATACAGACCAACATACATCCTAGCATACTAACATACATCCATACACATACAGACATACTGGACATACAGACATACTTACATACAGGCAGACCAACACACAGACATACATACAGATATACATACATAATATTGACTGGTTTCAGATACAACCGGTCGTATGCTCCGAGGAATTGATGCGTAGTAATATCCGAGCGTATGCTAAGATATTGCGTAGAGTCAACTCCGAGGAGCATATAACTGCTTTTATCTGAAACCAGTCTATATTGTATTTATTATCCACCTTTCCCTGAGAAGTTGGGTACTGATATTAGTTCATTTCGATATGGACCATTTTTCCGTATGCGCCGGCTTTTGCTACGCGGAGCATACTACACATCCGTATGCTCCTGGTATGTCCATACAAACTTCCTATGTGTTTTCTATGAACAATTTGTATTAGGTGAATAATAAATACATCTATCCTACCCCTCATATAAATCTCCATAGACTTGGTGTGACTGTATGCCACGGTTATACCATAAAATATCTACATGCCAGCGGTGACATATGAAGTTAAGCACATGTGATGGGATAGGATAAAATCACTCAATTTCATATCATTGTCATAGCGTTCATAGCGATAATTCACGGTTCGTATGGAACGAGGCGTTTACGCCTCGTTCCATACGAACCGTGAATTATCATCGAGTTTTGTGGCTTGTACAAGCATGGTAGGTCTTTATATATTCACTATATACCCGAAATTACGAAAAA
The DNA here is from genome assembly GCA_950022655.1 of Alentia gelatinosa. NCBI lineage: Eukaryota > Metazoa > Annelida > Polychaeta > Phyllodocida > Polynoidae > Alentia > Alentia gelatinosa. The sequence goes on from OX465588.1 coordinate 55,990,087, forward strand.
TCATTGATTTAATTTGGATCAATAATCAATATTCTGATAAACGTGTATGGGAACAGTGTTCCGTACGATATTTTTACGTTATATCGCGAAACGGTGCGTATTTACAGTTTATACGGCATGGGTATATAGTAAAACACTAAACAGAAATCTCCATGTTATAACTATAGTGGAAGATCTCTCCCAGGGATGAACTGTTTGAATGAAATAATAATTTTTCCAACATACATAAACAGTAAAACCCCGGTTCTGGGACACCCCACTTAAGGGGCCACTTAAGGGGACAACCCACTTAAGGAGTAATTTGCTAGAAACGGAAATTGTTCCCACTTCTAAGTACTTAAAGAGTATATTTTAACCCCAATTAAGGGGGCACCCCTCGTCAGGGGGCAGTTATCTTGGTACAGTTAAGGGGACACTTTGGAGTGACACCTTCTCAAATCTGGTGAGACAATGTGGGGACAACACTTCAGAGTATCTTGATTGCTTGTTTATGGTGTGTATGCGAGGTGACTGGTGTCTAGACAATCAGACACCAGGCAATAGCCTGCGTAGGCTCCTGTAGGCGTCATGTAGGCGTCTGTGGGGTGTCTGTGTGGTTATAACAATGTCTCTATGCCAAAGTATCACCTGTATTAAGGTTTTATAAACTACATAGCCCAACCCTCAATAGACTAAAAACTCCGCTTCAGGGGGCACCCTGCTTAAGGGGGCATTTTGCTTGGAATAGAGGGTGTCCCTTTAAGTGGGGTTTTACTGTACTAACATACATATGGCCAGACATACAACCATAGATACAGACCAACATATATAACACTATCATACATACACGCTATCATGCATACAGACATACAGACATACATACAGAGAAACCAACATACCTAGTAACGTAAACACATACATTCATATGGACAACACTCACCGACATGCGTACATAAAAAACATGCATACAGATCGATATACATACAAACTAACATACATACAACCATAAAAAGACAAACATCAATGCTAACATACATACGGATATACACACATGTCTACAGATATACACACGCCTACAGACATACATAGAAGCCTACAGACATACAGACATACATTCACCGATGCCTATACAGGTGTATATCATGAATTCACATAGTACACTGTACAGATCATAAAACAACTGATCTCCAGACCTAGTTATGCACCCTTTGAAAAGACTTATTCCTCAAATGTCTTCCCATGTGGATGGGGGCCCCCATATTCTCATGGTGATTTATTGCTCAACCTTTTCCTCTGGGAAGACAATGGTCTTGTTGGTATGTCCTTACTAGCCGTCTAACTGCTTGTTTTCCCTGTCCTGATATGAAACAATGTAATAACAACAGACTTCTGGAGACAAGACGCAATTGGAGTAAATAGGGAGACGGCGCCGACATTATGGTGACATTATGGTCGTCATGGTTCATGAGGCAGGTCAAGTGGAGCGGGTAAAAGAACGAGAAGCAAATCATTGAGTATCTATCTCTCAAACCAGTACCAGTGGGCACCAGTCATAGCTGACTGCTCTAGGCTTACATCGCCTTTTTGTGTGTCACAGTGCGCAAAAAGCCACCACAGTCATGTAAATCATACGGGATGTTTACTGCAACATGTATTTTCTGGCGTTATTGTGAAATCTCAAACCACTATTGTGTATCACCATGTGAATGGCCCTTTCCTTGTGACACTGTTGGATTTAGTGGCATACACTTACACTGTAGATCTGGGACATGCTTTAACTGTGAGGATTAAAACTCTACCTTCCTGTTTCTGTATCAATGAGACCAACAGGTGCAGAATAGTCGTGATCGTGACTCAGGCACCACCTGTTATTACCATAGCAACCCGTTTACAGGTAATTCACCAGCCTCACCTGGCCACACACACACCCCTGACTCCAGCTGTGATAGGCTGAGATACCCGGCTCCAGCAGCAAGATAAGATAAGAGTGGGGACTCACCAGCCTGGAGGAAACTCCTGTAGGTGATCAGAAGCAGGGAGAGGAGCTGATACCGTCCTGCCGCCATGGTCGTCGCTTCACTGTGTCACGCTCCCGTGGAGATCTAGGTCAGGCGTGACCGGAACGCAGCGCCACCGCCCTGAGAAACTAGGTCACGAAGCCCTGAAAACTAGGTCACGCCACCCGCGGCTATAATTCATAAAACCGTGCTCGTTACTTCTTCTCGGTCGTCTGCTGTGGCTGTTCGTCGGAAAACGAATCCGTCTGGTCCCTTTTTCTTTCGGTCTCAACTATAAGTATTTTTTATTCCTATTTTTTGCGTGTTTGTTGATCGATTATGGCCGGGTAGATCTGTTCTACGAGCAGGTCTGGGGTTCAGAGGAGTGGCCGATCCCTGCGCATGATATAGCTATTGCATTATGGAAGCAGCCATCTTTCCCGCAATACCAAACAGAATTTCAGGTGGTGGGTGCATTTATCAATAGAATTTTATCTCAGCTTAATTAAGGGCTATAACAGGATTATGAAAGGATTATATCAGCTATCAAAAGGCTCAAAGGATTATAACTGACAGGATCCCTCCCCTCCTCTCTCTCCCGACTAGTGGCGCAATCTTAACATTTTTCTGGCGGATTAGGAAGAAATAGCAATCACTCTGTGCCCCACACGCCAGGTTTTAGACTATAGTACCAGTCTTAGGCACCAGGGGGCTAAGTGGCCTTGCCAGGCTGGCTTGTGCGCCTCCAGCATATCAGGGCATAATTAACTCACACGAGCCAAGTTGGAGGAAAACAAATTTATAACTCTGAAAACTCCAACGGGAGTAGTGAGTTACATGATGAGAAACACGAGCTGAAAGTCAGTATTTAAGCACAAATGTGTTTAAAAAATGACTAGGGCTGTGGGGTGGGTGGTGGAAAAAAGTTCGTTTCGTTTCTTCTTTTGAACCGCGCCGCCCGAGTGAGATAGAGCGATGACGTCATCCGGAATCGTTTGCTAGGATGCCGAGAGAGGGCGTCGCGGATGATTACAGCTCAATTTTCAATATCTCTCCAATGTTACCAGCAGTCTGTGGAGACATAGGTCAGGCTTCCAGGCTACATAAACATATAGTCAGTGAAGGTGGTATTCAACCCAAGCAGAGCTAACATAGTGTAGCTCTGGTGGCCAGTGTAGAATTGAGCGTTTCTTGCCCTTGACGACAGGGGTCGTCTGTGTGCCATGGTTCCGCAGTGCCCTGAGCAGCAGAGTCTATGATGAAGCCTCTCACCTTACTCTGATGTCTTTAGACATGTACAGATAATACGAGGCTGAAGCGTACTTGGAAATGGCTAAATGTAACTACAGGCATTACACATTTTTCAAGAATTAGTTGAGTAGTATGCCGTAGGGTATGGGCATGAGGCAATCAAAGTCCAGAGGATTAACAGTGATGTCTTTCGGGGTGGGTGGGCAGCTTCTAAAAGATCCAAGCATCCATGGCAGCCGCTTGTTCCCTAGACTGGTTCCTTGCCCCAATGAAATATATAGACAATAATCGATGGTTTTGTGGTCAGGCAGCCGTAAACCACGAGAGGTATCATCGGGTATAGCCATTTAAAAAAATTTGGTATCCATCATTGAACATGTATGGGACTCGGTAAACCACTACTCATTATTTCAAAAACGCCAGATTCAATAACCATTGTGTGTACATGTATGTATACGCATTTAAATCATTGTATACCGAATTCAAGACCATTGTATACGGAAAATACACTCTTTATTCAGATATTTAATCTATTTGTTTGTATTACAACGAAAATAGTCCCAGATGATATACCATATGATATGTCAATTCCCGGATTCGATCCATTCAAGAATATGGATAATAAATACAACAAACGATGGTTTTGTGGACAGGCGGCTCTGTAAACCATTCAAGGTTGACTTTGTTTTACACTAACACGCTCGGATATTACCACGGGTTACCCACTCGTGGTTTACGGCCGCCTGTCCACAAAGCCATCGTTTGAATTATCTCTACATTAAATACACGAACGACGGAGAAAGGGACGACCAAGTTCATGACAGTGATAAGAGGACAAAGACTGAGCGGTCAACGCTCCCGTTATAACGTGTGAGAAGTGACGTGTGAGAAATTAACCTGCTTCCCGGTGTCCGTTTAAACCCCTGTGAGTCGGGCTGGGCGGGGAGAGGAGCGGGCGGGGCCGTAGTGACCACGTGTAAGTCGGGCTGAGCGGGGGATGGGAGCGGGCGGGGGTCGTAGTGACCACGTGTAAGTCGGGCTGGGCGGGGATGGGAGCGGGCGGGGGCCGTAGTGACCACGTGTAAGTCGGGCTGGGCGGGGATGGGAGCGGGCGGGGGCCGTAGTGACCGTGTATAAGTCGGGCTGGACGGGGATGGGAGTGGGGGGGGGGGGGGGGGCCGTAGTGACTGTGTATGAGTCGGGCTGAGTGTGGGACGGGAGCGGGCGGGGTCTGTAGTGACCACGTGTAAGTCGGGCTGGGCGGGGACGGGAGCGGGCGGGGCCGTAGTGACCACGTGTAAGTCGGGCTGAGCGGGGGATGGGAGCGGGCGGGGGTCGTAGTGACCACGTGTAAGTCGGGCTGGGCGGGGACGGGAGCGGGCGGGGCCGTAGTGACCACGTGTAAGTCGGGCTGAGCGGGGGATGGGAGCGGGCGGGGGTCGTAGTGACCACGTGTAAGTCGGGCTGGGCGGGGGATGGGAGCGGGCGGGGCCGTAGTGACCATGTGAGGTGGGCTGGGCGGGGATGGGAGCGGGCGGGGGGCCGTAGTGACCGTGTATAAGTCGGGCTGGACGGGGATGGGAGTGGGGGGGGGGGGGGGCCGTAGTGACTGTGTATGAGTCGGGCTGAGTGTGGGACGGGAGCGGGCGGGGTCTGTAGTGACCACGTGTAAGTCGGGCTGGGCGGGGACGGGAGCGGGCGGGGCCGTAGTGACCACGTGTAAGTCGGGCTGAGCGGGGGATGGGAGCGGGCGGGGGTCGTAGTGACCACGTGTAAGTCAGGCTGGGCGGGGGATGGGAGCGGGCGGGGGTCGTAGTGACCACGTGTAAGTCGGGCTGGGCGGGGATGGGAGCGGGCGGGGGCTGTAGTGACCGTGTGTAAGTCGGGCTGGGCGGGGATGGGAGCGGGCGGGGGCTGTAGAGACCGTGTGTAAGTCGGGCTGGGCGGGGATGGGAGCGGGCGGGGGCTGTAGTGACCACGTGTAAATAGGGCTGGGTGAGGGACGGGAGATGGCGAGGTCCGTAGTGACCGTGTATAAGTCGGGCTGGGCGGGGGACGGGAGTGGGGGGGGGGGGGGCCGTAGTGACTGTGTATGAGTCGGGCTGAGTGTGGGACGGGAGCGGGCGGGGCCGTAGTGACCACGTGTAAGTCGGGCTGAGCGGGGGATGGGAGCGGGCGGGGGTCGTAGTGACCACGTGTAAGTCGGGCTGGGCGGGGGATGGGAGCGGGCGGGGGTCGTAGTGACCACGTGTAAGTCGGGCTGGGCGGGGATGGGAGCGGGCGGGGGTCGTAGTGACCACGTGTAAGTCGGGCTGGGCGGGGATGGGAGCGGGCGGGGGCCGTAGTGACCGTGTATAAGTCAGGCTGGGCGGGATGGGAGCGGGCGGGGGCCGTAGTGACCGTGTATAAGTCAGGCTGGGCGGGATGGGAGCGGGCGGGGGTCGTAGTGACCATGTAAGTCAGGCCGGGCGGGGGATGGGAGCGGGCGGGGGTCGTAGTGACCATGTAAGTCAGGCCGGGCGGGGGATGGGAGCGGGCGGGGGTCGTAGTGACCATGTAAGTCAGGCCGGGCGGGGGATGGGAGCGGGCGGGGGTCGTAGTGACCATGTAAGTAAGGCCGGGCGGGGGATGGGAGCGGGCGGGGGTCGTAGTGACCATGTAAGTCAGGCCGGGCGGGGGATGGGAGCGGGCGGGGGTCGTAGTGACCATGTAAGTCAGGCCGGGCGGGGGATGGGAGCGGGCGGGGGTCGTAGTGACCATGTAAGTCAGGCCGGGCGGGGGATGGGAGCGGGCGGGGGTCGTAGTGACCACGTGTAAGTCGGGCCGGGCGGGGGACGGGAGCGGGCGGGGGCCGTAGTGACCGTGTGTAAGTCAGCTGGGCGGGGACGGGAGCGGGCGGGGGCCGTAGTGACCGTGTGTAAGTCAGCTGGGCGGGGGACGAAAGCGCCCGTGGTCCCTATTGACCGGCCCGCGCTCAGCACTGACCTGCATGTTACGTGACAAAGGCGGCGCCGGGAAACTCGTCACTCACTGAGGGTCTACACTGGCCGCCAGAGCTACTACACTACGTTAACTCTGGTTGGGTTAAATCTGTGGCACCCTGACCCACTACCTGTAGGTGTCTGTTACTCTCCCTGCAGATGTTTCATGTGACCTGGACCTATGTTTGGAGAGTGTGGTATTTTTCTCTGTGTATTTCCAATAAGATAGACTTTATTATCAATTTATTCAGAATTTGTGGACACGATTTGAGTATATCCATACCAACCTTGTAGTTGGAACAGGGTGTTCAAGGCATATCCTACAACACACAGTGGTGCCACCTGGTGATTTTCAAATACTGGTTATTATCGATGCAAACTGGTTTTTTTGGTCTTTTTTTTTATTACTTATTATTATAGAAATGAGTGAAATAGAACGGTATTTGATATTTAGAGTGGCCAGAACCTGGTGACCATCTCACCTCTGGTATTTTGTTCCATAGACAACGGCCATTCATTACTTACCTGTGTACATGTATGACCCACCTGCTACTTACCTGTGTACATGTATGACCCACCTGCTACTTACCTATGTACATGTATGACCCACCTGCTACTTACCTGTGTACATGTATGACCCACCTGCTACTTACCTGTGTACATGTATGACCCACCTGCTACTTACCTATGTACATGTATGACCCACCTGCTACTTACCTATGTACATGTATGACCTACCTACTACTTACCTGTGTACATGTATGACCTACCTGCTACTTACCTGTGTACATGTATGACCCACCTGCTACTTACCTGTGTACATGTATGACCCACCTGCTACTTACCTATGTACATGTATGACCCACCTGCTACTTACCTATGTACATGTATGACCTACCTGCTACTTACCTGTGTACATGTATGACCTACCTGCTACTTACCTGTGTACATGTATGACCTACCTGCTACTTACCTATGTACATGTATGACCTACCTGCTACTTACCTATGTACATGTGTGACCTACCTGCTACTTACCTGTGTACATGTATGGCCCACCTGCTACTTACCTGTGTACATGTATGACCCACCTGCTACTTACCTGTGTACATGTATGACCCACCTGCTACTTACCTATGTACATGTATGACCCACCTGCTACTTACCTATGTACATGTATGACTCCTCTATAGGGCGCAGTATTACTAGAGAAATTCGGTCAATGCCTCTCCCTGTTTGTGCATCGAGATTCACATTCTTTGCTTTGTGTAATTGCATCTCTGCAGCTACAACCTCCCTCTGAACTCCTCACCCCCCACTCACCCCCCTCACCCCCTCAACTCCCCCTCCCTCCCCCTCCCCCCTATCCCCTCCCACCCGGCACGCTGGTGCCAGTCAGCTCATATTAACTAATGCACCAGCGGGCAAAGCCCCAGTGCCGGGAGATGCATTGCGGGTCAATTGGCCGAGATCTTCCAGGAATGTGTGTCGAGGTATGAGACTCTGAGTAAGTGTCGAGGTGTGACGCACTCACTGAGTCCCTCAGTGTACGCACGTGTAGAGGTGTGAGACACTGAGTGAGTGTCGAGGTGTGAGGCACTCACTGAGTCCCTCAGTGTACGCACGTGTAGAGGTGTGAGACAGTGAGTGTACGCACGTGTAGAGGTGTGAGACACTGAGTGAGTGTCGAGGTGTGAGGCACTGAGTGAGTGTCGAGGTGTGAGGCACTGAGTGAGTGTCGAGGTGTGAGACACTGAGTGAGTGTCGAGGTGTGAGTCCCTCAGTGTACGCACGTGTAGAGGTACGAGACTGAGTGAGTGTTGAGGTGTGAGGCACTCAGTGTACGCACGTGTAGAGGTGAGAGACTGAGTCCCTGAGTTCTAAGAGTCAAGGTGTGAGACTCACTCACTGAGTGTTGAGTGTTGAGGTGCTCCCTGAGTGTTGAGTGTTGAGGTGCTCACTGAGTGTGATGGTGCTCACTGAGTGTTGAGTGTTGAGGCACTCACTGAGTGTTGAGTGTTGAGTGTTGAGGTGCTCACTGAGTGTTGAGTGTTGAGGCACTCACTGAGTGTTGAGTGTTGAGTGTTATGGTGCTCACTGAGTGTTGAGTGTTGAAGTGTTCACTGAGTGTTGAGTGTTGAGTGTTGAGGTGTTCACTGAGTGTTGAGTGTTGAGGTGTTCACTGAGTGTTGAGTGTTGAGTGTTGAGGTGTTCACTGAGTGTTGAGTGTTGAGGTGTTCACTGAGTGTTGAGTGTTGAGTGTTGAGGTGTTCACTGAGTGTTGAGTGTTGAGGTGTTCACTGAGTGTTGGGTGTTGAGGTGCTCACTGAGTGTTGAGTGTTGAGGTGCTCACTGAGTGTTGAGTGTTGAGGTCTCACTGAGTGTTGAGTGTTGAGTGTTGAGGTGTTCACTGAGTGTTGAGTGTTGAGGTGTTCACTGAGTGTTGAGTGTTGAGGTGCTCACTGAATGTTGAGTGTTGAGGTGCTCACTGAATGTTGAGTGTTGAGGTGCTCACTGAGTGTTGAGTGTTGAGGTGCTCACTGAATGTTGAGTGTTGAGGTGCTCACTGAATGTTGAGTGTTGAGGTGTTCACTGAGTGTTGAGTGTTGAGTGTTGAGGTGCTCACTGAGTGTTGAGTGTTGAGTGTTGAGGTGCTCACTGAGTGTTGAGTGTTGAGGTGTTCACTGAGTGTTGAGTGTTGAGGTGCTCACTGAGTGTTGAGTGTTGAGTGTTGAGGCCTCACTGAGTGTTGAGTGTTGAGTGTTGAGGTGCTCACTGAGTGTTGAGTGTTGAGGTGTTCACTGAGTGTTGAGTGTTGAGGTGCTCACTGAGTGTTGAGTGTTGAGGTGTTCACTGGGTGTTGAGTGTTAAGTGTTGAGGCCTCACTGGGTGTTGAGTGTTGAGGTGTTCACTGAGTGTTGAGTGTTGAGGTGCTCACTGAGTGTTGAGTGTTGAATGTTGAGGCACTCACTGAGTGTTGAGTGTTGAGGTGCTCACTGAGTGTTGAGTGTTGAGTGTTGAGGTGTTCACTGAGTGTTGAGTGTTGAGGTGCTCACTGAGTGTTGAGTGTTGAGGTGCTCACTGAGTGTTGAGTGTTGAGGTGCTCACTGAGTGTTGAGTTGCTCACTCGTACTTCAAATGGAAATTACAGGTAATTTCTTATTAGCTTCAAACATTTGAAGGTGTATGATAAAGGGAAAACCGACCAGGTGCATACGGGAAAGTAGTGCGTATGAAAAAATAGTGCATACCTTAAACGAACTTATATAAGTACCCAACTTGTCAGGAAAAGGTGAATTATGAAAACAATACAGACTGGTTTCGGATAAAAACGGTTGTATACTCAATGGAGTTGCCTCTGCGCAATATCCTCGCATACGCTCGGATATTGCTACGCGTGAACTCCTCGGAGCATACGAATGCTTGTATCTGAAATCAGTCAACATTGTGCATTTACAAAAAGCTCTCATCTGACCTTGTTTCTGACCTTGGTCACGCGCAGTGAGTCAAGGTGAGTTGCTCATGTCCGAGAACTGGGTCAGCTTTGTGTAAAACCAGGTGAGCACCGATAGGGGGCGCCACACACGCGCGCGGGGGGCGCTTCGCGGAGTCGGCTCTCAGACGGGACGCCAACAAGTCTCACGCCGACGAGACATCGCGAGAATCAGAACGAGGACGAAGTATCGCTAACAACGAGCGGCAAAAGTGAGGACTGTGAGACTCGGTGTCATTTGAGGAGCTCGCTTATAGAAAGTTAATAGTTATATCCAGAGAGGATCAACTACTTTATTTTGTCTACAACAACAACAGCCAAAACAACAACAACATCAACAACAACAACAACAACAATAACGACAACAATAACGACGACAACAACGACGATATTACCGTTATAAGAGACACTTTCCTGCTATTTGGGGACACACTCAGCAACCACGGGCATCTCAATCTCCAAGGAACGGTGAGTCAGGACTTTCCTTTTACTTCTCCTCTACTTTACTTTCACTTTCATCTTGTGGCATTGAGATATCCACAGTAGGACCCCGAGCAAGGGCCGCCTCGTTACAGCGGACACCCCGCATTATGGAAAACTTCATAATTCTATTTCCTGTATTAATCTACCCCACTTAGGGAAACACCTCGCTCAAGGGACACTCTGTCAGGAATGGATGGTGGTCAATCTAAGCGGTGTTCTTCTGTAGATCATAAGATTTTTGCCTATTTTATGATTTTTTGTGATATTGATATCTTAACCCTTTAAAGGCCGCACACCTTTCTCAGAGCGCACAGAAGTGTCCCTTGCGTATAGGGCACAGAGTGGTTGCTAGTTCCGTCATTATCCACCAGGAAATTGTAAGATAGCGCCACTGTTGCCACTACTTTATGGTGTAATAATCTATAGATAATCATGAAACGCGGCTAAAACCCTTTATGGCAAACTAAATGAAATATTTTTAATAAAATGTTTTAAAAAACACATTTGAATCCAATAACAATTACCGATTTCTATTCATCCGTAACAGAAATTCTGCAAAAACAAATATTTGATCACCGTTTGATTCCTAAAGAAGTTATACTTCAGATAAATTAACCCTTTTCTGATATTTGTCTACATTAGACTGGAAATAAACGTAATTTCTATGCTCGCTATTGAGATGCTCGTCAATTTCCTCGTTCTCAATGCCATCTCTATTTCAATTATTTCGTGAAAGGTTTATTTTTCCGTAGCTTTTGGTAAGTCATACTGAGTCAACAAGTGTCATGGTCACATATAAGGGCACCTATATGTCGGATATTTTTGAGTGACATCATATGATAATGAATGATTACGAATTATTATCTCTTAAATCTCAAGTGTATTATCATTGAGCTTATTTGATACCATCAGACACATCAACAAAGGATTTCTTTCAGCAAAGTTGGCAGTGATTCCCACGAGAACTTGTTCTTAGACTGTGGAATCGTGACAGAACTGTGTATGGGGAGGGGTTTTTAGTGGTACCTGCCGTAATCAGTCTGTTAACAGGTGATAAAACAGGTATACAGAGCAATGATAAAAGAAGCAGCACACTTACCTATAGAACCAGGGAAAGGGGCCTCAAGTCTGTAGTACTGGCACAAAGCAGAACGGTTTCTGCTGTTCCAATACCTGAGACTTGTGACCATGAGATAAAAGTTGATTCAATAATACCTGACGAGCTATGTTAGGTTGTCAAGATGTGTTGAATGTATTTGATCCACATCGTCCCTGGGTCTCGTTGGCGTATATAAATACACAGTATTACCATGATTTCGATCTGAGTGGTCGTATTCTCCGCGTAGTTGACGCGTAGTATTACGTAGTGTCAACCTCAAGGCGAAATCATGGTAGGCTAATGTTGTTTTTATTACTCACCTTTCGACTAATTATTAGGGAAAATCTCTTAAATAATTAGAAAATCGACCCAAGCGCCGTGCATTGTTTATATAAATTAGTTCCTGTAATGCCCGTCAGGTGGCCGCAAAGCCGTATTCTCCTAGGAGATTCCGGAGGTCGGTATTCTACTCAGTAGCGATCTTTATCCTACCCCTAATATAAAATCCCATAGGCTTAACATTGAGTTTCCGTATGCCACGCTGACTGGCATACAGAGTTTTATATGCCACTAGTGGCATACAGAATTATTATCATGTAATATTCCAAAATCGAGGAGACAGGGTAGGATAAATACACAATATTACCATGATTTCGATCTGAGTGGCCGTATTCTCCGCGTAGTTGACGAGTATTGCGTAGCGTCAACTACAAGGAGAATATGGCCACACAGATCGAAATTATGGTAATGTTGTATTTATTACTCACTTATTTTTAGATTTAAGCAATAAATATGATCGTTAGAAAACTTTTCAACGTAATTAAAAAGTTAGGTTTGGGACCACTTTCATCTCAAAAATCTGTATCCTCCTAGGAGGGTACGGAGCTCCGTATCCCCCTCAGTAGCGATCTGTAATCTCCATAGGCTTAGTATGGAGACTCCGTATCAGGTGGGTAATAAAATCAAAACCTGATTCGTTTTAATCTTGGCCACCACATGCCACTCCTGAAGTTTTGGCTCTGGACCTCACTCGGCTTCGCCTCATGAAGTCACTATGCCAAACCCCAGTCGTGGCAAACGGTTGCAAAGATTAAACCTCATCCAGTTTTAGGATAGTAGGCTCGATAGGCTTAGCATGGAGACTCTGTATTCGGTGGGTAATAAAGGGGTCTTAATGGACGACACCCCCTGGAGTATCGTAGGTGAATCACATTAACAAGTACAGCCTTGTTTATCCATTAAACTTGATGAACTATCTTTATTATGGACTCGAATACAAAAACGCAGTGTTAGAGAGAGAATACCTGATATATTTAGCATAGTTATCCTGTATGGCTCTAGGTGTCGCTGTAGTAGCTGCGGTGGGGACCAAAAAGAACCTCTCCACCATGCCCCCTAGTGGATAAATCAGGAACCATCGAAAATGATATATTTCGTTAGATTGGCCACCACCTCTGTCTCCACTCTGTCCTGACTGAGAGGGTGGCACGGTTCAACACAGGCCGCGTTCACGAATTCTCACTCTCTGACTAAGCAATTTTGTGTATTATGTGTGTTCTGAGGACAGCAATACTTATCAAGAAATATTCATAGCTTACCAAATTGATAATAAAGTCTACCTTTATAGTTATCTTGAACTCATAATACACACAAAGGGAGATAAGAATATGTAAAAATGGCTTTAAGAGTAATAAATGTCACACTCTCCGAGCATAGGATGGGGTCACACAAAGATTCTGCAGCGAGGGTCATTGACACTTACGGCTTGTGGGTCAAGACGGCCGTGTATTTAACCCAACCTAAGGGCTAAGTAGTGTAGCTCTGGTGGCCAGTGTAATATGTCACGTGACAGAGGACGAGCGGGCATCATGTCATGTGACACAGGTACATGTATATGATCTGGTAAGTGGCGTCCACAAGTACGTACAAAAAACGTTACTCAGAAACCAGAGACTGGTTCCCAGCCCCAATGAACAATGGGGCACAGCTTGAGCTCCGGTTAGAGTTCCGGTTCCGGTTAGAGTTTGCGGGTGCGTTCTTGTTTTTAAAATACTTATGTGTACAAGCCAACAAGCCAGTTCTACATCTGCTGTTGTAGGGTCCAAATATATCAAGCACCAGTGTGTCAATGAGGTACATGTACTTCAGACTCAAGTGATTTGTCATAGTCAGCCACACCTTGGGCCAGTTGAATAATTCATGCCGATCAAAGTAAGGGCCCGAGGGCTTAAGCACAGGATCCACCAAATCAATGCTCAGAGATGGCCAGAGGTAGCCGGAGGGGCTGTTTTTTACAGGGCTGGCCGGCCGGCTGGCCGGCCAGAGGCGACGACCACACGGTTGCGGACGACAGGGTTTTCAAATGGTGGGTCCAGGTGATTCCGGCCGATTTGCTGATCCACCAGGCAGATTGTCCCAGTCGATCTGAGCCGATGAGCGATTTGGGTGGCCGACATCCACAATTCCTCCACATGGTCATCGTCCAGCCCTAACTCTTGGTGGGTCACGTGTTTTACCCTTTAACAATATTCAAGCTCGTTCGCTAAGACTGTCCCTGCTCTCGTTGGCGTACAGAAAAGGGTCTACATGTACGAGCCTAAATTATTCAACAGGCCCCTGGTCCTTTAGATATGCACATTACCAATGCCACAGAGGTGAAGGGATAGTGTTTGCAGCCCGCTGAAAGTCTATATATTACCTCTCCCTAAACTAGACAGCATATCTGAGCGTGTCCTGCGCTCAATAAAGACATAAAAATAGAGAAAATAGGGGCATGGAGAGAGAGAAGGAGAGAGATAGGGAGAGACAGAGAGAGCGAGAGAGAGACAGAGATAGAGACAGACAGAGAGAGTGAGAGAGAGACAGAGACAGACAGAGACAGAGAGAAGGAGAGAGAGGGAGAGAGAGAGAGAGGGAGAGAGAGAGAGATAGAGACAGAGAGAGAGAGAGTGAGAGATAGAGAGAGAGAGACAGACAGAGAGAGAGTGAGAGAGACAGAGAGACAGACAGAGACAGAGACAGAGAGAGAAGGAGAGAGAGGGAGAGACAGAGAGAGGGAGAGAGGGACAGATAGAGACAGACAGAGAGAGAGAGAGAGAGAGAGAGAGAGAGGGAGAGAGAGAGAGAGAGAGAGAGAGAGAGAGAGAGAGAGAGTAAAAGAGAAAGTACATTGAGATAAACAGAATTGAGGACGGGGGTGGTATGGACTTCAGACCAGAGAGAGGGGAGGCTTAGTGGGAGTAGGCCCAGCAGCAGGGCACCTCAGGAGCGGTGTTTGTAGGACGAGACAGGATCTCTACTCAGTGACAGGTGGCAATACTTTTTCTAGTTGACTCTCGTATCTGTACTGGAAGCCAACCACTTTTTGATAAGGAACTACAGGGAGACGATGAGGTTATGATGTTTACGGGTAGGGAGTAGAGAGAGAGAGAGAGAGAGAGAGAGAGAGAGAGAGAGAGAGAGAGAGGTGGAGGGGGGGGGGGGTGAGAGAGAAGGGGGGAGAGAGGAGGAGAGATGGGGGGAGAGGGGGAGAGAAGGAGAGAATGAGGGAGAGGAGGCATAATGATAGAGGGGAGAGAGTAAGGGAGAGAGGGGAGAGAGAGGAGAGAGAAGGAGAGAATGAGGAGGAAAGAGAGGGGGGATGGAGAGAGATGGGGAGAGGGAGGAGGAAAGAGAGGGAGGGGGAGATGGAGAAGAGAGAAGGATAGAGAGGGGGAGAGAAGGGGAGGAGAGAAAGGTGGGGAGAGAGAAATAAAGGGAAGTATCGTCTACCCAGGATACCTGTAGGATTCGAAAGTTAGAAGCTAGTCTCGTTTGATAAGACGATTCATTGGCTTGCTCGTTGTTTGTTTATTAGGATCGCTCCAAGGAAGATAGTCTTTTGGAAAACGATTGTATCAAATCATCCCATTATCTACTGGTTTACATCCTTCTTTTTAAACTACTAAAAAGCAGGCGACACCCTGACGGTGCCGTGGGTGTTGGTTTTTGATTAATCAACAATTTGAAACATATCAATCCTATTGGAATCCGATTGAGTTGTGAAAATAACACATTCGAAAGTACTATACAACGACTTTTAGTCCTTTATTTGACCCAGAATCTATTCATTGAGAGAGTGTTACATGAGGCTGATTTGATAATGAAGGAACAATTGCTAAGTATTTGGTGGCGCCGCCTGTGGTATCTGTTGGCGTCACTCTCCCCTGCAGGACGTTCACAACCTCTGGTCACAAAAGATGCACAACAATGTTCACGAACCCACGACCTTCATTAATAAACGAGATGTAATTCTGATCTTATCGTCCAGTCTAAGCATGGTTCGTTTATTATTAGATAGACCCCTGGTGCATTATTTGTGAAGATGTACTTTTGACGGGGAGTAATTCACGATTTGAAACTGAGTGAATTACTCTGTGGTCAAACGAGGTGGAGTGCAGACCAAGTTATTTTCATCAAGTGGTTTTCTGATTTTATCTAACCCTGTATAACATCATTTATTCCTATATACCTATGGCCGAACACTCTATGGTTACACCACACTACGGGGGTGGTGTAATAACATATGTTTACTACCCAAGGTTGACGTTTAGACCAATCAGATTGTCTCTTACAAAATCCATGTGAAAAGCGCAGTGGGGAGAAAACATGGAGTGTCAAGTTACTCGATAAGGTTGGTTCTGGCTTCGTGCTTGATGACGGGTAAGTAAATAGTGCTATTTCTCTTTATCAAACTATATTTGAAGGTATTTAAACCAACATTCCTGTGAGAGAGAGAGAGAGAGAGAGAGAGAGAGAGAGAGAGAGAGAGAGAGAGGGTGAGAGACAGAGAGACAGAGAGAGACAGAGACACAGAGAGAGAAGGAGAGAGAGGGAGAGACAGAGAGAGGGAGAGAGACAGACAGAGATAGAGACAGACAGAGAGAGGAGAGAGAGAGAGAGAGAGAGAGAGAGAGAGAGAGAGAGGGAGAGAGAGAGAGAGAGAGAGAGAGAGAGAGAGAGAGAGAGAGAGAGAGAGAGAGAGAGAGAGAGCCAAGGCCTTGGGCAGTAATTTTTCCGACCCTTACCTCGTAACTTTGACTTTCTCTCACTGGAACATAGCTTCCCTCTATTCATAGAGTAAATCACCCAATTACGACGTGCATTTGATGGGGATGGTTTAGTTCATGATATATAAACCTACATTCAGGCACCGACAGAGCGTGGGGTGCTGTACTGGACTTTGGAAGATGAACCTGGACACCTCCCAAACCTATTTTCTCAGAGACGAGAGCTGGCTACACTTATATCTACACTTTGTGAACTGGCGACGACTAGTGACATAAGTGAGGGAGGCTGTGTGTGTAACAGAGAAGATGTATACACCCCCCCCCCCCCCACTCCTCACCGTCCTGTACACCCCCCCCCCCCCCCCCACACACACACACACCGCCCTATACACAACCCGCCATCCCCGATCCGCGAAGCATACCTGCGTCCCACCAGACGCCGCGTCCGGGTATCACGTGACCGGCGGAGACGCTGGGGAGACGCTGGGGTAGACTTGCAGATTGGTGAGTCTGCAGAAATTGTACTTTTGCTTTTAGTTCACCTCTGATTTAAGGTACTTTGTGCAACATGTTTTTTTCGCGTTTTTTGGGGTTTTTTTTCTAACCGAAATAAACCCAACTAAAATGAAACCTACCCCATCATCAGGGCGAGGGACCATGTAAATCATTACCAAAATGACCGCTTTGTGGGAGAGGACAATATCAATCTGCCAATCAAATATCATCCTGGTCCAAAACTATACATTTTCTGCTGATCCATAAATTACTACCTTAAATTAATATTTGTAATTGAGGGTTATATACTTGAGGAGAAGATTGCAGCAACTCAACTACAGCAAGTCGTATTCTCGGCATCAGTGATGTTGTCGGTGATGTTGTCGGTGATGTGTTGTGTTGAGGTACAGAAAGTATTGAGGGGCGGGTGGTGTGTTGAGGTACAGAAAGTGTTGAGGTACATAAAGTGTTGAGGGGCCTGTGGTGTTTTGTGGATACAGAAAGTGTTGAGGGGCCTGTGGTGTTTAGTGGATACAGAAAGTGTTGAGGGGCGGTGGTGTTTCGTGGATACAGAAAGTGTTGAGGGGCCTGTGGTGTTTTGTGGATACAGAAAGTGTTGAGGGGCCCGTGGTGTTTTGTGGATACAGAAAGTGTTGAGGGGCCTGTGGTGTTTCGTGGATACAGAAAGTGTTGAGGGGCCTGTGGTGATTAGTGGATACAGAAAGTGTTGAGGGGCCTGTGGTGTTTTGTGGATACAGAAAGTGTTGTGGGGCCCGTGGTGTTTCGTGGATACAGAAAGTGTTGAGGGGCGGTGGTGTTTAGTGGATACAGAAAGTGTTGAGGGGCCTGTGGTTTTTATGGATACAGAAAGTGTTAAGGGGCCTGTGGTTTTTATGGATACAGAAAGTGTTGAGGGGCGGTGGTGTTTCGTGGATACAGAAAGTGTTGAGGGGCGGTGGTGTTTCGTGGATACAGAAAGTGTTGAGGGGCGGTGGTGTTTCGTGGATACAGAAAGTGTTGAGGGGCCTGTGGTGTTTTGTGGATACAGAAAGTGTTGAGAGGCCCGTGGTGTTTTGTGGATACAGAAAGTGTTGAGGGGCCTGTGGTGTTTCGTGGATACAGAAAGTGTTGAGGGGCCTGTGGTGATTAGTGGATACAGAAAGTGTTGAGGGGCCTGTGGTGTTTTGTGGATACAGAAAGTGTTGTGGGGCCCGTGGTGTTTCGTGGATACAGAAAGTGTTGAGGGGCGGTGGTGTTTAGTGGATACAGAAAGTGTTGAGGGGCCCGTGGTGTTTAGTGGATACATAAAGTGTTGAGGGGCCTGTGGTGTTTTGTGGATACAGAAAGTGTTGAGGGGCGGGTGGTGTTTTGTGGATACAGAAAGTGTTGAGGGGCCTGTGGTTTTTATGGATACAGAAAGTGTTGAGGGGCCTGTGGTTTTTATGGATACAGAAAGTGTTGAGGGACGGTGGTGTTTCATGGATACAGAAAGTGTTGAGGCAGGTTGGTGTTTCTTGGATACAGAAAGTGTTGAGGGGCGGTGGTGTTTCGTGGATACAGAAAGTGTTGAGGGACGGTGGTGTTTTGTGGATACAGAAAGTGTTGAGGGACGGTGGTGTTTCGTGGATACAGAAAGTGTTGAGGGGCGGTGGTGTTTCGTGGATACAGAAAGTGTTGAGGGGCCTGTGGTGTTTTGTGGATACAGAAAGTCTTGAGGGGCCTGTGGTGTTTCGTGGATACAGAAAGTGTTGAGGGGCGGTGGTGTTTCGTGGATACAGAAAGTGTTGAGGGGCGGTGGTGTTTCGTGGATACAGAAAGTGTTGAGGGACGGTGGTGTTTCGTGGATACATAAAGTGTTGAGGGGCCGTGGTGTTTCGTGGATACAGAAAGTGTTGAGGGGCCCGTGGTGTTTCGTGGATACAGAAAGTGTTGAGGGGCGGTGGTGTTTAGTGGATACAGAAAGTGTTGAGGGCCTGTGGTGTTTTGTGGATACAGAAAATGTTGAGGGGCGGTGGTGTTTCGTGGATACAGAAAGTGTTGAGGGGCGCTGGTGTTTTGTGGATACAGAAAGTGCTGAGGGGCGGTGGTGTTTCTTGGATACAGAAAGTGTTGAGGGGCCTGTGGTGTTTCGTGGATACAGAAAGTGTTGAGGGGCCTGTGGTGTTTTGTGGATACAGAAAGTGTTGAGGGGCCTGTGGTGTTTTGTGGATACAGAAAGTGTTGAGGGGCCTGTGGTGTTTCGTGGATACAGAAAGTGTTGAGGGGCCTGTGGTGTTTTGTGGATACAGAAAGTGTTGAGGGGCCTGTGGTGTTTCGTGGATACAGAAAGTGTTGAGGGGCCTGTGGTGTTTCGTGGATACAGAAAGTGTTGAGGGGCAGTGGTGTTTCTTGGATACAGAAAGTGTTGAGGGGCCTGTGGTGTTTCTTGGATACAGAAAGTGTTGAGGGGCGGTGGTGTTTCGTGGATACAGAAAGTGTTGAGGGACGGTGGTGTTTCGTGGATACAGAAAGTGTTGAGGGACGGTGGTGTTTCGTGGATACAGAAAGTGTTGAGGGGCCCGTGGTAAGTTGAGGCTGCACTCTTGTCAGCCGCGTGTTATAACTCACCCCTGGAGGTGCCTACACACCCCACTCCCACCTGGCCGCCGTCCCTACCACTGTCTCCGTTTCCATGGTGACCGTGCAGACAGACTCTGAGATGAGCGGCACCGGAACCACCGAGCAGCAGACGCCGGCCCGCGGCACGGTCATGGCCGCCTTCATCAGGAAGATCCAGAGAGCCAGGTAACGGATTAGGAGGAGGTTAATCCAGCCCTCTTCACGGCCAGGTCTAGCCCGGCTTTGTTGTGGTGTAGGCGGGTGGCGAAGGGAAGGTGCTGGTGAACTAAAAACGGGTTATATTTATGTTATTGGCGGCAGAACCACTGCTCTTTTTTCACCGGGGTTTCTAAGGAAGCTGAACACGTCTCTTAAAAACCTTTTTTGTTGTTTTGAATTTCATCCAAAAATTATATGCGGGATATCCATAGAAATATGGTTTAATTCATTACTGGATTTATTTTCAATTATTCATGAATATAAGTATGGTCATTTTCAAAAGGTTTTTGAATGTACTGAGAGTTTTACATTCATGTGAGAAAGGAACAGTGTAAAGAAAGGCTCTCCCACAAAAAGATATTCACTGATTTGCCAAATTCATTAATGAGTGTCTTACCACATGAAACATTGTAATTCATATGGGATTTACTAAGTGATAGAGATTTCATACTTTTTGTAAAGGATATCAGTCACTATTACGTTTGATATCAGTTGTTATATGGATTGAGTTTCCGAAATATATACTAGTTACATGGTTCCAAACCCAAACAAAACCAAAACGCAACTACATGCCAACCCAGAGAGCAAGTGGTTCTTTTCCAGGTGCTTTCCCTTTTGAAGAAATGTTGAAAAAGAATTGTTGAGTAACTTTGTGGACATGGCGTGTTTCTTTTCCTAGACTCAGACTAATAAATAACACCTCATAAAGTTAACCAACAATTATTGGGTGACATTTTGAGTATCCCTGGCATTGTTTTCTTTTCTTTTCAAACTCAAGGAAGAAACAAGAGAAAGAAAACCCGAGACCAGGGACCAGAATTTTAAAACAAAGTGTCGGGTAAATGTCTCAGGATCAAAACAGAGCAGCTCATAAAACTTCCTCATCCTCTGTGTGAGTCACAGAGATCTAAAGCACGGCTGTAAACCGGGAAGTGTTACTCTAACATGTCGGGCTGTTCACACCTGCGGGCTGTTCACACCTGCGGGCTGTTCACACCTGCCTGCGGGCGGGTCTACACAGATGTACCTGGGTCGGTTCTGTGCCCGGGTCACGAGTTGCTGAGTCTGCAGGTCGCTCAGTCCCTTGGGTCGTGAGTGGCTCAGTCCTGGGTCGTGAGTGACTCAGTCCCTGGGTTGTGAGTGACTCAGTCCCTGGGTTGTGAGTGACTCGGTCCCTGGGTCGTGAGTGGCTCTCTCCCCAGATCATTTGACAGTCTGTCCCCAGGTCTTGAGTCGCTAGTCTTCGGGCGTGATTCGCTCTGTACCCAGGCCACGAATGGCTCTCTCCCTGGGTTTCTAGTCACTCTGTCTCTGGGTCGTGAGTTGCTCGGTCCCTAGGTCACGACTCACTCAGTCCCTATGCAGTGAGTCGCTCAATTCCTAGGCTACGAGTGGTTCAGTTTACAGGACATCTGCACGTGGCTCAGTCCCTGGGTCACATGCCACTCAGTCTCCGGGCCACGGGTCACTCAGTCCCCGGGCCATGAGTCACTCAGTCCCCGGGTCACAAGTCACTCAGTCCCCGGGTCACTCAGTCCCCGGGTTATGAGTCACTCAGTCCCTGGGTCAGGAGTCACTCAGTTCCCAGGTCACTCAGTCCCCGGGTTATGAGTCACTCAGTCCCTGGGTCACTCAGTCCCCGGGTTATGAGTCACTCAGTCCCTGGGTCACTCAGTCCCCGGGCCACGAGTCACTTAGTCCCTGGGTCACGAGTCACTCAGTCCCTGGGTCAAGAGTCGCTCAGTCCCCGGGCCATGAGTCACTCAGTCCCCGGGTCACGAGTCACTCAGTCCCCGGGCCATGAGTCACTCAGTCCCCAGGTTATGAGTCACTCAGTCCCCGGGCCACGCGTCACTCAGTCCCCGGGCCATGAGTCACTCAGTCCCCGGGTAATGAGTCACTCAGTCCCCGGGTTATGAGTCACTCAGTCCCTGGGTCACTCAGTACCCGGGCCACGCGTCACTGCGAGTCACTGCGAGTCTGTTAATCCCTTAGCTGGGAGTCACTGAGTACTCAGGCAGCTCAGTTTACAGACATCTACGAGTCGCTCAGTTCCCCGGCGAGCAGCTGACAGAGCAGACGCCTGAGCAGTTCACAGATCACGTAATATAACTGTAGCCACCAGACGTGCGCAGAGACTGACTCCACGAGCTGCTCCTACAAACACACACCAGTATGAGCCAGGCGGAGGAGACGGGTTACCCTGACCACCAGGTGGGGTGTCTGGGGGGCTGTCGCCGGGCACCGCGTCACAACAGGTAGGCGCAGCGAGCAGCTCACACAAAGCAAGGTCCCTGACCCGGGTCGTTATCATCGCCTCCTTAGACGTAAAGAGGAGTAAAGAGGTGCTGGTGTGTGGTGCTGGGGATGACCAGGTGCCTAGACACAGGGCAGGTGTCCAGTGTGAAGGCCTTGTGCGATTTGTGACAAGGCTTTATTCTTGTTCTGATGAAGTGTCATGAGATTTGCGTACTTCTGGATACACCAAGTAGAGGCAGGGTGCAGTGACAGGGAAGAGTTTCTGTTTGACAACCGGCAGACCTTTCCTTTTGCTTCATGTTGTGTGTAGAAGTCTGATATAGGAATTCAATGAAATAGGTCCAGTAGTTTCACTGTGTGTCTTGTTATTGGTGTCACATATAGCATGAGATGAGTGTGGGACTGTGGCCTATTATCATACAGTAAAACCCCGTAGGCGGGCAATTTTATTAAATGTTTGATTTAACTCCGCATAAGCAGACATCTATTTCGGTTCGAAAAGGCCTAAACCCTGTGCAAGCGGACACCTCTATTGTACACCCTAAAAATAGATTAATCTGTTTTTAAAAGTGAGGGTATTCATAGAAAATACATTTTTCAATTCAACGTCTGATAACTTCAGATCTAAATAAGATATTTGGAAATGGATTTCAGATCTATTATCGCCTCTGTCTCCCCTACATATCGATATAACACCTGCATATTAGACTGGAGGCAACTTGAAAACTCCGCATAAGCGGACACCATGTATAAGCGGACACTTTGGTCCAGAACGGGGGGTGTATGCTTACGTGGAGTTTTACTGTCTACCTATGCACGTATTCCCACTGTGCACGAACTAATATTTAGTGCACTCCATACAACGTGACTTGTTGTAAAATGGCGTTTTTAATGACTTTCCAGGTATATATCAATAAGGACACATAGGGAGTGTACATCCTAATTACATCGCTTCCTTGTTGTTTTGGTCGGAAATATTCACGTCGGGGACTATTTTCGAGCAAAATAACTCGTAATAGATTTCATTCGGGCATACTAACCATGTCTCCACATATTATTTTCCTTATGCTCGGTGTCTATACATGTTGAATACAAAACCCATAAAACACCATAAAAATACGTGATAAGTAAAGCCACCACGAATTTCTAGGAAATATAAGCATGTGAAAGCTTGCACACTTCACTACCTCTGCAAAGGGGAGCAAAAACAACCACCGACGCCAACGAACAATTAAAAACCAAAATTTTCTTACCTGGAGAGATTATCACCAATCAGATCTGCATTGCTGCGCTGATAAAACATTGCAGAGGGAGCTAAAGTGAACCCGCTAAAGTGAACCCGCCAGTAAGAACCAAGCTTAGCAATAAATCTATGGGGGTTTAAGGCTGGAATTTCGTTTTGCGTCACGTGCTGCTATTGAGGTGTACTTTACTAATATCATCTCTGAATAAATCTGTCTCGAACCTACAGTAAAGGTTGCTGAGTGTATTAAAGATATGCATTTAAAAGATTGGACAATGACATAATATGAAGAGACGTCACGAGTTTGAGTCTGAGTTTATTTATGCCACGTATTTTGTTGGCTCCATAATTTCACGAGTCAAAGACGAGTGACATTACAGAGCCAACAAAATGAGTGGCATAAATAAGCTCAAACTCAAACGAGTGGCGTCTAGATTTTATCCTACCCCGTCTCCATATTTTGTCAGTATCAGAAAGTAGTGGCATAAACAACACTTTATGTCACGCCCGTGACATAAACAAATCCCATGTTAAGCCTATGGCGTTTTTTATTAGGGGTAGGATAAAGATATATATATCAGCTCAAATCACCTATAGTCAAAGTACTGAATGCCACTATCCTGAAATGGTGTTTTGAGCACGGGTATCTGTTGTTTCAGTGGGCTCCCTCTGGCTCCCTATAGAGGCAATGATTCACATTCATCTGTGGATTTGTGGTCCCATCTCACCCCTGATATGTTATCTCCATAGACTTAACATTGGGACAAGGCCCGTGAAATATTTAGGAGAAATATCCGATGAGGGATTATGTCACAAATGTTTGCCCATTAGTCAATGTGAAGGGTGAGATAAATTCAGAAACCCATTCAAGTTTAGGGTCAGAGCTGGATCCCATCTCATTTGAATCGCTACGTAATTCACGTGGCTTCACCTTGTGAAATACTACGCGATTGAAACTCAATGGGATACGAGCTCTGACCATAAAGGTTTCCGGAATAGAGGGAAACTATGTTTCGGTGGGAATAAGTCAAAGTTACGAGGTAACTGGTAAGGCTTGGAAAACTTTTCCAAGCCTTATCTCGTAACTTATTTCCACTGGTAAGTGGTTTTACTATTCCTATATACCTTCAATTGTCGGCTAATATCGACAAAAACCGAATGTCTCTGAACGTCAACCTGGGCAGTAAACGTCAACCTGGGCAGTAACTTCAACCTGGGCAGTAATCGTCAACCTGGGCAGTAAACGTCAACCTGGGCAGTAGTAGTATAGTCTGAGGATCTAGAAGCCCCCGTGACCGACCTAGTTTTCGAGTGACCCCGGAACTAGGTCACTTCCGGTTGACCTAGTGACCTAGATACATAATTAATGAGGTCATGACCTAGTTTCGAAATAGGCCACACCCCTTGACCTAGATACATAATTAATGAGGTGAAATAGGCCACGCCCCTTGACCTAGTTGCATAATTAATGAGGTCATGACCTGGTTTTGAAATAGGCCACGCCCCTTGACCTAGTTGCATAATTAATTAGGTGTGTGTGACCTACTTACATAATGAACATGACCGTTAAAAATGGCGCCAAGATTTGAAAATAAACAAATGGCCCTGATTGGTCAATATTTGATGCAGTAACCATGGCAACCAGAGTGACTCATAACGAATGACGTCTTCCACAATAGAACAAAGGCAATTATCTCATAAAGGTCATGACCGTTAAAAATGGCGCCAATATTTGAAAATAAACAAACAGCCCTGATTGGTCAACTTTTGATGCAGGTGACTCATAAGGAATGACGTCATACACTATAGAACAAAGGCAATTATCTCATAAAGGTCATCAAGACCATTAAAAATGGCGCCAAGATTTGAAAATAAACAAGTGGCCCTGATTGGTCAACTTTTGATGCAGTAGACCTACTTACATAATTAATGAGGTGTGTGACCTACTTACATGATTAACATGACTGTTAAAAATGGTGCCAAAATTTGAAAATAAACAAATGGCCCCGATTGGTCAACTTTTGATGCAGTGACCATGGCAACCAGGGAGACTCATTATGTATGATGTCATCCACTATAGAACAAAGGCAATTATCTCATAAAGGTCATGACCGTTAAAAATGGCGCCAAGATTTGAAAATAAACAAATGGCCCTTATTGGTCAACTTTGGAGGGGGAGGGGGTGCAGTAACCACGGCAACCAGAGTGACTTATGCTGGCTGAGCAGAAAGGAGACAATGGATGATGGAAATTAGATTGATTATGATGCTGACAGAGAACTATGTTATATGAATATGGGTGCTGGTGGGGTGTGGATGCCTTTATGAAGAGAGGAAATATTACTCTACTATTTACCCATAATAGTAGTTTAACATATGTTGTATTGTGTTAAATTGAGCAGAGCATATTCTACCCAGTGGAGAGATTTTAAAGCTATACTAGCATATAGAAACTGAATTAATTGGAACAAGCGCAGTCAATGTCAAGGTCGCCGTATGAATTAGCGGATGCTTGAGTAGGCCTACACTGGCCACCAGAGCAGCATTTGCTACGACAAGATTCAAACGTAATTATTGGCAGGTTGGAGTGGCCGGTCTGGTTCATATTTCGGGTGATTATAAGGTGTATGTGTCTCTAACTGGTGATAAAGTTTCATTGCTTAATTTCTACGGGAAGTGAATTTCTGCATTCGGTACGACTTGTCCATAGATGTCTTAGTACGGATGATATTTTTGCCCTCAGGGTGAGAGAATATTCATCTATTCACCCGGGAGGATCCGTGAGTCAACCTGATACAGTGTCAGCGCCAAACAAAAGTAATGATATATTTCATCATTCAATAGCTGGTGAAGCAGCACCCACACTATCAACGTAGGTTCCTCTTCTTTTTTCTTTTTTTCCCTTTTTTTTCTCCTCGGAACATGCCCGGGCATGCCCGGGCATGAGGGCCAAATGCGGCTGCACGCCCGCACGCACGCCCGCACGCACGCCCGCCCGCCCACGCGCCCACCCGCGGGCCTGCCTGTCCGCCCATTTATTGAGGCTCAATTAATACTATCTTGCTTTACAACAGAAAAATCAAAGCAGAGATTTTCATATAAAGGTGGAAAACGAGCATATCTGTTCTGGTAGGAGGTCTTAGGGAAAATGATTAAGACAGACAGAATAGTCAGCATGCATAAAAAAAACCAGGATATTTCTATAGCGTAATGGTTCCAAATGATGTTAAAGTGTTGGGAAATTCTCTGTGTATAGAGAACAAAATTATATCAAAGACGTTATGGGTGAATTAAAATGTCCTAAGGGGTATATGACATAGGGAAAGCAGCCATCATTGATACATTTTCCCTATAATCTCAGGTGGATGGACTGAATGTGTGAATAACTGTGATATATGAAGATATTCACAGTTTTGTTTGTTTCAGAAAGCAGCCTGGATATACTTCTCATGGAGTATCAAAGAAATAAAAGTGTATTTCTTTGAGAAGATTTTTATCGATGACATTTGTAGAGGTATTGGTTTCTCCACGGCTTGGCGGTGAAGATCACTCTATGCCATGCTATTTATATATTCTTTATATATATCATTGATATTCATGAGTTGACATCTGGATGGAAATTCTGTTTGGGCATCATTTTGGGCTTCATTTACTTGATATTAGGAGTTGGTTTCAAAACCAATACCAAAATGAACTCAGCACTGAAAATGCTGGCTCCAGCAAATAAATTTAATGGTTGCTTAAAGCCTAAATAGTAATTGGATATAATTGATATTTGTACTAATTAGGTGAGAATTACTTATGTGAAAAGATTAGAGTGCATTGTAATTAGTTAATATGTGTAAGAAGTTAATTAGTTAACCCTTTCTTTCCTAATGATACCACAGGGGAATGATGCGAAATGGCATGCTATGGTGGTATGACAGACTTATTGAAGGATATGCTACCTCCCTTCTATTGCTCACACCCGTTTACAATCTCTGAGGATGTCATAAAAGGTGCCGTCTTAGCAGGAACCCTTACTGGACTTGTAGAGGTGGACATTCATGTACCAGACGAGTGGCCAACAGGTCGGAAAAAATCTGAGACAATGAAGCCGAAAGAGTTCTTTGCAGAGATGTCTCCCATATTTTGTAATATGAGTGTTCACTACAATGAGTGGGGAGAGACCATGCAGCAATATACGCATGAAGCAGGGATAGATATGGCAGAACGCAAGCTCTTAGTTGGTGGAATGGCAGCAAAACACATCTTTTTAGCAACAAACTTGCTGCAATGGTATCTCGAGATGGGACTGGAGGTGACCAAAGTGCATCAAGTGATAGAGTACAAGTTGTCTGCATGTTTCAGCTCCTTCTGTCAAGACATTGCAAATGCACGACGTGAAGGAGACATTGACCCATCTAAGGAGATCCTGGCAGACATGTGTAAAGTCATAGGAAATGCATCCTATGGATCTTTGCTCATGGATAAGACGAAGCATGTTAATGTCAAATACATAGCAGACACACAGAAAGCTCACATGGCAGTCAATGATGTCCGATTCAAATCACTGACTGAACTACCTGGAGACATGTACAAGATTGAAATGTTGAGGTATCGCATTAACATGGATGTTCCAATACAGCTTGCTTTCTGTATTTTACAAACAGCAAAGCTGATGTTGTTGAGATTCTATTACCAGTGTCTGGACTACTTCATGGACAGAAGTAAATTTGAACTATCACATGCAGACACAGACAGTCTGTACTTTGCTTTGTCCACCCCAACATTGAGAGATGCAGTCCGTGCTGAAAAACTGGAGGAATTTGATCAAAACATATATGGTAGGTGTTATGATCTATATCAAAAAGATCATGACTCTCCATGTGTCAGGCGAGAATCTATTGCGAATGCAGATCTCGGTTCCTACCACTTGAAATCCCCAGCTGAGTGGTTTCCTCGAGAATGTTGGACTAGACACAAAAAGTTTGATAAGAGGGAACCTGGACTCTTTAAATTGGAAGCATCTGGTAATGAGATCATCGCATTGGCTTCAAAGACTTATCACTTGGAGTGTGGGGAAGACCGACCTCCGGCAGTTAAAGCAAAGGGTGTCAACAAACGTAGTCTGACAGGCGGATCCAAGGAGCTCTATCATGCTGCATTGTTTGATCGAGTCTCAAGCTCAGCGACCAACCGAGGATTCAGAGCTCACAACCACACAGTCCAGACTTACACTCAGTCTAGAGCAGGCTTTACTTTCTTTTACATAAAAAGGAGAGTTCTTTCAAATGGTATAGACACTGAACCTTTGACTATTGACTTGTGTCCTTATACGGACTACAACACATCTGTCATATGTCCTCATACAAATGTGCTTTCTAACGACTATTTTCACTCTATGACAGAAAATGGAATTTCATTTAGAAATGCCACTCAGATGTACCGATAGAAGAAGGCAATATTCAACGACTACCCAGCTTTAGCTGCGAGACTTCTGAAGTGTCGAAAGGTGACTGCTATGCGAAGGATAGCCTCCTTCATAAAGTGTAAAAATGAATGGTTCCTTGAGAGAGAGAGAGCGATGATATATGTACTGAACTTGAAGTTGAAAGATTTAAGACCCATCATAATGGTAGCTATCAATCATACCGAGGGTAAGAACTTAGTTCATCCAGAAGACAAACATGATCTATACTGGTCTAGTGGAATGGATGCTGCACTTTCCTCTATAACTAATCCAACTGATTACCCAGGTGCTAACTCTTTGGGATCTCTCTGGAGTAAATGGTACATCGATCCGCAAATATTTGAGGATATCTAAATGTCTCACCATCATCATCATCATAGCTATAACAGAGAGAGTATCTACAGAACTCATCATTAACCACTCAGACCTATCACAAGGCAGAGATGACGTCCAAGCACACAGAAAGTTTAAATGACGACGAGACTCCATTTCCCAAACTTCATGCACCATCCAGTACTATGGTGTCTGGGGTCAGCGGGTCAGGCAAGACCTCGCTCGTTTTCAGGATACTAAGTCATGCAGATGACTTGTATAAGGAACCAGTTAAAAATATACTTTACTGCTATGCCATGGAGCAGCCATTATATGCCGACATGCGAGTCAACATAGATGACATCGAGTTTCATGAAGGCCTTCCAGACAAGGATAAACTGTACTCTTTTAGTGATCCCACAGCACACTGCATTATAGTGTTGGATGACCTCATGCAAGATGTGGTAAAATCTGTTGAAATGCAGAAGCTGTTCACACAAATATCTCACCACCGCTGTATTTCTGTAATCTATCTGACCCAAAACATATTCATGCAAGGTGTTTGCTCGAGGAACGTTAGCTTGAACTCACATTACTTCTTTATCATGTGCAATCCGAGAGACGTCAGACAAATTAACACTTTAGCAAGTCAAACAGATTTGGGAGAAACCTTGACATCCAGTTACAAAGACTGTGTCGCCAGGAAACGTTATGGTTATCTGGTGGTGCTACTTCATCCTTCTCACGTGACTGATCCCCAAGATTCACCCCGACTCAAGGCTAAGATCCACAGTAACATCTTCCCAGGAGAAAACATGATCTCATATCTATAAATATTCTTGTAAAGCAGATGGACATATCATTCTAGAGTTGGATGGCAAAGGGTGTAGTAGGTTCAACAACGTGATGTTCAACACAAGCTTCCTAGTGACCATAGCAAAAGCCTGCAGGAAGCTGATACTACTATTTGTGGAAAAGATATCGACTTCCTTTGCATTTTACCACTGCAGACCTACATGTGCTGCTGCTCCTGCTGCTTATCATCGTGATGTCACCTCGTCTGAATAACTGTTCATCGTTCTTACGTGTCTTGCTCTCTACCAACCAAATTCAATCGGAGGCTCTTATAGTGACAGCCTCAGAAAAGCAAGTGGACTGCATCTCAGAAATAACACTTAATCTGCTACGCCTACCTCTAGGAAGAAAGGCCAAGAAACTGGTGATGAAATACAAAAAGATACTTGGTATACTGGCTGATTTAGGGGTGTCTGTCAAGAAGCGGTTGACTATTCTACAGAAACACGTGAAACGAATCGTTCTTATCTTTATGGCAGTGAAGCAGCGACTCTTGACATTATTACAGAAGTAAGGGACATCTGTTTATACAGTACATCGTATGACTCTCCAATACAAATATTGATTACATCAATAAGTTATCATGAGAAAATACATTACTATATTGTATGACGATTATGAAAAGTCATTAAAGCAAGCGTCTACAATAAAGAAAAATGACAGAGGATCCAATACGCTTACCAATACCGAGAAGAAAAAGGAGGAGGAGGAGGAGGTAAGAGACAGAGATACAGATTCTCATACTACACAGAGACAGGAAAACAAACATAAACCTGCCTTACCAACTACTTCTCAAGACTCCTCAAAGCATACTCCCGAGGTTCCTCCGTCTTCTTCTTCTTTTGCTTCTTCTTCTTCTTCTTCGTCTTCTTCCCCTCCTCATTCTTCTCTGGAGGGGAGAACAAAGTCTCCATCTCCGTATGGGAAACGGCTGGCGGTAGCAACATCAACTCCCCCAGTTCGAGATCTTCTTCCTCCGACAACCTCAATAATTAGCAGCTCTCGTGGCTCCCAGTTTCCCCCTCCAGGACAACCTGAAAAAAAGAAGAAGAAAGTATCAGTGGATGAAGTTGAAGATTCAAACCGTCGAAGTCTGAGGATAAAGAACAGAGCTAAAAAACCATCTTGGAAAGAATCGTGGCTAGGAGAATGGGAGATACCTTAGTCAACCGTCGTCTTCCTAGGTTAGATGTCAAACAGTTGAATAACTACTTGAAAGACATATACTACGACGAAGTTTCATCTGCAGGATATTCTACTCCCCGCACCCTATACAATGCTGTTAAGAGGAAAGGAAGGTATTGGATTACATTAAAAGAAATAACACGATGGTTACAATCTCAGGAGGCATATAGTGCATTTCAGACAGTTAAGAGACGATTTCCTCGCCCTAGAGTTATAGTCAGTGAAAAGAATGGTCAGTGGGACTGTGATTCACTCTCTATGGGGTGGTACAAGAAGTGGAACCGTGATTTTTCATATATTTTAGTATGTGTCGATGTGTTCACACGATACGCATACACCAGACCTCTTTTGTCACTACGTGGTGCTTCCGTGAAAGAAGCCTTCCATGAAATATTTTCCTACAACGATAAACCCAGAGCCATACGGACCGATCGAGGCAGTGAGTTTGTAAACAGCGAGATGAAGGTCTTCTTCAAAAAGAACAGCATCAATCATTTTCTGACTAATAATGAAATCAAAACATCACATGCAGAAAGACTCATAAAGACTATTAGACTGCGTATAGAAAGACTAATGAAAGGAAAGAGAAACTTCAACTGGGTGGATCATCTGAAATCAATAACTCAAGCTTATAATGAAACTTATCACAGATCCATAAATATGTCACCTCTTAAAGCCATGTGTACAGAAGACAAGACTAAGTTGTGGCACTGGCAGTATCTACGGAATGATACAGTCTCTAGAACTGGACCCAACGACGAGTTCAAGTTTCAGACTGATGATCGTGTCAGACTGTCATATCAGAGCAAAGCCTTCGAAAGAAATTACGACGAAAAATGGAGTAGGAGCATATATACTATAACGTCACGGCGTCTGTATCAAGGATATCAGATGTATAAGTTGAAATCATATGACAACCAGCCTGTGCTTGGGGAGTTTTCCCATCATGAACTTCAACTAGTCAATGTGGAGAATCCAGATCAATTTGACATAGACAAAGTTCTGAAGTATCGTACTGTGGGATCAAGGAATGCTAGACAACGTGAAGCCTTTGTCAGTTGGATGGGCTATAATAAATCTTACAATAGTTGGATACCTGCAGACAGCATTGTGGACTTGATGTAAGTGGACACAAATCACAAGAAAAATGTTTGTTTACTTTTCATCGGAGAACTGCAAGGAGATACATGTGTCTAATACATGGAGCGACTTCACCATAGATCTTCCAGTTCCTCTCTACCTGATCAACAAGTATCAATTTGAGTGTGCGCTAGTTGAGTTAAGCGTAACAAATCCATTAACAGAGACTCCACCATCCTCCATCAAGTCAAAGGTTCTACAGGTTTTCTGTGATCTGGTTGAGTCGTCGTCTGTAGGAAATCAGATGAAGCCATGTCTAAGAAGAATATACATGAGGGAAATGATCCGAACTGGTTTAACACAGTTTGTGAATCCTTTATATATTCAAACTATGGGTGATCGTAGGCACTACTTTCGAGTGTATATAAGAACAGAAACCAACGAGGTGCCGTCAGTCTCAGGTCTGGTTACGAGAGGAACTCTGCATATACGACCACGTCTGACTTGATCCGCTCTAGAATGGCAGCTATAGTACCTCTAGGAATAGAACCTAAGATCTGGACAAATGCTATTAATCCTGGTAAATCCAGCATATCCGGATATAAACCAGGGATGATGGTCATATCCCAGAGAGCCAGTGACAAAAAGCGTGGGTTTCATCCTGTTAGACAAGGGACAGACAAAGAAGGAGGAGGTAAACCAACTGGAGTCAAAGTAGAGAACAAGATGGTGACAGAAACAGCAGAGTTCATTCAAAGAGAGAAGGAGAGAAAACAAAACCCAGAACTACCAGTTCTAGGTAATGAGTCACTTGACATAGGTGCAGTTTCCATAACACCTAAAATCAAATCGAAAAGGAAAAGAAAGGCACAACATGACTCTAGTGTGTCTAAGAAGAAGAAAAAGATAAAAAATCAAGTGAGAAAGACCAATAGTAAGAAGCAGAAGAAGAAGAAGCAGTTAAGTCGTATTCAGAAGCTGACCATAGCCCGGAACAGACAACACAATAACATGACTCACTCTAAGAAAAAGAATCAAAGGAAATGATAACAACATTTATTGTGTTCACTAACATATGGATCATCACTATGTTATCTATCTTAATGTTACTGATGATGGTGATAGTGATGATGACGATGATGATGATGATAATGATTATGTTGCTCATTACCATGACATGGATGGCAACAACAACAGCAAGAACTTATCCCCTCAGACAAAGAGCAGTATATAGTTCAGTATACTACATTGAGGAAGTCAGACTCGGTTACACCCTCAGAGAAGCAAGACATCTCGGCTTGTGTTTATAGATTGGAAGTAATTGTGGACGAATATCATCATCAACTAGCATCTCACAAAGAAGAATCAGAGGTTGGACTGAAACAAACCTACTGTTACTACAAACACTGTCATCATGCAAGAGTTTAGATTTTCCGATGCTGTGGACTCTTTCTCAGACAAGCTCATGCTGTTTGATGGACCTATGCAAGAAGTGGCTATTCTCAACCACAAGAAAGTGAGGTTCTATCCAGACAAAATTTCTAATGATCCAGATGCTCCCATCGTTGTAGAAATAGATGGTAACTCTGGTGGGTATATTGATGGTGCCAAGACAGAATTGACGGTGGAAGCTAAGATAGTAGACGACAAAGGGACAGCCGTGACTCAGGCTGATAAGGTGACGTTCGCCAATCAAGGACTACATACTTTCTTCAGCGATGTCATAGTGAAAATGAACGATGTTCAGATAAATCCTAATGTAGGAACTCTGTTTGGTTACAAAAACTATTTGGAGACACTATGCTTCAAGTCAGAAGAGTCCAAGAACTCTATAGGTCATCAGAAAGGATACTTCTCAGACTCTGAAGGAGCAACTGCTGTGACTGATCCAAAACCCTCAGCCCCACCTGTGAATGTTGGATTGTCTGAACGATATGCATTCTCCAAGACTGGAAGCGTTGTAGTTTTTAAAGGAAGTACAGGAGTCGATTGGCTGGAACGATCAGGGAAATTAATTCTGAATGGGTGCAACATCCGTTTCGAGCTGTTCCAACAGAGGGACTGTCTGCGTCTCTTAGCTGCCGACATCACGAAAAAGTACAGTCTTAGAATCACTAATCTCTACATTACTGTGTGTATAGCAAAAATAAGAAGTGAAATGCTTATCCGACATACTCAGCTTCTGGCAGAGGGGAAGAAAGCCACATACCCCTTCCAAGGACAGTAATGAGGTCATTCAACATACCAGCTGGGGACAGTTCTTTCACTCTGAATCGAGTCATGTCTGACAGGGTGCCTTCACTCATATTAATGTGTCTTGTAAAGAGCGAAAATTTTGCAGGGAAGTATAATAAAAATCAATACGACCTGCAGCATTGCAACCTCTCCTCTGCCAAGTTTGCTGTAGACAACCAGGTAGTGCCGCAAGCAGAGTTCAGGCCTGACTTTACCAAGAATAAATACGCTGAGGAATACGCAGCTTTCTTGGCTCTCACAAGAGGACGGGGAAATAGCGTGTCCCACACAGCATTTGGAAAGGGAAACACTGTCATCGTCTTCAACGTTGATCATCATATTGACATGAATGCTGGGATATATCCTGTCATAGCTAAAGGATTTACGACCCTTGACTTAACGTTCAAAGAGGCGTTAACAGAGGGAGTGACGGGTATACTTTATATGACTCTACCGGCTATGTACAGGATTACTGAGATGCGGAACATTGAAGTGGAATATTGAATTTCAAGATGTGACATTACATGAGGAATAGAATAGAGTTTGATATATGTTTATCAATATTATAATCTTGTTGTTGAGCTGTATGATTTTTGTTGTTATGTGTGACATAGATATACTGACTAATTACATCTTGATGCATTGAGTAGTAATAATGAGAATGTAACTCACTTTCTCAATGGTTTGATCGGGATCGTCGTCTATGTCTGCAAGATCCAGCATCTGTTTCATCGCATTGACAACTGTCTGTTGATGACGTCCTTATGGAGTCAGAGAGTAGACTGAAAAATATAAACATTAGATAATATACATGTGTGTTGTGTAGACAGTAGGATAAGATGTATTGTAATTTTGACTAACATGTAATTTTCAATATATGATTGATATTAGTTTCATATTGTAAGGTTAATGTTGTAAAATAGTTACTTTATGACTGTGTTTGTCGTTTTAGTGAGTTAGATATTATATATGAAGGTGTGAAACTGATAAGTGACATGAGAAACATAAACCAAGCTAGTGTACTTTGAATGTTTCAATAAAATGTCAACTTACAAACACATGTTGAAATTGATTATACTTGTTACAATGATATGTTAATCTAACTAGTCTAGTATCCTATTGTAATGTTAGTCCATGTTATATGATGCTGTTACATTATATAGTATAATTATATACTCACATATTTATAAAGTTATTTCATACTACTCTAAGTTTAACATTATATACACCCTATATAGTAACAATGCAATCAGATCAAGTCAACAAGGAATAAAACACAAAGCTCAACAAGAGAAATATATAACCATATAACTCTCAAATAAAACTGATATAACAGTTTTATATGCGGAGAGAAGCACTCACTAAACATAAGGCATCGCTGATACCTAGGACAACGGTGACGGCATCTCCACCCCACCACTGCAAAAACTAATGCTGGCGGTGGGGGCTGTGGCGGTGGGGAAGGGGCTGCGTCGCATGTGAAGGGTTGGTTGGTACACTTCTATTCTTTTATCAGCCTTTTCTGGTTTTGATGCATCCTTAACACCATGGTCTCAATCTCGTCTCTGAAATTGATATTAGTATTAATATTAATACTAGTTTACCACCCTTATGACTTAATTTATAGCTTTACCATCCTTAGATGTTATATTCACAATAAATGTAAGCAATATTATATAAGAACTAGTTAATATGTGTTATATATCATTACATATTATATCAACTCTATACAACATACACAAATTTTATATTTTGACCGTTAATTAAGTATAGTGTGTGTGTGTCAATATACTTACTGTTTTATTTCTGTTATTTCCTCCACTAGAACATCATGGGGATTTCCCTCCAAGATTCTGACTGATGCCTCACGTTTTAGTCTTTTCCTACACCGTTTTACTTAATAAAAGAGTACAGTTTATCCTTGTCTGGAAGGCCTTCATGAAACTCGATGTCATCTATGTTGACTCGCATGTCGGCATATAATGGCTGCTCCATGGCATAGCAGTAAAGTATATTTTTAACTGGTTCCTTATACAAGTCATCTGCATGACTTAGTATCCTGAAAACGAGCGAGGTCTTGCCTGATCCACTGACCCCAGACACCATAGTACTGGATGGTGCATGAAGTTTGGGAAATGGAGTCTCGTCGTCATTTAAACTTTCTGTGTGCTTGGACGTCATCTCTGCCTTGTGATAGGTCTGAGTGGTTAATGATGAGTTCTGTAGATACTCTCTCTGTTATAGCTATGATGATGATGATGGTGAGACATTTAGATATCCTCAAATATTTGCGGATCGATGTACCATTTACTCCAGAGAGATCCCAAAGAGTTAGCACCTGGGTAATCAGTTGGATTAGTTATAGAGGAAAGTGCAGCATCCATTCCACTAGACCAGTATAGATCATGTTTGTCTTCTGGATGAACTAAGTTCTTACCCTCGGTATGATTGATAGCTACCATTATGATGGGTCTTAAATCTTTCAACTTCAAGTTCAGTACATATATCATCGCTCTCTCTCTCTCAAGGAACCATTCATTTTTACACTTTATGAAGGAGGCTATCCTTCGCATAGCAGTCACCTTTCGACACTTCAGAAGTCTCGCAGCTAAAGCTGGGTAGTCGTTGAATATTGCCTTCTTGTATCGGTACATCTGAGTGGCATTTCTAAATGAAATTCCATTTTCTGTCATAGAGTGAAAATAGTCGTTAGAAAGCACATTTGTATGAGGACATATGACAGATGTGTTGTAGTCCGTATAAGGACACAAGTCAATAGTCAAAGGTTCAGTGTCTATACCATTTGAAAGAACTCTCCTTTTTATGTAAAAGAAAGTAAAGCCTGCTCTAGACTGAGTGTAAGTCTGGACTGTGTGGTTGTGAGCTCTGAATCCTCGGTTGGTCGCTGAGCCTGAGACTCGATCAAACAATGCAGCATGATAGAGCTCCTTGGATCCGCCTGTCAGACTACGTTTGTTGACACCCTTTGCTTTAACTGCCGGAGGTCGGTCTTCCCCACGCTCCAAGTGATAAGTCTTTGAAGCCAATGCGATGATCTCATTACCAGATGCTTCCAATTTAAAGAGTCCAGGTTCCCTCTTATCAAACTTTTTGTGTCTAGTCCAACATTCTCGAGGAAACCACTCAGCTGGGGATTTCAAGTGGTAGGAACCGAGATCTGCATTCGCAATAGATTCTCGCCTGACACATGGAGAGTCATGATCTTTTTGATATAGATCATAACACCTACCATATATGTTTTGATCAAATTCCTCCAGTTTTTCAGCACGGACTGCATCTCTCAATGTTGGGGTGGACAAAGCAAAGTACAGACTGTCTGTGTCTGCATGTGATAGTTCAAATTTACTTCTGTCCATGAAGTAGTCCAGACACTGGTAATAGAATCTCAACAACATCAGCTTTGCTGTTTGTAAAATACAGAAAGCAAGCTGTATTGGAACATCCATGTTAATGCGATACCTCAACATTTCAATCTTGTACATGTCTCCAGGTAGTTCAGTCAGTGATTTGAATCGGACATCATTGACTGCCATGTGAGCTTTCTGTGTGTCTGCTATGTATTTGACATTAACATGCTTCGTCTTATCCATGAGCAAAGATCCATAGGATGCATTTCCTATGACTTTACACATGTCTGCCAGGATCTCCTTAGATGGGTCAATGTCTCCTTCACGTCGTGCATTTGCAATGTCTTGACAGAAGGAGCTGAAACATGCAGACAACTTGTACTCTATCACTTGATGCACTTTGGTCACCTCCAGTCCCATCTCGAGATACCATTGCAGCAAGTTTGTTGCTAAAAAGATGTGTTTTGCTGCCATTCCACCAACTAAGAGCTTGCGTTCTGCCATATCTATCCCTGCTTCATGCGTATATTGCTGCATGGTCTCTCCCCACTCATTGTAGTGAACACTCATCTTACAAAATATGGGAGACATCTCTGCAAAGAACTCTTTCGGCTTCATTGTCTCAGATTTTTTCCGACCTGTTGGCCACTCGTCTGGTACATGAATGTCCACCTCTACAAGTCCAGTAAGGGTTCCTGCTAAGACGGCACCTTTTATGACATCCTCAGAGATTGTAAACGGGTGTGAGCAATAGAAGGGAGGTAGCATATCCTTCAATAAGTCTGTCATACCACCATAGCATGCCATTTCGCATCATTCCCCTGTGGTATCATTAGGAAAGAAAGGGTTAACTAATTAACTTCTTACACATATTAACTAATTACAATGCACTCTAATCTTTTCACATAAGTAATTCTCACCTAATTAGTACAAATATCAATTATATCCAATTACTATTTAGGCTTTAAGCAACCATTAAAATATTGTGGACAACTTCCACCAGATAAAGTTTCAGTTCTCCATGTCTATGTTGTCTTACCGGATAATTCTTAAAGCATACCGGATAAATTTATTTGCTGGAGCCAGCATTTTCAGTGCTGAGTTCATTTT
The DNA here is from genome assembly GCA_950022655.1 of Alentia gelatinosa. Lineage (NCBI taxonomy): Eukaryota > Metazoa > Annelida > Polychaeta > Phyllodocida > Polynoidae > Alentia > Alentia gelatinosa. The sequence goes on from OX465588.1 coordinate 56,028,827, forward strand.
GGTATTGGTTTTGAAACCAACTCCTAATATCAAGTAAATGAAGCCCAAAATGATGCCCAAACAGAATTTCCATCCAGATGTCAACTCATGAATATCAATGATATATATAAAGAATATATAAATAGCATGGCATAGAGTGATCTTCACCGCCAAGCCGTGGAGAAACCAATACCTCTACAAATGTCATCGATAAAAATCTTCTCAAAGAAATACACTTTTATTTCTTTGATACTCCATGAGAAGTATATCCAGGCTGCTTTCTGAAACAAACAAAACTGTGAATATCTTCATATATCACAGTTATTCACACATTCAGTCCATCCACCTGAGATTATAGGGAAAATGTATCAATGATGGCTGCTTTCCCTATGTCATATACCCCTTAGGACATTTTAATTCACCCATAACGTCTTTGATATAATTTTGTTCTCTATACACAGAGAATTTCCCAACACTTTAACATCATTTGGAACCATTACGCTATAGAAATATCCTGTTTTTTTTTATGCATGCTGACTATTCTGTATGTCTTAATCATTTTCCCTAAGACCTCCTACCAGAACAGATATGCTCGTTTTCCACCTTTATATGAAAATCTCTGCTTTGATTTTTCTGTTGTAAAGCAAGATAGTATTAATTGAGCCTCAATAAATGGGCGGACAGGCAGGCCCGCGGGCGTGCGTGCGGGCGTGCGTGCGGGCGTGCGGCCGCATTTGGCCCTCATGCCCGGGCATGCCCGGGCATGTTCCGAGGAGAAAAAAAAGGGAAAAAAAGAAAAAAGAAGAGGAACCTACGTTGATAGTGTGGGTGCTGCTTCACCAGCTATTGAATGATGAAATATATCATTACTTTTGTTTGGCGCTGACACTGTATCAGGTTGACTCACGGATCCTCCCGGGTGAATAGATGAATATTCTCTCACCCTGAGGGCAAAAATATCATCCGTACTAAGACATCTATGGACAAGTCGTACCGAATGCAGAAATTCACTTCCCGTAGAAATTAAGCAATGAAACTTTATCACCAGTTAGAGACACATACACCTTATAATCACCCGAAATATGAACCAGACCGGCCACTCCAACCTGCCAATAATTACGTTTGAATCTTGTCGTAGCAAATGCTGCTCTGGTGGCCAGTGTAGGCCTACTCAAGCATCTGCTAATTTATACGGCGACCTTGACATTGACTGCGCTTGTTCCAATTAATTCAGTTTTCATATGCTAGTATAGCTTTAAAATCTCTCCACTGGGTAGAATATGCTCTGCTCAATTTAACACAATACAACATATGTTAAACTACTATTATGGGTAAATAGTAGAGTAATATTTCCTCTCTTCATAAAGGCATCCACACCCCACCAGCACCCATATTCATATAACATAGTTCTCTGTCAGCATCATAATCAATCTAATTTCCATCATCCATTGTCTCCTTTCTGCTCAGCCAGCATAAGTCACTCTGGTTGCCGTGGTTACTGCACCCCCTCCCCCTCCAAAGTTGACCAATAAGGGCCATTTGTTTATTTTCAAATCTTGGCGCCATTTTTAACGGTCATGACCTTTATGAGATAATTGCCTTTGTTCTATAGTGGATGACATCATACATAATGAGTCTCTCTGGTTGCCATGGTCACTGCATCAAAAGTTGACCAATCGGGGCCATTTGTTTATTTTCAAATTTTGGCGCCATTTTTAACAGTCATGTTAATCATGTAAGTAGGTCACACACCTCATTAATTATGTAGATAGGTCTACTGCATCAAAAGTTGACCAATCAGGGCCACTTGTTTATTTTCAAATCTTGGCGCCATTTTTAATGGTCTTGATGACCTTTATGAGATAATTGCCTTTGTTCTATAGTGTATGACATCATTCCTTATGAGTCACCTGCATCAAAAGTTGACCAATCAGGGCCATTTGTTTATTTTCAAATCTTGGCGCCATTTTTAACGGTCATGACCTTTATGAGATAATTGGCTTTGTTCTATTGTGGAAGACGTCATTCGTTATGAGTCACTCTGGTTGCCATGGTTACTGCATCAAATATTGACCAATCAGGGCCATTTGTTTATTTTCAAATCTTGGCGCCATTTTTAACGGTCATGTTCATTATGTAAGTAGGTCACACACACCTAATTAATTATGCAACTAGGTCAAGGGGCGTGGCCTATTTCAAAAGCAGGTCATGACCTCATTAATTATGTATCTAGGTCAAGGGCGTGGCCTATTTCACCTAATTAATTATGTATCTAGGTCAAGGGGCGTGGCCTATTTCGAAACTAGGTCATGACCTCATTAATTATGTATCTAGGTCACTAGGTCAACCGGAAGTGACCTAGTTCCGGGGTCACTCGAAAACTAGGTCGGTCACGGGGGCTTCTAGATCCTCAGACTATACTACTGGCAGTAAACGTCAACCTGGGCAGTAACTTCAACCTGGGCAGTAAACGTCAACCTGGGCAGTAACTTCAACCTGGGCAGTAAACGTCAACCTGGGCAGTAACTTCAACCTGGGCAGTAAACGTCAACCTGGGCAGTAAACGTCAACCTGGGCAGTAACTTCAACCTGGGCAGTAACTTCAACCTGGGCAGTAACTTCAACCTGGGCAGTAACTTCAACCTGGGCAGTAACTTCAACCTGGGCAGTAAACAAAAGTTATTCCACCCCCAGCAGCATTAAGTAATCATAGGTTGTTCGCTCATAGGTATATAGGAATAGTAATTCTTCGTCTCATTTCAACCTTTATTCCATCAGGATCCTGGTGGAGAAGCGGAAGGTGGAGATGCCCAACAAAGAGATGCGTTTCCTCCACGAGGTCCTCCAGAACATCCGCGACAACGACCCGGCGGCCGTGCGCCACGTGCTGGAGGCGCGGGCCCGGAGGAAGGAGCGCCCGCCGGCCTCCCTCCTCCTGCCGCCCGGCGACGACCGCTCCGCCCGGGACCTGGAGGCCGTGGTGCTGGCGGCCGCGAGCCTCCCCGACCCCGCCGTCCTCCAGGATCTCCTCCAGTACGGGGCCCAGGTGAACTTCCTCACGGAGCCCCCCGCCGAGGTGTCCGTCAGGGGGAGCCCGCTGCACGTGGCCGTGGAGCGCCACCTCCCGGAGACGGTCCACCTTCTCCTGGAGAACAACGCCGATGTGAACCGCGTGGATCACACCGGGAGGTCGGCGCTCCACGTGGCCGTACACAAAGCCGACTGTGAGTGTACGAGGATGCTGCTGTTCCGGGGAGCTCACGTGGACCACGTGGGTGGTGACGGGAGGACCCCGCTGCAGATCGCCAGTCAGTTCGGCCATGTTGAACTGGTGCGGGTTCTGCTCGAACACAACGCTAAGATCTTCCACGAAGGTCAGACCGGCCCCAGTCCCCTGCATGTGGCTGCGGTGGAGGGTCATGTGCCGCTCATTGATATATTCTCCCGCTACATTGATGTGAATATCCGCGTGCCTTGCACGGCGGACGGGCGAGAGAAGACTGCTCTGCATCTCGCTGCTGAGAGGGGGCTCATAGAAACCGTAAGATTTTTACTGGAGCGCTTTGGCGCCGACGTTAACGTGCTCGACTCGGAGGACCAGAATGCATTGCACTGCGCGTTGCTGCACAAACACGACCATCGACGCATGCGCAGAAAGGACGATTACGACGCCATGGTGGATCTGTTCCTGAAGAAGGGAGTCAACATAAACCAAGCCAACATCAATGGCGACAGACCGCTGCATTTGGCATCACAAAACCAGTTCCACCGCATTGTGGAACTTCTGCTGCTTGCTAAAGCTGATCCTTTGTTAGAGAACCATGATGAAGAAATACCACTGGACGTGATCGCTGAATATGACGTATCCATGAGACAGCTGTTCTCTAAGTACGCTGTCATCACGACGGTAACCAGCTCCAGTCCGCGCATCGTCCAATCAGCGAACAGCGTGAACGCGGGTGCGGAGATGTCGTCGCCGCGCAGGTCACCGCGCAGGTCACCGCGCAGGTCACGTGTGGACGCCGTCTGCACGACGCCGCGACAGACGCCGGCGAGCAGACGAGACCGCCTCGCGCGTCTCCACGTGCACGGGGCCTCCTCTGAGAGCAGCATGGAGGACACGCTCGAGCGACCACAGCGCCACGCCGCGTGTGACAGTCCCGGGATGGGCGGCAAGATGCCGAGTGCACCAGACATGACTCACTAAAGTGCTGATTCCACCGACACACGAGACATAGCGAGATTGGTCACGATTTGGGTGTCTTGCTAAATCGGGCTAGGTTTGAATAATCGCGTGCCTATTTGTCGTGATGTGTCTTGAGGTGTCGCTGTGGTGGAGCACTGAAACATTCATACGACACCGCACGGCTACGTTTTGCGACAACGGAGGTATGACATATTGCGACACTGTAAGATATTACAAGATATATCACGACAAATCCATCAGCACTTTAAGCGGGGATTCCACCGAGCGACCAATCTGTTATCTCACCCCATGTATTTTTGTATGATAGGCTTAACATTGGGAACTCATTCTCAATACCCCTACAAGTATTGCAGTCTGTTCTCAATGGTCTATATCCTGTGTCGTCCATTCTTTTAGTGTGTACAGGGGTGCGATATATACATAAAGTGACTCGTTTTGGTCAAAGTTATCATTCTCCAACTCGTTTGAATCCTATGTGATATTCACTCGGCTGTCACCTCGTTCATATCACTGCGCATTAAATCCATGGAGAATGACGACTTTGATAAAAAAAACTTGTTGGTATCTTCTGTATGCCGAAACCTGCCGAAATGGAGAATGGGCAGGATTGGAAAAAATGTATAGAGCATAACTGGGGCCAGTTGAATAATTAGGGCTTGTAAATGAGGACCCTTTTCTGTACGCAAACGAGAGCCAGGGATGATGTGGGTCAACTTTATTTATTCAAGGACCTTCCATTGGTTCGGACTGTCTTAGCGAACGATCTTGACTATTTTAAAACGATAACCCTCGAAGTAGGTCTCCTTGTACTTTTATGAGCATAACTTATTTAACAGGCCCCTGACGGTAGAAGCGCCCAAATGTTTCTGATAGTTTTAGGCCTAATGCGATTTATCACACGCGTACATTCACCATGTAAAGGTATTATACGGTATTCTTCGCTTTATTCTGAAGATAACAAAAATGGTGGAAATTGAATATATATATGATGATCTCCAAGTGTTGTAGAGTACATGTCTATTTTTTTTAAATGGGGGTTTCGGATCTAGTGATCAGTATTATGATAGAGTATATAGCAATTTTAAAAAGTTGGAATTGACATGGTGATACCCATGTCATTTTCCTCAGACTTGCATAGAATATCGTATCGCAAACGAATTTAAGTATTAAAAGGACGTGTGTTAAAAAGCGTGTCATATTCATCAGTACATCTCCTGTATAAACCAAGCAAATGTAAATAGGCCCATTGTATCTATTGTGTTTGGTCAACCTGGAAGTGTAATTAAATCTAACTCATTTGGTATTAGAATCAGTCTCAACAAACCGTTTGAATTGTTAATCGTCAGTATTAGAAAATCACCAGATAGCGCAACTGTGTCTAGAGGTCAATATTTAAAAGTCCCCAGGGGGCGCCACTGTGTCTAGAGGTCAATATTTAAAAGTCCCAGGGGGCGCCACTGTGTCTAGAGGTCAATATTCAAAAGTCCCCAGGGGGCGCCACTGTGTCTAGAGGTCAATATTCAAAAGTCCCCAGGGGGCGCCACTGTGTCTAGAGGTCAATATTTAAAAGTCCCCAGGTGGCGCCACTGTGTCAAGAGGTCAATATTTAAAAGTCCCCAGGTGGCACCACTGTGTCTAGAGGTCAATATTCAAAAGTCCCCAGGTGGCGCCACTGTGTCTAGAGGTCAATATTCAAAAGTCCCCAGGGGGCGCCACTGTGTCTAGAGGTCAATATTTAAAAGTCCCAGGGGGCGCCACTGTGTCTAGAGGTCAATATTCAAAAGTCCCCAGGTGGCGCCACTGTGTCTAGAGGTCAATATTCAAAAGTCCCCAGGGGGCGCCACTGTGTCTAGAGGTCAATATTTAAAAGTCCCAGGGGGCGCCACTGTGTCTAGAGGTCAATATTTAAAAGTCCCCAGGTGGCGCCACTGTGTCTAGAGGTCAATATTTAAAAGTCCCCAGGTGGCGCCACTGTGTCTAGAGGTCAATATTTAAAAGTCCCGGGTGGCGCCACTGTGATTTGTAGACTTTGACTTTAAATGCATGTATTCTTGTTCCTTTTGACCGATTTTATTATACCTCACGTCTAGATATAAAGGGACTATTTGGTGTTCGAGGTAATAGTCTCATACTAGTCTTAAATGCATATTTTTCATACAGTGATGAAAAGTTTGATCTTTGGCCTCCTTATTTTGATACACTTCCATAGTAGTAAGTGAGACCTACATAGGTGAAGTACTTCAGTCGGGACGGTACTCGGGATGGGAGTAATGCGAGGGGACGGACAGATTATTGTCTGAACCCATATTCGATGATTTGATCACGTGATATGACATGTCACCTTTACTTTTATTATTTGTTTTTACTAATAATGTTAGATATGTTATTATAATTATATTCTCTGTAAGTTTCCTTCTTATTGGTTCATTATCTCGTGATATAACAAAAAATATCATGAATATTTAAATGAATATTGTAAATAATGCAGCGAGACATTTTCCGGTCTAGGCTGGGAATGCATAAATGCACTGAATGGATTAAAAACAGCTAGTGGCTAATAGTTTTGTTTTTTATAAGGTGTAGTATACAATGCACCTTTAAATCTGTACTGTAGATTTTAATACCGACTGATTCAACTCTATGTTCTAGTCTACTATCGTAGCTGCAGGAAATACTCTCGTGGGTCGTGTCACATATCAATGCAGCATAAAGGACCCACACAGCTCATGAGTGTATGTCGTTTACAAGTTTCAAGCGAACAAAAAGACATGTTATTTATATGGACGAATAATTAGAATTTCAGGAGAATCCTGCAAATATACAAGACTTGAAATATTAATACATTACATTTATATACTGGTTCTATTCAGACAGAATATGAACAGGATTCCTGTAAATTGGAATATATGACAATTTGTACAACTTCATAAAACATTTTATGTGAAAGTGGTAAGATCTGATCGATTCATATCAATTTAAGATGTCTTTGTATATATGTTGATAGGCTAATAGTTATGTTTCCAATACACCAATTCATGCTATTTCATCTGTACATGTTTCTGGTAAATGATGTTCATTTTGTGTCACAGTGACTTGGAGACATGAAGAATATTATCAATTCAATTCGTGAGATTACGGAGCCAACAAAATGCGTGACAGAAATAAACTCATACTCAAACTCGTGATGTCTAGATTTGATCCTACTCCATTTCAACGATTTTTGAATGCTAGAAAGTATAAACATAAACGACACTTTATGTCACACCCGTGACATAAACAAATCCAATGTTAAGCCTATGGCGTTTTTTTAATTAGGGGTAGGATAAAGAGTGTTTTATCGTCGTTTGTATCACTTTTCACACTTCCGGTGTTAAATCTACGGTGTACAACATTCGTGACGTCTTTCACGAGCTATGACGTCACGAAAACTCCTTCATTCAAACATGTTCTGGAGACGGTGGAAGATAAGAACGGACAGCCCCTAACAGTTACCTCCAGTCAAAATGAAAAAAAAAACAACTTTAAAATTTGTTTTATCGTTAAATGACTACAAGAAACTATGCATTCTGGAGGTGCTTTGATAAAGACAACATAGGTTCGCATTGAAGAGCCAATTCCTGTCAAAGTTTAGGCCCCTGTATGTTTATTGCCTACCTTCTTCCTTGCTGACACAAATGAAAACTCATACTAGAAGTAGAACGCTTTCCTACTAAATTAAATGAGAATGCATGAATAAAAACGGAATCTATATTTCTCTTTGGTTAACATTTCTTTATTTTACATATGAAATATATTTCGTAATGTACAATTGAGCACTATAGATGTCCTAAATTAATTTTATTCGCTTTAATTTGATAGAAGACTTTTCTACCTCTTCGCGTATATCCCGTCCTAGAGGGGACCTGCAAACGAAACGCGGAAATCAAAATGGGATATAATGCATGTGATAAAATAACTACGATATATCCTCATTGTATATGTATTGTATAGAAAACCTATCAAAGTTTAGGGTCAGAGCTCGTATCCCATCGAGTTTGAAACGCGTAGGAATTCACAAGGCAAAGCCGCGTGAATTACGTAGTGATTCAAACGAGGTGCGATTGAGCTCTGACCCTAAACTTTCATAGGTTTTATCGCTGGGTCGAGATCCCAATGTTAAGTCTATGGGAGAAAAATACCAGGGGTGAGATAGATAGAACTGTTGGAACTGGGCGTGGATTGAAACCAGCTGCAAGGCTGAGCACGATCCCAGTATAGATAAAGGTTTTTAAAAAAAAGAAGATATATATATCGTAAAGTAAGGGATGTCAGATAGGGCCAGGAAAATTGGAAATATTTTGAATGTGGAATTTGCTACCTCAAAGAGACTGAGAAAACGTGGAAAACATATAGGTGTTGGCCAAGGCCTGGGGCTGATGGTGTGTGTGAAGGTTCAAATCACACTTTTATTGTGGTGAATGAGGCTCAATCAATATTACCTTTATTTCACATAAGGAAAAAGAGGAGAATACGGCTTTTCCGAATCTACTCAGTAGCGATCTGTAGGCTCCATAAGCTAAAGCCTGGCGTCCACCCACTACAATATGGCTCCGATATGGTCTACGATGGACCTCCCGATACAAAATCAAAATCGTGTTGGAAGGTCACCTAATATCGGGGCAGTTGACCACGTTTCTGCGATTAGGCACCGATACAAAATGAGGGGTCTACCCATCACGATGCGTGGTGAATTGGCATGTCTAGACATATATCTACAATTTTGCACCTTCCCGATGTCTCCGATATTTGCTCTTTGTATCGGTGCCACATCGGTAGGTCTAAATTTCTATCGTAGGAGGTGTATACACCAGACCTTAGTGAGACTCCGTAGTAGGTGGGTAAAAAGAATACCACTAAATGCCGAAAGCAGTTCTTACCTTGATTCTATTTCGACCGCCTCAGGATCTGGTGAAACACCCCGCCCAATCCTCCATTTCTCCATTCCGTTCCTAATAATTAAAACAGAGATCCTTCAATGTATTAAACAAGCAGCAATCATGAATGTTTCCTGATATGTGACGTGGTATATCAAGACTGCATTCTATAGATGTCCTTTCTTTTTATGTATTTATTTGACTCCCTTTACAGGTACACTCAGTTTACAGTCATTAGACAGTCAGTCTACAATCTAAAGACATTAGGGTTTCTGAAAAAACCAGAACCGCAGAATTCTACCCGTAGTTCTCTGTTTATTTGTTTAGGTAGTTTAAGGTCCAATATGTTCTATTAGACTTACTTTGAGTTCAATGGCGATGGAATCTATGTAATGAATTTAGGTAGAAATCTCACCCCTACACATTTATCAAAGTGAGAGTTCTTTTACTTCACACACCACATAGACATGGTATGAGAAGGAATTAATCTGCTGCTGATTTACCATCCTTCAGTAAGTCTCGTAACTGTCTTTTGATTTACCGTCTTTTAGTAAGTCTCGTTACTGTCTGCTGATTTACCGTCTCTTTAGTAAGTCTCGTAACTGTCTGCTGATTTACCGTCTCTTTAGTAAGTCTCGTAACTGTCTGCTGATTTACCGTCCTTTGGTAATTCTTGTGACTGACTGCTGATTTACCATCCTTTAGTAAGTCTCGTAACTGTCTGCTGATTTACCATCCTTTAGTAAGTCTCGTAACTGTCTGCTGATTTACCGTCCTTTGGTAAGTCTCGTAACTGTCTGCTGATTTACCGTCCTTTGGTAAGTCTCGTAACTGTCTGCTGATTTACCCTCCATTAGTAAGTCTCGTAACTGTCTGCTGATTTACTGTCCTTTAGTAAGTCTCGTAACTGTCTGCTGATTTACCGTCCATTAGTAAGTCTCATAACTGTCTGCTAATTTACCATCCTTTAGTAAGTCTCGTAACTGTCTGCTGATTTACCCTCCATTAGTAAGTCTCGTAACTGTCTGCTGATTTACCGTCCTTTAGTAAGTCTCGTAACTGTCTGCTGATTTACCGTCCTTTAGTAAGTCTCGTAACTGTCTGCTGATTTACCCTCCATTAGTAAGTCTCGTAACTGTCTGCTGATTTACCGTCCTTTAGTAAGTCTCGTAACTGTCTGCTGATTTACCGTCCATTAGTAAGTCTCGTAACTGTCTGCTGATTTACCATCCTTTAGTAAGTCTCGTAACTGTCTGCTGATTTACCCTCCATTAGTAAGTCTCGTAACTGTCTGCTGATTTACCATCCTTTAGTAAGTCTCGTAACTGTCTGCTGATTTACCGTCCTTTAGTAAGTCTTGTAACTGTCTGCTGATTTACCGTCATTTAGTAAGTCTCTTAACTGTCTGCTGATTTACCATCCCGTTAACTGTCTGCTGAATTACTGTCCTTTGATACTCCATGCTTGACGGCGAGTTGTGACGGAGAAGTCACTCACCAGGCGATCATGATGCCGTTGTCGGTGCAGAGTCTCGGCGGAGGACACACCACGTCACAGTCGTAGTGGCTGCACAACGTCTGCAGACCGGCTCTGATGAACTGGTTACTGCCCACTCCGCCTGACACCACCTGAAACATGAAAACACAATCAGTAGCAATATATAACACCTTTTAGGGCTGATCCAGTTTCTAGAATTGTCCTTGTCCTACCACTGATGAAGTCAAAGATAAAACTCTAATAATGTATAACAGCTTTTGTAGTTGAATCAAGTTTCTGGTATTGTCCTTGACCTTCTACTGATGAAGATACACAGGTTTTAAGTACTATAGGAAAACTGGATGAAGTTTATTGTCGTCCAGAAAATTACGAGATTGAAGTTACAAAAATTAATGTTAAAAATTAATAGAATAATGATGTTAAAAATTAATAAAAGTGGATTTCCCGGGAAAAACAGAAAACTGCCATCTCTGGTAACTTTCAGCAACTGTAATTTTTTATCATCCGCCTAATACAAAGTGTCTACAGAAAACACATTATCCACCTTTTCCTGACAAGTCATGCTCAGATATTAGTTCATTTATGAATGCTCTATTTTTTCATATGCAATATTTTTCCATATGCACCGGCTTTAGCAACTAGGAGCATACAACATATCCGTAATAACTAATATCAGTACGCCACTTGTCTGGAGAAGATGGATAATAAATACAATATAGACTGGTTTCCGATAAAAATGGCCATATGCTCCTCGGAGTGGACTCTACGCAATATCCTTGCATGTCCCCGGATATCACTACGTGTGCACTCCTGAGAACACACAGCCGCTTGCTGTCGCTGGGGGGAGCCACTGACCAGGGTCTTCTTGCCCCTCGGGAGCAGGTCGCGCAGCTCGCAGAACAGCAGCGCCCTCTGCAGGCGCTTGGCGAGGTGGTGCAGCACCCAGTACTGCATGGTGGCGCACACGTCGGCCACGCCCGGAACTACATCCACCGGCCCGACACCTGCCGAGAGAACAAGGAACTGGTGATTATTACAATACACCTTGTCAAGATGTGCTTAGTGAGGTGGTGCAGCACCCAGTACTGCATGGTGGCGCACACGTCGGCCACGCCCGGAACTACATCCACCGGCCCGACACCTGCCGAGAGAACAAGGAACTGGTAATTATTAGCTAGATTTTTTATTTGTTCAAACCTCACTGGTGTGAGCGGCAAGTGTAAAAAATGGTCTGGCAATTATTACCTCGGCATCATGTTACCTCACAAACTGTTTTTATCAAAATGATATTGATTTTAAGAAACGGAAAAGGTCCTAGGCTTACTGGCCTACTCTAGGGTTACTGGCCGACCCTAGCCTCACATGCCTACCCTAGGCTCACAGGCCTACACTAGGCTCTCTGGCCATCACTAGGTGCACTAGCCTACACTAGGTCCACTTGCCTATCCTAGGCTCACATGCTTGCCCTTGTTCCACTACACTAGGTCTAGACTCACTGGCTTACCCTAGGTTACTTCAAGACAAATGCAATATCTTTAAACGTCTTAGAAAATACATAAAGTAAGACTCAGTTCTAAATGTTTTAAGAACTTGCCTGTTGCCCGTAGTGGATCATTGTTCATTTTTATTGAAGGGAGCAAACGTGGAAGCTAGAGGAAAACTGGATGGAGGTATCTATAGGGGGTTAAGAATTGCGTTGGGAAAGGAAGAATATATCGGGGAAAGGTATATGAGAACAGAGGACTTATTGATAAAATGCAAAACTAGGAGCCCAGAAATAAGAAGGGAAATGTTGTTGTTCGGTATAATTCAGTTCTTATACAAAATTGGAGAAATACAATTATAGAACAACGGTATGGATAGGCTAAGGACGAGGGAATAAATAAAGAAGACCATTTATCTACCGAGACCTAAATGAGAAAAATTTAGAAAATCAAGGGTAAATAAGGGGATACTTATTTGGAACTCTTTGTCGAAAGAAATACAATATACAGCTTCAAAAGAAAGTTTAAAAAAAAGAGATATGGAAAAAAAACTATCAGAATAGAACGGGAAGGGTAACTCTGAAACTGTAGAATGCAAGCTGTAAAGGTGTATCTAGATTTAAGGACACTATCTGTGACTATATATCACAAACTAAGCCGAAATATAAGAAAGAGATGTATTAAGGCAAGAGGTTAGAAGCTGTATATCATAGAATGTTGTTATATCAATATCATTGTAAATATCATCATTGTTGGTGATGGGATACCATTGTCATATTTCCAAAGAAGAATGATGTACTACGTCGAATGCAATAAAAGACATTAAAAAAAAGTCTCTGGCCTACCCTAGGCTCACAGCACTACCCTAGGCTTACAGTACTATCCTAGGCTCACAGGACTACCCTAGGCTTCCTGGCCAACTCTGGGCTACAGACACAAACCCCAGCCTCATTAGCCTACTGCCTCCTTCAACATGTTTGTTAAATTCGGGAAAACCCCTCGGCATCCATGATGTCATACTGTCAACAACTGGCGTCACTATGCGCCCTGTTCTGTTGTCAACGTCGTCTTGGTAGCGAGTGGTCTGACTATAAATAACGCGAGCAGACGACTGCTCCGTCACTGAGATGCGGTAGCTCGAAACGTGTACATACTCCTAGCCACATATTCAGATATTTGTCAAATTTAATCTTTAAAAAAACAACCTAATTCAAACTTTTAACAGTTCACTAGATATCACATCAAAACCTACCAAATTGTATCTAGAAAACAGAGATGCCAGTGAGGTCTAGAAAAAAACAGAAAATATCTGAATCCTGATTATATCCACTCTCTATCTCTAATATGATTAAAACTTAGTACACTAACAAAACCCAGAAACCCAGAAAACTGACATCAAGGAGATAAATAAATTGTTGTCACACCATGTTTAAGCTCCTCTGTTTCAATGATTTTTCGAATGGCTTCTTTGATTCCGGAGAAGGAGAAGTCACAGTTGGCGTATCTGGTCATGACGGGGGTGAGAGGGTACGCGAGTGAGTCGCCGTCTCGAGCCAGCTTCTCTACGGCCGCTCCACCGCTCAAACCGCTGCACTCCGCCAGGTTCTTCAGCTTCAATTTCCTCGCCGTCTAAAATAGCAAAATACTAGACATGTGAACATGTTAGCGAAATAACAGCTGAATATGTGTCGTTCATTCATAGCACACAGTAAAGCGGGTGTTCCATTGGGCTGGCGATAAAGCAGATGGAGTTGGATGCCTGCCAAATATGCTTATAGTGTACAAACCCATAGGTCATTTCAAAGGCCGATGCCGGACTGCGGCTGTGTGGGCTACGTTTGTAGGCTTCCAACAAAAGCTAGGTTTTATGGGCCATCAACCATTACACTGCTTTGTGGATGCTTGCGTTGCGCCTCCTCCACAACCCCGACTGCTAAAACCATCTCATAAACACCCGGAGTGCGGCTGCCGTGCAATGCTTTTTCTGTGTTTGTCGAGTCTGTCCAATGGAATATGCCCTTTAATTACATGTCTATGACCTGAATAGTTATTGAAATCAAAAATTCATTTCTATCTAATAAACATATTTCATAATTATTTAGTTCATTACAAATAAAAATCTAAAAATTTCAGATGTTCCTAATTTTTCAGAATAATTTCTATACACAGTGAATCACAATAAAAAGAATTGATAAGGTTAAATCTCTGAGATTGTAAACGGAGAAGAGAGAGTTGAAGGTGACCTTGTCGAAGGCGTCTCCGGGAGCCTCGTCGAGCGAGGTGCCGAGTAACAGGAAGTCGTCGACGTCACGTGCCACGGCCAGCAGACAATGGCCGCCGCTGATGAGCAGCACCAGGAAGGGGAAGTCTACACTGCAAGATGGGAACCAGCGAAAACAGTGATTAGCTCTCTGATTGGTTGTTACGACACCGAGAATCTTACAACCAGCAAAAACAGTGATTAGCTCTCTGATTGGTCGTTACGACACTGAGAATCGTACAACCAGCGAAAACAGTGATTAGCTCTCTGATTGGTCGTTACGACACCGAGAATCGTACAACCAGCAAAAACAGTGATTAGCTCTCTGATTGGTTGTTACGACACCGAGAATCGTACAACGAGCGAAAACAGCGATTAGCTCTCTGATTGGTCGTTACGACACCGAGAATCGTACAACCAGCGAAAATAGCGATTAGCTCTCTGATGGGTCGTTACAACACTGAGTAGCGTACAACTACAATGTATGGATAGAATTAATTAGCTATAAAAAGCAAATACTGTATATGGAGCAACTAAAGTAGCCATAACCTAAAGACCAACTGTCCACCTGCTAATAATGTTAGAGTGATCTAATTTGTAAAAAGAAATATTGCAGGCGACTTTGCTAAAATTCGGCAGTCACACGGTACTGGCCCAGGTGAACAGTTGGCCTTGTACGCTTATTATCTTCTCTTTTAGGCCACTCAAAAAAAAACCTTGTTTCTCATCACCGCGCGCATCAGAAAAAACGATTTTAGATAGATGAACCTTGATAGAAATCATGAAAGGTATGTGTATTTAGTATCAAATTAAAGCTCCTGATATCAAGGATGCATTAAATGTATAGCCAATAAAATTCTGGAAACCCCGCGTAAGCAGACACCCCATGTAAACAGCCACTTTGGCCTGGATCGGAGGGTGTACGCTTATGCGGGGTTTTACTGTATGTCTGAAGCCCATTTTATGACACTTCAAAAGCCATCTTTAAAATAGCAACAAAAAAAAGGAATAAAAGCACCCTCGTCATATTTTTCATGGCTTGGTGATGAGAAACAAGTTCTTTTTTTTGAGTGGCCTTACAGAGTTATCTTTAATTTCACCTAGGTCTGATACTAGAAAAAACAACAACATATACTTATAAATATTTTCCTATAGACTTCCCGAATTGGTAAAAGGAAAGGCAACTATCTCAATAGAGTTGACATAAAACCATTCAATCATTTTCAGACTTAAAAAATGCCACTAAGAAGCCGAAACGTTGTAAAGAAATTGTTGCAATAAAGACTACATCAAACCGAATTCAGTCAGTCTGATGATATAAATACAAAATGAGAATTTTTAGAACATATTATAAATTAGAAAACTTACGGCTCGATCATCCTCGCCGTCAGTGCGTGGGCCTCCATGTGGTGAATCGGTATAAACGGTTTCCTGTAAATGTTTTTTTATATTAATTCATGAGATTATGGATTTATGTACACGTAAATCACAGAAAATATTACAATGCACTACTCCCTGGATTCTATAGATTATCTAGCTACTTATTAATTCATTTCTTATGGAGAAAATTGACTGTAATTATTACATATTATTAGTGTGTACAATCTTCTATCTTTTTTTATATCAGGCCAAGCATGATTATATCATACTCTAAGGATCCAGGGGGCACCACCCTCTGGAGAACGTAACAAGATATCTTCTTCTTCTTCTTCTTCTTGTGTTTCTAAAATTGTATTCTTTTCCTTTACGGTTTATGAATAATTATAAGGTTTTTCTACTATCTACGTGCATCTTTTTACGAGATAGTGTATTGCCTACACCTATTACTTACGACTACATGTATTATTGATCACAGGCTTTCAGAAATTGATCTCAAGATTAATGACTGTCCAATACGTATACAGAGATTAAACTTTATTCTGAGGAGACGTGGCATGTAGTGTACCGGTTTTTTAGAGATTATACTTTATAATTATTTCCTTAGACTCACCCAGACTCACGAACCAACTTCTTGGCATATTTCGTCCCCACATCCAGTGAGAGAACAAGTCCAGGTTTCACCGTACAGGCAATGGCGTCCACGTCCTGAAAAGTCAACAAAGATGTTGATGTTTGCGGTATCGATGAAAAAGCAATGCTTTCAAGAGAAGGAAAAGTGAAATGAAAAATCTAAGGGGTGAAAATACTAGTTGGGTTTATTGTTATTTTTTCACCAGGTAATCTGGAAGGGTCTGCCGTATTCATGCCAAATTATATTTCATCATTACAGGTTTGTGTTATGTACACTACTTAGTATGCCATCCTCCCTTTTGAATTATAAAACTATGTCAAAAGTCGAAAGTTGACTTATAGTGTGTCGGTCACAAATTGAAACTATTGTAAAATCTATATGTAAAGCCACCACTGCTTAGAAACCATGTACATGTGTACGTCCATAATCTGGACATGGGTGATTCCGGGAAATGCGGAACTGGAGACAATGGAGGATAGGAGCTATAGCTCCAAACCGTAACCTCCAGTTTAAATAAAAATCTTTTTTTAAAACCCCCAAAATGGTTTAATGTTATTTCCCCCCCCCCCCCCCATTAATTCCTTCCAATCTTTACAGTGTTTTTCATGAAAAAGTTTAATAATAGCTATCAGAAAACTAAATAGTAAATGTACGTTGTGGCTTCAGCGCGGTATTATTCCGACATGTGATGAGCTACAGTTCCTCTAGTCACTAGTGTGAACGAGGTGAAGCCTCCAACAGAGGACAACCCTCAATTTTCCCAAAGCAACGGCTGTGTTTGGAAGTGTTTTTGTAAAGCACTTTCTAAAATTAGTCAAGTCAATGATTTATACATCCACATATTTCATATCTGCCACAAATAATTGTCACCACTAGATAGGTACCATCTCTTGGATATTGGTAATTATCGTGGGAGATAAATCTAAATGCTGTGTTCCATTGGGCCGACCAAAACAGAGCACCACATGACTACCATACAGCGGCCTTTTATCAAGTGGTTATAGCAATCAGCGTAATGGCGGAGGCAACATCAGCAGCAGCTGCATGGCGGTGTAATGGACAACGGCCCATAAAACCTTATAAATTAGCTTTTGTCTGATGCTTACAAACGTAGTCCACACTACCACCATGCAGTGTCAGCCTTTAAACTCCCGGGTGGGTTTGTACATTATATGCATGTTTGGCAGACGCCAACTCCCGTCAGATTCACTGCCATTTCAATGGAACACCAGCTTTATTTGGATATGTAGAATTTAGAGTAAGGGTTAACTGGAAAATGTTACCTGTAAAGAGACTCCAGCATCTTGTAATGCTGCCTGGACGACCTTTTCAATGTTTTGTCTGTGAAGGTCCCTCGCCACATGTGGGATGATCCCTCCCATTCTGAAAAAAAAGAAAAAAGCAACAAAATACATTTTATCATATACCTGTGCGCACATATACTACTTACTACCCTGACTAAAAGGAATGAATCAACATATATACATTGTGCGTTCATTTTATCAGCTAAAACGAAAGTGTTGGGTCATTCCACAAATGTATATAATATTCGCGTATTTATCATGTACAGCCACAGTAACCCTGTTTCCGTATATTCTTTCATATATCTCGCAAGTACATGGGCATGTGAGAAGTTTCGTGATTACCTCATCGGAAAACAGTTCACACTCGAGACAGACCATAAACCGCTGGTACCTCTTCTTGGTTCTAAAGATTTAGACCTTCTCACCCCAAGAATCCAGAGGTTTAGAATGCGTCTTATGTGGTATGAATATACCATCATCCATGTGCCAGGCAAGGAACTCTACACTGCTGACACCTTATCCCAAGCCCCGTCAGAAGCCGACATCAGGTTCCAGGAAGACACAACAGTATATGTGAACTTATTCTACATCTCCCTTTCTCGAGTCTTTTAAGTATGATAAACTATAAGTCTTGACTCTGACATAATGAGTCATTGAGTTTGAGATAATCTCATACGAGTCTTTGAGTTTGATACGATAAGTCTTTAGTTTGATAACCCTAAAGTTATTCCAGGGTTCGTACAGAGGCAGCCCAATAAAATTCCAGGCTTTTCCAGGCTCTAATATTCTTTTTTCCAGACATACTACAATATGAATCAACAGCATCTTGCTAGTGAATGAAATAGTCATTGTTTATTTTCTGAAGGGTGCCTAATGCAGCATATCATATTTGGTCAATGTCTTTAAAATCATGTCTGATTCATTACCAAAATTAGTTAAATTTCTTCATCTTCCTTACTACCTGTGGAATCTCAGTGGTTTGGGATAGATATCTTGAGACATTCTTTTTTACCACGTTTGAATATGAAGACAACTAACCATAATCATGCTATATTATTAGCCATTTGCTAAACATTGTCCAATAAAGGATTTCGGCAAGAATTTAATCACTGAAATTTCCTAAGCAGTCAAGTATGAATGAAGCTCAAATAACAGCCTGCGGCGTCGGGACATATTTATGGCATCAAAAGACCTCAAACGGCCATCCCTTCGGGCTCAGTAACCACGTTTTCTCATAATACTAACTCGACGTGGATCCGGGTTTGAGAGTTGAGCGCCTCCCCCAAGACGCGGCCGCTGTGGTCGACGACGGCGGCGCCCGTGTCATCGCAACTCGTCTCGATCCCCAACACAAGGCCGCTCCTCGCTGTGTCCGTCTGCCCGCTCAGCCGTGCAGACCGGCAGTAAGTCCGGCCGGATATCCCGGCGGTAAAAGTGTGTCGAGTGTCCTTGATTGGAATGATACCACTCTGTGTTTGACATTGTTTATGTAGAGTTTGACAGTGACTGTGTGGTTGACGGGTGTGAAACAACGACTCTTTGGTGGTTTTCGGCCGATGACAAACATCAAATGGTCTATTTTTCATTGCATGGTGTATAGTCCTTCTTAAATGTGCACAACAATATAGTCCAATGTTGTTACTTTTCCCGAATAACTTGATTTGTTGACAAAACTGCATGGTAAACAGCTTCACCGGCCGGCGAGCCAACTCTCCCAAGGGCGCCGCCATCTTGATTCTATCCCAGAATGCATCTGAATGAGAACCGTCAGGATTGTTCGGAACTTAGATTTGAGACCGGCTTAACTCAATATTTGAGGTAATTGCCGACAAACTAATGATATAATATAGTAATATATATCATTTACATTTTAGGTAGATCGAATAGGGACACATATTTACATTGTTCATCTAGAAAACTTTAGAATATATAAGGAAATCTTGTTTCTGATTCCGAGATTTTCCGTCGGAGTCTCGCCCATTTCCTCTGCAGCGTGGCTCGTTTCATCAGTCTGCATGAGGTCTGTCCAAAACCTGGTGAAATTAGGGAGAGCAGTCTATAAATCAACAGCTGTTCGGATCCCCCTGAGTGGAAGGCAGATCCAACAAACTCGTGGACTGTTTGTGTCCCAGGCGTTGTGGAAGCAGAGTAATTCTGGATATTCACTTTCACGGAAAGCACGGAATACACTACAATCAAAGATTGGCAGGATGGCAGAACATTCGGAAATACTTGCCCCTCTCCAGGCTGCAGTGAAGGAATTCGTAAGTTGAAGTTGTATCACTATCACTATGTGAGGTTAGGTATGGTACACAAGGAGGGAAGTGATCAGAACAGATCACATATCTATCATGCACATATTTACAAAGTACGATCCCTCTTCCATACCCCGAACTGGTGCCTAAAACTGATTAAACAAAGGCATTGATTGAGTGACTTTATAATATGGGGAGTGTCATGTGTCAAATTATTGTTTCTTTTATTTGATTATTGAACTCATGGATAGTGTATTCTTTAGAGTTCTATGTTTATGTTTAGCTTAAAGTTAAACGTAGATTTATAAACTACATATCTGCGGTTTAGCATGATATATTATACATGTACCAGGCCTCATATATATTTAGATACTAGATGGAACATATTTCGAAATGGTAAAATACATCCTATGACTCATACTGTCATAGTCATAGAAATTTAATTATCGATTCTATTTGCAAATTATTTTATTTTACAGGGCGACAAAGTTCGACAGCTGAAGGCAGACAAAGCACCAGAAAATGATATCAAAGCAGCGGTACAACAATTAAAAGCAAAGAAAAAAATACTGGAAGAAAAGGTTGGTGTACACCTATCTATCTTCTAATATGGACCACCTGCAATTATTGTAATAGTTTTTAATGGCTGGAATACATGATTGAATTGAAATATTGACAACAGCGAGATAATGTAGAAGTATTATCTATCAAATATATATATCTTCATGTGTCTACTATGTAATATCCAGTGTCATTCAATGGAGATGAGGGCGTGAATATTTTACATTCTGTGTAATATCTATGAAAATGTTGTAATAGTTAACACAATTTTGACATAGACATAGTTTCATCCGTCTGTATGATTAGACATAGATTCTTTTTTTTTTTTTTTTTTTTTGAAAGGTTTTTATTTCTCGCATTCAAAATATACATTTTGTTCTTCCAAGCGGGAAATATGGGTTTCGACATTATGTCAACGCAACAGTAACAATTTATGTACAGATATGATGACAGATATAGAGACTATTCAATAACAAATATATATGCATATTCATCTTATGCGGCTACATGGTTTTATCTAGATCAGATAACTATTCCAACTTATGTACAATCAACATTAGGTAGTCACTCTGGTTAGGGTTTTAGTGTCTATATCTTGGTTGTATTTGGGTAGTCTATAACTATAATGAGTAATACTGCAATCATTATACACCTAATTACGATCCATATCATTGAGTGTAATGGTTTCATTTTCTGCTGGAACTTGATTTATTACAGAGCATAGTCAGGTCCAAACTTTACTCATATTCAATTTGAACCAATGAAGTGTTTAGTACAGATATACGTTTAAATGAGATTCATATTGTATACAGTTTACATCATATTTGAATTGTATTTACAAATTTGTGATAATATTTTATAGATGCTCGACCTGACGAAGGACGATGGCAGTAACATTGACAGAACAAAATTGGAGGATTTATTAAAACAGAAGTTCTTCTATGACATGTCATTTTCTATATACGGAGGTGGGTAAAACGTATTCATCATTCATTGATATTAGTGGGAAAATAAATTATGTGTAAGAGACCACTGGACACAGAAAGAACCTATACTTATATGTTGTGTTGATGTTTCTGTAAAAATACACAAAAATTAGATGATAATTACCATAAAGATCATGATAAAACAACTGTGGCTGAGGAAACTCACTTCTGTAGATTTTCTTTTAGGAGCGGTAGCTGCCACTTAGAGAGTACCTAGCCATGTCCTATAGTATATAACATATTATCAGTATATTTAGTATAAATAGTATATATGACAGACACGTCAAAGCGTACTTCACAGGAAACTGACCCAGAGATGTCGTGATCACCACCCACAGATCGGAGGGAAAAGCTTCTGACACATTTATCTCAAACTGCCAGCCTTTGCATCCCTCCTCAAAATGTTCCGACGTTAGATCTAGTCCGGTATTTGCATCCCACCTCAGATTTTGGTGTTCATCATTCATTACATCTTTTTCACTGTTATATCCTATATTGAGAAACGAAACATGTATGGTCAACTTGTATTCATTGAAAGATCTATTGATATACAATAGAAATGAATAAAATTCGTAAAAAAAAAAAAAAAATCGAGATCCAGGTTGGTAAAGTAGAGACTGGTATTTGTTACGTTAGACCTAGTCTGGTATTTGTTGTATGGGGCCGTGGTTTGTCTGGATCCCGTTTGGTGACGTATAGTCTGGTATGGGGTCGTGGTTTGTCTAGATCCAGTTTGGTGACGTATTGTCTGGTATGGGGTCGTAGTTTGTCTAGATCCAGTTTGGTGACGTATTGTCTGGTATGGGGCCGTGGTTTGCCTAGATCCAGTTTGGTGACGTATAGTCCGGTATGGGGTCGTGGTTTGTCTAGATCCAGTTTGGTGACGTATAGTCTGGTATGGGGTCGTGGTTTGTCTAGATCCAGTTTGGTGACGTATAGTCTGGTATGGGGTCGTGGTTTGTCTAGATCCAGTTTGGTGACGTATAGTCTGGTATGGGGTCGTGGTTTGTCTAGATCCAGTTTGGTGACGTATAGTCTGGTATGGGGTCGTGGTTTGTCTAGATCCAGTTTGGTGGCGTATAGTCTGGTATGGGGTCGTGGTTTGTCTAGATCCAGTTTGGTGACGTATTGTCTGGTATGGGGTCGTGGTTTTCTCGTGGTGATCTCGACACGGTTGGGTGGAGTGGCGGTAAGACCGGGCGGCCGGGTTCAGGTCTCACGGTCACGGTCTGATTCACACGCACCTGCACCTTACAAAGGTGATGCAAGGTGGCGGCAACTGGGTATTACATGTATTTTCCAAGGAAATAAATCCCTGTTTTCATTTCCAGTTTATAAAATAATTTTTCTTATATAGAAGAAAACTAGTAAAAATTTAACCTCAGAAACAGTACTTTTAACCTTCCCACACGAACTCAGCCTCATTCCATGGCAAACATTGATGTGTTTTCCATGTTTTCTCAGTCTCTCTGAGGCACTAAATCATATAATGCCTATTTCGCATTTTTATTTGACTCTACTATTGCAGAAAGCTACTGTATGCGATATGGACAACCATAGCTAGTAAATATTTGGAAAAAAGAGATCGAGTGTTTATAGATATGACTTTAGCCTGGTTTCGGGTTCAACTAGAATTTATGCTCAGGTCAAGCATGAGATTTCCTAGATTTCTCTAAACAAGGGTTATAATTATCATCAATATGAATCCAATAACATTTTATTGAGGTGAATATGAATAACTGAAAGATGGCCAGTGATAGCAGGGATGCCAGTTTTGTAGGATTTTGCCTACATGTAGGATTTTCATTTTAGTCTCAAAGTGATGAAAAGTTAAAAGAAATTGTATGTTTTGAGAACAAAATAGACTCCAGGTTCCCTGAAATCTAAATCTTAGATAAACTTGTTCTGTAATCTTTCAAAATTCCGAATTTAGCTACCCAGAGTACACTCAGTTAGAAGCCCTATAGATCCCAGTGCTCCAACCTAGAGCTGTAGGATGGTAGGATTCCTGTAGGAAATGCTCCTACGGATAAGGGGAAACTTGAATACTGACTTCTGATTGGTTTAAAATATATGCCCAAGAATCTGCTAGGAGAGTGATGGGGATTCCCCATACAACATGTGCGTTTTAGGTGATACATAGACTGGCCTCAGTCCCCATGTAGGATTTTTTTCTGACCCCAACTAGCATCCCTGTGATAGTTAAGCCGTTCTAGCCACCAGCCATGAATTCACGTGAAGTGGCGCAGATTGGAGGAGCCTTCGGGAGCTGGGGTCCTCCCGGGGCTCTGTCCCTCCACCTTGTTGGAGCCCACAAGCCTCATGCCGATTTTTCGGACCTTTTTCAATTTCCCAGTCCCATGTTGATAGCAAGAGACATTTGAAAGGAGATTGGGTGGGTGGAATCTTCTTTTTTTTCATGTCCATACCGCATGTTTATACTTTCAAGTTTCCGCTGTCATCCCCCCCCCCCCCCAATAGATCACTGGATATGGTTGTTGACATTAATGATGTCCTATCTGTCAGTAACTAAGGTTACAGTGGTTAGGGGCAGTTCTCATAACTGCCATACAAGGTAGCATCGCTTAGGGTGAAGGACATCGCCTCGTCTTATTTAATTTTCATTCTGGTTTTTCTTACCATGACTTGCATCCCTCATCATGTTGACTCCCTCTTGTTCTGTGAGTGACGTGGTGTCTTCGTGGTGATTTCAGGTATCACTGGGCTCTACGACTTCGGGCCGATGGGATGCGCCATGAAAGCGAACCTGCTGGACATGTGGAGGAAACACTTCGTGCTGGAGGAGCAGATGCTGGAGGTGGAGTGCTCCATCCTCACCCCGGAGACCGTTCTCAAGTAGGCACACTTTACACATCCACAACTCTCACCGCGGTAAATGTGTAGGGGTGAGCTTTCCACCTAAATTCATTTCATAGATTCGATCACCACCCTTGTGGTGTAAAAGAACCTTGAGAAAGCCTGGTGAGAAGTGTGGAGGTTGCACCATCTCCAGAAAGCCTTTCCATTTAAAATGGATTGGGATGGGCCGAGATGATCCATCTCGACCCCCAAAAGTGATAATATCACATGCCTTGACCTAGCAAAATTAATTAAGATGCCTGAAGAGTCAGAACCGGATGAAACCTTGACTTTTTTCCCCCACCAACTCTGTTAATTCTAACAGTTTCCCATCAAGATATATGCTTGGTGCACAAATCCCCAACACTGAACTGTGCTGGAGAGTGAGAACACGGTTACAGCCGGTTCCCAAGGTGGCGGCGATTGTTGTTACATAGGTAACGATTGTTAGCCTGGAGATACCATAGTAACCTGGTTCAAAAGTGACAGGAAGTTGTCATTATCAAGGTAGCATCGGCTTGCAGCAGAGGTGTTTCAGCCACGTTTAAATAATCTGGACGTTAAATCAAACCAACCAACCAATACTGATAGCTCAGTCAGTAGAGCAAGAGCAAATAAGAAACAAACTGCACACCATTCAGTCAACTGTGAATGGGAAGAGAAACTGTTGGGGTCTAAGTCATTGTGAACAAATGAAGTCGACCCGTCTGAAACATGGTCGCTCTAGGCTTAAGTGGAGGTTCCACCAAGCAACCGATCTATGACGAGCCCTGTGGAAGCCCCCAAATATTTTCTGATAGTTTCTGTCACTAATGTAATTTATTGTATGAGTACTATAGATATATAAAGATATTATGTGATATTCTTCAATATATTCTGAAACTTTCCAATGGAATAGTCTGATGGAATCCATGCGTTACACAGGAATACCTCCTGAAAGGAGAAAATCCCCCATAATGCCAAGCATGCAATGTGCCCATAAATGTTGTAAAAGCATATAGGAAAACGCCAACTATTATCTCCCAATTGATATTCCAAATTGATTTCTAGGAAATGTCAGGTTTTTCAAACTAGATATTGCATAGATGATCGTATGGGGTGTGTAAAAAAGAAAGAAAAGATAAAAAGAGATAAAGAAGGATTCAGAAATTTCCTGCCAGGCGTTTCTTTCTATATTTGGAAATATTCTGATATTTTTGTCTATACTTGCCTTATAAAGTGATGGTGGACTTACTTTAATTTCAGAATGTTCTAATATTATTTTCTATACCTGCCTTGTAAAGTAATAGTGGACTGACTTTGACTTCAGGGCCTCGGGGCACGTTGAGAGGTTTGCAGACTTCATGACAAAAGACATGAAGACCGGGGAGTGTTTCCGCGTCGACCATCTCATCGAAGGTGAGCTTCAAAGGCCAGTCCTTCTCATACCGTGTCTATGTGGTGTGGTGTACAGCCACCTTCCTCCTTCATCCCCATCAGTGGTAGACTTACTGCTATATCAAAGACCAGTCCTTCTCATACCAGGTCTACGTGGTGTGGTGTACAGCCACCTTTCTCCTTCATCCCCATCAGTGGTAGACTTACTGCTATATCAAAGGCCAGTCCCTCTCATACTATGTCTATGTGGTGTGGTGTAGAGCCACCTTTCTCCTTCATCCCCAGCAGTGGTAGATTTAAAAAGGATTACGATTCTGAAAATGAAACCCCTCCCCAGAAAGATCACATAGATTTGATCACAAACCAAGGCCTTGAGGAAATGTGGACCTATAATAGTAGACCAGAGATCAAATCAAACAAAAATGAAGGTGAGATTGTTATTCTCGCCGATTACGACTTGGCTAAATCTATGTCTGCATTGAGGGGTAGCAACTGCATAGTTTGGAACTGCCAGCCTTTTATTGTACCACATGCCGCATATCACAATTTAGATGCTAAAATAAATGGCAAATCTGGATTAAATTTTACACCCAATGTATTGTGGATAGGGGTATGGAACTCATAAAACTATGAATGTACATATAAAGGTTATTTTGATAGTTAAACATTCCAGATATTTACATTGATGATATTTGAATTGTTAAAGTGAGACGCTTCCATTGTATGAGGATTGAATATTCATTTCGTTTGTTCAATGAATATTATCAACAAATGTCACAAAGTTTCATTTAATTGTTTATATAGCATGAGTTGTCATCGTGGAATATCACAAAGTGGAGCTGAGTGATATCTGTAGCAGAAGACAACAAACGTCATGTAAACAATTATATGATATTGAGTGATGTTTAGATTTAATCCTACCCCTTCACATGTTTTTAATTTCATATGTCACGCATGGCATATAAATATTTTATGGCATAACTGTGGCATACAATCAGACCATGTTAAGTCCTTAGACATTTATATGAGGAGTAGGATAAAATGCACTACTCTATAACCTAATACTAACATAAAGCCTGACTTTTCCATTTCTAGCCGCCTTTGAGAAGAAGATTGCTGACAAGAAAGTGGCTACAGATCTGAAAGCCGAACTAAATGCTCTTTTACCCAAGGTACGTAGTTTCTGCAAAGTGGAACTTCTACACTGATGTTAAAAACAATGCAAGATGTGGCAAAGTGGCAAAAAATGGATGTAAACCGGCCCCTTAAGCAGGGTGTCCCATTACGGAGGGTGTCCCCTTAACCAGGGTTTCCAGTCTGTCGATGGTTAGTCTATTTTATATATAACGTATAAAAACAGGTAGTACTATGGAATAGAGTCACTTAAAACAAACTCTTAATAGAGGGAAAAATTTTCTTTCCGAGCAAATTGTCTCCTTAAGCAGGGTGGCCCGGAAGCAGGGTGGGCCCTTAAGTGGGGTGTCCTGGATGCAGGGTTTTACTATACATGGCTATATGTATATATTGAGCCATCACTTTAGAAAAAAAATTTAAAAAGAAAGTAAAAAAATGTTTAAAGAAAGTAAAATTATGTATAATCATTAATGTGATTTCTGTGAAGCAGTAAGCCCTACAAATAATATAAACAGATTGTATATAATCATTAATGTGGTTTCTGTGAAGCAGTAAGCCCTACAAATAATATAAACAGATTGTATATAATCATTAATGTGGTTTCTGTGAAGCAGTAAGCCCTACAAATAATATAAACATATTGTATATATCATTAATGTGGTTTCTGTGAAGCAGTAAGCCCTACAAATAATATAAACATATTGTATATATCATTAATGTGGTTTCTGTGAAGCAGTACGCCCTACAAATGATATAAACATATTGTATATAATCATTAATGTGGTTTCTGTGAAGCAGTAAGCCCTACAAATAATATAAACAGATTGTATATAATCATTAATGTGGTGTCTGTGAAGCAGTACGCCCTACAAATAATATAAACAGATTGTATATAATCATTAATGTGGTTTCTGTGAAGCAGTACGCCCTACAAATAATATAAACAGATTGTATATAATCATTAATGTGGTTTCTGTGAAGCAGTAAGCCCTACAAATAATATAAACAGATTGTATATAATCGTTAATGTGGTTTCTATGAAGCAGTACGCCCTACAAATAATATAAACAGATTGTATATAATCATTGATGTGGTTTCTATGAAGCAGTAAGCCCTACAAATAATATAAGCAGATTGTATATAATCATTAATGTGGTTTCTGTGAAGCAGTAAGCCCTACAAATAATATAAACAGATTGTATATAATCATTAATGTGGTTTCTATGAAGCAGTAAGCCCTACAAATAATATAAACAGATTGTATATAATCGTTAATGTGGTTTCTATGAAGCAGTACGCCCTACAAATAATATAAACAGATTGTATATAATCGTTAATGTGGTTTCTATGAAGCAGTAAGCCCTACAAATAATATAAACAGATTGTATATAATCATTAATGTGGTTTCTGTGAAGCAGTACGCCCTACATATACATGAGTTTCCACATGACTGATTTGGTAAATGTTTGCGTGCAGATTGACGGCATGAGCATGGAGGACATGCGGCAGACGATGCGTAAATACGACATCAAGTCGCCGCTGACCGCCAACGAGCTGTCAGACCCCATGGAGTTCAACCTCATGTTCAGCACCTCCATCGGACCCTCCGGCGCCGTCAAAGGGTAAGTCAGCGATAAAAGGGAGGTGTTTCATAGACAAGGTGTTGAAATGATCACTGATGGTCTAAGACCTATTTGGATATAGCTGTGCCATACATGTGCAGGTATGGGGCCATCCATAAAGTACGTACACAGAATTTCTGAAATTTTTTACCCCCCTCCCACCCCGACCTGATCTTGTACGCAATAGAACAAAGAGGGAGCATACGCAAAATTTCCAAAATTCTTGACACCCCCCCCCCCCGCCCCCCCCCCCCCCCAGTGTGTACGTACTTTATGAATGGCCCCTATGATTATTCGTCTATGCAACGGAAACGGTCACTATTAACGATCGTCTATACTTTAAAACACCTCCCCGGTTTACACTTATTCATGGAAATCCACTTTCTCATTTTCAGTAAATAAAATTCCTTTTCCATGCGTGAAACAACAATGATATTTATAAGCATCAATGAAAATGATTTGAAAGACCGAGCATTTATGAAATGCTACCCACTGTTATGGTGCAGTATTAATAGGCCTCATTCACAACAGTAAACAGTGGTTCAAACCTCCCCACACACGCCCGAGGCCCATTCCAGGCCCAATAACTATGTATTTTCATGTCTTCTCAGAGCTCTATGAGGCAGAGAATTCCACACGGAAAATATTTCCTCTCTTTTTCATGACCGTAACTGACATTCCTGTAATGAAGTGAGGCACATGGGGAAAAAAGAAGAGAATCATGTCAATAGGACATACCTCATATCTGACTTTTTTTTGTGTTTCAGGTTCCTGCGGCCGGAGACGGCGCAGGGCATCTTCGTCAACTTTAAGCGCCTGCTGGAGTTTAACCAGGGCAGGCTGCCCTTTGCCGCAGCGCAGATCGGAAACGCCTTCAGAAACGAGATCTCGCCTCGCTCCGGTCTCATCAGAGTCAGGTACGAGTCACCTTCACTACTCATAGAGCGCGCTCTGCTGCGATGTTAGTATCGTGCAACCTGTCAGTGGTAAACGAGATCTCGCCTCGCTCCGGTCTCATCACAGTCAGGTACGAGTCACCTTCACTACTCATAGAGCGCGCTCTGCTGCGATGTTAAACGTCGTGCAACCTGTCAGTAGTAAACGAGATCTCGCCTCGTCCCTGTCTCTTCGGGGTAAAGTGCGGTTCACCTTCACTATTCATAGAGCGTGCTCTGCTGCGATGTTAGTATCATGCAACCTGTCAGTGGTAAACGAGATCTCACCTCGCCCCGGGCTCTTCGGGGTAAAGTGCGGTTCACCTTCACTACTCATAGAGCGTGCTCTGGTGCGATGTTAGTATCGTGCAACCTGTCAGTGGTAAACGAGATCTCGCCTCGCTCCGGTCTCTTCGGGGTAAAGTGCGGTTCACCTTTACTACCCATAGAGCGTGCTCTGCTGCGATGTTAGTATCGTGCAACCTGTCAGTGGTAAACGAGATCTCGCCTCGCCCCTGTCTCTTCGGGGTAAAGTGCGGTTCACCTTCACTATTCATAGAGCGCGCTCTGCTGCGATGTTAATATCGTGTTAGTATCGTGGTAAATGAGATCTGTTACGTTTCTCGTTCACACTCCCACTTACCTCAGTTTAAAACCACAGAGAGTTAAGCTCCATGTTCAAACACATCTCTTTTTAAAACCTCAGAGAGTTCCCGATGGCAGAGATCGAACACTTCTGCGACCCCGCCGACAAGTCTCATCCCAAGTTCGCCGGCCTCGCCGACCTGGAGCTGAACCTGTATTCGGCGTGTAACCAGATGGACGGGGAACTGCCCCGCAAGTGGCGGCTCGGAGACGCCGTCGAACAGGTCAGCTTAGTATTGGATGGATTCTTATTTCTCTCTGCTGGTTTTTTTTTTTTTTTAAATCGTTTATTTACCCTGGATAAGATAAGGCAATATATATGCCTGTTTATAATCTGTAACCAGCATCGTCGTATTTACCTGACTATTATAGTATATGACGTTAACCTAACTGACTAGATGATTATATGCTCTTATAGAACTAATCAAATGTTATTTCGGAGATGGCATAGTAATCCACTTTTACATTTTCTGTATTCTGTTCCTTGTGTAAAACAAAGATGATTCAGGGATGCTATTTTTCCACTTTTCCAAGGAAATCCATGTTTACATTTACATTTTATAAAATAATTTCTCATGTATAAAACCAATATAGTATAAATTGTACCTTATTCACGCCTATAAAATGAGGGTTTGAACCTCCATACAAACCATCATTCCTATTCCATGGCCAACAATGACAGGGTTTCTGTGTTTTCAAAACCTCTCTGAAGCAGGAAATTCCATGCGAAAACTATTTCCAATGGAACCAAGCCTTAAAACACCATCAGCTTAATTCACAAGTGTGTTTATAGCATCATACTTACTTTTCCTTTTCTGCAGAAATTGATTGCCAACGAGTCACTTGGTTACTTCATGGGTCGTATCCACCAGTTCTTGACGAAAGTGGGTGTCGACCCGAAGCGGCTTCGCTTCAGACAACACATGGGTAACGAGATGGCCCATTACGCCTGCGACTGCTGGGATGCCGAGTGCAAGACCTCCTATGTGAGTCACACCTCTTACGTCTATCGCGAAAACCTAATTTCAGACATGCCATGGAAATCCACTTTTTCATTTCCAGTATATGTACAGTTTACAGGGATGCCAGTTTTCAGGGGATTTCAGGGATTTTCATCACCTCTACATATATCCAAAATTTGCGCTGAATTGAGGTGTATGTCTATTAGGACATAATGGATAATAAACTACCCAAACAAACAAACTGAGGTGTATAGGCGGCCGCTAGCAGTGACCCGGCGGCCGCTAGCGGTGCCTGACTGGTCGTACCCTGTGAGCTCAAGGGCCTTGCAGAGTCAGGGAGAGTCCCTGAAGGCACACTGCCTGTATTGTAAACCACTATAGGATATCAGTGACTCCCTGAACCCCCCGAAACTCTCCAATCGCAGTAGAACCTGGACCTGTGTAGGGGGAGTGTAAGTTCAGATGACAAACATCATTATTTAGTCCGGGATGGAGTGAGGGTGCAGTATGAGGTCAATCCAACCACAGGCGTGCTACCCGACCTACCCGGTTTGAGTCGTCTCAAAAGGATGTAACTTGCCTACTGAGACGTTAAACTACACAAACAAACAAGACCTACCCAGCGGGTGCAGGAGGCACTGTATATGCCCCTCTCTAGACTTGCTCAAGTCTTTTATTTTGTTTTTCCAGATGATGGTGGGGGGGGAGGGGGGTCGCAAATGACTTCAGGGAATTTTTCCAAGGGATGCTGACATCCCTGAGTGTAATTGCTTTTCCATGTGCCAAAGATGGTAATATTGATTTAGCTTCATCTACGCCAATAAAACAGTGGTTGAACCTCCCCACAGACCTTCAGCCCCATGTCATAGCCGACAAGGACATATTATCCAAGTTTTGCAGAAAGATTGTGGCAGAAAAAATACACATTAAAATACTGCCATCGTTCTTCCTTGACCCCAACTGACATCCCTGTATTTTAGACATTTCATTACATTTTGATCAGCCAGTGTATAATATGGAAAGGGGTTAAAAATCTCCTCTCACAGTCATTATTTTACCTCGGTGTGTTCGTCGATTTGCAACGGTTTTTAGCGTACCTCCCAGCATGGGTTTTTTTTTTTTTTAATTTTGTTCAGCTTCTTTTGTAGTATTGATCTAGTCACAATCGTATCATCAAGCTGGGCCTCATTCATTTTATAAAATCTGTTACAAAAGGGTTGCGGTATGATACATCATCCATGATATTTTTATTTGTCTAAATATAATGAATATATCATACCTACATTCGGTAAAAATTTCGTGTTCATTTTCCATTATTTCCTTGTTAGATCAATTTCAGAAGTCCTTAGAGGGTTAATAGATCGTGCTGAAGATTGACCTTATATCCCAACTAATAGAGTAAATATAAAAAGAAAATAAATTTAAAAAAATAGAAAGTAAATATGAAATAGAATCTGATTATATAATTGAAACATACCTGAGCCGGCTTCTACAGTCGTCATTTTGTTTGGGATACGAGGCTGACAGGAGTCTCCAGTAAGATGCTACCTTGAAGAAGAAAAAGATAGAGTTGTCATTTTCATTGAAGTTATCTGGCACTGGGAGGTAGTTGTAAGATGTAATGCCACTAAAAAAAACAAACTTGTTTCTCATCACCAAGCCATGAAAAATATGACGTATATGATATATTTTTTGCTATATCAAAGATGGCTTTTGAAGTGTCATAAAATGGGCTTCAGACATACAGTAAAACCCCGCATAAGTGGACACCCTCCGATCCGGGCCAAAGTGGCCGCTTATGCGGGGTGTCTGCTTACGCGGGGTTTCCAGATTTTTATTTAATGCATCCTTGACATCAGGAGCTTTGATTTGATTCTAAATACACATACCTTTCATAATTTCTATCAAGGTTCATCTATTTAAAAAAAAAAAAAAATCTTCTAAAATCGTTTTTTCTGATGCGCGCAGTGATGAGAAACAAGTTGGTTTTTTTGAGTGGCCTATCGTTGACTCGTGTGTATTTTCAGGGCTGGGTGGAGTGTGTCGGGTGCGCCGACCGATCCTGCTACGATCTGAACCAACACACGAAAGCCACCGGAGTCAAACTGGTAGCAGAGAAAAAGCTGCCTGAACCGATATCCTTTAAAAGTACACTAAACATATTTATTATGTCAAACAAAGTCCTCGCCACTTTGTTGTCTTGGAGGTGCTACAGAAAATATATTTTCTCGTTTCCTTGTTTTGATTAACTATCAATATATAATAATTTTGAATATTGCGCGAGGCAAGGCACTGTTCAGTTGGCAGCCCCCCCCCCCCCCCCCAAGAAAAAAAGATGTATATATATATTAATTTTTATCATAGATATATATGTATGACATATATCATGTCTGTATTTTAACTGATGTCATATTTCAATATTCTCACTTGTAAAATATCAATATTCTGACCTGGTCTGTATCCTGACTTATATTATATTTCGTTTTTCTGACTTATGTCACACTTCTATATTCTGACTAGTCATATGTCAATTTTCTTACTTATGTCATGTCTGTATTCTGACTCGTGTTTTATGCCAGTATTCTGGTCCCCACCACTATCATTCTTCAATGAGAAATCCTAATCAAGCCAAAATAAACATAAACCTAATTCACCTTAAATCACCCTAAATTCTATCTTTGAATAACGTGAAAATATGAACTGAGAAGTTGGGATTTTCTTATTTCTAAAAATAAGTTTAAGAATAGAGAGAGATAAACCTTGACAGAGTTCACGTAGAGATTGACGTGACAGAACTGGCGCCTAACAAAGGAGTCCTGGGGAAGAACTTCAAGAGAGATGCCAAGATGGTGCTGGACGCCATCGGCGCCATGGACAAAGAGGACGTGGCCAAAGTGGAGGCGGCACTCAGTGAACACGGGTCAGTCGCCAACAACGGATAAATTAAATCTAGTTTAGTTTTTTCATTTTATCCTACCCCTAATAAAAAGTCCATAGGCATAACATAGGCAAATTTTATGCGGCATGCCATGACATAAAGTGTGATTTATGCCTCTAGGGTCATAAAAAAAATTGACCGATCAGCGACCAGATTGTGAGCTGCTCCGAAAAAAGTTCCGGTTGGACTCAAACCAGCATAGGGTTGGTCATTGAGTCGATATTTATCTTTTAGTAATCCAAAAGCTTAGAAACGGGGTAGGATAAATGTGAAACTGAACTCGAGTTAGATTTGTCAGTGTTTATGCCACGACGGGAAGGTCGTGTATTACTACGCGAAGCGTTAGCTGAGCGTAGTGAGGAACAGACCTGACCAGAGTCTATAACCCACTTGATGAAAATAACTTATTTTTAACACGTTGTTTGACCGCTACGTAATTCACTCAGCTTTGCGTTGTGAATTACTCTGCAGTCAAACTCGATGGAATTCAGACCAAGTTATTTTCATCTCAAGACTTCCCTTCTATTGAATTATTGATTCATCTCCATCAGAAATGTCAGTTTTCCACTTTTCCAAGGGCATCCTTCCATTTCCTGGTTATGAGACACTTTTATCTTATGTAAAACAAAGAGGCCGACCATAAAGTATGTACGCACTGAAGGGGGGGGGTCAACAATTTTGTAAATTTTACGTTTGCTCCTTCTTTGTTCTATTGCATACCTTTATAGAACTGGATCGATAATGTTTTGGGCCAAAGCGTAATTTAATGATTCAGTAATTCTTGTCTGAAAACTTTACGATGTTAATGTTTTGGACTATAGAGTAATTTAATGATACAGTATTTCTTGCATGATAACTTTACGATGTTTTGGACTATAGAGTAATTTAATGATACAGTATTTCTTGCATGATAACTTTACAATGTTTTGGACTTAAGAGTAATTTGATTATTCAGTAATTCTTGTATGATAACTTTACGATGTTTTGGACAATAGAGTAATTTAATGATATTTCTTGCATGATAACTTTACGATGTTTTGGACTTTAGAGTAATTTAATGATACAGTATTTCTTGCATGATGACTTTGCGATGTTTTGGACTAATGAGTAATTTGATTATTCAGTAATTCTTGTATGATAACTTTACGATGTTTTGGACTATAGAGTAATTTAATGATATTTCTTGCATGATAACTTTACGATGTTTTGGACGTTAGAGTATTTTGATTATTTAGTATTTCCTGTATGATACCTTTTTGCTGACAGGTCACACACACTCTCAGTGGACAGCAAAGATTTCACCCTCACTCCAGACATGGTCGAAGTCAAACGCTACAAGAAGAAAATGCACGGTAAGCGTTGTAAATAGAGCTCCATAACATCCCCTTCAGGGATTTAAAAGGAGGGAAATATCTGATATAAGTATCCCTTTCTGTCATTATTTTAGCGGGTGGACGGCTGGTCTTTAGGTCATGGCCATAGCCTACTGTATTAAACCTGCTTGTTAAGTCACTAGGCGACCTGACCACATTTCTGCTTTTTATAGCTCACTAAGTACGGATAGGAATATGATTATTTATTTATTTCATAGGATAAATCTTTCTGTTATCTCGCTCCATTTGTCCAACATGTACGATTTCGAATATTCACATATAGAGTTGATAATCATTCAATACCGTCCCTAACTCTGATGTAAGAAGTGATGTGTTTTGCCTTTCAAAAACGAATAATGTCAGTTTTTCGGTAATTTCCAATTTTTTCAATGGTGTGCTAAATTTTCATCATATTGCAAATAAATAGTGTAGATGAGTGGGTTTGGGAAAGTTTCCAGTTTTTTTTTTAATGACTTCAGTGGGCACTCTGTGTGAAGTAAGACTGAGAGATGGTTTTCATGTATGTTGTTGGTGTGTTACAGTTGAGGAGATCGTGCCTTCGGTGATCGAGCCCTCCTTCGGTGTCGGTCGAGTCATGTATTCCATCTTCGAGCACAACTTCAGAATCCGAGAGGGCGACGAACAAAGAACTGTGAGCATTTTTTTTGTTAACAGGCTAATTGTAGCTGTATAGCTCCATAAACATGAGACCTAACTTGGGGAACTACTCCTCCATAAGTTTAGAATTACACATGAGAATCCTGATTTGCCAGTTGCCATGTCAAGTCTATGACAAGACTTACACAATATTGACTGGTTTCAGATACAAACGGTCATATGCTCCGAGGACTAAACACGTAGTAATAGAGGGAAACTCTGTTCCGGTGGGAATGAGTCAAATTTACGAGGTAAGGCTCAGAAAGATTACTGCCCAAGGCTATGCCTTGGGCAGTAATTTTTCCAAGCCTTACCGAGTAACTTTGACTTATTTCCACTGGTACGTGGTTTCCCTATTCCTATATACCTTCAATTGTCGGATAATATCGATAAAAACCGAATGTCTCTGAACGTCAACCTGGGCAGTAAACATCAACCTGGGCAGTAAACGTCAACCTGGGCAGTAACTTCAACCTGGGCAGTAAACAAAAGTTATTCCACCCCCAGCAGCGTTAAGTAATCATAGGTTGTTCGCTCATAGGTATATAGGAATATCCGAGTGCATCCGAGGATATTGCATTAGGACAACTCCGAGGAGTATACAACCGCTTGTATCTGTATCCAGTTTATATTGTATTTATTATCCACATTTATCCGACTGGTGGCATGCCAATATTACTTAGATTAGTTGCATTTCTCGAAAGCCTTAAATGCACTGATGAAGGTGCGTCCATTCTGAATGGTGCACCTCAGGGGGAAGTTTATATGCTGCAGCATCTTTGAACTGTTGCTGACTGTCATATTTGCGGTTACGATGAGGAGTACCGTACTTTATCACAACCCAGCACTTACAAAATATCCAGCCGGGTATGTCCATACAGAGTGCCCATAGGCTAACTATGGACACTTTATATTAAGTGGATGATATATAACATATCTATGCTAGGTTTATGTCCATACAGAGTTCCTGTAGATTTACGATGGACACTTTGTATTTGGTTGATTACGTTTTCATCACGTCGCTGGTTGCTTTCAGTACATCGCCCTGCCGCCTGTGATCGCGCCCTACAAGTGTTCCGTCCTCCCGCTCAGCAACAACCCAGAGTTCAAGTCATTCGTGCAAAACCTGTGTGAGTAAAGTAATGATGGTTTGAACGAGGCGAGGAATAGTATCTCCTAGCACTTTACTGCTATATCAACGGCCAATCCTTCTCATAGCATGTCTATATCGTGGCGTACAGCCACCTTTCTCCTACATCCCCAGCAGTGGTAGACTTACTGTTATATCAAAGACCAATCCTTCTCATACTATGTCTATGTGGTGTGGTGTACAGCCACCGTTCTCTTTCATCCCCGGCAGTGATAGACTTACTGCTATATTAAAGGCCAATCCTTCTCATACCATGTCTGTGTGGTTTGGTGTACAGCCACCTTTCTCCTACATTCCCAGCAGTGGTAAATTTACTGCTATATCAAAGGCCAATCCTTCTCATACCATGTCTGTGTGCTGTGGTGTACAGCCACCTTTCTCCTTCATCCCCAGCAGTGGTAGACTTACTGCTATATCAAAGGCCAATCCGTGTTCTCCTAGGAGATTCCGGAGGTCTGTATTCTACTCAGTAGCGATCTGTAGGCTCCATAAGCTTAGCATGGAGACTCCGTATTAGGTGGGTAATAAAAGGCACTACGTTATCTCCAATGAATTGGAGAGAATAAAGAAAAAACCAACAGGTTTTGATCAAAGTCGCCGATCTACACGAGTTTGATGTGGAGTGATATGAACGAGGCGACAGCAGAGTGAATATCACACAGCATTCAAACCAGTTGAAGAACAAAGACTTTGACCAAAATGAGTTGCTTTCTGTATTTATACAACCCCTGTGCACACTAAAAGATTAGATATAGACATAGACAAAGATTTGTAATACTGGTAGGGGCATGGAGTTATCAATGTTAAGCCTATGGTACAATAATACATTATCCTACCCCTGATAAAAAGCTCCATATGCTTAACATTAGCGGACTGTATTTGGTCTACGGTGCAGGAAAATGAAATTTATCTCTCTTGTGGGATACAGTTGTCAAATGACGTCATTTGAAAAGCAACCAATGATTACCACTGATTATCGGTGAGTTTTATGTTCTTTCTTAAATTGCTGAAGTAATTTAGATGGGGTAGGATAAATTCTAAACCAAACTCAAGTTAGTCGTGTTGCTTATCACACTCCGGCAATGTCGAGTATCACTGTCCTCGGCTTTGCCTCGAGCAGTAATACACGACATTGCCGTCGTGCGATAAACAACAACATGACTAACTCTCGTTTGGTTTCTCCTAATTATCCTACTCCTAATATAAAATCCCATAGGCTTAACATTGAGTTTCCATATGCCACACTGACTGGCATACAGAGTTTTATATGCCACTAGTGGCATACAGAATTATGATCATGTAATATTCCAAAATCGAGGAGACAGGTTAGGATAAAATCAAGACCCGGTTTGTTTTAGTCGTAGACACCGCATTCCACTCTTGAAATCGTGAAATCACTATGCCAAACTCCAGTCATGGCATACGGTGGCCAATATTAAAACTCATCGAGTTTTACGACAGTACTAATGGAGCGTGTGTCTGTTGACAGCGGCGGCGTTGACGCGCGTGGACGTGTCTCACAAGGTGGACGCGACGAGCGGCTCGATCGGGCGGCGGTACGCGCGCACCGACCAGATCGCCATCCCCTACGGCGTCACCGTCGACTTCGACACGCTGAAAGAACCGCACACCGCCACCCTGCGTGAACGAGAGACCATGAAGCAGATCCGGGCAGAGGTAAGTCGTGAACCGTGGGGGGCGAGGGGGGGTAGGGGGGGTGTCAGGGGGGGTTGGGGGGTGTCAGGGGGGGTTGGGGGGTGTCAGGGGGTGGGGTGTGGGATGGTGGGGCGTGAACTGACCCCCCCCCCCCCCTTTTTTTTTTAATTAGCTGTAAAGAAACCAGATCTGCCACAGGGGCAGTTCTTCCATTGGACAAGCTCGTACATCTAGATTAAAAACATGAGGTGATTCGGTGGTCCAATGTATATAAATACATACGTATTTATAAGATGTGATTTATAGGAGGAAAAAAGATGAAGATGATCATCAAACTTGATTAATATCCCTTAAAGTGTAAAATAGGAATTGGATGAATCAGCTAGTTCAGTCGTAGGCTGAAAACACCTAATGAGCGTGAATTATGGGGCATGAACTGATTTGGTATCAATAGAGCAATATCCTCTTGCCTCTGTGTAGAACACCCAAATAGAAGTGAATTTACTCACTTCTAGAACACCTAAATAGAAGTAAATTTGCTCACTTCTAGAATACAAGAAGCTGAGATTTTGTAATCTGTATGTAGATTGAGATGGGCGACACGGTACGCACACTATTCAAACCCTTGTTCAGAATACAACACGAACACATCTTCTTTCAGCTGTCGGAGTTGCCGCAGATCGTGGCAGACCTGGCTGCGGGCCGGAGAACATGGGAGGAAATCCTCGCGACGTACCCAGCATTCGACCAACAAGAAACCACCAAGTAGACTGATAGCTGCACTCCGCCCTGACCCTGCCCGAAGACCAGCACTCCGACCCTACGGCACACTGTGCAGTACACCGACCGTACGGCCCACTGTGCAGTACAACGACCGTACGGCCCACTGTGCAGTACACTGACAGTACGGCACACTGTGCAGTACACCGACCATACGGCCCACTGTGCAGTACACTGACAGTACGGCACACTGTGCAGTACACCGACCGTACGGCACACTCTGCAGTACAACGACCATACGGCCCACTGTGCAGTACACCGACCATACGGCCCACTGTGCAGTACACCGACCGTACGGCCCACTGTGCAGTACACCGACCATACGGCCCACTGTGCAGTACACCGACCATACGGCACACTGTGCAGTACACCGACCGTACGGCACAATGTGCAGTACACTGACAGTATGGCCCACTGTGCAGTACACCGACCATACGGCACACTGTGCAGTACACTGACAGTACGGCACACTGTGCATTACAACGACCGTATGGCACACTGTGCAGTACAACGACCGTACAGCCCACTGCATGGCACTCTGTGCAATATCTAGACTGTACAGCACACTGTGCAGTACTCAGACCATACGGCTCACTGTGCGGTATGCTGACTGTGCGGCACACTGTGCAGTACGTAGACCACACGGCACACTGTGCAGTACGTAGACCACACGGCACACTGTGCAGTACGTAGACCACACGGCACACTGTGCAGTACGTAGACCATACGGCACACTGTGCAGTACGTAGACCATACGGCACACTGTGCAGGACTAGGACCATACGGCACACTGTGCAGGACTAGGACCATACGGCACACTGTGCAGGACAAGGACCATACGGCACACTGATACTGGGCTGACTTATTTATTGACTTGATCACCGCCCCGCTGTGGGTGGTACGCAGTCATTCCTGAACTCTACTCTACAGGGTGCTTCACGTGGAGACAAGTCACGATACAGAGGCAACTTTACGCACCTGAGAATATACACAACTAATGAACCGCGCAGAAGGCACTGGGAACGAATCCATATCAAGTAGAGGTTTATTCAACTTCAGCTCTATTTAATGAACTTTGTGGAAAATAAAGGAGAAAACGAATCAGCTTTTCACTTAATAGAAATTAATAATCAATAAATGAATCAAATAGGATTTATTAGGAAACAATTATGGAAACTTCAAATGACAATCTTGAATTTATAAAGGTAATTAACAAAAGTTACAGGAATTGACTAGATGTATTACAGTAGTATCTTATTTGTGGTGCCTGGTGTGGTCGTACAGAGTGGGTTGTGTGAGAGGCAGTCTGGTGTTTAGTAGCTAGTTGAACGTCATTAAATATCATCCATACTCTGACACCTTCTCTTGTCATCGTATCATGGACTTACTGCAGAAGTGCCTCAATCATAGAGCTCGGTCATAGAGCTAATACGGAGTCCAAGTGAACCTACTCAAACAGGGAAAGGCCTTCGACTTTATGTCGTTAGAGATTATAAACCTCATTCTCCAATTTCTAAAATGCATATTTTATGTACACTGAATAGGTGTCATTGTTTCTTATTGGCAAACTTATTTAAGACGATCGTAGAAAAGTACACTTTCAGGCCTCCCAGTGAAACCTTTAAAACCTATAAAAACCTATATTTTGATTCTTTGGCTTTTATTTTTTTCAAGGAACCTATATAACCTATAAAAACCTATATTTTCACTGCAATGCAGATTGATGTGTAAAGGAAATCTTTAAAAGTAATCTTGAAATGACATTATCGGTTTAATTAAGAGATCATAAAAGTGTTTAAGAATCAACAGTTGGTGTGACTTCTTGCCAGGCTGGCTTGCCTATTGGAAACTTAACAGCGTATACATGCTTGCTGGGTATAAACTGATGAGCCAGACATCCTGATGTCCTGCAATTTAGTACTAGGTATATTTTTTTAGAAATCAAGAACTGAAAGTAAGCGATTCACTATATTTTGACTCTTATTATGCTGAATATGTTAACCGTAAAAACCCATAAAAGCCTATATGTTTTGGGCCTTGAAAACCCTGTAAAAACCTATATCTTGATTTTCAAAACCTATAAAAAAACCTATATTGAGGAAGCGGGGCACTGGGAGGCCTGCACTTTAATAATAACATTATAAAATGTCTATGTGGTGTGGAGTACAGCCAACTTGCTCCTTCATCCCCAGTGGTTGTTGAGACTCGTATACCCATAACTGAGACCATGTGTTTAGTTACGTCCGTAACTATCTGTATTTGGGTATCTGCCGTTTTCAGTAGGCTCACTTTGGATCCTTTATCCTGCCTCAGTCACCATGCACGAAGCAAACTCAAGACATTCTCCATATTTATGTCTCAATCTTTCACAGGACGGGCATTTATTTACCTTCTACGGCTTCATCAGATACTTGGATATTGATATTTGTGTAATTCTTTTTCATCTAAAGGACGCTGTCAGATATGTAGCATCCATGAAAAGCACTCGCGAAAAAAATGCATTCAGTGTAAATAAAAGACAATCCAGCATTCTCATTGGTTTTCTTTGTGTAATGGTCGACAATGTGGTAACTTTGCTGATTTTTCTAAGCTAAAAGTCAAGGCTTCATCCATGCTAAAAAGTCTTAATTTTGACATTTTTCCACCGTGAAAAGTCAAGGCTTAGCCATTGTTCCAGAGTAGAAAGTCAGAATTTGACATTTTCCATGGTGAAAAGTTGAGGTGACCATCTGCCTTTTTTATCAGTTCTAGGATGGGAATTGGAGGAAACTTGCCTCAAAAAAGACCCACAATCAATTTATCGGGCCAAGAGGAATCCATTTGGTTTCAGAAAGAGAAAAAAAATGGCAATTTATAATAGCAATTATATGCAGCTAAGTGTGATAGATCACCTGGAAGTGTATGATTCGGGCACCATAACCCTTTCGGGTCAGAATCACCTGGAAGTGTATGATCCGGGCACCATAACCCTTTCGGGTCAGAGCCTTCAGGTTAGAACCACCTAGAAGTGTAGGTTTGTTTGTTTGCTTTTTTTTGTGGAAGTGTATGATCTGGGCACCAAAACTCTTTCGGGTTAGAGCCTTCAGGTCAGAATCACCTGGAAATGTATGATCCGGGCACCATAACCCTTTCGGGTCAAAGCCTTCAGGCCAGAATCACCTGGAAGTGTATGTTTGTTTGTTTGTTTGTGTGGAAGTGTATGGTCCCGGCACCATAACCCTTCAAGTCAGAGCCTTCAGGTCAGAAACACCTGAAAGTGTATGATCCATTCACTAAAACCCTTTCGGGTCAGAGCCTTCCAGTCAGAATCACCTGGAAGTGTATAATTCAGGCACTATAACCCTTTCTGGTCAGAATCACCTGGAAGTGTATGATCCGGGCACCATAACCCTTTCGGGTCAAAGCCTTCAG
Source organism: Alentia gelatinosa (assembly GCA_950022655.1). NCBI lineage: Eukaryota > Metazoa > Annelida > Polychaeta > Phyllodocida > Polynoidae > Alentia > Alentia gelatinosa. The sequence continues at coordinate 56,071,783 of OX465588.1, forward strand.
GTCAGAATCACCTGGAAGTGTATAATCTTGCCACCATGACCCTTTCGGGTCAGAGCCTTCAGGTCAGAATCACCTGGAAGTGTATGTTTGTTTGTGTGGAAGTGTATGATCCGGGCACCATAACCCTTTCGGGTCAGAGCCTTCAGGTCAGAACCACCTGGTAGGTGTATGATCTGGGCACCATAACCCTTTCGGGTCAGAACCTTCAGGTCAGAATCAGCTGGAAGTGTAGGTTTTTGGGGTTTTTTTTGTGTGGAAATGTATGATCCAGGCACCATTACTCTTTCGGGTTAGAGGCTTCGGGTCAGAATCACCTAGAAATGTATGATCCGGGCACCATAACCCTTTCGGGTCAGAGCCTTCAGGTCAAAATCACCTGGAAGTGTATGATCCGGGCATTATCACCCTTTCAGGTCAGAGCCTTCAGGTCAGAATCACCTAGAAGTGTACGTTTGGTTCTTTATAAGTTTGTTTGTGTGGAAGTGTATGATCCGTGCCCCATTACCCTTTCTGGTCAGAGCCTTCAGGTCAAAATCACCTGGAAGTGTATAATCCGGCCACCATAACCCTTTCGGGTCAGAGCCTCCAGGTCAGAATTACCTGGAGGTGTATGTTTGTTTGTTTGTTTGTGTGGAAGTGTATGATCCGGGCACCATAACCCTTTCGGGTCAGAGCCTCCAGTTCAGAATTACCTGGAGGTGTATGTTTGTTTGTTTGTTTGTGTGGAAGTGTATGATCCGGGCACCATAACCCTTTCGGGTCAGAGCCTTCCGGTCAGAATTACCTGGAAGTGTATTTTGTTTGTTTGTTTGAGTGGAAGTTTATGATCCGGGCACCATAACCCTTTCGGGTCAGAGCCTTCAGGTCAGAATCACCTGGAAGTGTATGTTTGTTTATTTGCTTGTTTGTTGTGTGGAAGTGTATAATCCGGGCACCATAACCCTTTCCGGTCAGAAACTTCAGGTCAGAATCACCTGGAAGTGTATGTTTGTTTGTGTGGAAGTGTATGATCCGGGCACCATAACCCTTTCGGGTCAGAGCCTTCAGGTCGGAATCACCTGGAAGTGTATGTTTGTTTGTTTGAGTGGAAGTTTATGATCCGGGCACCATAACCCTTTCGGGTCAGAGCCTTAAGATCAGAATCATCTGGAAGTGTATGATCCGGGCACCATAAGTAATATTTATCAAATACACCCTCTCCTTGTTTATAGTATGTGTGAGTGGTGGCCAGACAGGAATCACAAAAAGGCGATGCCCACAGATACAGGTGTTTACATACATGCATACATACATATTACATATTTATATCTCTTTATCTTCTAATCATTTTGTATCTATTTTCATGTATTTGCTTTTCATTGGTTATATATTAAACCTTTTATCTAATAGCCAGTATTTCCTTCGTTCATATAGGTATACTTTACTGTATGACCAGCGACAGACTGAAAACCCCTCTTAATGGGACACTTGGCTCGGAACGGAGGCTTCCCCTTAACCCTTTTCTTACCGGACCTGGTTGCAGGTGCATGTCTTTAAATGCCACATGCCTGACACTGGACTTCTTTTGTAGGGCAAGGCTATGTTGCAATTGTTGAGAAAATGTATTCTTTCCCATCATATTTTAAGTAGTCAGTCAATTTTTCTATGGTGATAACTATAGAACTATTTGTTAACTATCACTATGAAGGCATTTTACATAATCTCTGAAAAAATTACAAAGATCCATTTTGAATTAGCTGAGATAAATGATATTTTAAGAAAAATGGGAAATGATACCTCAAGGCATCATTTGTGCTGGCTACGGGAGTGCCCTGAGGCATCATTGGTAAGGAAAGGGTTAAGCGGGGTTTTACTGCAGTTCATCACCCGACCCCCCCCCCCCCCCCCCCCCCGCCGTAAATAAAAAACGGTCGCTAAGTAAGTCGAGCGCTGAATCTCTGCTGGGAGATTGTCCGTGAACACCTCACCCGCTAAACCGGTTTTCCGCCACGGCATGCCTCATACCAGCACGCTTTCACGTGCCCAATGAGCCATGACCGGCGCTCTTGAGATTGGCCATCAACAACTGCCTTTCCCCAAGGTCATCCGGGTCGAGGCAGATCCCAGTAAACAAGATTGACGACATACCATAGTGTTTTTTCCAGACAATAAAAACTCGGTTCCAAGCTAAACTATTATATGGTAGATTTGAAATGGCACATTAGTGCCGTTTTTAGCGCTAACAAGCTAACGAATATTGCTTTGGTAATACTTCTTGATTGTATTTTCTAAGACGACGAGGGGAACTCATGCTTGGATGTATGCGACGTGAATATATAAGGTTATACGATTATCCTGTCATAACCGATCATGATGCTGATATTCTTGCCTTTGACATACGCTAAGTCAACGAACTCTAAGTCCGCTGCTATCTGGTATTCACTACCAGCCATAAAATAAGACCACCTGTACAGGCGAATTGTGTGCTGTTGACAAATAAAAACTAGGAGCAAATAGTATGTTCATCATAGATGAATGAGCGTGCAATTATAAATGAATGACAATTAAAAGGTTTGGGGTACATTTAGTCTATGGATAGTTTTCTGTATCCCACTTGCACCCAATCAACTTGCCCTTTCTGTAACTGCCTATCTAAGATCCAAACACATCAAGCACCAGTGGGTCATGAGGTATTTTGGTCTTGAGTGATTGGGCGATTTTTTAAATTTAGTTTTTATTTATTTTGTACATTAAATTGCTAGGCTTCTGCAGAGTAGGTATTCTGGCCACGTTTATAACCAGATAACAGTATTTGAATCAGAAACAATCCTCTACTCTGTATATACTATGTATAGACAACGTGTACAGGTTAATATTTGCAATGAGATGGTGAGGAGATGAATGAAGTGTGTAATACAGGTGTTGCCGTTCAGCGCCGCCTAACGGCCCACTGTGTAGTAACGCGGCCGCTCGGACAAACGCGGCCGACTCCAGCCACATGCCCGTAGAGCCACACAGTATCACACCTAAAGTGTGAACGGTGGGTGTGATTACAGGAGTGTTGTTTTTTGACAGATTAGATTGTTGGAGCAAACTAGGGTATTGTATCAACGAGTCTGGGCTGTCTAAACTTTATAGTTGATAATCATCTTGGTTTTAACTTGGAAAAAGATAAGCATATTATTGCTAGGCCTGCCAATGTATTAGTGTGTATGCAGTTTTGGTGTCCCTGTGTTATCTAAGGTATATCTAAAGTATCATTGAGGTGATATGCATGTATGATACATCGAATTGTAGCTGGAATACCATAGAATACGATGGAATCGTTGTTATTTCTCTGAAAATGAGATACATGGGTCTTATGAACGTATTACGCTCATATACTAATAGATCCAATGCTAGAGAATACGTTGCCAAGTGAATGTTTGGCTTCAGCCGTGGCGTAGCTAGGGAGATAAGGTGCGACACCGGCCAACGGAAAAAGGCCTCGGAAATAGCCGTTTTTCCGTTCAGCGCCGCCATGTGGTCATGTTGCATGGCAACACGGCCGTTCGGCCAAACATTGCGCTGTCCGACTGCGCGCCTATGCATTCACACATAGGGTGTAAGTGGCGGGTATGAATGCAGAGGTGTTGTTTTCTTCCAGATAACGGTGTTAGAACAAGCGAGGGTTCTCTTCAAACTAGGACTGGTTGTCTAAACTTTAGAGATGATAATTGTCTTGATTTTTATTAGCCAAAAAATAATTCCTTTCAGGTCTTCAAAACTTTATATGGCATTATTATCATAGGGTTGTCAGTGTGGGTAAGAAAAAACATTGAAATATATTTTTTGCAATACAGAATTTATGCATTACATATGCATTACAGTAGGAATCAAGGGAAAGCTCAAGTTTTTACATGGGTCAGTGGGGAGGTTCAGCAGGGGATTCTGAGCTGTCGCTGAATTGGGCTCTTTAGCAGTTGGTATATCAATATTACACAAGGAATCATTTTGTTGTTCTGAAAATGAAAACATTGAATTCAATGGAAACATTGAAAACTGGCATCTTATGCATATTATGCAGAACGGGTTATAAGAAATACTCAGTTATAACAAAGTAGTTAAATTTATATGCCCACAGTCAAATGTAATCAGCTCTTGCTATTGAAACAACATATTTAAAAGAATTAAGGCAAGACATATTCCTAAGAAATAATCCAATATATTACCTATTTCTGAAAATAGCTAGATAAATGTTCTGTTATATCTAAGCTAAAAAAAAAAATATATATATATATATATATACACACACACATGTGTATACAAATACACATATATATGCACAGACATAAATATATTCATGTATATACAATATACAATATATTTATCCCTAAATATACTCATATACTATGATATGATAATTGTTTTGGTTATTCCAGAGAGGAGGATAAGCCTATAGTGGCCAGGCCCATACCAGTATATCTCTGCTACCCATGTACACTGTTTCTATTTTATCTTATAATATCTGAAGTATTGTTGAGGAGATATACATGTTTAAACTACCAAATGAAAGCTGAAATACCATAGAGTATGATAGAATCGCTTTTAGTTCTCAGTCATCCAATGGTAAAGAATACGTTGCCAGGGGTATGCTTGGCTGCATGCATTGCGTAACCAAGAAGATAAGGTGCGACACCGGCCTATGGAAAAAGGCCTATTATTAGCCGTTTTTCCGTTCAGTGCCGCCATGTGGTCATGTTGCATGGCAACGCGGCCGTTCGGCCAAACATTGCGCTGTCCGACTGCGCGCCTATGCATTCACACATAGGGTGTAAGTGGCGGGTATGAATGCAGAGGTGTTGTTTTCTTCCAGATAACGGTGTTAGAACAAGCGAGGGTTCTCTTCAAACTAGGACTGGTTGTCTAAACTTTAGAGATGATAATTGTCTTGATTTTTATTAGCCAAAAAATAATTCCTTTCAGGTCTTCAAAACTTTATATGGCATTATTATCATAGGGTTGTCAGTGTGGGTAAGAAAAAACATTGAAATATATTTTTTGCAATACAGAATTTATGCATTACATATGCATTACAGTAGGAATCAAGGGAAAGCTCAAGTTTTTACATGGGTCAGTGGGGAGGTTCAGCAGGGGATTCTGAGCTGTCGCTGAATTGGGCTCTTTAGCAGTTGGTATATCAATATTACACAAGGAATCATTTTGTTGTTCTGAAAATGAAAACATTGAATTCAATGGAAACATTGAAAACTGGCATCTTATGCATATTATGCAGAACGGGTTATAAGAAATACTCAGTTATAACAAAGTAGTTAAATTTATATGCCCACAGTCAAATGTAATCAGCTCTTGCTATTGAAACAACATATTTAAAAGAATTAAGGCAAGACATATTCCTAAGAAATAATCCAATATATTACCTATTTCTGAAAATAGCTAGATAAATGTTCTGTTATATCTAAGCTAAAAAAAAAAATATATATATATATATATATACACACACACATGTGTATACAAATACACATATATATGCACAGACATAAATATATTCATGTATATACAATATACAATATATTTATCCCTAAATATACTCATATACTATGATATGATAATTGTTTTGGTTATTCCAGAGAGGAGGATAAGCCTATAGTGGCCAGGCCCATACCAGTATATCTCTGCTACCCATGTACACTGTTTCTATTTTATCTTATAATATCTGAAGTATTGTTGAGGAGATATACATGTTTAAACTACCAAATGAAAGCTGAAATACCATAGAGTATGATAGAATCGCTTTTAGTTCTCAGTCATCCAATGGTAAAGAATACGTTGCCAGGGGTATGCTTGGCTGCATGCATTGCGTAACCAAGAAGATAAGGTGCGACACCGGCCTATGGAAAAAGGCCTATTCAATGTTACTGATACTAAATTTGATTTGTAACTCTCTCAACCTGAATTTTGTTGTAACACTTTTAAATTGACATATTCTTGATGTTATCTGGCTTGGATTGAAAACCAAATATTATGTTTGAATCATTTGACCACAAAGTAATTAACTCAGCTTCGCTTCGTGAATTACTCTGTAGTCAAACTCGGTGGAGTACGGACCAAGCTAATTCCATCTCGTGGGTTTCCTTCGAATTAACACTAGGTGTCAGGACATCTCTCTTCATGAAAATTCTACTTCTCCTGATATCCACCAGGTGTCAGGTCGGTGCCGCGGATTGGCCAGCGGCGCACACCACAGCACACAGAGTAAAAAATATCTCTCTACTCTGTGCCCAGCCAACTCTGTGCTCTCCCCCAAGATCTCTGCTGGGAGAGTGCAGCGTACACAGGCGACACACTCCACCGCTAGAGCAACCTACGGAAACAAGTTTTGCGGAACGATAAACCGGAGCGGCGCAGTGTACACAGGCGAGACCCAGCCCAAACCCCCGCTATGAGAGTGTTACGTTTCACTTAATTTCTCGAGGGTAGCGAGAACTAGATAAGCCAATCAGATCGCCGTTTCTAACGACGCTCAAGCTGAAGCGTCCAATGAGCGGCACGCTCTCACGCGCTCCGCCTCACATGGACGTAAATATTGACTGTTTCCAGGATTCCAGAGTCAATGAGTTCTCAAGTTCTTTGACAAATAATGGAATAAGTGAAGCGCATCCGCTCTTAATGGATATATGAGTCGTCTGTTAGAAACCTAATCCTTGTGAGTTGACTTCAAGGTAAGCCCACACATCTGTCTATAGATCGCACTTTGTGTCTCACTCGTCGGCCGATGTTGCCAGTTGTGCCGACCACCTGTGATTTTGCCGAGTAAGTTGGCACAGTAAGCCAGTGTACTGCTGGCACTACCTGTCACTGGTGTTCTCAGTAGTCTCTACTCTACCCAGTGAAGACTGTCTCTCCAGGCTGTAGGCAGTACTGAGTGTAGCCGAGGCATGCCCATGATTGTAAATACGTGTACATTCACATCCTTCACTCTTTTTCTAATAACGTTTGCCGCATATATTCGCATGGACATGTCCTCCAACCACTAGCATGCGATACCCAAAGTTTTGTGTCAATTGCTTTGTACAGTGTAATGTGTGTTACAAACCTACTAGATCTAGTACCATCTGGATCTAGATCATTTTATCACCAAATCACGTGTAGCTAGTGTAGGGTCAACACTAGATCTATGATATATATTATATATAATACTGGCAATACGACCGTTTGATCTACAACACTAGCAAGCTTATTTATTGGGCTCAATCTAAAAAGAAATACCGTACTCCGTAGTGCCATTGCCGGCAGTGTTATGATAATGTTGTTGATAATAAAGATAAAGTTCTTATTTTGCAGATTTTTTATTATATTAGATTTTTTTCGTGTAGATCTAGGCTAGCTCTACCTTGATCGGATCTAGTAGATCTAGACTTCGTATCGGAGCAGTAATCTTATATTTATAACAGGATTTTTTTTTGTCTTATCATATCGCTGATATGTCATAGGCCAGTTAAATCTACAAACCTGCATGTTTCCAAATGTGTAGAGGCAAATTTTATCCTACCCCTCATATAAACCTTAACATGGTGTGACTGTATGCCACAGTTATGCCATGAACTATTTATATGCCACGGGTGATATATGAAGGTAAAAATATGTGACAGGGTAGGATAAAATCTAAACATTAATATCATATCATTGTTTACATGGCGTTTGTTGTCCCTTGCTACAGATATCGCGCCTCGAAGACAACTCACGCCATATTAACAATCTTATGACAACTTGTGACGTTTCTTGATAGTATGGGAGTTGCCAATTCAAATACGTGAACTTAAGAGGCTTTGAGAAAAACATAACAGACTTATTTATACATATCTAATGCTTTAATGAATTATAGTTGAGTTTCACAGACACATTATGATTTACAGTTACTAAATTGATAAATGTATGTATTGTATATGTTTTATATGTACATCTATTAATAAAATAGAATTCATTTAATTATCAAACACTCAGTATTTAGAGATTAATGCACAAAAGATGAAACATCTAGTGGCAGGGATACATTGTTTGTTGTGACATATATATTGTGAAGTATTATTTCTGAACATTAAATACATTATAACATACTTCCCATCCTTTGAATATTGATTTAAGATTTCCACTTGAAAGTGTTTAGAAAAAGTGAAATACAATAAAAGAGCTTATATATACACACAATATTACCATGATTTCGATCTGAGTGGCCATATTCTCCGCGGAGTATTACGTAGTGTCACCTTTCGAGTAATTATTAGAAGAAAAAAAATCTTGTATATAATTAGAAATTCGACCCAAGCGCCGTGCATTGTTTATGTAAATTAGTTCCTATAATGCCCGTCAGGTGGCCGAAAAAAACATATTCTTCTAGGAGAATATGGCTTTCCGTATTCTACTCAGTAGCAATCTTAATATGGAGACTCCGTATTTGGTGTGTAATTAAGTCTAATGGCTTGATTCTATTTATCCGAGTTATGTCCTGGTCCTGCTCAGGCCATGTTCGGTCCCTATTGAGATCAGGGCTAAATCAGCCCCCGATAACGGCACAAGTGGTGATCACACCAAATTTGCTTGAATAGATCCAAGCCTTAACAATATCACCCTCAACCCATAAAACTGTCAGTAGTACTGATGTCTGTGTGTGTCAATAATAACGCTCTATAACACATACTTGGCCACCATCCCTGCCACGATGAAATCTGAATATTGAGAGCATATGATGTCAGAGATTCCAGCTTTCCATCTATTTTTCACGGAAATCCATTTTTTTATTGTCAGTTTATGAAATTATGTTTCCTTCCTTAGAACAAAGATGATATTAATTGTGCCTCGTTCACACCAATAGAACAGTGGTTTGAACCTCCCCACAGACCCTCAGTCCCATGTTGTGGCCAGCAACGACCCGTTTTCCAGGTTTCTTTGGTCTCACTGAGGCAGCAAATCCACATGAGAAACACTTTGCCTTTATCTATTGACCCCAACTGACATCCCTGTAATATACATACCACGAAACCTTAGAAGGTTATTGGTTTATTTTGTATGTTTAGTCGTTAGTTGTTAAGGGAGCTGTCATTAGTTATGGTTGGGATGGCCACAGTTTTCACGGGAGGGGGCTACTTTTCTGGGGGTGTTCGAAGGGGGGGGGGGGGGGACTTTTTTTTTGGGGGGGGGAGGGGGGTTATACCAAGGGGGAGGACAACTTCTTTTTTGGTATTCCCATGGTGAGAGGGCAACTTTAAAAGTATCATGAGCTGTGTTGATAAATGCAATAACTGACCTACTTGTCGTCCCTCATTGATGTTCTGTATTTATGCCCACTTTCTCCCCATTCAGGTGTCAATAAGTATCAGTAGGTGAGAAGAATGGCTGAAAAAGGGGGCCTCAATATATTTGCGACAGTCCAGAAAAGTCTGACGCTCTCACGATTGAGAGGTAAAAGCGCATGCCCTTCGCCGACACTGGCCCATCGTGTTGTTAGTGGTCTACGCCTCACTCTGTGGTGCCTTTAAGTCCTTGTCCATGTCATTGTTCTGTGTTTCAGTTTGGGTCTATGGCCTAAAGAAACTGGACCTTAATTTCAGCTTGCAAAACCAAAAATATGGACCTACAAATTGTGCTGCAATAGAGGAAAGGCCCATGGGTAGAGAGGAGTGCTATGGTCGGTGCAAAGCTATTTCAATCGTTTGCACCTACTTAGTCTTTATTTGTTTTGATTTATCATATATGCTTATTAAAACGATTGGCTACTGGACATTGTATATATTTCAAACATCTTTCGAGCATGCCATTAGAGCTAGATTATTTGTTTCTAACAATTGTGTAGAGGCTTTTTTATTGTCAGTAAGGAAAGGGCTCTTCCACCAGCACACGAGATAGATCGAGATTTGTCACAATTTGGTTGTCTTGCTAAATCTTGCTAGGTTTTGCATAATCATGTGCAAATTTGCCGCGATGCATCGGTCTGGTTAAGCACCTACGCCGCATTCTTGTTGCAATAGATCATGGTATGCCGGGATATGTCGGCAATAGATTGTGAGGTGTCATTGTGATGGAGTACCAAAATATACACACATCATCACGAAAAATACACAAACCATCGCACACAATGTGTTATGGCAAAGAAGTTAAGACAAATCGCGGCACTGTAGGATATAACAAGATATACCAAGGCAAATCTATCGTGTTGGTGGAACCAGCACTTAATTCATCCAGATTTTCATTTCATTGATTTCTACTCTAGAAGTAGTCATGCTACCAACGAAATACAACGACACGTTCGCCTGCTTGCCTAGTGTTTGTATAATGTAGGCCAGTGAAAGATCAAATCGTCCACGCCCAATGTCAGCCAATATCACCTGCTACACATGTAGAGTGTTTACATGAAGTCAATATTTATAATCTACATGAGGTTGAGCTTAGTCATATAGGTCATTCTCATAAATACCCATAGAGAACATTATAAGGTGGAAGGTTACGTTGACATTAGACCTGTTGTCGTTTAAAGTATTTAGAAAGAGTTTCGGTGGAGCTATTCCTTGGTCATTTCTACCATGGTTCAATAAAAGAAGTTCTCGTCAAATAGAGTTTGAATAATACATGTGTTTTTTACATACCGTATATAAAAAAGTGCCTGAAGGATATGCTTGGAGTTTCACCCCCATATAGAAACATAGTTAACTAGACCTAGGCTTGAAGACTGTAATGCTAGCAGAGTGAGATTCTCGTGTACAGAAAATTCAAGCCTACTATTATTTCTTATTTATTTCTTTTTTTTTGTTGTGATCTGAAGTGTTCTTGCCTTGTATTTTAAACTACTATTATTTTCTCTATGTCTACAGTTAGATATACCTTTCTGATATGACTCATTTCTAGCCTTGCTGAAGACGCAGTTTCGTACTGCTAGTTTTACTGATTGTGTATAACGCGGTGACTTTTATCCTTGTTCAGGTTTCTAAGAGTGGGAACAAAGCATGGCTTCCTATATCCCGAAGGGCTGGCGGGACAAAATGTCCAGTCCCTTCGCCGGGTACTTAACTCTCTCCCGGATGAGAGGTAACGAAGTGCATGGACTATATCCTGATGTACATGCCATGGTCCACTCTCCTCCCAGATCTTTCACAGTGCTAGCGCTTGCTAATAGGGAGCCAAAGTGAACCCGCTGAAACCACAGATACCCACCTACAAAACACCATTTCCGGTGGCCAGTAAGAACGAGGCTTACTGCTAAAGCTATGGGGGTTTGAGGCTAGACTTATGTTTTTGGTCTCGTTTGTTACTTTTGAAATGAAGTTTATGACTATCGTCTCTGAATAACTTTGTTTCAAAACCACAATGACAGTTGTTAAGTTTATCAAAAATCTGGATCTAAAAGATTGGAGAATGACACATATAATCTCGAACCTACATAGTCTAAGTACTGAGCGCCTATACTCGGAAATAGTATTTTGTGACCGGCTATTTGTGGTTGGAGCGGGTTCACTTTGGCTCCCTATCTCTGCCTCAACTCCATGCTCGTTCCCTTGGTATCCGCTAGGGGGGACATCCATAAAGTATGTACGCAGAAATTCCGAAATTTTTTACCCCCACCCCCACCCCCCACCCCTCACTGCGTACGTACTTTATGGATGGCCCTTACGGACGGGGGGACCAGCTAACATTTCAGATTCAAAGCAAGGCAACTGTCAAAAGTTATAAAACTCAACTAACTCATGTATTTTTAGTTGTGAAATATATGAATTGCTAAATGAGCTTCACAGAAACTCATGTTGTCATGTTAACAAAACCAGACCCAATAACACATGAGGTGCTTTCCACTAAAGAAAGTAATCCCAGAGACCTTCTGGTTTGAATAACAAATAACAGAAATGAGTGTACATTATTTACCATATAAATATGTGCATATCTATTTATAAGAAGAATAGAAAATACTCCCCCAAGTGTTAAGAATTTAGGATATTTGTAGAACTGGCGGATGGGAGAGATTCTGTCCCAAACAGGCAGGTTGGTGCAGAGATACAAGCGGCCGCAGGAAGTAGAGCGCAGGATGTCTGCTAGGAGAGTGGTCGTGGTCACAATGCTTCATACCCAAGTTCCTCAATAACGTATATATATTCTGGTTTGTGCTATTCGAGCATGATAAGCCAGAAACCACTGCCAATTCCTCTCACACAGAAACATGTCTGTCATTTCATCAATAATTCGGGATAGAAGGTAGAGACAGAACTAGAATTCCCTCCTAGTAGCAATCCCCAATGTTTCATCCCGAGCTTCGAGCCTTCGATAGGTTTATTAGTTTTAGGATTTCTGAAGCTTTTAGGCTTTTACAAAACATTGTGCAGTGCTTTTAGTTTCCCGAGCAGAACTGATTTTACCCCAGCTGTTATAGTTCATGAGATGGTATATAAAACCCTTTTTCGTTTTTAAATGACAGCCTTGTATTATTAATGTATTAACTGACATGAACTAGAGGCATGTGCACATTAAAAAAAAACAAGGCAATAAATCTGTAATATATGGAGACATGGTTAGTGTTACTGAATGGAATCTGTTTTGAGATCGTTTTGGTTGGATATATACACCGAGTTTGAAGAACGAGGTGAATATTTCCGATCAAAACAACAAAAAACCGATGTAATTCAGTCACACTCACTATGTCCCTTTATCATTATATACCGGGAAATCATTAAAAACGCCATTTTACAACTCACTAAATAGCAGAGTGACAGTGGTTATGTGATACCGAGGGACGTATGAATATTCTTTCTTCACTCAGTGACGAATCGAATCTGTACTCCTGGTCAGTAAAAGCGAATCATACGCCCAATGATATATATATAGACAATAATCGATGATTTTGTGGACAGGCGGCCGTAAATCATGAGAGGTTGATGCGTAGTAATACGCGATCGCTAGCCAGTGTATTACGACATCAACCTCGAGTGGTTTACAGAGCCGCCTGTTCACAAAATCATCGTTTGTTGCAATTATTATCCATCTTTTCGAGTGAATTAAACCCATTAATTGCCATATAAAAGGGTATAACAATAGGGACTATTTCTTTGCTCTATAGCAAAAGGGACTATTTTTCCCGTATACCATGGTTTTGAGGCTGTATACTACAGGTTTGAATCGGTATACCACAGTTATGGTATCTGACAGGTTGTATACAATGGGTGGTGGTTTACTGAGACCCCATACATTTTCAATGGGGGCTTTGTATACGATGGATAATAAATAGTAATATTCACTTGTAATGTGGGGTTAGTAACACAGGTGACTTGTAATGTGAGATAATGCTACAGACGGCTTCTGAGACGAGACATATTTAGAGGAGATTTGCAGTATGATACAACTGACCCAGATGATCTGCAATATGAGATGACTCGTAAAGACAACTTGTAAGGTGCAGGTACCGGCTGAAATTAGGTGGGTTGGTGGAACAGCTCGGAGAATTTTCAGATTTAGGGGTGGCCCCAGCAAGCAACATCAGCTGGAGGCTAAAAACCTACTTGTTGAGCATCTGTTTGGTGGAATACCTGCTTAACTGATACAAGTGTCTTGTGGTGCAATGTTACTGATACATGCAACACGCAGAATGAGAATAATATCGTAAAACTGGATGAGTTTTAATCTTGGCCACCATATGCCACGACTGGAGTTTGGCATAGTGACTTCATGAGGCGAAGCCGAGTGAAGTCCGGAGCCAAAACTCCAGAAGGGGAATGCGTTGGCCATGATTAAAACGAATCAGGTTTTGATTTTATCCTACCCTGTCTCCTCGATTTTGGAATATTACGTGAAAACAATTCTGTATGCCACTAGTGGCATATAAAACTCAGTATGCCAGTCAGCGTGGCATATGGAAACTCAATTTTAAGCCTATGGGATTTTATATTAGGGGTACGATAAAGACAAAGACAACTTGTGATGTGAAATATCTTATACAAGCAACTTGCAATGTGAGATTGATACAAAAGGGTTTACAATTCGAGATTACTGATGGAATGTTGTGGTGCGCGTTGACTGATACAAGCAACATGCAGAGTGAGATTACTACGAGGGATTTACGTTGTGAGATTAGCGGTACCTGCTTATCGGGTGTGATCATTAAATCTCCATGTGCTGTCGGGGTGTGAGTGACCCACGAGAGGAACTGCTTCATGTGAGCATTATTGCATCAATAGTGTTCGGTAACTCTCCGATAACGCCCGATACTACCAGCGCGTACTGTTATTTCTTAGAATAGTCGAGCTACAAGTCTGGACTCGTGGTATGTTGGAAGAGCAGCTGAACATGTATCATTATCATAGTAAACATATGACAACTCTGTATGGACATACCCGGCACATACTGATATCTATTATCCACCTGATACAAAGTGTCCATAGTAAACCTATAGGAACTCTGTATGGACATACCCGGCACATACCGATATATATTATCCACCTGATACAAAGTGTCCATAGTAACCCTATGGCAACTCTGTATGGACATACTCGGCACATACAGATATTTATTATCCACCTAATACAAAGTGTCCATAGTTAACCTATAGGAACTCTGTATGGACATACCCGGCGCATACAGATATCTATTATCCACCTGATACAAAGTGTCCATAGTAAACCTATAGGAACTCTGTATGGACATACCCGGCACATACAGATATTTATCATCCACCTCATACAAAGTGTCCATAGTAAACCTATAGGAACTCTGTATGAACATACCCGGCACATACAGATATCTATCATCCAACTAATACAAAGTGTCCATAGTAACCCTATGGCAACTCTGTATGGACATACCCGGCACATACAGATATTTATCATCCACCTCATACAAAGTGTCCATAGTAAACCTATAGGAACTCTGTATGGACATACCCGGCACATACCGATATATATTATCCACCTGATACAAAGTGTCCATAGTAACCCTATGGCAACTCTGTATGGACATACTCGGCACATACAGATATTTATTATCCACCTAATACAAAGTGTCCATAGTTAACCTATAGGAACTCTGTATGGACATACCCGGCGCATACAGATATCTATTATCCACCTGATACAAAGTGTCCATAGTAAACCTATAGGAACTCTGTATGGACATACCCGGCACATACAGATATTTATCATCCACCTCATACAAAGTGTCCATAGTAAACCTATAGGAACTCTGTATGAACATACCCGGCACATACAGATATCTATCATCCAACTAATACAAAGTGTCCATAGTAACCCTATGGCAACTCTGTATGGACATACCCGGCACATACAGATATTTATCATCCACCTCATACAAAGTGTCCATAGTAAACCTATAGGAACTCTGTATGGACATACCCGGCACATACAGATATTTATTATCCACCTAATACAAAGTGTCCATAGTAAACCTATAGGAACTCTGTATGGACATACCCGGCGCATACAGATATCTATTATCCACCTAATACAAAGTGTCCATAGTAAACCTATAGGAAATCTGTATGGACATACCCGGCACATACAGATATTTATTATCCACCTAATACAAGGTGTCCATAGTAAACCTATGGAAACTCTGTATGGACATACCCGGCACATACAGATATTTATTATCCACCTAATACAAGGTGTCCATAGTAAACCTATGGAAACTCTGTATGGACATACCAGGCACATACCGATACCTATCACCCACCTCATACCAAGTGTCCATAGTAAACCTATAGGAACTCTGTATGGACATACCCGGCACATACAGATATGTTGTATTATCCACCTAATACAAAGTGTCCATAGTAAACCTATAGGAACTCTGTATGGACATACCCGGCACATACAGATATCTATTATCCACCTAATACAAAGTGTCCATAGTAAACCTATAGGAACTCTGTATGGACATACCCGGCGCATACAGATATCTATTATCCACCTAATACAAAGTGTCCATAGTAAACCTATAGGAACTCTGTATGGACATACCCGGCACATACAGATATCTATTATCCACCTAATACAAAGCGTCCATAGTGAACCTATGGAAACTCTGTATGGACATACCTGGCGCATATGCTCTATACTCCGGGCTGCAAAAGTGGTGCATACAGGAAAATAGTGCGTATGAAAAAATAGCGCATAACTAAAGTGAACGAAAATTGGCACGCTACCAGTTAGATTAAGGTGGATAATAAATACAATAGAAACTGGTTTCAGATAAAAGCGGTTGTATGCACCCAGGAGTTGGCCCTACGCAATATCCTTGATGTGCTCGGATATTACTAGACGTCACTTGTATCTGAAACCAGTGAATATTGAGTATGTATAATAAAAGCATGAGAGGGCGCATATTGGACAATTCACCTTGAAATTTAAAAAGAAAATTGGGGGCGTTTCGGTGCTCGTTTTTGATCTAGGGTTGATTTTCTATAGATTTTATAATAGAACATGTAGGATTTTTTATGCAGAAAGTTTCCCAGATAAAGATATTTGTTTGAATAAATGTATGTTATTTTACAAATTAATGTACAGGTCTGTATGAGTAAAAGATGCATTGAGTTACACTAGAACCAGGTATGGCCTGATATAGAGCCCCAGTCGTATAGATCTCAGAAGGTGGTTTCCCGTCCAGTGACCAAAGCATGGGAAATAATTGATTTCACGCCTATGAAAGATTCATGAGACCTGAGTGGTTGCTGGGAGGCAGCTCTCTAAGCGGGCTGTGTGTAATCAAAGCTTCATCAGGCACCAGTCTGCGGCCACATTTCTCACATAGCCCGGACACCTCAATCTCCAGCCACATTTCTCACATAGCCCCGAGACCTCAATCTCCAGCCACATTTCTCACAAAGCCCGGAGACATCAATCTCCAGCCGCATTTCTCACATAGCCCCGAGACCTCAATCTCCAGCCACATTTCTCACAAAGCCCAGGGACCTCAATCTCCAGCCACATTTCCCATATAGCCCTCATACCTCAATCTCCAGCCGCATTTCTCATATAGCCCTCATACCTCAATCTCCAGCCACATTTCCCATATAGCCCTCATACCTCAATCTCCAGCCACATTTCTCACATAGCCCTCATACCTCAATCTCCAGCCACATTTCCCATATAGCCCTCATACCTCAATCTCCAGCCACATTTCTCACATAGCCCCGAGACCTCAATCTCCAGCCACTTTTCTCACATAGCCTGGACACCTCAATCTCCAGCCACATTTCCCATATAGCCCTCATACCTCAATCTCCAGCCACATTTCCCATATAGCCCTCATACCTCAATCTCCAGCCACATTTCTCACATAGCCCGGAGACATCAATCTCCAACCACATTTCACACATAGCCCCGAGACCTCAATCTCCAGCCACATTGCCCATATAGCCCTCATACCTCAATCTCCAGCCACATTTCCCATATAGCCCTCATACCTCAATCTCCAGCCACATTTCTCACATAGCCCAGATACCTCAATCTCCAGCCACATTTCTCACATAGCCCCGAGACCTCAATCTCCAGCCACATTTCTCACAAAGCCCGGAGACCTCAATCTCCAGCCACATTTCTCACAAAGCCCGGAGACCTCAATCTCCAACCACATGTCTCACATAGCCTGGCGACATCAATCTCCAACCACATTTCTCACATAGCCCCGAGACCTCAATCTCCAGCCTCATTTCTCACATAGCCCAGGGACCTCAATCTCCAACCACATTTCTCACATAGCCTGGCGACATCAATCTCCAGCCACATTTCTCACTTAGACTGGAGACCTCAATCTGCAGCCACATTTCTCACATAGCCTGGCGACATCAATCTCCAGCCAAATTTCTCACTTAGACTGGAGACCTCAATCTCCAGCCACATTTCTCACATAGCCTGGCGACATCAATCTCCAGCCACATTTCTCACTTAGACTGGAGACATCAATCTCCAGCCACATTTCTCACATAGCCCCGAGACCTCAATCTGCAGCCTCATTTCTCACATAGCCCAGGGACCTCAATCTCCAGCCACATTTCCCATATAGCCCTCATACCTCAATCTCCAGCCACATTTCTCGCATAGCCCCGAGACCTCAATTTCCAGCCACATTTCTCACATAGCCCAGCGACCTCAATCTTACGCGAGGTGTCCGCTTACGCGGGGTGCTCGCGTACGCGGGGCCAGTTAATTTAAACATCTAATAGAGGGAAAAATTTCCGTTCCGAACAAAATTATCCGCTTACACGGGGTGTCCACTTACGGGGGGTGTCCGTTAGGCGGGGTTCTACTGTACATCCAATAGTCCGTGCTAGCTGAATAGAAGAATGTGTCCAAAGGCATGCGCGTATTGAGTGGGTGACGATAGCGGTTTATCGCAGGGTAACAAACTATCGCCGCACACCGTGTGAAAGGGTTAAGTAAACGGTGTTCAGTTTACATAAAGTGGGCAGTGTCATTGTATCCTGGTTGTTGATGTAATGATAAATTTACCTCATTTACTTTCTTTTAGCACACAAGTCAAGAAAACCTTTAAGTTGTTATTCTATCCAACTGAATCTTGGGCCCGTAACCATTCATTGTTTATTTATTTCCACGATCTATTTAATGTGAAAAGAAGCCGTCATTGAAGTTGGGTCTTGAAATACTAACAATATTTTAGTCATTCAATCAGTTTTTGGTTCAAAGGTTGTTTTAGTAATCCATTTGATCTTTATTTACCATGATTTTGTAAGTAGCCAACTACTACTGACCTTTCCCGTAAAATGAACTGATGTCAATCATAAATGTATTTCCCTCGTAAAGTGATACCTTCTCCATATTGTGTATCTTCATTTCCAACGATATCACCAATATAACCAAACGGAATGAAAAACAAAATTTTTGATTTTTTTTTTTTACGGAATCAAAAAAATAGTTGTGATACAGGAGGCCCCGTTCCGCTGTTGACCCTTTCAGTGCGCGTGCACCGGATGCGGCTGCGCGCGGCGCAGAAGACGGCGGAGGCGGCGGCGGAAGCGGAAGTGGCTGGGGCTGCGGGTAAGATGGCGCGGGCGGCGGGCGGCGCGGACGGCGCGGCGGAGAAGACCGCGGATGACGGGTTCGCGCTGCGCTACGTGGCCAGCTTCTTCGAGAAGTACGAGCGTTACGAGCTGCAGGAACTGCTGGCCAACGCGCAGACCCACTACATGCTCTCCAACGACGATTTCAAGGTCAGTCCGCCGGGTTCTTTAGTATTATGAGAAAACGTGGTTACTGAGCCCGTACGGGTGGCCGTTCGAGGTCTTCTGATGAAAAAATACGGCCCGATGCCGCAGGCGAGAGGGCCGTATTTTTTTCATCAAAGGACCGAGAACGGACACCGTACAGGCTCAGTCACTACGTTTTCTTATTACTATATGCCTCCTACTCGTTTAAAATGCTATTTTATTGACTGTACAAGGCCAATATCATTCACTACGGCCCGCTGTCACAGCGGGCGCGAACATTATTTATACTACACCCCTAGCAGCGGGCAGTATTTCATATATGTTCGGCCATAGGTATATAGTAATATTGTTGTTGTTGTTGTTGTTGTTGTTGTTGTTGTTGTTGTTGTTGTTATTGTCAACCAGTGGTAACCAGCGAAAGTTGAGATCTCATTGTTTTTTTTTTGTTTTTTTTTATTTGCACAATAGGTTCAAAATCGGCCTCTGCCAAGGCAGGTTTTCTGGCCATTCTAATAACAGAAAAAAACGTGAGGTCCTGTCCATAAAGCAGGGTTCGTACAGAGCCTGGAAAACCTGGAAAAGTCTGGAATTATGCTTTGGGGTTTTCCAGGCCTAGAAAAGCCTGGAATTCACACAGAGAGCCTGGAAAAACCTGGAAGAGCCTGGAAAATTTAGTTTTGCAGAAACACAATTTCTTTTAGTCTATGAAATTCTGGTCATTATTAGCTTTCCTTAACTAGGGTACCAGACTGCCTATGAAATATCAGTGACCTGTATTAAATAGTTCCAAAAATCCTTTATTTGAGCATGTATAGGAAATTGCTTATAATATAGCATGGATTTGATTATTTATCTTAATATTTAAAAGTGGGAAAAAAATTGAAGATATCTATCCCAAACCACTTCCCAATTTCCAAAGGTAGTAAGAAAGAAAATCTTAACTAAATTTGGTGATCAATCAGACATGGTTATAAAAAGAGTGACCAAATGTGCCTGGAGAAAAAGATATTAGGGCCTGGAAAAGCCTGGAAAAATCCTGGAATTTTATTGGGCTGTCTATGTACGAACCCTGATAAAGGACCTCACGTATGCTTAATTTCGGCACATAAAGCGTACCGCATGTACCTCGGATCGCAAGCTATCATCGATTCTGTGTGTGAACTAACCCCCATGCGCTTGGAGCGCTTGCGTTTTAAAGGTACATCAGTATGTCCAGTCTCAGACTGGGTGTACCAAATATTAAACATGTTTGATATTTAAAAACGCTTGCGATCCGGGGTAGATGAGGTACGCCCAGTCTCAGACTGTACCAAATATCAAACATGTTGGATTTTTGAAAATGCTTGACATCCCGGGTACATGCGGTACCTCCAGTCTGAGACTGGGTGTACCAGTACGCCCAGTCTCAGACTAGCGGGAAACTTGCAGTCTCCACTGTGCGATTTGCCGTGTTGCGATCCTGGGCCCTGTTTTTTAGTCACGACATTCGTAACTTACGACACGTATCTGCCGTCAGTGTGCTAGAGAGCTACGATCGTAGAGCAGGTACGACACTTAGTGAAGATAAGACACATAGGGAGGTAAAAGGTGTGCTATAGTCACGACAGTCGGTGGCCAATGGAGTGGAAACAGGGGCCATAAGTGTCGTATCTCTAAGACCACTCTGGACATGTCGTACTGAATGCGCAACTTCACTTCCCGTTGAAATTAAGCGATGAAATTTTAACACGAGTAAGGTATACATATAATCTACAATCGTACCAAATATGAAGAAAAACGGCTGCACCATTCTGAAGTTATCAGTGTTTTAATTTCATCATAGCAAATACTGCTCTGGTGGCCAGTATAACCCTACCATCACATGATCTTATTTATGCGGCGACCTTGACATCGACTGCGCTTACTTCACTCTCCCTGTAGAGATTCGGCGTGCTATACCGCAAAAGATCTGCTTGGAGAGTGTGTGTACGATATCCGATCGATAGCCCAATGTTTCAAATTCAATCGCCAATAACTTCAGAACGGTGCGGCCGTTCTTCTTCATATTTGAAACGATTATAGGTTATATGTAGCCCTTATTCATGTTAAAGTTTCATAGCTTAAATCGCATGGGAAGCACAGGAAATCCACAGTGACGTATTATAGAACCTAAGACAGTTCTATACTTGTCTTAACTTCCGATACATCTCGCCAAGATAGTTCGATTCAACTTACGACCGTGTCTATAGCACACCCGCCATCTTGGGTCTTGAAAATACGCGTAAAATCTTGATCCGATCTCAGCTGATCATAGACTTGCGATGTCGTGACTAAAAAACAGGGCCCTGAAGTCTCATACTGGGCGTACCTATGTACCTAAAATCGCACAGTGTGGACTGGCCATTAAGTACATGCGTTTCTAGTGCACACATTTTGAAGCAGGGCATACAGCGGTCTTGCTTGTGATATAGGATAAATGGACACTATTATCTATGGTATGCAAAGTCCCTGTTGAGAATGTATAGGGACTCAATAAACCACAACCCATTGTTTAAAAACTGTCAGATACCATAACCATGGTACACAGATTTCAAATCTGTGGTATACAGCCTCAAAGCCATTGTATACGAGAAAGTTACAGTTTCGCCATGTACGGAATGTTACTCAGACAGATTGTTTAGCAGTGGTAGATTTACTACTATATCAAAGGCCAATCCTTCTCATACCATGTCTATGTGGTGTGGTGTACAGCCACCTTTCTCCTTCACCCCCAGCAGTGGTAGATTTATTGCTATATCAAAGGCCAATCCTTCTCATACCATGTCTTTGTGGTGTGGGAAGTAAAAGAACTCTCACCTCGGTAAATGTGTAGGGGTGAGGTTTCTACCTAAATTCATCACATAGATCCGATCACCACCCTGGTGGTGTAAAAGAACATAGAGAAAGTCTGGTGAGAACCTGCAATGGTTAACTGGACGTTAAATCAATGCAGGACGAGGCGACGTCCTTCTCTCCTAGCGATGCTACCTTGTATGACAGTTTTTAGAACTGCCCCTAACCACCGTAACCATAGCGCACTGTCAGTCGTGACGTCATAGTGTCAACAACTGTCACCCTGGAGTCTCTACAGAGATCTGAGGGTTATGTAGACAGTCTTATACTGTTTTTATGTGTGCTGTTGTATGCATGTGGAGTGATTTATCAAGGTTTCGCCGGAAGCGGCTCATCAGGCATCTTAATAAGTTTTGTGGATAACAAGGTGATCAGACTTGTATGTATTATGTCTGAACTTAGAGACACAACATTTTAAGCACAACATTTAAAAAAAAAAAAAAAAATTGGATGTTAAATCAAACCAACCAACAGATTTTCTCCCTGTGTTTGTGTGGTGTGGGAAGTAAAAGAACTCTCACCTCGGTAAATGTGTAGGGGTGGGGTTTCTACCTAAATTCATTACATAGATCCGATCACCACCCTCGTGGTGTAAAAGAACCTAGAGAAAGTCTGGTGAGTACCTGCAATGGTTAACTAGATGTTAAATCAATTAATTTTTTTTTCACTCAAGGTAGCATCAAGTTTAGGGAGCAGACGTTGCCTCGTCTCGAATCTGGATGTTAAATCAATTAATTTTTTTTTCACTCAAGGTAGCATCAAGTTTAGGGAGCAGACGTTGCCTCGTCTCGAATCTGGATGTTAAATCAATTTTTTTTTTTTCACTCAAGGTAGCATCAAGTTTAGGGAGCAGACGTTGCCTCGTCTCGAATCTGGATGTTAAATCAATTAATTTTTTTTTCACTCAAGGTAGCATCAAGTTTAGGGAGCAGACGTTGCCTCGTCTCGAATCTGGATGTTAAATCAATTTTTTTTTTTTTTTTTTTTCACTCAAGGTAGCATCAAGTTTAGGGAGCAGACGTTGCCTCGTCTCGAATCTGGATGTTAAATCAAACCAACCAACAGATTTTCTCCCTGTGTTTGTAGGTGCCAACGGACCCTCCCACCGGGATCATCACCAACATGCTGCCCATCGGCAACACCTTCGGCGCCGTGCTGCTCGTACCCGAGGATCCAGCTTCCGGGCCCGCAGACATGCGCGAAGTCCACCAGATCCTGCGCGAGCTCACCTTCGGCATCTACGCGCTGAACCAGACCCCGCAGATCTGCCTCGAGGCCAACTGCGACGAGAGCACCACGTGCCAGCTGCCCCCGGCCTACGTGGACACGCGCGTCGGCCAGATACTCATCGCGGTCGACTACATGATGAAATGCATGTGGCATGGCGCGTACTTCCCGAAAGAAAAGCGCACCAAATTCTCGGAGCGATGGAGGTCCAATGTCGATGCCAACCCGAAGAAGCCGCTTCTCACTGAGTTCACGAGTGCAGGTGAGTGCTTGAGTTTGGTTTTGTCGAATAGTTTTAGAAGGAAACCCACGAGATGAAAATAGCTTGGTCTGTACTCCACCGAGTTTGACTATAGAGTAATGCACTCAGCTTCGCTTCGTGAATTACTCTATAGTCAAACTCGGTGGAGTGCAGACCAAGTTACTGTCATCGAGTGGGTTTCCATTCGATGCCACTAGAGTATATGAACGTGCTATCTGGTGAAAAAAACGCTTTGATAACAACGTCGACCCGTCTGCTAACTTAATATGCTTTAGTCTCAGCTTCATCAGGGGAGGGGGAGGAAGGTATGGACACTCCCAGGCTCGATGGTAATGGTGTTCTCCTCGAGCATGGGAGGTCGTGGGTTCAAACCCCGGTCGGGTCATACCAAAGACTTAAACAAAAATGGTACCCACTGCCCATTCGGTTTAACACCCGCCATTAGAATGAGGAGTAGGGGTCTAGGGCCCGAATGGAAGAACGGCTCTATCGCCGAATTCGGTGATTGTACACACAATATTCCCTAATAAAAATTACCCCCCCCCCCCACCAAAAAAAAGGTGTGTTCATATGAGCAGGACAGGTAGGGGGTGGGGGTGGGAGCCAACTCCAACTGGACGAAGTCGCTAGTAATATAGAGGAAACCCATGAAAGTTTAGGGTCTGAGCTCGTATCCCATCGAGTTTGAATCACGTAGTAATTCACAAGGCGAAGCCACGTGAATTGTTATGTGATTCAAATGAGATTGAATCGAGCTCTGACCCTAAACTTGAATGGGTTTCTGAATTTATCTCACCCTTAATATTGACTAATGGGCTAACATTTGTGACATTATCCCCCATTGGATATTTTTCCTAAATATCTAATGGGTGTTAGATACGAGTTTCCAATGTTAAGTCTATGGAGAAAAAATATCTGGGGTGAGATAACTAGGTAAACAGGGACAGCCTGGCGCACTGACCGACTTGGAGACATATTTGCTACACGAAGGTAACAATAAAGACAATACGCCCCAATACAATTGGACTATCAAGATGAGAGTAAAAAGCCCTAGGCATATGTCGAGTTAAAGACTTTAACTTATGTTTAATATCAGGCGGATCTAGGACTGTTATTATTGTCTAATGCTAACGAGAAGCCAAAGTTATTTTCATTCCTACACTTGTTTTGTCTTAAAAAAAATCTAATTGTAACAGAGTACTGTGAAACCTGGATTAAGCAACCATACCGGCGTGTTGCCGAAGCTCTTTTCAGGTTAATAAGGAATTAAAAACAAACAAAAAATTACCTCATTTAGACTTATCTGACCCTGTCACCTCCATTTTGATACAGAAATTAATGAAATTTAAGCTTTCTAGTTCTACATTTAGTAAATCCTTATTTAATAGTTTTTATAAACTTTTCATGAGTTTCCATTTGCATAATAATGCACTTTCTCGCTATACATTTGTATTTTGCCTGTAAAGAGAAAAACACAAATCCTCACTGGCCGAGAAGGGCCGCACTCAAAGTGCACCTCTGACCTCAGTCATTGATATTCTAGTGGCCGAGTAAATCCTGATCTCACCTGGGGTCATTGAGTGCGGCTTTACCACACTCTCCCCCCAGATCTTTCGCGGCGCTAGCGCTGTGCTTAGTCTCTGCCCCAACCCAAAGCCTGTTCCCTGGGTATCCACAAAGGACAGGGGAGACCAGCGAACATTTCAGATTCAAAACAAGGCAACTGTCAAAAGTTATACAAGTCAAACAACTCACATATCATTAGTTAGGAAATATAGGAATTGTTAAATTGGGTTAACAGACAATCCAACTGTTTCTTTTTCATCTCTAAACCACTTTATGATGTGAATCTACTGTTGATTAGACTGCCCCTTCGAGTGAGCACATGTGTTATGTTGACAAACAAAACCCTGTAACACATGAGGTGCCTTCCAATGAAGAAAGTAATCCCTAAGACTATGCCTGATTTGATACAACAAATAACAGAAATGAGTGTAAATCATTTACCATATAAATATATGCATATCTATTTACATGTAAACCACAAAATACTGTCCAAAGCGCTAAGAATTAAGGATATTTCAAAAACTGGCGTATGGGCCAGATTTGAGCCCAAACAGGCAGGTTGGGGCAGAGATATAAGCGGCGGCAGGAAGTAGAGCGCAAGATCTCTGCTGGGAGAGTGGCTTTACCAGTCAGCGGCCACTCGCCCTCCGACCTCGTGACTCCGAGCAGGGCGCTGTGAACACGAGCCTTAGCGTGCACTCTCAACCCGTTCAACTATACTACCTTTTTTTTGGCTTTTTTTTTCCGTTACATTTTTATTGGGTCTCTTCATCTTTTACAATCTCTTCCTTCCGTGTACAATTTTATCTTTATAAAGGAGCCAATAATAGGATACTCGTCAACGTTTGTGCGTTACAGTTGCTGGTTTTCTTCGAGTTTCCTTTAGTTACACAACTTAACCTAAGTAACAACATATACCTTTGTTATATAGCAATCTTAACCATTGTGTGCTCAGACCAATGTGTTTTGATATAAATCACGGTGCTAAAAGGTGACCTGACTTGAGTCATAATTCTTGTGACTGTTCATGTAGTTTTAACTTTCATGTTATGTGTATGTGACATGTGGATCATAGTTTTTGTGGTTTTTTTTTCGTTTTGGTACATCTGATAGCGCATAGCTTTCTCTACAAACACAAGGCATTAGGTACTTTAAAATGCTGATTCCACCGACACACAAGATATAGTGAGATTGGTCGCGATTTGGTTGTCTTGCTAAATCGGGCTAGGTTTGAATAATTGCGTGCCTATTTGTCGCAATGTGTCTTGAGGTGTCGCGGTGGTGGAGCACCAAAATATACACACGACAATGTGTGGCTGCGGGTTGCGGGGTCTTACCCAGCGGAGGTACGACACATCGCGACGCTGTAAGATGTTATATAATATACCAAAGATATATCACGACAAATCTGTTGTGTTGGTGGAATCAGCCCTTTTTTTTATGTAATTTTTTTTAGGGAATATTGTGTGTACAATCACCGAATTCGGCTATTGAGCCGGTCTTCCATTCGGGCCCTTGCCCCTACTCCTCATTCTAATGGCAGGTGTTAAACCGAACGGGCAGTGGGTACCATTTTTGTGTAAGTCTTTGGTATGACCCGACCAAATCTGTTGTGTGGCGGAATCAGCCCTTAATTAAGTGGTACTTTGATTCATCCAAAGTCCATGGAGGTTACAATACCACATGGAAAAGTCTAATAGAACATATTGGACGTTAAACTACCCAAACAAACAAAACCACTTGGAAGCATGCATAGGCACAGCCGTGGCTGGTCTAGTGCCTTGTCTTCTTTTATTGGCAATGAATTTGTAATAAGAACAATTTGTACATGTTATACGTGATAGAACCAATAAAAGATCTGATAGGATGAAAAAGATCGAATGTCAAATGCCTATGAAGAAACTTCAATGATAGTTATCTTTGTGTTAGTTCAGATGCAAAACTGAGCGACACTTCTCAAATTACGCTAACACACTTTATGACATCAGGGAGTGAGGTTTGGGTGATCCTGGTCAGATTACACATAGGCCCTATTGAGGTATCCCATAATTCAGTGTGTTTACAAGTTCCGGTGTTCGCTGGTTGCTGGCATTGTATCTGATAGACCCTTGAACCGTAACCCATCATTATTGCAGTTTAACGGTTTTTATAAATCTTCAAATTGCAAATCCGATGCAAGAAACGGAAATTTCAGTTATTTCTACATGTGTATCCAAAATTATATTCAGTTTCTCCAATTATAAATGGGAAAACTGTGGTTCATGTGGTCGTGGTGTGCCCAGCCAGTTGCGAGCGGGACTTTTACTTATCCAGGGCGATAATCGGGAGTTTTGTAACCTCTGGAGGGTTTATAGATTTTTTGTCATATCTCAAGATGTTTGGACTCAGGTTTATGTGATACTGGTCAGATTATACTTAGATTTCATCATATTCCAAGATACATTGATACAGGTTTTGATATGTGATTCTAGTCAGATTATTTAAGCTCTGCCCCCACCAACGCCGATTCTGGTCCTGATAGGCCTTACAATTGACTTCCCGACACCATAGCGATTATATTGTGAGGTCAGCAAAAATCGTGGCAGTGGAACAGGTTGTTTCTGCGATTCCGTCTACCACACCTCACGATAGGCTGCGATTGAAAACGCCAATCGTAGAGGTCCCGACAAAATACAACATGTTGGATTTTTCGTAGCCTGTCGTAGGGTATCGTAGCCTATCGGGAAGATATCATGGTCATCGAGTATGATTCACAGATTGGATCATGACAGAGGTCTACGATTCTAGGGTTCTTGCAAATACTCCCGATAGGCTACGATTTGGCCATTTCAAATCATAGCCATCGGGGAGTATGTCATAGACCATCGGCGTAGGTGAGGGCATGGCTTTAGATTTTGTTGTATCTCAAGATGCCTTGATACGATTCGGGTCAGATTGCTCTTTGATTTTGTCATATTTTCTGTTGTGTGAACACTGGGCTCACTGATACTGACCAAATAACACTTTCATTTTTTCATCTAAGTCTAATTGAACAAATTGGACGTTAAACTACCCAAAGAAAGAAAAACATTTTCATGTACTTTCTTTTATGTGTATACAGCCTTCATTGCTCCATACTGAGTGTACACACTACAGAAGAAACCAACAAGTTTTGGTCAGAGTCGTCGTTCTCCACGAGTTTGATGCGGAGTGATATGAACGAGGTGACAGCCGAGTGAATATCACATAGCATTCAAACGAGTTGGAGAATGACTTCTTTGACCAAAACGAGTTGCTTTCTGTATTTATCTCACCCCTGTACACACTAAAAGAATGGACAACACACAGGATGTAAACCATGGAGAACGGACTGCAATACTTACAGGGGCATGGAGAACGAGTTCCCAGTGTTAAGCCTATGGACATTTATTCCAGGGGTGAGATAAATCATATTATCCCACCCCTTATATAAAATCCCATAGGCTTAACATTGGGATTCCGTATGCCACGGTGACTGGCATGCGGAGTTTTATATGCCACTAGTGGCATACAGAATTATTATCACATAATATTCCAAAATCGAGGAGACAGGGTAGGATAAAATCAAAACCTGAATCGTTTTAATCTTGGCCACTGCATGCCACTCCTGGAGTTTTGACTCCGGACTTCACTCGACTTCGCCTCATGAAGTCACTTCACCAAACTCCAGTCGTGGCATACGGTGATGGCCAAGATTAAAACTCTTACGATGGATCTGCATGTTTTCTGTGCGGCGTGGAGCAGGTCTGATCGACATCACGCGTGACGCCGACTACGAGCACGTCTACGCCGGCCTGCCGGTGGAGCAGCAGGCGGACGCCGAGATGGCCGAGGACCGGCGCTTCTTCATGTCGCACGTCGACAACCTGGCCATGAACATCACGCTCTTCCAGAACTCCATGTGCCAGCACAAGAACCTCTTCATCGCCGACACCGCCTGGACTGTGAGTACTCACTTCTCGCCGCCTCCTTCTTTCATTCTTAGTTTTTTTTGTTTTGTTATTTTTATTTGGGACCTAGCTGTGCCACCACTCTGACAGCAATTAGCTGCCTTAGGGTCACTTTGCTTTTACCTCCATTTTACTTTATTAAAATTAATAAAGTTTAGGAATTTACTTTTTGAACTTTCCTTAAATGTGACAATGTCATATGCCTTGATACAGCCAAACTTTACGATGCCTGAAGAGTCTGATTCGGATGAAACCTTGATCCCCCATCCCCACTGTCTCATTTTGACAGTTCCCCTAACCAACAAAGTGCTTGGTTTCTTACAACGCTCCCCCGTCTAAATCATGGTTGGAGAGCGCCCACGATTGTGTGATGTCACAGTCGTGAAGGGTGGTTGTTATGCTGCACTGTTCTTTTGACAGTGTTCACCTGGAGGTAGCATAGCAACGGTTTGGATCTGACGAGTAATTGTCATTTCAAGGTAGCATCGGTTGGGGTCAGAAGTGTTCTGAGCCACGTTTTCTAAATCTTCATTCTTAGTTTGGCACATTTAGTTGCGTTTGAGGCATTAGTGTTATGTCTCCCCCCCACCCCCCACCACCCACCAATAAGGAAAGAATTTCTGAATTTCTAATAGAGTAGAAACCGCGGAAGCGGACACCCTCCATTCTTAGCCAAAGTACCCGCTTACGTGGGGTCCGCTTACACAGGGTTAAAATAAACATCTTGTAGAGGAATCTGTTCCAAGCAACGGTGTCCGTTAGGCGGGGTTCTTCTGTACTTCCTTGGATTAGACCAGGCATTGGAGTGTGGAGGTGTATCTAGCTCGAAGCCTACTGAAAGTACTGCCTCTTCTACAAGCTGGCTGTGCGGCCACAAAGAATCACCGCATAGTGGCCGTCGGTCAGGCGGGTATAAAAGTTGGTCTGATAGAGCAGGCCACATGCTTGACAGCAGTGGTGATGAAACGGTAAAACCTAATAAATTAGCTTTTTCTGGGTACCTGCCGGTAGTGGCCTGCATGGCCGCCTTGCGGTGTCAGCCGCGGACCGAGCCTCTGGTTTGTACACTATGAACATGTTTGGCACACGCCCCACACCATTGAAATCATGGTTACCCCAGAGGAACACACGCTTTACTCTACCATATAGAGATATCTCCTCAAAATTTGGCAGCTTTCCATTTTTCATACAGCTTTACTCCCATGTGTAAACTGTACAGGGTGGTGGTTCATTGTGTGTCTCGTTTACCAGGTGAGCAGCTCGGTGCGACTCACGGAGGACAAGCTGGACCACGTGGGGTACGAGCGACTCAACGCGCCTCCAGCTAACTTCATGTTAATGTTGATCCTTTGTGTCTCGTTTACCAGGTGAGCAGCTCGGTGCGACTCACTGAGGACAAGCTGGACCACGCGGGGTACGAGCGACTCAACGCGCGCCTCCAGCTCCACGAGATCATGATCCAGCAGCACCTGGAGTCGAAGCCCGAGGTGCGCCGACAGATGTACCTCCTCAAACTGGTCAGCTTCCTCGTCCCATTCCTCATCGCCATGAAGAAGCGCATGCGCGTCCCCGACCTCAACAGGATGCTGCCCAACATGGCCGGTAGGTGGAGTCAATAGCTAAACGCCTTATAGCTGTGAGGATTTTTTTTTATTATTACAGCACAGAGTTCGTCCCGAGGGACGGTCTTAGGCCTGTAAGACACCGAAATTTGTTCCAGATTCATCCCGACCATCGGCTCGGTGAGAATCGGGAATAGAATGTCGGTGCCTTATACCCACAAGACACCGACATGATGAGTGTCCCCGATCACACTTCCCTCCCTTTATAACCTCGTAAAACGACCCGATTGGGATCAAAGAGAGTGTGCGGGAGCCGGACCTGGCAGGTCCCCGGGCCGGGTAGGAGATGTAGATATTATTCAAACTTTCATAATTTCTGTTCTATCTAAGGTATCAGAAAACTGTTTTCAGATCTATAATCGCCTGTCTCCCCTACAAATCGGTATAAAATGCTTGGGTATGAAATGGGGGATTCAAAGCATCGCTATTGTAAGCAGCCTATTCAGAATCGGGAACAGTCTGTGAAGTGCGTACATCGAAATCTTAAAGTCGGGGAGAGTCGGTCATATCTGACATGGCAGTAAGGCCTGACGCGTCGGGAAAGTGCGTACATCAACCCGATTGACGTAGATTGACCCGATTGACGTAGACCCGACGGATCCGTCGGGCAAAGGTAGAATCGGGCACAGCAGTCAGGTCGGTGTCTAATAGGCTTTACGGTCATACATTCAGTAGCCAAGCTTCAGCATATCTGTAGACGCTTTTCAACATATTGAGATGCAAATTGAAGAATAATTGAGATATAGCACAACATCTACAACATCATGTCTTAGTGATACTTTCGCGGCTGGACCGAGTATAAGACAAGACGAGCACAGTAAGTGTGGTGTTGCGGTTAGCTTCCTTGATTTTCAGGGACCCTGACCACATCTGCATAGTCCCATAGTTTCACAGGACAGCCCATAGTCCCATAGTTTCACAGGACAGCCCATAGTCCCATAGTTTCACTGGACAGCCCATAGTCCCATAGTTTCACAGGACAGCCCATAGTCACATAGTTTCACTGGACAGCCCATAGTCACATAGTTTCACTGGACAGCCCATAGACATATAGTTTCACAGGACAGCCCATAGTCCCATAGTTTCACAGGACAGCCCATAGTCACATAGTTTCACTGGACAGCCCATAGTCACATAGTTTCACTGGACAGCCCATAGTCCCATAGTTTCACAGGACAGCCCATAGTCCCATAGTTTCACAGGACAGCCCATAGTCACATAGTTTCACTGGACAGCCCATAGTCACATAGTTTCACAGGACAGCCCATAGACAGCCGAAATCAACGCATCGATCGACCTGACAGTCAGATCGAGCGCAGCATGCCGCTCACCCAACGAAATTGCAGCCTGAGGGTCACATGCACACCTCGGCCAATCACGAGCGACGTAAACATGGGTTTGCAGAACGGACGCAGGAAAACAACACCGCTCCAACACCCATTCTCTCCATTCACTGGGACCCGTTTCAATAGGCTGTAGGACGTCCGTTATTTGGTTTAGTGACACAATAGCGGCACTTCGCGTTGCAGTAGTTAAGGGACAAACGTTTCTGGGACATATATTAGTGTACTTGAATGGAATCTGTTCAGAGATATTTTGGTTGGAAATATTCACCGAGTTCGAAGAACGAGGGGTATATATCAGATCAAAATATCGAGGAACAGATGGAATTCAGACACACTCACTATTTCTCCTTATTATTATATACCTAAAAATCATTAGAATCGCCGTTTTACAACCCACTTGTTCAAGAATAAAAGTGGTCACGTGGTACGGAGGGACGTATGAATATTCGTTTGTCACTGAGTGACGAACGGAATTTGTACTGCTGGTGAGTAAAAGTGAGGCATTCACCCATAGGTATGTAATAATATCAGCTTCATACAATATAAGTTCTTCTCTATTGGAAGTCGTCCAATACAAGATTACCTGGATTTTAGTCGGTAGAGTGCTTAATACTTTGTAAATGGGCTTGCTTTCCTGATCCCCATTCATGTTATCATCATTCATTGTTTAATTGGCTGTTTGATTTGATATCACACATGACTCGATCCCTGGTCCTTTAATGTTGCCTTCTTGATGTTTTTTTTTATTATCTTTATTTTGCCACGTTCCTTGTATAGTTGTTTTTATTTCATTGAATTGACTTGACAAGATATTCCCTCGAGATCGAACTAGACTAGTTTTCTTTAGTGAAATGAAAAGGAGGAATTAAAAGTTTAGTGTAAAGTCCAAATTGTTTCGGTATTTTCGTAAAACTGGATGAGTTTTAACCTTGGCCATCATATGCCATGATTGGAGTTTGGCGTAGTAATATCACGAGGCGAATACAAGTGAAACTTGTAGCCTTAAATCCAAGAGTGGCATGTGGTGGTCAAG
Organism: Alentia gelatinosa; assembly: GCA_950022655.1. Classification (NCBI taxonomy): domain Eukaryota; kingdom Metazoa; phylum Annelida; class Polychaeta; order Phyllodocida; family Polynoidae; genus Alentia; species Alentia gelatinosa. The sequence continues at coordinate 56,104,870 of OX465588.1, forward strand.
ATTGAAATGAATTAGGTTTTCATTTTATCCTACCCCATCTCGAAGATAATTATAGGGGGGGAAACAATTATAAAAAACAACAACATTGGTATCTTGCTATAAAGTATCTGAATGGGCACTTTACGAACGTAACTGGAACTTTCAATTCGTAGTACCTCACCTTCTGATTGCTGATAGTCAACATGTACTTGTGTCACGTGTTAACCTTTTCGTATGCCACTAGTGGTATACAAAACTCTGTATGCCGGTCAACGTGGCATACAGAAACCCAATGTTAAGCCTATAGGAATTTATATTAGGTATAGGATGAACACGTGAAATTGAGTGACGTTTATATTTTATCATACCCTGTCACATGTTTTTGACTTCATATGTCACCCATGGCATATAAATATTTTATGGCATAACGTCGGCATACAGTCAGATCATGTTAAGTCTATGGAAATTTATATTTGGGGTAGGATAAAACATTTATTATATACCCATGCAGTATATTTGGTAATTACGTACTGCTGCTCCCTGTGCAGTATAAATTGTATACTGAACCCTGTGCAGTACACTGGGCACCGAGATATCAGCAGTGTGTGGGCTTTTACATAGACATATCTTCTATGCCAATATATGGTAAGATTTGATTAATTTTGGGTATATAATAAATATAGAACGACCTACCATGCTTGTACACGCAGACGCTACAAAACTCATGGGAATTGATGTTTTTACCGAACTCGGTCTGGGGCCTCGTTCAGTAAAATGCAACTATTCCCCATCGCGTTTTGTAGCATGTACAGCATGGTCAGGTCGTTCTATATAAATAGCCCAACCTGAACCTCTATACCCTTTGACATATTTAAATACCTACATCAGGGATCAGTTAGATTCATTAATTGTAGGTAAGTATCACCGGAGTCGAGTTCCGTGGGTGAACGAGGCCGAGTTGACGCTCTCTCGTTAAGTGTTTGGTGGTGGAGGCGGGCATTCCTCCACCTACTTGATAAACGTCCCGCTCGTTTTGTGTACGTGCGCCGAGTCGGCGAGTCGACCGCGTGTTGTTTAATCAAATACTCGCCTTTGTGCGGCTCCGCGGCCGGCTGGGGTTTGACTTGAGTGAGTTACGTAAGGCGCTTAGCATGGCTGCGTGAAGAGTCGGCGTGGACACGAGAACGGGACGCATCGGACGCCGGGCGTTGGACGCCGGGCATTGGACACCGGGCATTGGGCACCGGGCATTGGACACCGGGCATTGGACACCGGGCACAGGGCACCGGAAACCGGGCGCCGGACACAGGGGGCCGGACACCGGGCACTGGGTGCCGGACACCGGGTACCGGGCGCCGGAAACCGGGCACCGGGCGCCGGACACTGGGTGCCAGACACCGGGCACATGACACTGAACACTGCACACCGGGCACAGGGCGCCGGCCACAGGACACCAGGGGGCCGGGGGTGAGACCCCGGGCATCGGACACCGGACACCGGGCGGGGGCAGGGACACCACACTGGGTGTCGGGCAGGGGCGGGGACACTACGGGAGGGGCAGGGACAGGCACACTCCAGGCACCGGGCAGGGACAGGGGGGCGCGGGGCGGGGGCAGGGACACACTGGGCACTGGATGGGGGCAGGGACACACTGGGCACTGGATGGGGGCAGGGACACACTGGGCACTGGATGGGGGCAGGGACGCACTGGGCACTGGATGGGGGCAGGGACACACTGGGCACTGGATGGGGGCAGGGACACACTGGGCACTGGATGGGGGCAGGGACGCACTGGGCACTGGATGGGGGCAGGGACACACTGGCACTGGATGGGGGCAGGGACACACTGGGCACTGGATGGGGGCAGGGACGCACTGGGCACTGGATGGGGGCAGGGACACACTGGGCACTGGATGGGGGCAGGGACACACCGGGCCCAACTGTAGTTTGGGTCCAACTGCAGCCACCTTTCTCCTTCATCCCAACCAGTGGTAGAATCACTGCTATATCAAAGGCCGGTCCTTCTCATACCATGTCTAGAAGTACAAGAACTCTCACCTTGATAAATTTGTAGGGGTTGGATTTCTGCCATAATTCAGCTCACAGATTCGATCACTACCCCAGTGGTGTAAAACCTCGAGTTAGTCCCTGTATACCCTCAAGGTATCTAAACAAAACCAAGAAACAAACCAACAAACTGATCCATGCCTGATCCAATCGTCAAAACAAGTGGCTAAACGCCATAGCCTTCAGGTGTTATATTATAGAGAATACCTTAGTGTCACTGCTCATATTCCATCGAGTTTGAATCGAATAGTAAAATCTGAATACGTGGCTATTTAAGGTTATCACTCTACGAGCTACCGCATCAAAGTGATGGAGCAGTCGTCTGCTCGCGTTATTTATAGTCAGACCACTCGCTACCAAGACGACGTTGACAACAGAACATAGCGGATAGTGACGCCAGTTGTTGACAGTGTGACATCACAGTTCTGGGGGGTGTTTTCCCAGTAGGTTTTGATGTTGCGGGGGGAATTCCTTCTGTTTTGCGTGGGTGAGTGTGTGGCTGGGGATTTTGTAGGTAGGGTTCTTCTGTTTTCGTACATGTTGCTTTCACCATTACATAATTAGATAGTGAATAGGTATAATCGTGTCTGTTGTTTACATATACAAAAGCTACTTCTGTTGACATGATGATGGAATGAGATGGTATGGGGTGTATGATTACATTTGACCTTGATTTCCCCACATGATCACATTTAGATTTTCTGTACAGGGGTTTCTCATTTCCTTATATAGGGTTCTGCTTTTAGGGCCTTTTTAAAAGAGGCCTTGCTTCCCATACTTTTCAAATGCTCATCTTGCGCATTCCATAAACTCCCTCGTCTGTGTTTGGGAGATTTCTTGTAAAACTCGGTTAATGGTCTACGTTTTTTCAACAATCACTTATTTGCTGATCTTAATACCATACCGGTCTGATTTTCTTGTAAGTTTTCTTCGCTTTCATTTGTATATTGGCGCCAGTACTCCTGCCTCATGTAACCAAGGAGAAGCTCGTCCCTTCTGCGCTCTAGTGGGACCACCCGAGTGAGACCGTTCAGTTCATTGACAGTGTGCGCCATGACATGGTCCCCCAAACAGATTTGCAAAGACCTGTTCTGAAGCCGCTGGAGCTTGTCCAGCCAACACTTATTTGACCCCCCCAGGAATATAGCACTATAATCTATGCCTGGTAGTATCGCCTGCTTATAAAATTTTATAGCTCCCTGACGTGACATCAATGGCCTGTGCTTGCTAAAGGAGAAAATCTTCTGGTTAAACTTTTTTATCACGGTTTTAGCTTGCTTTTCGAAACTAAGTGCGGAGTCGACCTCTACCCCTAGATAAGGGTAGGTGTAGACCCTGTCCAGCTTGTGTAAGCTAGCAAACACATCCACATTTTCTAAAGTCTAAATTTTATTAGGTGGGCCGAACCAGCATATTTTAGTTTTTATTCAGTAAATTCTGCTCACTCCAGGTCATGAAGGAGTCCATATTTTGTTGTAGTAGCGAAGCTACCTCTTGGGGATTTTTGGATGAGCAATAAATGACAATATCGTCGGCATATAAGTCATAGTTCACACCCCGGAAAAGTTTACAAACATCATTTATGTAGTATATAAATAACAAAGGTCCGAGAACGGACCCTTGCGGTACACCATAGGTTATTCTTCTCCAAGTCAAGAATGATGGGGGAAGACCATTCTTTGTTTACGCAATGTAAAGTAGGACTCGAACCAATGCATGTAACATAACGGGAGATCTAACATCCTCAATTTATGTAGGAGTTTCTCATGGCACACACTGTCAAATGCCTTGCGGAAGTCAATGTACACAGCACCTGTTATTTCTTTATTGTCTCTGGCTAAGTAGAGATTATTTGTGAAATCATATATTGCATCGATAGCGCCTTTATTCTTACGATAACCGAACTGTTGGTTAGACAAGAGGTCATTCTGTTCAAGAGCTACACTCAGGAAACCATGCATCAGCTGCTCGGCGATTTTAGCAGGGGTGGGAAGCTGCGAGATGGGGCGCCAGTTATTCGGATCCTTTTTATTGCCTGGTTTAGGGAGCGGGGTGACATTTGCTCCTTCCCAGGAATCGGGAAATATTCCGCTGTCAAATGAACGCCAGTATAGATATTCGAACTCCTCTATAGTTATAAACATGAAGTCTTTTAATACAGAACTTCTAATATTCTCTAGACCTGATGATTTATTTGCATTAAGGGCATTTATTAACTTATAAAGCTTTTCCTTATCAAAATCTATCCAACCAGGTGTGCATTCGCGGTCAGTTATTGTTTCATGACGTTGCTGATTAGGCATTGCTACACCATCTCTGCAACTACTAATTATGTCTCTCGCAAGTTTTCCACCTGAATGATATATGGATAGGATTAGGGTTTCTAAATGAATCCTATTCTGAGTTGTTTGGTGGTTTAGGTGTACCAAAAGGTGACCATATCCAAATATTGTAAGTTGATTTTTTTTATGAAATATTGAAAAATATTGAAAAGAATGACCGAAATAAGTCTACAAAAGTGATAAACTTAAATCTTTTACACTCGGCTGCCCAGCTGGCCACTCGGCCGCCCGCCCAGCTGCCCACTCGGCTGCCCGCCCAGCTGCCCACTCGATTGCCTGCCCAGCTGCCGACTCGGCCGCCCACCTGCCCACTTGGCTGCCCACTTGGCCATCCAGCTGCCCACTCGGCCCGCCCAGCTGCCCACTCGGCTGCCCGCCCAGCTGCCCACTCAGCCGACTGCCCAGCTGCCCACTCAGCCGACGGCCCAGCTGCCCACTCGGCCGCCCACCTGCCCACTCGGCCGCCCACCTGCCCACTCGGCTGCCCACCTGCCTACTCGGCCGCCCAGCTGCCCACTCGGCCGCCCAGCTGCCCACTCGGCCGCCCACCTGCCCACTCGGCCGCCCACCTGCCTACTCGGCCGCCCACCTGCCCACTCGGCCGCCCACCTGCCCACTCGGCTGCCCACCTGCCTACTCGGCCGCCCACCTGCCCACTCGGCCGCCCACCTGCCCACTCGGCTGCCCACCTGCCTACTCGGCCGCCCAGCTGCCCACTCGGCCGCCCACCTGCCCACTCGGCCGCCCACCTGCCCACTCGGCCGCCCACCTGCCCACTCGGCTGCCCACCTGCCCACTCGGTGGCCCACCTGCCCACTCGGCCGCCCACCTGCCCACTCGGCTGCCCACCTGCCTACTCGGCCGCCCAGCTGCCCACTCGGCCGCCCAGCTGCCCACTCGGCTGCCCACCTGCCCACTCGGCCGCCCAGCTGCCCACTCGGCTGCCGGCCCAGCTGCCCACTCAGTCGACCGCCCAGCTGCCCACTCGGCCGCCCACCTGCCCACTCGGCCGCCCACCTGCCCACTCGGCCGCCCAGCTGACCACTCGGCCGCCCACCTGCCCACTCGGCCGCCCAGCTGACCACTCGGCCGCCCACCTGCCCACTCGGCCGCCCACCTGCCCACTCGGCCGCCCATCTGCCCACTCGGCCGCCCACCTGCCCACTCGGCTGCCCACCTGCCCACTCGGCTGCCCACCTGCCTGCTTGGCCGGCCACTGGCCAGTCACAACCCTTACTCCCTGCCTGTCTACTATCCGTGCCTTTCTCCCAATACAATTGAGCAATTTTCCTATATACACATGGCTAGGCTCAAATCCACTGAACCATGGTGTATTCAAAGTAAAAACTATTAAAACAAACCTTTTTAAATCAAAAGAATAAGGTTTTTATCATATTTTATCATAGATATGATAACTTATCAGGTTTTAGAAAGACTTGGCAATCAAAACTGCTAAGGTGATATTGGATTTTGCATGGAATGACAAATGACAAAACAAATTATAGTGGTGTCCGCTATGCGCCAATATTATATATCAGAAAAATGAAAGTTTCACCCTCTGCTGATCATTGGTCTCAAATGTATGGTGTGTGTTATGAATATTTGTCAGCTCACCTTTTAGAATCTGCTTTAATCTATTAGTATGCCTTAATGTTCATCTGTACCATTACTGAGTACAAATTATTGCTATTTATTTACATTGTTGATGTACAGAGAAGGGTAAGTATGGTTATAAAATGATATTCAATCCTAATGTGTTTAGCCACTCACATTTTAATATTACTTTGTATATTTGTGCATGTGTAAAATATTGCCTTCACATACATATTTTGCATTTTTTGAGACCATTATAACGTGTAATATTTATTTGTGTATGTATGATTATATACATGTTCTTGTTGTGTATTTTGTCATGGGGTTATAACAGTACATCCGTTTGTTATAACAATAAACGTTGTTTGTTTGGACAGATTTCTACAAACATTGATATAAATATATACATAGTTTGCTCTTTTCCTGTTCAAGCCATAATAAAGATCCTTTTTGATCTCTGCATAAAGTGCATGGATTTTGAGATTTACATCGAGTAATGATTAACAAGTATTCACAAAATAATTCTGAATTAATTGTGAGGTGATGTTGTGTAACTGTGGTACATAAACAAATTCTGCCAGAAGTTGTGATAGAAATGGGTTTAACCGACGGGTAAATGTTCCTGTCGTAGTTTGTTTCTTATTTCTGATTTCCATATTTCTTGTGAAATAAAGGCAGTTCACTTTGGTGTAAGTCAATTTAGTCAAACTCCTGTAGTAGATGGTAGAGTTTGAGTTACATTCTCCACTCGGCCCACCCACATAAGGCTTGGTTCCATTTACCCGATTTTGGAACTGATCATGTTCGACCCTGCACAGGTACTGTTTGGGACCAGAGCCTGTATTAGGGCCTGATCGGGGCCCGTTCACTTGGAGAGGCTTCAGGTCCCTGAACACGAACACGCCTGACTTCAGAGCCGCTGCGTGTGGAACTGTTACACGAGCCCGACTGAGCACGCAAACAGAACCTGAGCGGTGCCTGACTTCAGGCCCCACGGGTGATTGGCTTCAAACTCGGGTGAATGGAATCCAGCCTTTTACACTGCACCCACACTCTTAAATAAATGATATTTAGAAACACCCGTTTCTCAAAAGTTTAGGATCCGTCACTATATCCAAAGGATATGAGATAAAAATAACTAAGTCCATACTCCACTGAGTTTAACCACAGAGTAATTCACAAAGCGAAGCTGAGTGAAGTGCTCTGCAGTCAAACGAGGTGGAGTGCGGACCAAGTTATTTACATCAAGTGGGTTTCTGATTTGATCTCATCCTGTATAACATGATTAAATAATGAAATGAATGACCTAATCAGCCATTGAGTACTCTACCTTCACGGCCAAGGAGTATTATTTCCTAACGTCAAGCCTATGGAGAAAATACCGGGGTGAGATAATGTCTGATATACAACCATGGTATGTAGTTCCATATTCATCATAAACCAAAAAAAAAAAAAAAAAAAAAAAAAAAATAATAATAATAAAAAATAAACCCAAACTTAAGACTGTGAAAGAACTGCATCAAGATCTGTAGCTGCTGATAATATAGCACAATTTTTGGTCGTGGAGCGATCTCAGGAGGTAAACCCGAGTGAGATTACGTAGAAAACTAAAAAGAATGGCGCTTTCAGTAGCTATGGAGCGAGTGCAGTTCGGTTTTCATCTCACCCCTATCACTGACTAATTGATTGTGACATCATCATCCATTGAGTATTTTTTGCGATATTCCATGGGCGTAGAGTACGAGTTCCGAACGTGAAGTCTATGGGGTAAGAATACCAGGTGAGATGATAACTTACAGGAAACTGCACGAGAATAATTTGTCTGAACTATCACGGTTAATGTTTTTTTCAGGGGACGAGACAAAGACTGAGCGGGAACTGCCGCCGTTGATGTTGGGCGACGACTTCAAGTGTCCAAACTTCAACTTCGGAAACCATTACTTTCACCTACACGGAGGTCAGTGCTACACTTCTTTAGCCGACCTTTTTAGATTTAGACTAGCGACTTCGTCGCGTCGTATTTGAGAGGGTAAGGGCTTAGCGGCGCCCCCTACTATTAATACCTGATTAATGATACGTGGCATAAACACTTCTGAACACAGCCGATGCTACCTTGAAAGTGACAACTACATGTCAGAACCAAACCGTTGCTATGCAATCTCCCAGGGGACATTGTTAAAAGAACAATGCAGCATAACAACCACCCATCGCGACAGTGACATCACAAGCAGATTCTTGGTTATGTACACTGTTTATTTAAACAATGTGGGGGTGGGGCTCCAAGGTCTCATCCGAATCAGACTCTTCAGGCATCTTATAGTAAGGCTGATCAAGGCATATAACATTGTCACATTTAGAGGGAACTACACTTTGTGCAGACCCTGTACATTTTATTAAAATAATGATAAAATGTGCATGGAGGGGAGAAAGCAATGACCACAAGAGCAAAAAGTTCCAGTGTGTCAAAGCAGATGGTCCTGGCCTCCCAAGGAGAGGTAATCTCCAGGGGCCCATATTATACTGTCACTAAACCGGTAACATAAATTTTTTTAGACGAGGCAATGGGTTTAGGACGAAAGAGAGTAGTGGACCAACAAATCAGTAGATGGGTGCATCTATCAGATTCAAACCATACGGGATTTGGGTTCTCAGTCGGAACATCCAATTCCGTTCGATACGGTTGCGTAGATATTGACCGGCCTCAGAGTCTGGGGCACGGTGTATGAAGTCGAGTACACTGATCTGTACATCTTCTAGGCCTTTATGGCCTTCTGTGTTGAAGTGATACCCCATGTCGGTATCCATGTGTGCATATTTTATGCGATAGAAATGTTGTTGGAAGCGGTCCATTAGCCTCCTTTTGGTCTGTCCTACGTATTGGGCAGAGCATCTAGTGCATGTTATACAATAGATGAGATTGGAACTTTGACAACAGACGTTAAATTTCGCTGTGTAGGTTCGATTAAAAAAAAAAAAAAAAAAAAAAAAAAAAATACTATTAATACCTGAAACTATCAATTAGTTCCCAAGCATCATTACATGTGACACAGATTTTACCGACTACCAGCGAAATGTGATCTCATTGCATTCTCTCAAGGAAAGGAAATCTACAGTTCTAAATTATGTTTTCAGTACAGGTAGAAACAAATCTTAAGGATAGAAGTACATCTGTGTAGAGAAACACGAACAAATTAGCAGGATTCAGTTAAATTCTGCATCTCCAGGCCTAGGTTGGGTTCACTATGTCTCTGTACGGCAGCAACTTCAAGCGGAATCCACAAAATTCTAACGTTTTATATGTGGTAGGTAAATACGTGGCGAATAACGCTTCTGTCTCTAACCGCTGCCACCTTGAAATATGAAAAAAAAGTTGACCTTTTTAGGCTATTGGGCATAAAAAATAAATGGCAGGTGAATTTGGAGAAACTCTGGAACCAATGTTCATGGTTGACATTGGTGTGGTTGCTCAATCTCCAGAATGTCTTTTCATTTTTAATGAGTTGGGATGAGCCGAGGTGAACCATCTGCTCCATTAGAATGGGTAGCATCACATACCTTAACCTAGCCAAATTATTTAAGATGCCTGATGAGTCCAAATTGGATGAAACCTTGACTATTCCCCACCAGACCTGTTAAATTGAACAAATTTCCATCAAGAAATATGCTTGATGAACAATACTCCAATACTGTACTGTGCTGGAGAGTGAGAACACGGCGATGCCCGGTTCCCATGGTGGTGGCGCTTGTTGTTACACAGGTAACAATCGTAACCTGGCGATAGCAACCTGATTCAAAAGTGACAGGAAGTTGTCATTATCAGGGAAACATGGTGTTTTTGCCATGTCTCATTAATTTAGATATCCATTTCAAGTTTCAGAAAATTTATCAGAAGACAGTTTTTTCATACTTAAATTTCTATACCATTCTAAAGTCAAAATATCAAACCTGCTTGGGAAGATGTTTAATTTTCCTTATTTTCTGCCATTCTTTATATCTTTAAATGGTCCATTAAGATTAAGTTCACTTGGGAGTCGGCCACTCGGTCACAATGTTTCTGAAAATTAAAATTAAGAAAGGTTATATAGACTTTCAGAGTGCTGCAAAAAAATAGAAAAAACGCTACAATATCTGTGTGCTAACTCTGTGATATTGGCTTTTCTCTCTGACAGGTGTCATGGTGGAGTATGAGACGCCGAACCCCAAAGCAGCCGAACCGGAAGTGAGTGAGGAGTACGACTACCTGATGTCAGAGACCACCCTCCAGATGGCGCGCTGGTTAGACCCGTCAACCCCGATGCATGATGGGTTCCCCATCCCAGTGTACACAGTCAACGGAAAGAGGTATGTCTTCATTCTCAATGTCACTGTAAAGATGTCTGGGCCCTGTTTTTCAGTCACGACCATTGTGGGTCCAGGCAGCCCCAAGATCAAACATCGATTTCATGACAGTTTGGACGACAAAAGATGGCCGGTGTGCTATAGACGGTGTCATAGTGTGCCACGGGAGATTACCACTAAAAGTGTTGGCTGTTACGACATTGTCTTAGTTTCTATCAAACTTGGACATTAAAAGTCAAACTCACTGCGTATATAGAGGATTTTTTCACTTCCCGACGGAATTAAGCCATGAAACTTTGACACGAGTAAGGGATACATATAACCTATAATGTAGGGATGTATTTGATCAATAATTTTACCAAGTATTATTACATACGGAGAACACCCCCTTAAAGAAATGCATTGAGTGTCAATTAATTCTCTGTTATATTAATTTATTTATTTATTTATTTTTTTTTTCGAACAAGTGACACCTTAGCCACGTTTTAAGATTTGTTATATTAATTAATGTTAATTATTTGCAGGTACCACGCATTTAAGCTGGACTTTGAGACGTATTACCCGCAGTCCCCGCAGAAACCCAAGTGGGTGCACGCCATGTGCGAGGAGAGCGCCAAGCTGCGCGTCAAGCGACAGCAGATCAGCGAGATACAGATCCACGAGATGTTCAAGAGGCTCTTCGGCTACAAGAAGGCCATCAAATACAAAGTCAGTGTCTAGGACTAGCAGGAAATTATTATTATTATTATTATTATTATTATTATTTTTATTATTATTATTATTATTATTATTATTATTATTATTATTATTATTATTATTATTATTATTATCATCATTATCATCATTATCATCATTATCATCATTATCATTATCATTATTATTATTATTATTATTATTATTATTATTATTATTATTATTATTATTATTATTATTTTTTTTTTTTTTAACATGAAATTAGATAATTATTATCTGAATTTACGAGATACGCCCATGTCAGTTTTCTAGTCATTTCTGTCCCAACTTTTATATCACATTAGAGATGAAGAGTAAATCCCAGATCAGCAAGTTTGAAAAATATGAGAAATCAAGTGGCTTGATAATAATGATTCAGAAATTGGCTATTTTACTAACCTCCCTGGCATATAGGTGTAATATCTTTCAGCAAATACTTATAATCTCTTGTCTCTAAACCATGTTTTGTCCCCCCCCCCCCCCCGCCTTATTACCTACCACATATAAAACGTTAGAATTTCGTCGAATCCGCTTGAAGTTGCTCCCGTACATAGAGACATAGTGAACCAGACCTAGGCGTGGAGAATGAGGGCCCACGAGAGTGAGATTCTCGTACAGTGAAAAACTCGAACATGGTCTTCTTTTTTGTAGGACTATACTCAGACAAACTTCTTCTCTTATGATTCATTTCAAGCCATGCCGAAATCAAAGCTTAATTTTGTAGTTTTCTGATCTACTTTTCTCGTGAGAAACCAATGAGATCACATTTCGCTGGTAGTCGGTAAAATCGGTGTCACATGAAATGATGGTTGGGAACTAATTGATAGTTTCAGGTATTAAGAGTAGGGGGCGCCACTAAGCCCTCACCCTCTCAAATACGATGTGACGAAGTCCCAAGTCTATCCTTAAAACTAACAGTTCTGTATCTCTTGTGACTACAGTGAAGATGTACACGTAGTTTCAATGAAGTAGCTACGCAGCAGCTATGTTCATTCTGATTTATTGTCTCAGGTATCCATCAAAAACAAGCTGATAATCATTAAATAAATCTGAACTGGTATGCAGTAACATTCTTACTTTGACATCCTGACGAAAATTTGTAGAATTTGTTGTTGTTGTTGAGTACAGAAGTGTTTTCGCCTCATTTTATAAATCAGGGGGTTGTTTTTCAGTCGAGAGGATCTCAACTTGAGATCCGCTAAGATCAATCCGAGATCCTGAGACCGACTTTGAGATCAATGGCGGAAAGCGTTTTTCAGACGTCTCAAGTCTACACAGCCAATCTTAGGGGATCTCAACTCCAAGGATCTCAAGTTGAGATCCCTAGCCCTCTGTGTAGAGCGATCTCAAGTTCTATAGTGATCTTCCTGCGGGTAACCAGCTTAGGGCTAAAAATGACCTCTAAATCACCTATTATTTTTGTCCCTCATGATACCTTTTGTGAACCAATATCAAGTTAAGACCGATCTCAAGTTGAGACCGTTTTTGAGCATTCCAGTAGGAATTTCACATGCGGCCGAGTGGTGCAGTGACTGCACTTTTTCACTCTCTTTTCGAATGTTTCTCATGGTCATAATAAGCAAAAGAATTATTTGAAAATCGGTATATAGCTTTGCCAGGTTATTAGTTCGCTTTGCTTTAAATATCTTCTAATTAGACTAAATTTAAGCACCGAATAAAAAAGTTGAGACAAGTATCAAGTTGTCTCAAGTTGAGACCGAAGTTGAGATCCTTTCACTTGAGATCCCCTGAGATCACCTGAGATCATCTCAACTGAAAAACCCCCAAAGCACCCTAAACGGTCTTATCTTAGTCTCAACTTGAGATCCCCTAAGATCATCTCAACTGAAAAACACTTTGGCCCTCAAACGGTCTCAACTTAAGATCGTCTCAACTGAAAAACAGGGCCAAGAATTACTATCATGCACATCGATGTAATTCAACCCTGTTGATGTCAATAGACGCTGCTATAGTAAACTATTTTCTGGTGTTGACAGAGTGTGCCGCAGGGTCAGAAGGCAGCAGCACGGCGGGGACTCGTGGCGCTGTTCGTGGCACTATGCAGGAAACACAACGGCCCCCGCCTTGCCAAGCAGGACGAGACGGGGCTGTCGCTCATACACTGGGGCGCCATCATGAACCGACCACAGATCATCGCCTACCTCATGCTGCAGTCCATGGACATCAACGTGCGACGCAACAACACCTTCCTCTCACAGGGTGAGTTAAGCGAGTATACACTGATCCAAATCAGCAAACACAGAGAGGGGGTTCTAAACCGGCTGTAGACCCAGCGGTAAAAAGACGGGAACTTAATACGAGACAGAAAGGGGGGAGTCATCATGTAAACAGGCTGCAAACCCAGCGGTGAAAAGACGAGAACTTAATACGAGACAGAGAGGGGGGAGTCGTCATGTAAACACCCTGTAAACCCAGCGGTGAAAAGACGAGAACTTAATGTGAGACAGAGAACGGGGAGTCGTCATGTAAACAGGCTGTAAACCAAGCGGTGAAAAGACGAGAACTTAATATGAGACAGAGAATGGGGAGTCGTCATGTAAACAGGCTGTAAACCCAGCGGTGAAAAGACGAGAACTTAATGTGAGACAGAGAACGGGGAGTCGTCATGTAAACAGGCTGTAAACCCAGCGGTGAAAAGACGAGAACTTAATACGAGACAGAGAATGGGGAGTCGTCATGTAAACAGGCTGCAAACCCAGCGGTGAAAAGACGAGAACTTAATGTGAGACAGAGAACGGGGAGTCGTCATGTAAACAGGCTGCAAACCCAGCGGTGAAAAGACGAGAACTTAATACGAGACAGAGAGGGGGGAGTCGTCATGTAAACAGGCTGTAAACCCAGCAGTGAAAAGACAAGAACTTAATACGAGACAGAGAGGGGGGAGTCGTCATGTAAACAGGCTGTAAACCCAGCGGTGAAAAGACGAGAACTTAATACGAGACAGAGAAGGGGGAGTCGTCATGTAAACAGGCTGTAAACCCAGCGGTGAAAAGACGAGAACTTAATACGAGACAGAGAAGGGGGAGTCGTCATGTAAACAGGCTGTAAACCCAGCGGTGAAATGACGGGAACTTAATACAGGACAGAGAGGGGGGAGTCGTCATGTAAACAGGCTGTAAACCCAGCGGTGAAAAGACGGGAACTTAATACAGGACAGAGAGGGGGGAGTCGTCATGTAAACAGGCTGCAAACCCAGCGGTGAAAAGACGGGAACTTAATGCGAGACAGAGAGGAAAAGATCTGAGGGTGAAGTTGTGAATATGATTGAGAACCAGGAAAGAAAATAGGAAATAATACAACATAGGATTTGATAAGGATGAGGATAAGATGAGTTAAAGGAAGGGGCGTATTTTAAAGAACCTGATAAAAGTCATGGGTTAGGGAAAGGGCTCTGAGCCTATCTGAGGCTGACCTGAGGTTTGGTCGTCTCTGGGTGAAGAGTATTAAGAGAAAACGTGGTTACTGAGCCTGTAGGGATGTTGAGCGAGGTCCGAGAACAGCCATCACAAAGTGCTCAGTAATTATGTTTCATTCCGCTATACCTATGGCCGAACACTCTGGTTACACCATGCTGCAGGGGGGTGAAACAACTTTACTACCTAAGGCTGACGTTTACTACACAAGGTTGACATTTAGACCAATCGGATCGTCTCTAACAAAATTCATATGAAAAATGCAGCAGTGGGGCGAAAACATAGAAAGTCAAGTTACTTGATAAGGTTGGATCTGGCTTCACCTTTGATGGCGGGTAAGGAAATAACGCTATATATCATTATTAAACTACATTTGAAGGTATATAGGAATAGGGAAACCAAGTTTCTGGAGAGAGAAAGTCAAAGTTACTCGGTGAGGCTCGGAGAAATTACTGCCCACAGCCAAGCCCTTACCTCGTAACTTTGAGTTTCTCTCCCTCGGAACATAGTTTCCCTCTATTATAATCATTGTTACTTTTACTATATACCCATGCCGTATATACTGTAAATATGCACCGTTTTGGCATATGACGTAAAAAAAAGTACACTAAAATACGGACCACCTTGCCATGTACACGTTACATATCGGTTGTTAAAAATTAAATTAATTTTTTAATAAAAATTTTGGGTATATAGTAAATATATAACGTCCAACCATGCTTGTACAAGTCACAGAACCCGATGATAATTTACCGTTTGTACGGAACTCGGCGTAAACGCCTCGGTCCATACAAACCGTAAATTACCATCTCGTTTTGTGAATTGTACAGCATGGTCAGGACGTTCTGTATAAGTATACCTGAAAATCACAACAAAAAAACCTCACTATTTTATGCACAGCCTGACAGTGGGCCCGAAGATAATTTATACGTCATGCCTAGCAGCGGGCAGTATTTCATAGAAGTTCCACCAAAGGTATATCATAATATGGAGGCAGTTATTACAATGGATGTAGAAACACAGTAAGTACCATGTCTTGTTTAAGATACACATATTTGATATTTAGATTACCTCCTTACTAATTATTCAGTCCTTTTTACACACAGTTTATTGAATGCCTTGGTTTCAGCTCCTATCGAAGACAATTTTTCATTAAAAATGTTGTTTATCAAAATGCTCAGACGGTGTGCGAATTCCGGACCCGGACGCCACAGGTATACCCTCCTCCCGACAGCATGGTTCTCCCGTCACCCACTAGGGGGCGCCACTACTCTCCACCAGGTGGCAGCACTTGACCATCCACCAGGTGGCAGCACGCACCTTGTTTAGGATTTTCCCGCCAGTTGCTGTGATAGTGTCTAGAGAGAAGTTAGACTTTTACCTTGATCTCTGTATCCAATAATTATATTTGAAAAAAAACAAAAACTTTTTGTTAAAAATATTCATTACTTTCATTGCATATCCTTACACATAAATCATTATTTAAATTTGTTTATTTTATTTTTCATTTCGTCAAGACCAACTCTGCCGCACAGGGCAGTTATTATGGTATGTGGTCGTAGTGTATGGACCACCACGTTTAACTATGGATCTTGACAAATCTCTATCTTTAGTTGCATTCCATATTAAAAAGGCCATAAAATCACTGAGATTTTTTTTCTTATCTAAAATGTATTTTGTGATGGAGTATGTATTTGCACTTGCTGTTGATATTTTACTGATTTCTCTTAAAGCTTGTGGGGAAATTATCATTCATTTGTTAAATAATTTGAATCTAATAAGAATACAAAAGATCACCGTTTATGGTTCCTATCATGGATGGTTATTTGAAATTTGTAGAAAATCAAGAAAAAAATCCTTTTCAAGGATAAACGAAAATCTTTCAGAACATGAATTGAAAGAGAGAACTGGGGTAATACACAAGCAATAGATTTGATAATAAAAAGAAGGTACCACATCGTACTCTTTATTGTTCGACACAATTAGGGTTCAGCATGCTTACCAATGTTTGCTGCCCGATGGTTGATCTTATTTTCTTCTCCCAGCACCCTTACATTCTCATCGTTTCATATATTCCAAATTTGGAAGAGTGTGTTGATCTTTTCAGAACCTTTCCTTCTAGAGCTAAATTAATTTTACTGATCATATTTATTTCATTTGAAAAAGAAATTATTTCATTTCATGGGTTTCTGTTGAGATGTTAATGTGGACATCCGGGTTTTTTATTTGATCCCTATTCAGTCTCAATTTCTTTTAATTTTATTGCCTGTCCCCTATTAACTTTATCATCTTCCTAGATTTATCCTACAACTATTAAACTAAAGAATAATCCCATCATGAGTCCACTTTAATTTCTTCTCCTTTGATTACTATTTATTTTTGAAGACGGATGACTTTTTATTTATTATTTGTTACATTTCGTTATTTATGTTTTGCTCTCCTAATAACTCTGTATTTCTTTTGGTTCTTCACACCTGCATTCTGGTATCATTTTGTATTTTGCACTAGGATATGTTCCGAGCTACTTAAGAACTGGTGAGACTACGTTAAGGATAGTGTTCTGCATGGTTTTAATTTCATGGCGACTTTATTTGCCAATAGAAAACAATTAAAATCACTTTTCGTGTGAGTTTTCATTCACCAGCTTATGAAGTATCATAAATCGTGTTTGCATTAAGAAAATAATAAGCACGAGCTTTATCTTAACATATGAACATAAGTATGCGAGGGAACGATATCGGAGGTTTTTTTTTATTATTAAATGATATTGTATTTAATATCTCCATTAAAGAGATTATCATAGTGTGTGATTTCGCTACACCATTTAACCGACAAACTTACTAACTTAACTGAGTATACATACCAACATCTTTTAAGTCTTAATCGTTATTAACAATTCCATTGTAATTACGCTATAAACGCCTCATCTCAAGGGCACTCGTAATTACTTGTTTTACTCACAAACCGAGTCTATTGTATCATCAAGTAAAATACCACTCAAATATGAAATGGTATTCTGGTTTATCGTGGTATTACAAGCTATAATGGTCTATTTCAATCCTGGGACCTTTCAATTATTTTACATGATTATAGATAGTCTCTACAAACATAAACCATCCATCAGAAATGCTCAGAAAAATATAATGGTGAGAAACAAAGTATCTCCAGTAAAGAAAAAGGTTAGATAAAGCTCTGAACAAAAACTATTGACACTTCAGAGGAATCGGTGATACAGATTATTCCAGTGTGGTGTCCTCACTTCTCAGTTATTTCTTCAAAGAGGATGACTTGGAACTAGGTCAAATTAGCCGCTTGAGAATAGTATGTACAATACCTCTACTCCGCCGCAGTGGTAGGCTAGTCGCGGTCATAGTATGTACAATACCTCTACTCCGCCGCAGTGGTAGGCTAGTCGCGGTCATAGTATGTACAATACCTCTACTCCGCCACAGTGGTAGGCTAGTCGCGGTCATAGTATGTACAATACCTCTACTCCGCCGCAGTGGTAGGCTAGTCGCGGTCATAGTATGTACGATACCTCTACTCCGCCACAGTGGTAGGCTAGTCGCAGTTATAGTATGTACGATACCTCTACTCCGCCACAGTGGTAGGCTAGCCGCGGTCATAGTATGTACAATACCTCTACTCCGCCGCAGTGGTAGGCTAGTCGCGGTCATAGTATGTACAATACCTCTACTCCGCCACAGTGGCAGGCTAGTTGCGGTTATAATATGTACAATACCTCTACTCCGCCGCAGTGGCAGGCTAGTCGTGGTTATAGTATGTACAATACCTCTACTCCGCCACAGTGGCAGGCTAGTCGCGGTCATAGTATGTACAATACCTCTACTCCGCCACAGTGGTAGGCTAGTCGCGGTCATAGTATGTACAATACCTCTACTCCGCCACAGTGGTAGGCTAGTCGCGGTCATAGTATGTACGATACCTCTACTCTGCCGCAGTGGCAGGCTAGTCGCGGTCATAGTATGTACGATACCTCTACTCCTCCGCAGTGGCAGGCTAGTCGCGGTCATAGTATGTACGATACCTCTACTCCGCTGCAGTGGCAGGCTAGTCCCGGTTATAGTATGTACGATACCTCTACTCTGCCGCAGTGGCAGGCTAGTCCCGGTTATAGTATGTACGATACCTCTACTCTGCCGCAGTGGCAGGCTGGTAGTAGTGATAGTACTTACGGTACCTCCAAGCTGTGGCAGTGCAGGCTAGTAGCGGAGATAATACATATAATATCTCTTCACTATGGTAGTGGCAGGCTAGTGGTGATGATACCTCTATTCTGTAGCAGTGGCAGGCTAGTAGCAGTTATACTATGTACAATACCTCTGCAATGTGGCAGTGGCAGGCTGGTAGCAGTGATAGTACTTACAATACCTCTATGCAGTGACAGTGTAGGCTGGTAGCAGAGATAGTATACATGTACAATACCTCTACTCTGCCGCAGTGGCAGGCTGGTAGCAGAGATAGTACTTACAATACCTTTACTCGGCTGCAGGCTATTAGCGGAGAGTACAATACCTCTACCATGTGGCAGTGGCAGGCTAGTAGCAGAGATAGGCTGTACAATACCTTAACACTGGGGTAGTGGCAGGCTAGTAGAGGCAATAGTACTTACAATACCTGTACTATGCAGCAGTTGCAGGCTGATAGGTGAGGCAGTACATATTACACCTCTACTCTCCGGCAGTGGCAGGCTGGTAGAATTATATAGAACTGCATCGAGAATCGTATAAATAGACACTACTCCACGAGTTTGGATGTGCCCGAATCGTCATCGAGGCGAAGCCGAGTGACGATTATGGCACATCCAAACTCGTGGAATAGGGTCTATTTTACGATTCGAGTATGGTTCTCGATTTATCTCACCCCTTTCTATGATATTAGATAGTATCAGAATATCAAAATAGTTCGAATATACCTAGCAAATCCAAATGACGTCATCTCACATTCACTACGCCACGGCTGTGGCGTAGTATTGTCACTTTATGGGGGTGATCGTTGAGTATTTTTTCCTAATGTTATTCTTATGGCGAAGCTTGTACCAGGGGTGAGATAAGAAATGGTATATACACTGTTTCTATTGTGCAAAGAGTGTCAGTTTTAGAAGAAGAATCTTCAGAATCTTATTCAAGTACAACACAACAACTTCCCTGTCTGTCAGTGCTTGACTTTTTCAGAATGAACACAATTTTTTTGGTTAAGTTGCCTTAATCAATCCTCCATTAGGGCACACTTGGTTCTTCTTTCTAATTGTGTATATATCTGACTGATGCACGCAGGCCCGACCCCGCTCCACCTGGCAGCCCGCTGCGGCTCGCTCGACGCAGCGTACTGTCTGACGGCGGCGCGCGCCAACCTGCTGGCCACGGATGAGGATGGCTGGGCGCCCATCCACCACGCCGCGTACTTCAACCACGAACACATCACCAAGTTCATGGTGCGCAAGTCGGAGGCCCTCATGGAGCTCACCACCAAAAACGAGTAGGTCCACCTCGCCATCCTCTCTAACTTTTTCTCCAGGGGCTGATCAAGAATTGACTGGAGGATGGGAATCGCTACTTTTAGTGGGACTCGTACCCATACAGTCCCTCACCCTTGGGATTTCTTGCAATCCCAAGGTTGTAGGACATTGTGGGTTCGAGTCCCAATGCAGCCATTTTTCTACATCACCCTCAGCAGTTAATAAAGTTGGTAATCCTTAGGCTTGGTTAAACCTAAATTTTCAGGTAATAGATTGACGATGTGCAGATCTCAGCAAGTTCACTCTTCGCACTGAATATTTCCAGCCATATGACTGGCTGGGATGGGGAGAATCTAGGTTGACTGGTACCCCACCCCTCACTAGTGGGCGACTAGGGAATCAGTTGAAGATCTAGGCTGGTTCCCAGTCATTTTCTTAAAAAAGATTCTCCGCCACTTCCGCCCGTCGGGCCGTTTGTGGTTAATTCAGACTTGATGGCTAAGTAGTTTTCAACCTTTTTCCCCTACCCTTACTCGCCATCCTCTCTGCTCTTCCCCTCACCCACAAAGTCCCTCAACCTTGGGATTTCATGTAAACCCAAGATTGTGGGACTTTGTGGGTTCGAGTCCTACTGCAGCCACTTATCTCCTTCACCCCCAGCAGTTAATAAGGTTGACGATCCTTAACCAGAGACGTCAGTTTTTCATTTTTCCGTGGAAATCCACCTTTTTATTTTCAGTGTACGTAATTACTTTTCCTGGCATCAAACAAAGATGATATAGATTTAGTCTCATTACGCCAATAAAACAGTGGTTTGAATCTCTCCACAGACCCTCAGCCCCATATGTACATCTCAACAAGTTCACTCTTCACTCAAAAAAAAAAAAATTTGTTACACACTAATCTGCACAAAACGCAGACATCTCGCTTCAAAGCAAACCCACACATGGGAAAGCCAAGCAAGAATCGGAGTGAAAAGAAATTTTTAATCAAAAGTTCACTCTTCGCACTGAATATTTCTAGCCATATGATTGGCCGGGATGGGGAGAATCTAGGTTGACTGGTACCCCACCCCTCACTAGTGGGCGACTGGGGAATCAGTTGAAGATCTAGGCTGGTTCTCCAGTCATTTACTTGATGGCTCAGTAAGTTTTCAACCTTTTCCTCCTACCCTTACTGTGGAAGATAAAACCTGGTCTTTGCTGCTCCTCAGACTCAAGTCGACGCCGATCCTGCTAGCTGCCAGCTCCGGGGCGCTGTCCGTCGTGCGCTGTCTCATCAACATGGGCGCCAACATTGTGCGCAAAGATGAGGAGGGCAACAACGTGGTTCACCTGGCAGCCCTCCGTTTCCACACCAACGTGCTCGAGTTCTTCATCCAGTGGAACCATCCCGACATCAACGTCTGGCAGCTGCTCGTTGGTAAGTCAGGCCACAGGCTGTCCGCATTGTTACGTTCCAAATTATCTGTATATGAAACATACAGGCTCTATCCCTTGGCCTAACTGATCATGCTGGCTCTACGTAATAGGCCGCTGGAGGCAACCCTTGGCTACGATCAACACGGTCGCCCTGACGCGATTAACACGGAGCGAGCATAAAACCTGTATCTCAATGTATTCTCAGCAGACCAGTCAGCCTAGCACATTGCAGTTACACCAGCAATAAAGGTTGTAATGGGGACCAAGTCTTGGAGTCATTCATTTACTTTACTACTCACATGCCATAGTAACTGGGTGTCAGGGTGAGTGAAGATGGTTGCAGGAAATGGTACCGAGGAATCTTAGGGCTACTCTGCCAGTGTTACTATCTCGATGCTCTTATTGAAGTTGATAGTAATCTGAATGAATGAAGTTGAAGTCCACATTCCCGTTACAAGCTTTATTGCTGATCTTACTGCAGACTAGATGCTAATACATGGAGTTGCTGTGAGTGTGTGTGGGGGGGGGGGGGGGGGGGCTGATGGTTGCTAAGGTCCGCCCCTGCCAGAGTATTAGCGCAGAGCTTCAAAATAGACTCGCCGGTAAGCGGCTCTTTTTTTTCCTTTTCTTTTTTTTTGAAACATTTATTTCTACTCGGTTACACTCAGTCCGAGGACTGGTTTCAATGTGTGCCGAGCTTGTCAATTATATCATAAATTTTCGCTTTTTTTTTTTTTTTAAGTTACGATGGAGAATTTCAATAACATATTAAATATACAAAATTTTTTGTTAGAAGGTGGTCATGATTCGATGGTAAGGAATTCAGGTTGTTCTGTCAGTGGCAACTCCCAACGTTTCAATGTTAAGCTTATTGTCCCTATACATGTGCTTGGTCTGGAGTTATAGATTTTCAGGTATCTTGACATCGCAGGTGTTTCAAGGTGATCAGACTGGTTTGACACTTTATTTATGTTGTTGAATTGAGATAATTTATTAATTTTTTATTAACTGAATTTTAATTAATTACAAAGACAGCTATGGGAAGACCGATCTTGATATTGATGATGTCCAGATTGGATTCATAAACAAATTTAACCATTGTGGGCCTGTCCCTTAGCAAGGTGTCTAGCGATTAATTAATAGATTGGAGGCTTTTAGATTCATACCCTCAGAAATTGCGTTCTGAGGCAATGTATTCAGTTTTTATTTTTTTATCTCACCCCTGGTACAAGTTTAGCAATAGGAATAACATTAGAAAAAAACTCAACAATCACCCTGGTAAAGTAACAATACTATGCCATGGTCGTGGCTTAGTGAATACAAGATGATGTCATAGGCGACTGACCAATCAGCGGCCAGGATTTGAGAGAGAAGACAAGACAAGAGAATTAAACATCCCTAACAGTGAAAGGGGTGAGATAAATCCAGAACCACACTCGTTTGAATGGGCCGTAATCGTCACTCGGCTTTGCCTTTATGACGATTGTGGCCCATCCAAACTTGTGGAGTATTTATATAGAACTGCATTGAGAATCGTATAAATAGACAATACTCCACGAGTTTGGATGTGCCTGCATCGTCATCGAGGCGAAGCCGAGTGACGATTATGGCACATCCAAACGAGTGGAGTATTGTCTATTTTACGATTCGAGTGCGGTTCTGGATTTATCTTACCCCTTTCTATGATGTTAGATAGTATCAGAATATCAGAATAGCTCGAATATACATAGCGAATTCACTACGCCACGACCGTGGCGTAGTATTGTCACTTTATGGGGGTGATCGTTGAGTATTTTTTCTTAATGTTATTTCTATGGCGAAGCTTGTACCAGGGGTGAGATAATATGTATTTATTAGATTCTCGATGCAGTTCTATATCAGTCTCTGAGTAAGTATGCCTTTAAAAAAACTGTAGACATTTTTAAAAGGTATGTTGCTTCATGACACAGGGATGCTGCGAAGTCAGGACATCCGGAGGATGGACAGCGCCGTCAAGTGTCTGGAGGTGATGGCCACGTCCGAGCCCGACCACTGGCGCGCCATCCTGGAGGCAGGTCAGTCCACACTCCGTAAATCTGTGACGCGATACTATAGAGGAAACCCATGAAAGTTTAGGGTCTGAGCTCGTATCCCATCGAGTTTGAATCACGTATTAATTCACAAGGCGAAGCCGCGTGAATTGCTATGTGTTTCAAATGAGATGGGATCGAGCTCTGACCCTAAACTTGAATGGGTTTCTGAATTTATCTCACCCTTAATATTGACTAATGGGCTAACATTTGTGACATTATCCCCCATTGGATATTTTTCCTAAATATCTAATGGGTGTTAGATACGAGTTCCCAATGTTAAGTCTATGGAGAAAAAATATCTGGGGTGAGATAAAGCATGGATCTAACAACAGATCCCAAACATTAGCCTCAGGTACGGGCCAGGGGCCTGTTGAATAATTTAAGCTTGTACATGAAGACCCTTTTCTGTACACCAATGAGAGCCAGGGACATTGTTGGTCAACTTTATTCAACACCTTCCGTCGCTTAGCGCGGTCTTAGTGAACAAGCTCTAATGTTAAGTCTCAACCTCATAAGAGGTATCTATGTAACCTGTACTTTAGTCAGATTAAGTTATTCACCAAACCTCTGTTGTGTTAACAAAGATGTGACGTTACTTCCCCGAGTACTTCCTGATTTCTCCAATGCATTTTTAGGAAAAATAGTTTGTTTTTTTAATTGACTGTTTAATAGCACCCTAATATAGAAGTTATCATACTTTTGCAATTGATTTTTCACATTTCAAACTTTGATTATTTTATCTATGATTATTATATAATGTATGATATTGTAGGAAATTTATACTGATTAATTAAGCCCCAGTTCATGGGTGAGATGGAGTGTGCGTAAATACTGTTTGAAAGAGGCAACAGAAACAGAATGTGTTTGTTGTCCCAAGATGAACCCAACAAGAACTCCAATAAATTACCGAAATTTCAATATTTTCGTTTATAATTACCAGGGTTCGTACAGAGCCTGGAAAACCTGGAAAAGCCAGGAATTATACTTTTAGGTTTCCCAGGCCTGGTTTTCTCAGATAGACTGGAAAAACCTGGAAGAGCCTGGAAAATTTAATTTCGCAGGAAAACCCTTTTTTTTAAGTCCATGAAATTCTGGTCATTATTATCCTTAACTACTGACTGCCTATGAAATTTCTGTGACTTGGATTAAATAGTTCCAAAAACCTTTATTCCACCATGTATTGTAAATTGCTTTGGATTTGATTATATGTCTTTATATTTAAAAGTGGCAATAAAAATAAGAATTTGAAGATATCTATTCCAAACCACTTAAATTCCACAGGTAATGAGGAAGCTGAAGAAAATGTAAGCTATATTTGGTGATAAATCAGACATGGTTTTAAAAACAGTGACCAGATGTGCCTGGAAAAAAAGGAATTTGAGCATGGAAAATCCTGGAAAAATCCTGGAATTTTATTGGGATGTACCAACCCTGAATTAATTATCAAAATCCCGCGTTATATACAAATGGGTCACGTCGGCAGATTACAGCCAGTATCGCCACACTGACAAGCGGACTGCAGAAATTCACGAACTTTTTTTATTTTCAGAAAGCAAGTCAGTTTCCTTCAGAGGTGGCAGTTTTCCTATTTTCCAAGGAAATCCTTGTTTGAATTTCCAATGTATGAAATTCTTTTTTCTTGTGTAAAACAAAGAGAATAAATTGAGCATCATTCACTCCAATAAACGGTGGTTCAAACCTCCCCACACACCCCAGCTCCGTTCCATGGCCAATAACGATGTGTTTTCTATGTTTTTTCAGTCTCTCTCAGGCAGTAAATTACACATGAAAAATATTTCCTCTTATTTTCATGACCCCAGCTGCCACCCCTGCTCTTTAACTGATCTACACACTCACACTCCATGGCTCTGCCTTTGTTTTACTACTAGGTCTAACACTGTCCAGTCACCTTTAGGCCACTCAAAAAAAAACTTGCTTCTCATCACCAAGCCATGAAAAATATGACGAGGGCACTTTTTTTTTTTTTTTCTTTTGCTATATCAAAGATGGCAGACATACAGTAAAACCCCGCATAAGCGGCCACCCTCCGATCCAGGCTAAAGTGGCTGCCTACGCGGGGTGTCTCCTTACGCGAGATTTCCAGATGTTTACTGGCTATACATTAAATGCTTCCCTGACATCAGGATTTGATACTAAATACACATACCTTTCATAATTTTTTATCAAGGTTCATCTATTTAAAAAAAAAAAAAAAAATCTTCTAAAATCGTTTTTTCTGATGCACGCGGTGATGAGAAACAAGTTGTTTTTTTGAGTGGCCTAAGATTATGAATTTTTCCCCCATCTTTTTCAAACCATAACTTGCATCCCTGCATCTGAAGTGTGGGGAGACATTTCTCTACAAACTAATAACAGCCCAAGGTGTCTGCACTAACATAGAGTGCTTATGAATTGTTATTCTTGTTCCAACAGGTTTTATAGAAAATGGTGAGATCAAAGTGTACAAAGCGCGCGGCCAAGGCCTTGCACCCACCAATGCCGATGGTCTACGATAGAGCTCCTGAAAGGCTACGATTGGAAATGGCAAAATCGTAGTCTATCGGGAGATTTTTGGGAGAGGCCTTGAATCAAAAATATCTGTAATGATTCAATTAGTGAAACATGCTCCATGGCTACGATTAGCTACCTATAGGCTACGAAAGATGCAACGTGTTAGATCTTATCGGGAGCTTTACAATTGGCGTTTCCAACCGTAGCCTATCAGTATCCAGTTGTGGGCTATCGTAGAGTCAATCTTAGAAACATGGTCCACTGCCACAATTTTGTCTGACCTCCCGATGAACTTTTATTCCATTTGGGAAGTCAATTGTAAGGCCTATCGGGACCAGAAAGTGCATTGGTGGGTACAATGCTTTATCGTGTGACCATAAAGTCTGCTCGAATTATCTGCATGACTCATGCGAAGAAAGAAACTGATGAGTGTTTGGTCTGTGTCCCCGTTCGCCATCGAGTTTGGAGCGTGCACGAATTTGAACGACGCGATGGCCGATTGAATATTCCGAAGTGCACCAAAGAAGATGGCAATCAGAGACACCGACCCAACACAAATAGGTTTTTGGTTTTATCTTAGCCTGTACAAGTTTAATTGTTTATCAGCCATTGAATATGAGTGACAGTACTCACAAGCTTGTTGGGTATGAGTTCCTAACATTAGGCTTATGGACATTTAAACCAGGCCAAGAAAAACGTAGATTCTCACTGATATTGATAAAGCAGAAACACACAGTGCTTTTAGTCTAGTCAATTTAGGGTTTGACTCAACACAAATTGCAATAGAATTCTTCTTCGTCACAATGCATTTCAGAGAGGTCCCCAGAACAACATACAAAAAATCCACCTATAGTAATACCTATAGTAATACCTCACTTTTTCTGATATTTTATTATCCTGACTTGCACTCAGTCAAATCACATTAATGTGCTGCAAGCTTCACGTTACGTCAGTCTTGTACATTCTCATGGACCATTTTAGGAAAACACATCGCCAAGGGTGTAACATATATACGGATATGTGACACAGTTTTAATGTTATCATATACCTGTGCCAGTATGTTACACAAATACCAACCTCTGCTAGGTTATTGGTATCAAATATATAGCGGCACAGTATGGTGGTATAAAATGACGTACCACCCTACTTTGAATACAAATTCTGATTGGCTGAAAAAAATTGCACTGTGCTACTTATGAAGTGCTGGCAGTGACTTTCAGCACTCCGCTAATTTATGCGTGCAAAGGATCACAGGAGTTGAAGGGAAAGAAAGAGTAAAAATTGTGCTTAGAGCAAAAATGTGCTTAGAGTAAAAATATTCCGCTCGCTCTGCAAGCTCGTGGAATATTTTTATCGAAAGAAACGCGGTATGTGAGTATGCACCAGTAGGGTATATACATTTGATCTTATTATCAGATCTATCACCGTTTGTATAAACTGTGTAATATGATAATAGTTAGTAAACTAATGGGTTAAGGTACTGAGTAATTAGCAATGTAGCATTTGAATGCAGCTATTTTTAGAAATAATGTTTCAAAATGTGGCTACGGGTGTATTCTAAGGCAGCTACCGCTTGAATGAGCTCGATGACTGATATCGGCTACATCATCGCTACCGTTCGATCATGACGACCAAAGTGACAGCAGCATTATCGTGGCGATTTGCTTGGTGTCAGTTGTTGACAAAACGGTTTGTTAGTCAGAAATTGGGTATGTCTGGTGTTGTCATGTTGTGGGTATGACAACAACAGCGGTTTCATCCTAGGGAATCCTCAGGCTGCACTGATGTTGGCAGATTGCAAAAATGTAGAGTACAGTTTTGTAATCTGGGCTCCAAGAAAGCGGCCCAGTCAACAAGTTGTGACAGGAAATAAACTTGACTTGCATTGCTATGTCAGAATGGGGTAAGACAGGTTTATTTATTGGTGAGAAGAAAGGGTTATGACCTACTTAGTACCTCCAACACAAGATAGATATTAAACGGATTAATATTAATCGAACGGCTTTGTGTAGTCTGGGTGGTCACACGAGCGGATGGCTAAGTTAAAACAATACTTGATTGTAGAATGGACTAAAATAAAACATTTTTTAAACTATTTTAGAAATAATGTTATTGTACTCAGCCAACGCAATAAGCGGCAGATCCAGAGTATACGGACATCCCCCAGCATTGGAAAGAGTTTTTTCTGATCTAGAAATGATGATTAGAAGGTCCGTCGAAATATGAGGAAAGAATATAATGTTGATATTCTGATTCAAGATTTAAGTGCTGAAACTGAGAATAAGAATTTAAAGATCAAAAGATAAGTCTCAGTTCAAACTAGACAGACCACATAAAGAATTCTTTTAGAAAAACGCCGAATTATTGTGGATAGAAATCGTGGAATAACTTGAGTGAGGTTAAATCTACTAAGCAAAATTAGTTTCAAAGCTAGGTAAAAAATATTATAATATGTATTATGATTAGTATGTACCTATTATACGATTCACTCAAAATTGGTATAAAGTGGTAGGTCTAGAAATCTATTTCATTGTCATATCTATCATATTGTATCATGTTGATTTTATTCAATGTGATTACCAAATCTAGAAGCTTAGGTAGGGCATGTGGATAGAAAACAGGCAAATATGTGCCTTATGCATTCCAGGATAAATAAAATGATTTAAAAAAAACCAAAAAAACTCGTATAAATGTCACCGACTGACGACCAGACGACATTTTTCAGACGGAGTTCCCGCGCTGGTGGAGTGCCTGCGCGCGGAGAGTGAAGAGGTCCAAGCGGTGGCGGCGTCTGTTCTCTGTAAGATTGCGCAGCACGATCCAATCAGACACGCGCTGACCAAGTCCAACTCAGCGAAGATCCTGATTCAGCTGCTGGGCAGTCCCATAGACGACATCCAGTCGCGCGCCTCCATCGTCATCAGCCACCTGGCGCACATCGACGACAACCAGGACAGCATCGCCGAGCAGGGCGGCATCCCAGCACTCGTGAGTCCCCGCTTCGTGTATTTGTATTATCGTAAAACTCGATGAGTTTTAATCTTGGCCACCGTATGGCACGACTGGAGTTTGGCATAGTGACTTCATGAGGCGAAGCCGAGTGAAGTCTGGAGCCAAAACTCCAGGAATGGCATGCATTGGCCAATATTAAAACGAATCAGATTTTGATTTTATCCCACCCCGTCTACTCGATTTTGGAATATTACGTGATAACAGTTCTGTATGCCACTAGTGGCATTTAAAACTCCTTATGCCAGTCAGCGTGGCATACAGAAATTCAATGTTAAGTCTATGGGATTTTATATTAGGGGTAGGATAAATATATAGATAGAACGACCTGACCACGCTGTACTTATATAGAACGACCTGACCATGCTGTACTTATACAGAACGACCTGACCACGCTGTTCTTATACATAACCACCTGACCACGCTGTACTTATACAGAACGACCTGACCACGCTGTACTCATACAGAACGACCTGACCATGCTGTACTTATACAGAACGACCTGACCATGCTGTACTTATATAGAACGACCTGACCACGCTGTACTTATACAGAACGACCTGACCACGCTGTACTTATACAGAACGACCTGACCACGCTGTACTTATACAGAACGACCTGACCACGCTGTACTTATATAGAACGACCTGACCACGCTGTACTTATACAGAACGACCTGACCATGTTGTACTTATACAGAACGACCTGACCACGCTGTACTTATATAGAACGACCTGACCATGTACTTATACAGAACGACCTGACCACGCTGTTCTTATACATAACCACCTGACCACGCTGTACTCATACAGAACGACCTGACCGTGCAGCACTTATACAGAACGACCTGACCACGCTGTACTTATATAGAATGACCTGACCCCGCTGTACTTATACAGAATGACCTGACCCCGCTGTACTTATACAGAACGACCTGACCATGTACTTATACAGAACGACCTGACCGTGCAGCACTTATACAGAACGACCTGACCACGCTGTACTCATACCGAACGACCTGACCACGCTGTTCTTATACCGAACGACCTGACCACGCTGTACTTATATAGAACGACCTGACCACGCTGTTCTTATACCGAACGACCTGACCACGCTGTACTTATACAGAACGACCTGACCACGCTGTACTTATACAGAACGACCTGACCACGCTGTTCTTATATAGAACGTCCTGACCATGCTGTACAAACTACAAAACAAGATGGGGAATTGCTTTTTTACGGAACTTGGCCTGGGGCCTCGTTCCGTAAATAACATCAATTCCCATCGAGTTCCCATCGAATTTAGTAGCATGGTGGGTCATTATATATTTAATATATACCTGATATTGATGAAATCCTACAATATATTGGCATAGAAGATATGTCAATGTGAAAGCCCACACACTGCTGATGCAGGGCGGCATCCCCGCGCTAGTGAGTCTACGCTTCGTGTATTATAGTAAAACAGGGTGATGGTGCCAGTACAGAATCCTTATTGAGTTAGATCCGATGAATTTGTACATGACAAGTTTGTAGACCAAGTTATGTATGAAATCGTCAGTGAATTTGCTGCTGATATGAGTGCTTCAGCGGTTCAGCCAATCAGATGGCGGCATAACGACTTGACCATGCTGTACATGCTACAAAACGAGATGGGGACTTGTATTTTTACGGAATGAGGCCCCAGGCCAAATACCCTCAATTCCCATCGAGTTCCTATCAAGTTTAGTAGCATGGTGGGTCATTATGTATTTAATATATACCTGAAATTGATGAAATCTTACGATATATTGGTATAGAAGACATGTCAATGTGAAAGCCCACATACTGCTGATGCAGGGCGGCATCCCTGCGCTAGTGAGTCTACGCTTCGTGTATTATAGTAAAACAGGGAGATGGTACCAGTACAGAATCCTTATTGAGATCCGATAAATTTGTTCTATCAAGAAATGTCACAAAATTTCATATGATTGTTTATATGGCGTGAGTTGTCTTCGCGGAATGATTTCATGAAGCAGAGCTGGGGGCTGTTTCACTAGTAGGGGGGTCAAAGCGAGAGGTAGGACTGGAACAGTGGCTCCAACAGTGGCACCAACAGTGTCAGGCCCAAATTCGCGTTTCATCAGTGCTCTCGCTGTTGAGGTGTGACTAGCTCTCACTGTTGGCACAGCTCTCGCTATGCACACGCGTTTGACATTCGAATTTATTTGTCAATGGGCCGGTATGACGTGGAATTTCACCGCTTCCCATAAGAATTAAGCAATGACATTTTTACATGAGTAAGGTATATATATAACCTATAATCGTACCAAATATGGGGAAAATCGGCCACGCCATTCCGAAGTTATCGGCGGTTGAATTTTGTCATAGCAAATACGAGCACTTCCCGTCGGCCTCCGGGGGAAGACAGAAAGAACAGCCGAAACTCCGCCGCACTACGGAGGGAGTGAAAAGAACAGCGACCAACGCAAAGGCTCTGAGGGAGTAGAAATTTCAAACGCCGATAACTTCGGAACGGCGTGGCCGATTTTCTTCATATTTGATACGATTATAGGTTATATGTATACCTTACTTGTGTAAAAATTTCATTGCTTAATTCTCACGGGAAGTGGGTGAGACTATTCTATACACGTAACAAACGACAGGGTCTACCCTGTCGCTTACAGAGGCTCCACAGTGACACTTACAGCGACACCAATTTTACTGATGAAACAGTCACTGCCACTGTTGGTGTCGCTCCTTTCCCGAGTGCCGTTCACGCTTGGTTGCACCTACTAATGAAACGCAAACTGCCGCTTTGCTGCCACTGTTACAAACAGCGAGACTTGTAGCTCCTAGTGAAACAGCCCCAGAGTGATATCTGTAGCGGAAGACAATGAATGGCATGTAAACAATTATATGAAGTTGAGTGACGACTAGCTTTTATCCTGCCATGTCACCTGTTTTTAAATTCATATTTTACCCATGGCATATAAATATTTTATGGCATAACCGTGGCATACAGTCACACTATGTTAAGTCTATGGAGATTTATATGAGGGGTAGGATAAGTAACGAGGTCTTTAGACTGAGATATGTACAAAATCAACAGTGAGTTTGCTGCTGATATGAGTGCTGAAGATTGCCTTGTTTTATCAAATCGTGAAGTGTGTTTTTCAAAGCATGCAGATTTTAGAGCTGGAGCATGTGTTAGTATGTTTCGTAGGTAAACTTGCTGGACTCTGAGTTGGAGCATGTTTTGATTTATGTTTCGTAGATAAACTTGCTGGTCTCAGAGTTGGAGCATTGTTGTTTTATGTTTCGTAGGTAAACTTGCTGGACTCGGAGCTTGAGCATGTGCTGGTGAACGCAGTGAATGCCATCCACATGTTGTGTAGCAACAACCCCGCCAACCAGACAGCAGTGGCAGAGCATGGCGGCATTGAACCACTCGTAGAATTCCTCACCGTCAACTCAGGTAAGCTCAAAATCCTATTATCATTATTATTATCATTGTTGTTGTTGGTGTTATTATCATTATCATTACTATTATTAGTGCTGGGTGTTGAGGTCATCGGGGTCGGTGATGGGTGTTGAGGTGCAGACCTCACCAGGTATGTACTTGGTGTTGAGGTACAGTCCTCATTCTCTCTATCCGTGGTCCCAACGCGGTGGGAGCCGAACCTCTCTATTCGATACGCCCCGTCCACAAACACATGTGTTTGGCTTTGAGGTGCAGTCCTCACCAAGTATGTGCTTGGTGTTGAGGTACAGACCTCACCAGGTATGTGCTTGGTGTTGAGGTATAGCCCTCACTAGGTATGTGCTTGGTGTTGAGGTACAGACCTCACCAAGTATGTGCTTGGTGTTGAGGTGCAGTCCTCACCAAGTATGTGCTTGGTGTTGAGGTACAGATCTCACCAGGTATGTGCTTGGTGTTGAGGTACAGACTAGGTATGTGCTTGGTGTTGAAGTGCAGACTAGGTATGTTGCGCAAATCTTTTTCCTAGTTGTCCAGAGTTATGTTCTCTCCCGTTAAACCTTGGTGGTGGTGTCGGGTGCGGGTTATAATCTCCGAAGTCGTCGGAAAAAAATTTAGGTATGTGCTTGGTGTTGAGGTGTAGACTAGTATGTGCTTGGTGTTGAGGTACAGTCCTCACTAGGTATGTGCTTAGTGTGAGGTGAAGATCTCACCAGGTATGTGCTTGGTGTTGAGGTACAGACCTCACCAAGTATATGATTGGTGTTGAGGTATGGCCCTCACTAGGTATGTGCTTGGTGTTGAGGTACTGACCTCACCAGGTATGTGCTTGGTGTTGAGGTGCAGACTAGGTATGTGCTTGGTGTTGAGGTGTAGACTAGGTATGTGCTTGGTGTTGAGGTGTTTCTTGTCGTTGCAGACATTCTCCAGGCGGAGGCGGCGGGCACGATCGCGGCGGTGACACGTGACCACCGCCAGAACCAGGACGCCGTCGTCGCCGAGGGAGCCGTCGAGTGAGTGACATGTGGTCTTCCTTGTGGGTTCTCATAATCTTATATCCATTACTAGGTATATGTGTTTACTGCCTACTTAGAAAAGTATTAACCACAGCAGTCTGATAACAGTCAATTATGATCATAGGACGGTAAATCGACCAAACCAAACTCCAATGCTGAACAATGAAGATATCCAAAATACTACAAGTGTTGTATCCATTGTTGAACAATTACCTTCTCTGTCTGATACAGAACTTATTGATAAGGAAACTACATAGGTTTAGGCTGAACCTTCGTCTGTGACTTCGAGTCTGGGTGATAAGTTTTCTCTTCTAAAACACGTTAGTTAATATAAAGTAAAGTCCAATCAGCACCCAGAAATAATGATATGTGTTCTTTACCATGGGCCAGGAAAACGTGAGAGAAAGATGTAATGTCAGTTTGCTGCACTTTAAAAAAGTCATCTTATTCTACTGAGTGAAAGTTAGGATAAACAAAACTTCATAAAAAAAAGTGTGAGTATTCTCATAAATTACAGATATCTGGAATTTCAAGATTCCAACTAATACAAACCTCTTATCAAAAACGTATTTAGTCTAGAAATCACTTCTGAGGAGGTGATGGATAGTCGCAATCTCCTAGGAGATTACGCTGTTTGGGTTAAGGCTGTGTTTTCAGGCCGATCGTGAACCTGATAAAGG
This sequence comes from Alentia gelatinosa, assembly GCA_950022655.1. Classification (NCBI taxonomy): domain Eukaryota; kingdom Metazoa; phylum Annelida; class Polychaeta; order Phyllodocida; family Polynoidae; genus Alentia; species Alentia gelatinosa. Next base: position 56,139,005 of record OX465588.1, read on the forward strand.
GCTGTGTCGTGAACGTGCAGGTGAAGGCAGCCGCCGCACTGTGTGGTTTACTGTTTAGTGATTGTATTCTCTGTGGTGGCTGTATTTTCAGGCCGATCATGAACCTGATAAAGGGCCGTGTCGTGAACGTGCAGGTGAAGGCAGCCGCCGCACTGTGTGGTTTACTGTTTAGTGATTATATTATCTGTGGTGGCTGTATTTTCAGGCCGATCGTGAACCTGATAAAAGGCCGTGTCGTGAACGTGCAGGTGAAGGCAGCCGCCGCACTGTGTGGTTTACTGTTTAGCGATTATATTCTCTGTGGCGGCTGTATTTTCAGGCCGATCGTGAACCTGATAAAGGGCCGTGTCGTGAACGTGCAGGTGAAGGCAGCCGCCGCACTGTGTGGTTTACTGTTTAGTGATTATATTCACTGTTGTGGCTGTATTTTCAGGCCGATCATGAACCTGATAAAAGGCCGTGTTGTGAAGGTGCAGGTGAAGGCAGCCGCCGCACTGTGTGGTTTACTGTTTAGTGATTATATTCTCTGTGGTGGCTGTATTTTCAGGCCGATCGTGAACCTGATAAAAGGCCGTGTCGTGAACGTGCAGGTGAAGGCAGCCGCCGCACTGTGTGGTTTACTGTTTAGTGATTATATTCTCTGTGGCGGCTGTATTTTCAGGCCGATCGTGAACCTGATAAAGGGCCGTGTCGTGAACGTGCAGGTGAAGGCAGCCGCCGCACTGTGTGGTTTACTGTTTAGTGATTATATTCTCTGTGGTGGCTGTATTTTCAGGCCGATCGTGAACCTGATAAAGGGCCGTGTCGTGAACGTGCAGGTGAAGGCAGCCGCCGCACTGTGTGGTTTACTGTTTAGTGATTATATTCTCTGTGGTGGCTGTATTTTCAGGCCGATCGTGAACCTGATAAAGGGCCGTGTCGTGAACGTGCAGGTGAAGGCAGCCGCCGCACTGTGTGGTTTACTGTTTAGTGATTATATTCTCTGTTATGGCTGTATTTTCAGGCCAATCGTGAACCTGATAAAGGGCCGTGTCGTGAACGTGCAGGTGAAGGCAGCCGCCGCACTGTGTGGTTTACTGTTTAGTGATTATATTCTCTGTGGTGGCTGTATTTTCAGGCCGATCGTGAACCTGATAAAAGGCCGTGTCGTGAACGTGCAGGTGAAGGCAGCCGCCGCACTGTGTGGTTTACTGTTTAGCGATTATATTCTCTGTGGCGGCTGTATTTTCAGGCCGATCGTGAACCTGATAAAGGGCCGTGTCGTGAACGTGCAGGTGAAGGCAGCCGCCGCACTGTGTGGTTTACTGTTTAGTGATTATATTCACTGTTGTGGCTGTATTTTCAGGCCGATCATGAACCTGATAAAAGGCCGTGTTGTGAAGGTGCAGGTGAAGGCAGCCGCCGCACTGTGTGGTTTACTGTTTAGTGATTATATTCTCTGTGGTGGCTGTATTTTCAGGCCGATCGTGAACCTGATAAAAGGCCGTGTCGTGAACGTGCAGGTGAAGGCAGCCGCCGCACTGTGTGGTTTACTGTTTAGTGATTATATTCTCTGTGGCGGCTGTATTTTCAGGCCGATCGTGAACCTGATAAAGGGCCGTGTCGTGAACGTGCAGGTGAAGGCAGCCGCCGCACTGTGTGGTTTACTGTTTAGTGATTATATTCTCTGTGGTGGCTGTATTTTCAGGCCGATCGTGAACCTGATAAAGGGCCGTGTCGTGAACGTGCAGGTGAAGGCAGCCGCCGCACTGTGTGGTTTACTGTTTAGTGATTGTATTCTCTGTGGTGGCTGTATTTTCAGGCCGATCGTGAACCTGATAAAGGGCCGTGTCGTGAACGTGCAGGTGAAGGCAGCCGCCGCACTGTGTGGTTTACTGTTTAGTGATTATATTCTCTGTTATGGCTGTATTTTCAGGCCAATCGTGAACCTGATAAAGGGCCGTGTCGTGAACGTGCAGGTGAAGGCAGCCGCCGCACTGTGTGGTTTACTGTTTAGTGATTATATTCTCTGTGGCGGCTGTGTTTTCAGGCCGATCGTGAACCTGATAAAGGGCCGTGTCGTGAACGTGCAGGTTAAGGCAGCCGCCGCACTGGAGGCTCTGTCAGAAAACAACCCCGCCAGCCAGAAGGCCTTCCTTGACCTGGACGCCCCCAAGGCCATCATGAGACTCTTCATCAAGGTCAGCCACGGTCAAATGACCCCTTCTTAAAAATAACCTCTACATTACTCATCTCAAGTATTCTACATCAACAGGTATTTTTTTTGCTAATTCATAAAAAATTGTAGTTTTTCATGCCAGCCTCGACAATTTGACTCATGTAAATATGCCTTAGTAGAGTTGTTTTTTTGTATAACTAGTACAAAGCCTGTATCTGTATAACTGTGTATTTCATTGGAAATATCGAAGTGCCTTACAGCGGATCAGAAGCCAAGTTTTCAGTAGTGTGAGCTTTTTCTTCAGTAGCAGTCATTGCAATATTTTTATGAGTATAGGGGGTCATTTTTGTTCATTTTTACATTTCTTTCCAGAAGAATAAACTTGAACTATTACCAATTAATGTACATTTAATGAAATAGCAAGTGTTTCTATTTCATTTCATTTTAGAATCGAACAAATTGAATGTGTATTGGGAGTTTTCTAAATTGATCAATATGTAAAAAAAATTGTCCAAAAAGTATACACAAAAATCTTAAAAAATGTCTGAAATTTGTAATTCATCAAATGTTTCATTGCATATCTATTTTCGTACTTTTACTTTCTAATTTCTATTACAGTATTGAACTTACCATACTTTATTACATAAAATAAAATGCAAATGAACAAAGGTGCCATCTCTGCAGTAGTTAACTTTGTAACTATTGCGGTGAATAATAGATACATGCTTAGATAAGTCAGAGCTGAATACTAATTATTTGGCTTGCTATGGAGGTGAAGATGAAGGGCGAGAACGGTTAATTCTTTTTTTTTTTTTTAGCAAAACATTTATTTTGTTGTTGGCATACATACATCGAGATGAAATATGGCTCCAGTTTCCTGTTTAGGTTTACAATACTTCATGTTCAGTGTGGTCGTTTTTCCAGTTTGCTCCTCTTTTTTTATGTTATGAAAAGAACGGTTAATTCTTGATGATGCGAATTCTATTATTATTATTATTATTATTATTATTATTATTATTATTATTATCTACCTATGGCCGTATGACCCACACATACTGCCCGCTGCTACCCATGGTGTATGTATAGCCGTACGTCACACTGTGACGTACGGGGTATGTGATCACGTGACTAGCTAAAATTTCGCAATCTTTAGGTATATAATAATACGAAAACTGGCTGAATCTATTAGTACGTAAAAATACTAGGTAAAATTATTAATTAGATACATCCCTCTGCCTTCGGCATCAGGATGTATCTGATCAATGATTTTACCGCGTATTTTTGACGTACAAAGACAGTGAGCCAGTTTCCGTATACTATTTATCATTTTTTATCTGATCTCTGGTATTTTTTCCCCGATAGACTTAACATGTAGTATTGTAAGAAAGGAAGAATGGGGGATGATGTCATGTTAGCCAATCAGTCAGTGATAGGGGTGAGATGAAATCTGAACTGCACTCGCTCCATAGCCACTGAAAACATGCCATTCATTTTGGTTTGCTACGTCATCGCGCTTGGCTCGTGAGATTACATGGCAACCCAAACTCATGGCATATTTCCAGTGGCTATGAATCGCGATGCGGTTCCTCCGTAGTCTCCTGTAAAGCTGACATCGACACCTCCCTGGAGTCTCACTGATCTGAGGGAGTAATCCTGTAACGATCTGTGTTCGTGTATGATACCTTCCCGCAGCATCCTGACTGTGAACAAAAGATGCTGCCACAGGATTGGGCCGGGCTGGAGTTCAGAAAAATGAAAAATATCGCTCTAGTGGGATACAATTGACAAATGACGTCATTTGATAATGTAGAAGTAATTTAGACGGGCGGGGTAGGATAAATTCTAAACCAAACTCGAGTTAGTTGTGTTATTGTTCTTCGCACTCCGGCAAGATCGCGTATTACTGCTCTCGGCTTCGCCTCGCGCAGTAATACGCAGTAACAACACGACTAACTCTTGTTTGGTTTCTCCATAGGCTGCGGGCAGAGTCAGGAAAATGTTGTTTGAAACTATTCCAAAGAAAGATATCAACATGTTTTTGAAAGAGACAAACTTCTTTGATTGTTTATAAAATACTTGAAAATATTGAAATGAATTGACTGAAATAAGTCTACGAAAGTGAAAAGCTTAGATCAATTAATGATCCCTATATTCCCTCATGGTCCCCAGGGACGTTAAACCACAAACAAACACAAATAAAGAGCGGGCAGTTAGTCAAATCTCATATGTGAGACGGCTATCGGTGATGCAATAAAATTGGGTCAGAGAATTTGGTCCATTTGAAATATTGTCACAGATTGTCAGCAACCCAACAAATTTGTCAGCTGAGATTTGTTGAGATCACATGACTAGCTATTTTTAGGTATATAATAATAATAATACGAAAGCGGGCTGAATCTCTTAGTACGTCAAAATACTTGGTAAAATTATTAATCAGATACATCCCTCTGCCTTCGGCATTGGGATATATCAGGGCCCTGTTTTTTAGTCACGTCATTCGTAACTTATGACACATATCTGCCGTCAGTGTGCTAGAGAGATACGATCGTAGAGCAGATACGACACTTAGTGGAGATACGACACTTAGGGAGGTAAAAGGTGTGCTATAGTCACGACACTCGGTGGCCACTGGAGCAGAAATAGTGGCCATAAGTGTCGTATCTCTAAGACCACTCTGGACATGTCGTACCAAACGCGGAACTTCACTTCCCGTAGGAATTAAGCGATCAAATTTGAACACGAGTGAGGTATACGTATGACCTATAATCGTACTAAATATGAAGAAGATTGGCCGCACCGTTATGAAGATATCAGCGTTTCAATTTCGTCATAGCAAACGCTGCTCTGGTGGCCAGTGTAGCTCTACCGCCACATGATCTAATTTATGCAGTGACCTCGACATTCACGGCCCAAGGGAGTTGGGAGGGTGCAATGGCCACCAGAGATTCATTTGCTATGTCGAAATTCAAACGCCGATGTCTTCGTAAGGGTGCGGCCAGTTGTCTTGATATTTGGTACGATTATAGGATATATATATACCTTACTCGTGTTAAAATTTCATCGAAATATTAAAGAAGCATAGAAAATCAACAGTGACGTTTTATAGAACCTAAGACAGTTCTATACTTGTCTTAACTCTGCTAAGATCGTTTGATTCAACCTACGACACCGTCTATAGCACACCCGCCATCTTGTGTCGTAGAAAATGCCGTAGAATCTTGATCCGATCTTAGGTGATCGCAGACTTGCGATATCGTGACTAAAAAACAGGGCCCTGATCAACAACTTCGCATATTTTTGACATACAAAGACAGTAAGCCAGTTTCCGTATAATACTAGTTGAACCGACCCATGGGGGAACCTACCAGTGGTGGCATAAGCCAGCTCCACTCCTATTCAATCTAGAGTATAACATAAGCCAGTACCGCCACATCTGCATGAAACAAAATTATTAGCAATGTGCGCAGTTTCCAGATAAAGTAGAACCCCGCCTAACGGACAGCCCATGGAATGGGAACCCCGCATCAACGGACACCTTGGCTCGGAACGGATCCCTCTATCAGATATTCATTTTAACCCTGTGTAAGCGGGCACCTCGCATAAGGGGACACTTTGACCCAGAACAGAGGGTGTCTGCTTACGTTGGGTTCTACTGTTTTCTCACCCCAGATATTTTTTCTCCATAGACTTAACATTGGGAACTCGTATCTAATGCCTATTAGATATTTATGAAAAATATCCAATGAGGGATAATGTCACTAATGTTAACCCATTAGTCTATATTAAGGGTGAGATAAATTCAGAAACCCATTCAAGTTTAGGGTCAGAGCTCGATCCCATCTCATTTGAATCACGTAGTAATTCACTCGTCTTCACCTTGTGAATTACTACGTGATTCAAATGAGATGGGATACGGGCTCAGACCCTAAACTTTCATGGGTTTCCTCTATAATATTCATTCGATAGACCTATACTTTACGGTGATTTAACCAACACAGGCTAACACATCTGACAACAAACATGTGCTGGCCCTGTGGTGTTAACCTGATGATGTACCGTCTCGCCCTTTGTCTATATATATATATAAAATAAGACGTAGCGGAGGTTGATGTTTTTCGCTGACTGGTTGGTTGTAGAGCGCTAGAGACGCGACGACGAGCTCCGACCGGTCCCTGTCGCTGGCAGACCTTTGTGTATGTGGTAGTAGTCGTAGAACCTGATAAGGCCGCATGTATAATCTGCCCACCACCAGGTGGCACCAGTGTGGCGTGTGCCCGGTGTGAACTCAGCAGTGCCGCTGCTTCCATTTTCAGACCTGACGAGTGATAATATGTCGCCAGTTCTTTTGTAAGCAATTTTTTGCCCGTTACATTCAATTTTCTTTTTTACAGATGTCTCAGTTTTTTGCATCTGCATCTGTATTGTTGAATGAATTTCAGTGTTTTTTGTCCAAGTTTTTCATGTTTGCTTACCATTGAATGGATTATTTTTGTACAATGTATACACTGTTGAGTCCTATGACATGTTGCATTCATTCAGGGTTGCGCTCAGTTTGGATATTTTTTGCAAAGTTTTGACGAATGTTGAAAAGACTTTGTTGGAGCACGCCCGACACAACACAATTCATGAAATTTGACAATTTTCAAACAAATTCAAATAAAATTATTCATTGAGACACCTCTCACCCTCATGGCCACCCTCCCATGACTTCTCACTGGCTCTATGCAGGTTTTCTATCGGATTCCCATCCGTTCTCAAGCAGTGACACCCTAGTGGTACACAATTAGCCAGTTGTATTTTCTCAAAGGCTCTTAGCCATGGAGAGTAAGAAATCTCACCGCTTGTGGACGAGTGAGAAGTCCTGAGAGGGATGCAGCTCAGTTTTGGAGAACGGGAGAAGCACGTGTATGACGCATTTTGTATTCAACGATTTCTAAACGCATTTTGCTGCATTTTGTAATTATCCATTTTAGATATATATACCATCCAGCATTTTAAAGCATGGGTTTCCCGTAGTTAAGACCTTTTTGATATGAGACTATAAGATTGAGATGCCACTAATTGTATCATATTGTATATTTTGCATGTACAGTGAATATCTGCCTCAGAATCCTAGATCAGGTTAAAATGTGCATGACTTCCCCTGGAACCAGACAATAATTAACACCAACAAAAAAATAAATTAACAAGTTGTACAGCCACAATCTCACAATCTGCATTGAAATACATGTAGGAAGCAAATAAGAACAATTTGAAGAAAGTCTATCGTTTTCCTCCCATCAAATAAAAAATGAATACAATTAACACAGGGATATAAAATAGGCTGAAGTTGCCCAAACTCAGCAAAACTGAAAGAGACATTTCTTATGAACATTAAAAAACACCCAAATGTTGTTAAAAATGGCGGCGACTAAATGTTGCGAATCGCTCTCTTCCCTTACAGACTGTAAGTACCGGTTGGCCACTGTGCGGGGTTTCGCAGATGAGTCTGGCTTGTAGCAGTTCTAGTAGCCTTGGGGCCTGTTGAATAATTTAAGCTCGTACATGAAGACCCTTTTCTGTACGCCAATGAGAGCCAGGGACAATGCGGGTCAACTTTAATCAACACTTACGGATGACCTTCCATCACCTAGGACTGTCTTAGCGAACAAGCTTGAATATCATTAATCGATAACCCTCGCACGAGGTCTCCTTGTACCCTGTACTCTCGTAGGCGTAAGTTATTCAACACACCCCTGGTTTGTATTTTGGAGGCATACAGAGACCGGATTTTTGGGTGGCTCTAGTTTTGGTTTTTGCGTTTCTTTTGGTTTCCTTCGGTGTGGTGTGTGTGATAAACACAGTGAGTGAAATTCACTGCAGTGACATAGGGAGGTTGAAAGACGATTGCGTCGCAAGCTTAAAGCTTTCAACCAGTAATTTACACACAACCATGTTCCACTTGTATTTTTTAATTGAACACCAAACGTGTTCACAAATCTTTATTTCCACTTGTATTTCATCGCCATCCTTTGGGCACACCTTTGTAAAAAAAAAAAAAAAACATTCTGTAAATTCTCAGTTTAATTATGGTTTTTTTTGTCCTCAAAATGTAATTATCACCCCTTTTTCATTTTTAATTTCATTTTATTGGTGTGTATGCACATTTTCCTAAAATATCATATCTTTGCTAATTTCCGAGTATATTCACTATGGTTATCTATACTGTTCATATCTTATACTAAATTCTATCTTACGTAATGTATGTCTTTTTAAAAGAAACCTTTGTGATAATCAATTTTTAATTATCTAACGACTAGATTAGATAATCAACATTCTAATCGGAGGGAGAAACCCAGTAGCGATTTCAAAGCAGATACTAACTCAAGTGGTGAAGTTGTGTCAAGGTTGTTATATATAGTAGTAACTGACTTGGCGTCTCTGTGACCTCGATACAGTTGTTTGATGCGGAGGTCAAGGAGCAGGGCGCATGCGCGCTGTGGTCGCTGGCCGGCCACACGAAGACGCAGCAGAAGTACATGGGAGAGCGCATCAGCATCCCGCACCTCATCGAGATGCTGCTGTCCGCCTCAGAGAAGCTGCAGTATGTAGGTAAGTAGGCCACATCATCATTCAACCACAACCTCTATTCCTATATACCCATTATTGAACTAAATAGAGTTACATACTGGTGCTGGGGGGTGCATTAAAAATGAGTTATGTGTCGAGGTTGACGTTCTTGTCCCGCACTCATGTTTTCGTCCCGCTCTGATGTGATACAATACAGCAGCGGGACGAAACAATAGCTGTTGTGGTTACTTGATAAGGGTGGTCACTTGCTTCGGAAGTGTTTCAGGTAAAGAATTAAGCATTTTTATTGATATTTGAAGGTATATAGGAATAGGGAAACCAAGTACCGGTAAGCAAAAGTCAAAGTTACTCGGTAAGGCTTGGAAAAATTACAAGCCTTACCTCGTAACTTTGAACTTTTGTTCACCGGAACATAGTTTCCCTCTATTCTCATTCAATTCAATCTATTTTTGTATTATCCTGAGGATGAGGAGTTTGCTCTTTAAAGCACTGCACTAGAAACCTCAAGGTTGGGCGTTAGAGTCCAACTGTAGCCACCTTCCTCCTCCTTCCCCAGCACTGCTAGATTTACTGCTATATCAAAGGGCAGTCCTTCTCATACCGTGTCTATGTGGTGTGATGTACAGCCACCTTTCTCTTTCATCCCTAGCAATGGTAGACTTACTGCTATATCAATGGCCAGTCCTTCTCATACCATGTCTGTGAGGTGGGGTGTACAACCACCTTTCTCCTTCACCCCCAGCAGTGGTAGATTTACTGCTATATCAAAGGCCAGTCCTTCACATACCATGTCTATGTGGTGTGGTGTACATGTTGTTGGAAGTAAAAGAAGTCTCACCTCAGTAAATGTATAGGGGTGAGATTCTACCTAAATTCATCTTATAGATTTGATCACTATGCCTGTGGTGTAAACCATTGTGAAAAAGCTAAAACTTGAGAAAGTTGGGAAAGGATCTGTAATGGATGACTGGACATCAGACAAACAAACATATGCTATGCATTACTATAAAATCACTCATGCATTTCCCCACTTACTTCAGGATGCATGGGAATGACGGCTCTTGGAAGGGAGGATATTGACAACCAGAACCGTATCGCAGAACAAAATGGAATCCAGCCACTTGTTCGTCTGCTCCGGTCGCCGAAGACGTCCCTCAAGGTGCTCCTCATCGTCATCCGCACTCTGGGCGTGCTCTGTGTCGGTGAGTTACGATGGACGCATATATATACATAAATTATATGACACCCGGACCGGTGTAGTTTTGATAAACACTTGTACGATATATGTAAAATCACCTCCATATGACACCCGAACCCTTGTAGTTTGATAAACACCTGTACGATATATATAAAATCACCTCCATATGACACCCGAACCCTTGTAGTTCAATAAACACCTGTACGATATATGTAAAATCACCTCCATATGACACCAGGACCTTTGTAGTTCAATAAACACCTGTACGCTATATGTAAAATCACCTCCATATGACACCCGGACCGGTGTAGTTCAATAAATTATCTCACCACTGGTACAAGTTTAGCCATAGGAATAACATTAGAAAAAAATACTCAATGATCACCCCCATAAAGTGATAATACTACGCCACAGCCGTGGCGTAGTGAATTTGAGATGACGTCATATGAATTTGCTAAGTATATTCTAATCATTCTCAAATTGTGGTGATATTTAATGTCATAAAAAGGGGTGAGATAAATCCAGAACGGCACTCGAATCGTAAAATACACAATACTCCACTTGTTTGGTTGGGCCTTAATCATCACTCGGCTTTGCCTCGATGACGATTGGAGCCCAGCCAACTCATGGAGTATTGTCTATTTATACGATTCTCGATGCAGTTCTATATAACACCTGTACGATATATGTAAAATCACCTCCATATGACACCCGGACCGGTGTAGTTTGATAAACACCTGTACGATATATGTAAAATCACCTCCATATGACACCCGAACCCTTGTAGTTCAATAAACACCTGTACGATTTATGTAAAATCACCTCCATATAACACCCGGACCGGTGTAGTTTGAAAAACTTGTATCCAACGCCCATGAGATATTTTGGAAAAATATCCAAGGGGGGATTATGTCACTAATGTTAGCACATTAGTCAATGTGAAGAGTAAGATAAATTCAGAAACCTATTCAAGTTTACGGTCAGAGCTCAATCCCATCTCATTTGAATTGCTACAAAATTCACGCAGCTTTGCCTAGTGAATTACTACACGATTCAAACTGGATGGGATACGAGCTCTGTACCCGGCAAAAGCCATTTGTGTGGATTGCTCCACTGCACCTATTTCTATATATCCGCCTGGCATTAGTATGTGGTAAAGGGCGGGTACTAGGGCTAATGTATACGCCAGAGGGCGGGAGGTCTCAGGCCTTTTGTGATAGTTCTATAGTTAAGGATGTGATAAAATATGCGATTGTTAATCTTATTATCCACTTCACCCAGAACCATTAGCTTGGTATTCCATCTATATTCTGTGAAAATTTCATGATCATAAATCCAATATTTATTCCACAAAAACGAAATTTTGGAAATTTAAGAAAATAATGCCATGTGGCATCACCCACCCCAGCACGGTTGTTGCCACATGGCATCACCCGCCGTGAATGGGTTAACATGGTGGCCAGGCAGTGCTGTTCAGGAATCCTAGTGAAATTCGCCCTTAACCCTTTAAGGGCGAATGATGCCTTGAGGCATCATCCGGCCCAGGGCGAATGATGCATCATTTCTCAAAAATGTAAAAATTCGTTTTTAACATGGAATTAATGGAGCAATAACGATCAAATTTTCACAGAATGTAGATCTAGCACCAGAATTAGTTTTTCCATTCGACAAAAATATGATATTTAGGATTATGTATCATATCACGTGATCAAACACTCAAATTATGGGTTTTGACAACAATGCTCTCGTCCCCTAGCGGTATAAAGTGCCACCAACACCCGTCCTTAAGAGGGTAGCTCGGCCGCAGCCACCCGTCCTTAAAGGGTTAAGTGGGTTGTCCCCTCACACACGATAAAATCAATCTTATGATGAAGAAAAAATTTCCCTTTCGATGAGAAGTGCCCCTTATATCGGATATTCCCTTACATGGGGTGTCTCTTAAGTGGGGTTCTTTTGTATCAATATGGTATTCAATAATTATGTTAATTATTTATTTTACAGGTGTTGCTCATCGAAACAACCGAGTCACCCAGAGGAAGATATCTGAGGATGGAGGAATCACGCGACTCGTCCAAATTCTAGTGGCCCCGCCAACAGAAGAAATACAGGTACTGTCACTACTCAGTGCTTCTCAGTGGAGTAAGCTTCTTTTTTTTCCCAATTTTTAGGGGAATATTGTGTCAGACAATCACCGAATTCGGCTATACAGCCGTTCTTCCACTCGGGCCCTAGACCCCTACTCCTCATTCTTATGGCGGGTGTTAAGCCGAAGGGGCAGTGGGTACCATTTTTGTGTAAGTCTTTGTTATGATCCGGCTGGGGTTTGAACCCACGACCTCCCATGCTCGAGGTTAACACCCCTACCACTTGGCCACCGAGCTTGGTCAGGAAAGGGGTTTGTGTTTACTAAGTGTAAATGGCTTACTAAGTGTAATGGCTTTGAAGAGTGGCTGTATATCAGTCTCGTTACAACAATGACTTTATTATATCTGAAATAAATGGGAACTCAATAAACCATTACCCATTGTTAAAAACTGTCAGATACCACAACAGTTTCATAGAGATTCAAATCCATTGTATACAACCTCAAAGCTATTGTATTCAGGAAAAGAGTCCCTCTGTGCTATAGAGCAGAAAAATAGTCCCTATCGAAATACCCTTTTATATTTGGGATTAATTTACTCGAGAAGATGGATAATAAATACAACAAATGATGGTTTTGTAGACAGGTGGCTATGTAAACCGCTCGAGGTTGATGTCATAATACACTCGGCTGCGTGATCGTTGGACCTGTTGTAAATCGGCGTGTTTCTTCCTTGTTACAGGTGGAGGTGGCGTATATGCTCGGCTGCGTGATCGTTGGACCTGTTGTAAATCGGCATGTTTCTTCCTCGTTACAGGTGGAGGTGGCGTATACGCTCGGCTGCGTGATTGTTGGACCTGTTGTAAATCGGCGTGTTTCTTCCTTGTTACAGGTGGAGGTGGCGTATACGCTCGGCTGCGTGATTGTTGGACCTGTTGTAAATCGGCGTGTTTCTTCCTTGTTACAGGTGGAGGTGGCGTATACGCTCGGCTGCGTGATTGTTGGACCTGTTGTAAATTGGCGTGTTTCTTCCTCGTTACAGGTGGAGGTGGCGTATACACTCGGCTGCGTGATTGTTGGACCTGTTGTAAATCAGCGTGTTTCTTCCTCGTTACAGGTGGAGGTGGCGTATACGCTCGGCTGCATGATTGTTGGACCTGTGTAAATCGGCATGTTTCTTCCTTGTTACAGGTGGAGGTGGCGTATACACTCGGCTGCGTGATCGTTGGACCAGTGTAAATCTGTGTGTTTCTTTCTTGTTACAGGTGGAGGTGGCGTATACACTCGGCTGCGTGATCGTTGGTCCTGTGTAAATCGGCATGTTTCTTCCTTGTTACAGGTGGAGGTGGCGTATACACTCGGCTGCGTGATCGTTGGACCTGTTGTAAATCGGCGTGTTTCTTCCTTGTTACAGGTGGAGGTGGCGTATACGCTCGGCTGCGTGATTGTTGGACCTGTTGTAAATCAGCGTGTTTCTTCCTCGTTACAGGTGGAGGTGGCGTATACGCTCGGCTGCGTGATTGTTGGACCTGTTGTAAATCGGCGTGTTTCTTCCTTGTTACAGGTGGAGGTGGCGTATACGCTCGGCTGCGTGATTGTTGGACCTGTTGTAAATCGGCGTGTTTCTTCCTTGTTACAGGTGGAGGTGGCGTATACGCTCGGCTGCGTGATTGTTGGACCTGTTGTAAATCAGCGTGTTTCTTCCTTGTTACAGGTGGAGGTGGCGTATACACTCGGCTGCGTGATTGTTGGACCTGTTGTAAATTGGCGTGTTTCTTCCTCGTTACAGGTGGAGGTGGCGTATACACTCGGCTGCGTGATCGTTGGACCTGTGTAAATCGGCATGTTTCTTCCTTGTTACAGGTGGAGGTGGCGTATACACTCGGCTGCGTGATCGTTGGACCAGTGAAAATCTGTGTGTTTCTTTCTTGTTACAGGTGGAGGTGGCGTATACACTCGGCTGCGTGATCGTTGGTCCTGTGTAAATCGGCATGTTTCTTCCTTGTTACAGGTGGAGGTGGCGTATACACTCGGCTGCGTGATCGTTGGACCTGTTGTAATTCGGTGTGTTTCTTCCTCGTTACGGGTGGAGGTGGCGTATACGCTCGGCTACGTGATTGTTAGACCTGTTGTAAATCTGTGTGTTTCTTCCTCGTTACAGGTGGAGGTGGCGTATACGCTCGGCTGCATGATTGTTGGACCTGTTGTAAATCGGTGTTTTTCTTCCTCGTTACGGGTGGAGGTGGCGTATACGTTCGGCTGCATGATTGTTAGACCTGTTGTAAATCGGCGTATTTCTTCCTTGTTACAGGTGGAGGTGGCGTATACACTCGGCTGTGTGGTGCTTGGACACAGAGAGAACCAGGAACAGTTATCTGAGGAGCCCGGCTTCCAGTTCACGCTGCTTCTCGACCTTCTTTCCTCTCCAGATGAGGTGAATACTTCTCAACATTTCACACTTCGTGTTCACAATCACTCTCGTTTCTCTGACAACTTCCCAGCTTAACAAAGTGTTGAGGGATTTGTATCTGGGTCCATGTGACCAGTGAAGTCAGTAGTGTGGGAATTGTCATCTTGTATCTTGGTTCATGTGACCAGTGTCTAAGTCAGTAGTGTGGGAATTGTCACCTTGTATCTTGGTTCATGTGACCAGTATCTAAGTCAGTAGTGTGGGAATTGTCACCTTGTATCTTGGTCCATGTTACCAGTGTCTAAGTCAGTAGTGTGGGAATTGTCACCTTGTATCTGGGTCCATGTGACCAGTGGAGTCAGTAGTGTGGTAATTGTCACCTTGTATCTGGGTCCATGTGACCAGTGGAGTCAGTAGTGTGGGAATTGTCACCTTGTATCTGGGCCCATGTTACCAGTGTCTAAGTCAGTAGTGTGGGAATTGTCACCTTGTATCTTGGTCCATGTGACCAGTATCTAAGTCAGTACTGTGGGAATTGTCACCTTGTATCTGGGTCCATGTGACCAGTGAAGTGAGTAGTGTGGTAATTGTCACCTTGTATTTGGGTCCATGTGACCAGTGGAGTCAGTAGTGTGGGAATTGTCACCTTGTATCTGGGCCCATGTTACCAGTGTCTAAGTCAGTAGTGTGGGAATTGTCACCTTGTATCTTGGTCCATGTGACCAGTATCTAAGTCAGTACTGTGGGAATTGTCACCTTGTATCTGGGTCCATGTGACCAGTGAAGTGAGTAGTGTGGTAATTTTCACCTTGTATCTGGGTCCATGTGACCAGTATCTAAGTCAGTAGTGTGGGAATTGTCACCTTGTATCTGGGTCCTTGTGACCAGTGAAGTCAGTAGTGTGAGAATTGTCATCTTGTATCTTGGTCCATGTGACCAGTATCTAAGTCAGTAGTGTGGGAATTGTCACCTTGTATCTGGGTCCATGTGACCAGTATCTAAGTCAGTAGTGTGGGAATTGTCACCTTGTATCTGGGTCCATGTGACCAGTGAAGTCAGTAGTGTGGGAATTGTATTGGCACGAATATCTGAGATATGTTGAGTATGTGTAACGAAATTATTATATCACAGCACCAATCCTACATCTCTGAAATATTTGTGCTTTTATATCTTTTGTTGTATGTGCTTTTGTAGCATGGACTTAGGGATTAATATTCAACAATTGTGGTTTTTTTAACTGGCCTTTTTTGTTCCAGCACATACGACTCAAGGCCGGCTTTGCGCTCACTATCTTCGCCTTCAATAACACTCCGCAGCAGTTCGCTATTCGTGAGGCAGGTGGCATCCGATTCCACTGCTTCGACAGCTTCCTGGAGAGCGAAGACGAACACAGACAATGTCATGCTGCTTTCCAGGTCTGTCCTCTCTCCTGTTCTAGAACATTAATCGACAAGTTATTGACTATATTCAAATAAGTTGCATCTTGTTGCAGATTGTTATATCAGTGTGTGTGATCTTGGTCATTGACTATTTCGGTTGCATCTTGTTGCAGATTACTGTGTTGGGGCATGTGATCATAGTCATGTCTTGTTGCAGATTGTAGTGTTGACGCATGTGATTATAGTCGTGTCTTGTTGCAGATTGTAATATTGACGCATGTGATCATAGTCATGTCTTGTTGCAGATTGTAGTGTTGACGCATGTGATCATAGTCGTGTCTTGTTGCAGATTGTAATATTGACGCGTGTGATCATAGTCGTGTCTTGTTGCAGATTGTGGTGTTGACGCGTGTGATCATAGTCGTGTCTTGTTGCAGATTGTAATATTGACGCGTGTGATCATAGTCGTGTCTTGTTGCAGATTGTAATGTTGACACGTGTGATCATAGTCGTGTCTTGTTGCAGATTGTCTTGTTGATGCATGTGATCATAGTCATGTCTTGTTGCAGATTGTGGTGTTGGCGCGTGTGATCGTCGACCATGACCAAGTCAGTTTGACAGCGCTCGGTGTAACCAAACTGACAGAGGTGTTGCGCTCTGACGACGACAACGCTGTCATCCTGGCAGGTAAAGACAAGTTTATAAATATATCTAACATGATCATTATCTACTTCTTACAGTGCAGTCCTTCGAATGGGTTTTTTTTCAAACATGTGTTACACTTGTTAATGCTAAGGGTTTTGATACAATTTGTAAACAGTAGAAAAAATGAAAACCCATGTTCCAAACACTGTGCTTATAGGTGTATCTAATAATCAAAAGAATATATTTGCCATATCTGTGGTGCCATATTCATAGCTGTGGTTTGGTTAACAAATAAATATTTGCATATCCCAGTCCCAGCAATAAGGGTTATTCATGAGAGAAGAAAAATTTACCATTGTAGGTCAATGGAAACTCACTTTAAGTCAGAGAACACCTAAGAAGGGATTTATTGCGATATTCATGACGTACCAAGCTCCAAGCACCAATGTCATCCTCCCAAATCCACCCGGCCAAAATATCACTAGAAATAAGTGTTCACCTTACTTTAGGCACCGTATTAACAGAAGTGGTTTGTTAAATAAATAAAAAAATTTAGGTGTGGTTTGTGAAAGAAGAAAACATTTTCCGTGCCTCGGTCCCCACATTAACAGGTGTTGTTTGTTGCAGCGAGCCTGATGTCGAGCCTGGCGCACACCCGAGCGGGCATCCCAGACGCCATGATGACTGTGGGCGGCATCGAGCTCCTCATCAACAAGCTCTACTCGGACAACGAACAGGTGCGCTTTGCCTGCGCCACGTCGCTGGGTTACCTGACGTACAACCGCACCGCAGCACGCCGCCTGCTGGTCAGCTGCCGAAACACACCCGGCCTGTACCACCAGATCACCGAGAACATCGGCCTGAACCCCAAAATCTGTAAGGACTTCACCGAGGAGTTCCGCACCGCCAAACTCGTCGGTCTCCCCTGCCTCAGGTATGGGCATTTCTTTAAGTACCCACCAAATACAGTCTCCGTGCTAAACCTATAGGGAGTGTGTATTACCCACCTAATACGGGGTCTCTATGCTAAACCTATAGGGAGTGTGTATTATCCAGCTAATACTGAGTCTCCAAACTAAACCTATAGGGAGTGTGTATTACCCACCTAATACAGAGTCTCCATACTAAACCTATAGGGAGTGTGTATTACCCACCTAATACAGAGTCTCCATGCTAAACCTATAGGGAGTATCGTAAAACTGGGTGAGGTTTAATCTTGTCCACCTTATTCCACGACTGGAGTTTGGCAAAGTGACTTCATGAGGCGAAGCCGAGTGAAGTCCGGAGCCAAAACTTCAGGAGTGGAATGCGGTGGCCAAGATTAAAACGAATCAGGTTTTGATTCTATCCTACCCTATCTCCTTGATTTGGGAATATTACATGATAACAATGCTGTATGCCACTAGTGGCATATAAAACTCTGTATGCCAGTCAGCGTGGCATACGGAAACCCAATGTTAAGCCTATGGGATTTTATATTAGGGGTAGGATAATGTGTATTACCCACCTAATACAGTCTCCATGCTAAACCTATAGGGAGCATGGGAATTACATGTGTATTTCTTAGAGCTACATTTCCTCCCTCAAATAATTCCTTTATTTATTCTGCAGCCTGGAAATAAACGGAGGCCCACCTGCAGTCCCCGCCAAGAAAAAAGGTAAGGGCTTTTCTTTCGCGTGTATTTTCATGTGAACGAGACTTTCATAAGAATAATCTTTTGCACTACCTTTTATAGACTGATCTAAATTTTGGAATTTATTCTGATTCCTTATCTCAATTTTAAAGAGATCTTTGATAATCATTTCTAGAAATGAACATAGCTAACACGATATTACAAACTTGATTAATCTTTTTTTGTCAAATCCACAGTCTATGTCAAAGTTCTGCGTGAGTCTTGCATTTTCGTTACTAACTTCAATACATATAAAATGACAATTTGTAATTTTCACTAAATTTTGTATAGCAAGAGGATTTTGAATAACGTGCTGAAGGAATGACCCTTGCTTGGCTCCCCTTGGTATAACAAATTTTCTGAAAGAATTGCTTTGAATTTGAGTATACATGATTTTCCTTAAATTCTTTTTCAAAACATATTTATATTTGTGTATTGTGTATACTGCACTGTTTTATATTGTGGCTTAGTCTAGTTTTACGTTTATTTATTTTCGCTGTTGTCAATGGTTTCTAGTTATGGATAATAGAAAAGTATTGTATAAACCTTGCATTAAATGCTGCCTGTAGACTATAGACCAGAGTGTATCATGTCATATCCTGATATATTATAATTATCCCAGTATAATTTATATTGTAATTATCTTACAACGTCATATAACAAAATTTACCAATTGGCGTCCATATCTCATAGTTACAGTAGAACTACCATGAATCTACGAATTGTTTCGATTGGAAAAGCTTTGTGATTAAATCCATAATGAAAAAAAAATTGATTCCAATTAAATTTAAGACCATCAGTAAATGGTTATCATTTTTATCTCAATACTAAATCCATAGCACACCCTGCTAGACATTGTATGTAACAGTTCCACGGTAATCTCCAAAATGAGATTCAGCATTTTCTCAGTAACATTTAATTGTTAAATGTTACGGACACTCGAAGCGGTTATGATTATGTTCGTTGACATTTTCTTTATTGGGAGTTTGTGGGTATACATTACTTTCATTTAATGGTTTAATGCTAAATTTGAAAAAAAAATCACACTTTGTCAATAGTCTGTGAAGGTTTGAAGAAAATTACATGATTATTCTGTAAAATACTTGTTTTCTTGCATTAGTATAATTTCAATTATCATAATATAAATATCTAGATGATTACACTTTTAAGCTATCCTCGTGCTCTGCAGCACATTGAGATGTACACATGTTATTTTCTGTAATTAACTTCTAGAAAAAAGACATGGGTTTTGTATTCTAAGGTGCATTGTACGATATAATTTAAAGACGTTTGTTCCTTGTGTATAACTGGTATAGTTTGATGGGGAAGACTATAGCTGTCCATTTCTAATCTGTATATTTCTCCAAACTCCCATTGGGTAGGTGGAGGGGGGGAGCCCCCATGGGGAAAAAAAGTTTTATCTAAGAACATTCAACTACATTGAAAGATAAAAGGAGACAAAGTCTGTTTTCTCTTAGTTAAATAATTCATCTAAGTTGGTTTTAACGCTTTTGCTTGGTCTAGAAAGCCCCATTTAAAAAAAAAAAATTTGTGGGGGGGGGGGGGGGGCGGCTCAATTTTCTCTAGCAGTGTGTGTTATGGAAGCAGTCAAAGTCACTATTCAACTCAAAGTGTGTTTCCACTGGCCGAGAAAACAGCACCGCTTATTTGAGTGGTCTGACAATCGTTTTTGGCTGATTGCAAGTCGGTAACGAATACTTGTTGAGGAAGCTGTGTACGCCTTGTTTCCACTGCGCTTTATGGGTCGTACCAGTGGAGATTTCCGTGTGTTTACCATTTCCATTGTCTGAACTTTCGTCTGTAGTACCAAATAATCGGTCCCCGATGGCAGATTGGTGACTAATATCTGGCCAATGGAAACATGCTTTAAGTCAAGAGAATACCTAAGAAGGGATTTATTGTTATTGTTGTCTCGTTCATGACGTACCAGGCTCCGGGCACCAATGTCATCCTCCCAAATCCGCTCCGCCAAAATATCACCAGAAATAAGTGTGCGGTTGTAGACGTAGCTCCTGACCCTGTCACTGGACGCCCTCACTCTGAGGCTAGATTAACACAGGGATGTCAGCTGCGGGCAAAGACACAAGTGAAAAGTTGTTTCATGTGGAATTTTGTTCCTCAGAAACATGGAAAACAAGTCAGAGTTGGTCATGGCATGGGGCTGAGGGTCTGTGGCGAGGTTAATCCACTGTTTTATTGCCTTGAATGAGACTCAATTAATATCATCTTTATTTTACAAAAAGGAAAAATATTCTAATGTTGCTCCTATTTTTAATTATTTTTTTAATTTAAAAATATATATATTCTAATTTGCTGAAAATTAAAAAAATGTTTTTTTTCCTGGAATGCTGGCATCTCTGTGTCTGTGTTGTGGGGTCTGGTCTCAAGAGCTTCAAGACGACCTTGACCTTCCCCATCCACTGGGAGTCTGACCTTGACCTTTGACCTTAGCCTCCAACACAGATAGGTCGCACTTAGAATGCATGTTATGAATATAGAATTAGCAGAAGTCACACAATCAAGAAACTCTCTGAAAAAAAAACCAAGTGAGATGAGAAGAATTATGATGTAGGACATTATGAAAAATATCACAGATTGTTCTAGTTCAGAGATCACTGATGATTTCTCAGTCATCGTTTAGAGAAATGTATAAAGAAAGATAGTTATCTTCTTTTCTGCATGGTTTCAGTAGAAATAAAAGTAATACAGACAAGTATCCATCAATAGTAAAAGATGATACAGAAACTGTAATCTTATATATTTATGCAGAAAAGATCTTCAATATCTTCAATAAGGCTAATAAGACAACACTCTCAAGACAACTTATTAGATTTAAAAATTCATCTTGTGTAGTATTTTGTGTAAGAATGTAGATTAAGATATTTTCTGATATCTCAATTTGGAAAACTACAACTGCACATATTTCTTAGTATATGGAGACGCTCTTACTTCACTCTAAGCTTAAAGATGACAGAGTTAATTAGGGAAATATCAAGACATGAGATGAGAAGAATGGATCGGCTTTAAGAGCTGCCCTCTGTACCCAACGAAAGTAGAAACCAACAAGTTTTGGTCAAAGTCGTCATTCTGCATGAGTTTAATGCGGTGTGATATGAACAAGGCGGCAGCCAAGTGAATATCACGTAGCGTTCAAACGAGTTGGAGAATGACTTCTTTGACTAAAACGAGTTGCTTTCTGTATTTATCTCACCCCTGTACGCACTAATAGAATGGATGTTGCACCGGATATAGACCATGGAGAACGGACTGCAATACTCATAGGGGTATGGAGGACGAGTTCCTAAGGTTAAGTCGATGATACAAAAATACCAGGGGTGAGATAATGAGCTGCATGAGACATGGATGTATGACGCGTACTTGTCTGATGCGTAGATGTGTAGTCGGTCCCACTTGAGTGTGGACTAATTGTTGAAGATGACATCGGTTTTCAAAGTGTTTCGCACTTTATCATGCTTCTTTGTTGCTTTCATAACTGAAGAAAATAGCAATTGCTGTAGATATCAAAAGGAAGGCTTCAAAATAGAGCTAACTAAATTTGTCTTTACAATGATATCGACATCAGTCTAATAGAAATAATTCCTTCTCTCCTGATTATATTCATTCATAATTATGATGTAACACCAATGTCGAAAATGTAGTTTACTTTTTTAAGACTTCTGAAGCATATAACGGCGATAAATTTGACAGTGCAAGTAGTGAAAGATAACCAGAGCTTAATGAAGTATGATCTCATCCCACACAGGTCAGCGACCCAAGACGACACAGAGCTACCGTACGCGAATGCGCCAAGATGACGAAGAGATCGAGCGGTCTATTTCGGCCCCTGCAGCCTTCCAGCGTGCGCGGTCTGCTGGGCCTTCACGCATGCGCAGTTACAATACAACACCGGATACGCCAGTACGCCCTGCAGTTGACGAGAAGTTATTGCCACGACGTCCAGTCACACCTGGAGCCAGCATCAAGAGTAAGATGAGTGCATGGGCACCAAAACCAGCTTCAGCCACAAGACGACCTCACACCGTGACCAAATCTTAGTTGATCGGCAGCCTCTGTCATGGGCCACAACTTTATATGACCTTAGAGTATGAACAAATCATAGTGGATCGTCAACCTGTCCATGGGCCGCAACTTTATACGACCTTAGAGTCTGACCAAATCTTAGTCGATCAGCAGCATATATCATAGGCCACAACTTTATATGAGTATGAACGAATCTTAGTGGATTGTCAACCTGTCATGGGCCGCGACTTTATACAACCTTAGAGTGTGACCAAGACGACCTCACACCGTGACCAAATCTTAGTCGATCGGTAGCATATGTCATGGGCCTCAACTTTATACGACCTTAGAGTCTGACCAAATCTTAGTGAATCATCAGCCTCAGTCGTGGGCCGCAACTCTATATGCAGTCACCATGTGAATGAATCTTAGTGAGCAAATCATCGGAAACTGTCATGTTCCATACTTCTATATGAGCTCACTGCGTGACCGAATATTAGTCAATGGATCAGTATGAAAGTGTTGCATAGATGGATAACACAGTGATGTTTTTAGTGTACGCATATGTTATTTTCTGTATATTGAGTGCAGTCTGTGATAAATTACCGTGGGAAGGCAACTGTTCGTGTTTGAAGGCAGGGAGGCATCTGAGATCAGGAGCGACAGTCTGTGATATAAACTTGTCTGTATCTGTGACATGGATTTAGATGACAAAATGAACGTGAACTCACCGAGAGGTTCTAGTTGTCACCACTCGAGGATTTGACTGCACAGATTGTGCCACGATACCGATCGGAACTGCGTCAGATTTTCCTGCGACGAGGTGTCTGAAGGATCGTCACATGAAGGATCATGTCTTACAACGAGCTTCATTAAGCACCTACATCCATCACTACTTGAGATTCTCCCGACAATATCGCTGCTCACCCACTCGCTGTTGACGATAGTGGTCTCCTGAGTTAGCGTTGGTTAGATTCAACCACTGATACTGTGTCAACTTGGAAACGATTGAAACTATTGTTCAGTTCCAGGAAAAGAAACAGGAAAACTTCAAACACTTGGGGGCTTACTGGTAAAATAACTTGTAATGTTATAGATGTTTTTTTATTTTTTCATTTTTTTTAAAATGTTATAGATGTATTTATTCATTTAAATGATAGTTGCTTATCAAAGAGAGTAATCAATAATCATAGCGAAAGTCAGACTTTGCACCAGCACCAGGCATGAGAAAACTGTTCATTATTTCATCGGCCATCTCATTATGTGTGAAAGGGGAGTGTTGTCTGTTTTTAATCGCCTACACAGGAGTGCGTTTAATATTCATTAATTGAAGTATTTTATCACAAGTTTGTGTTTGGAGCTACTTTATATCCTACACGTAAACTCCATTATCACCCTACTGCATAAAGCCTTCAAATGACATCACTTCTTGTTCACAGTGTGGATATAATGTGACTCAAATGTTTTAATTTTTAATATTTTAAAGTTTTGAGGTCTTTTAGATTTTCGCTCTATTTCACATCAAACTAATCTCTCTAGGCCAGATCTCTATTTTATACTTTTATTTATTATTTGATATTTTTATAAATTACAAATGAACGCAATTTTGAGCAGATTGTTATGGAAATCTTTTTTCAGAAGCCATAGTTGATACAAGTTGTTGCCGGTGTAGTGCCAAAATCGGTTACCCTGCCAAAAATGGTAATTATCGCCCACTAGTATCTTGTGCGCATGCGCGAACAGGCGCAGTGATGACATTTGCCGAAATTAAGCATATCACGACATGTAATTCTCATGTCTAAATACTACTCTCTTCATTTATTTACATTAAAATCACATCAAAATAGTAGTACGTCCGATAGTCCGTGTAATCTGACCGGAAGAGCGTGTGCAGATGCATTCACGTATTGGGTGGGCGATAATTACCATTTTTGGCAGGGTAACCGTTTTTGGCACTACACCGGGAATGTCCAGCATTGTTAAACCTGTGTTCACCTCGGACTTGAACACGGACTGCCCTGCAGCGTGATACTTTTGTGTCATGGAGGGAAATGTAGTTTGTTGATGTGACATGTCATGTTGCTCAACGTTTAATGATGTATATTACTATATACCTGTGAGCGAACGTCTATGAAATACTGCCCGCTGCTAGGGGTGTGGTATTAATAATGTTCGCGCCCGCTGTGACAGCAGGCCGTAGTGAAAAGCAGTGGCTTTTTGTGGAGCAGAAAAGTTCATAAAACAGGATTTTTTAAACGAGTAGGAGCTATATAGTAATAATAAAACATAGTGATTGAACCCGTACAGTGTCCGTTCTCGGTCATTTGAAGAAAAAATACGGGCCTATGGCATCGGGCTGTATTTTTTCGTCAAATGACCTCGAATGGCCACCCGTACGGGCTCAGTAACAACATTTTCTCATATTAGAACCCCGTTTAAAAGAACACCCTCTGTTCCGAGCCACAGTGTCCCCTTATGAGAGGTGTCCACGTACGCGGGGTTAAAATAAACATCTAATAGAGGGATCTGTTCCAAGGAAATGTGTCCATTAACGCGGGGTGTCCATTTATTAAATGTGGGGTGTCCGTTAGGCGGGGTTCTACTGTACTTGCCTGTAGAACAATTAGAACATCTGCCTTAAGTGTGGCATACTTAACATAAATGTTAACTTTAATTTGATTTAATCAATTAATTTAATTTAATTTGATTAACTTAAATGTACATGCAATATCCTCCTTTGAACTCCCCTGTGGGTTTGTTCACTATAAAAGCATGTTTAGCAGACATCTTAAATTGTGTGTTCAAGGCCACCCCAATGGAAATGATGGTTTATGGGTATTCACAAGCCAGAAATGGGGCATGGTTTTGAATAACACCAATGGTATGGTCCCAGCACATCATTTTAAAGCCAGTCTTTGTATTTGCAAGATTTAACGACAGTAGTCTGGTATTTACAAGCTAGAAATAAATGCCAGGTTAAAACGACAGTAATTGATTGTTTAACAGATCAGCCATAATGCATGCTTTTACCGGCAATAGTTTACCACTATTTACAAGATGGCTGTAGGATATGGTCTTATTTTGCTACGCTAAACACAGGCCGCCAAAAGAAATGGGTTTTAATGTCGATGGTTTTCCGGTATTCGCAAGCTGGCCACAAGGCATCATTTTAACATCCAAGAGTGTAGCCTTCTTCACAAGCTGGCTATAAACAGGGATGCCAGTTTTCAATGTTTCCATTGAATTCAATGTTTTCATTTTCAGAACAACAAAATGATTCCTTGTGTAATATTGATATACCAACTGCTAAATAGCCCAATTCAGCCACAGCCCAGAATCCCCTGCTGAACCTCCCCACTGACCCATGTAAAAACTTGAGCTTTCCCTTGAGTCCTACTGTAATGCATATGTAATGCATAAATTCTGTATGGCAAAAAAAATATTTCAATGTTTTTTTCTTACACCCACTGACAACCCTGCTATAAAGCATGACTGCAATGCCTCACATGTGACTGTACTTCTATAATTTCATTTATTATTTGCATCTAATGCATGTTTATTTAAGGAATCTGCTGTATGTGATATTCGTGCCGTCTATCGTAAAGGGATATTCTTTTGGTATTTAACATATAATTAAAATTGGAGTCATTTAATTTTCATGAATCATGTATATGTTTCACATTGTGCATGAAATAAGTCTGGGAAACATTGTGTGCAGGAAGATTTGTATTGTAAAAATTCTTTCACTAAAACTGGTATTCTTATAATGCTGAAAATAGTCCAGATTCTCCAGTTGCTGTACAATTGTAAATATCATACTACTTGTAAATGTGTATAAGAAAAATAGTAAGTACTCATACTTTAAGTAATTTAACAATATTTGTGAGATTAGGGGAACTATCTATAATAAATATGTATAGTTAATATTGCCATCTCTGATCTATTAAAAAGATGGAATGAGCATGTACGCAGATATGGAATATCTGCTGAAATAAAATTAAAGAATCTAATACCAGCATTTAGTGTTCTTTCTCGATATCACGAAATATAAGAAATATAAGACTAGCCTGATCGTTTAAGTTTCATATTTCAAATCTTTCATTTATCTTTATTCCACTATTATTATCATTTTCTATAAACGTCTGCTCTGGTGGCCAGTGTATATCAGCGCTTCATACTCTGGCCCTGGCGATGATGGGATGTACTAAAGTCTAACAATTCCTAGCTGCCGTTGTTCCCTCTAGCGGGTGAAGGAAAAACCATCGTAAACTTGTGGTTATTATTTCATATGACACAGGTATTTTGCCGGCAACCAGCGCAATTATTCTCATGGCTAATCACGGGGCAAGGTAATTGGAAAACTACAGTTCTACATTAAGATTTCAGTTCGGCTAGAAATGAATCCTAAGCGTAGAAGTATACCTGTGTAGACAAACACAAAAAAGAGTCGCAGGATTCAGTTAAGTACTGGGGCCCGTTTCAATAGAATGGGTCACTAAGCCACTTAGTGACATGTTTAGTGACTCAAATAGTGACTTGAATAGCAGAAAAAGTTAGGACTCGTTGCAAAAGGCATGTCACTATTGGGGTGGTGTGTCCGTTCACTATTGGCGACATAGTGACATTACTGCCTGGGCCTTACAATGGATGGTGTTAGTGCTATCGGGAACAAGTGGTGTCAAGCTGAAGGTCACTGGATAAATTAGCGACTGCGCTTGAGTAATTCTACACTGGACACCAGAGCAACATTAGTTATGACAAAGTTCAAATGTGAATATCTCTGGATTGCATGGACCGATCTCCTTCATATTTTGCATGTTTATAAGTTGTATGTGTCCCTAACTGGGATTAAAGTTTCACAGCTTAATTCCAACGGGAAGAGAAGTTACCCGTTTGTGACAATAGAAGCGAGAGGGTATACCCTCTCGCTATTATAGACACTATAGTGACCCTTTTAGTGACTGGACAGCCACTTCTGAAATGGTACAATCCACTATTTGCGCCTGTCTGTTACCCTATGTCCCACAAACGGTTGTCCCTTAACTACTGCAACGCGAAGTACCGCTATTGTGTCACTAAACCAAATAACGGACGTCCTACAGACTATTGAAACGGGTCCCAGCACGAGAACCTCACTCTCATGGCGCTTCAGTCTCCAGGGCCCCCTTTCAATAGTCGTTATTGGGTCCTGCGACACAATAGCGGCAGTTTGTGTTTCAATAGTTTAGTGACAACCCATTCTGCGACTCAGGGTTATAGACTGGGGCTAATAGTGGCATGTACCATTTCATAAGACCATTGTCCGGTCACTGTATGGGTCACTGTATGTGTCCCAAATAGAGAGAGGCTAAGAGCCAGCATTTCGAAGTGTGCATAGTGTTTTTTTTTGTTGTTGTTTTTTTTTTTTGGGGGGGGGGGGGGGGGGGGGGGAAACCCACGAGATGAAAATAGCTTGGTCCGTACTCCACCGAGTTTGTCTTCAGAGTAATTCACTCTGAAAACAAACGAGGTGGAGTGCGGACCAAGCCTTTTTCATCGAGTGGGTTTCTGTTTAAATCTCACCCTGTATTTAACATTATTTATTGATAAAATGAATCACTAAATTAGCCATTGAATATTGGGTACACTAACCTCACGGCAGTGGAGTACGAGTTCCAAATGTTAAGCCTATGGAGAAAAATACCGGGGTGAGATGAAGAAAGAGATTTTAAAAAAATACCATAAAAATCTTGCCTACAGGGATTGGAGCAAGTCGAGTTAGGGCGGGCGACAGACAGGCGGGCGCCACTTTCGTTGTACACTGTCAACTCTCAAGGTCAACCAATCAAGTTGGATTGTTCAAGAGATCTAACCACTTATTTACAGTATTATGAGACAAAATCAAATTATAGGGCCTAACAGTAACAATAAACCCAACCCTTCCTACAGGGAAACAACTCGCATAATTAACGTGCCACTTAGATAGATATCTGGACGAAAACATTTGTAAACGTAAATGTCATAGTCTAGCTTGGAACTAAGTTTTGATTGTCTGAAAAAACAAGTCATGTCGTCAATCTTGGCGGGAGGTAGGTGTTGATGGCTAATCCAGAGAACTTGTCACGTGACAACGAGAAAAACCGGTTTTACAGTTTTTACAATCTCCCAGCAGAGATCCAGCGCTCAACATGGGGAGCGTTCATTATCTATGGCAGGGTGTTTTGCTTGGCGAATCCTCCAAATAACTCCCCCCCCCCCCCGGAAATACCTCAAAATGAAATGCTCCCCTCGGAAATACCTCAAAATGAAATGCCCCCCCCCTCGGAAATACCCTAAAATAAACCGACCCCCTTCGGAAATACCTCAAAATAACCCCCCCCCCCCCGACAAATATCCCGATATACATCCCCCCTCCCCTACTGGCCCTAGGCAATAGCACAGAGTAGAGAGATATTTTTACTCTGTGGCAATAGCCTTAAATCGATTCTTTCTCATATATTGTTAGGTTCCGAGGTATATAGATCAGATCTATCGGATCGTGTCAATATACCCAAGGGGGTAGGATTTATTTTGACTATAAAGGGACAATACAGCTCCACTTCTGGACAATAGAGGGACCACCGAAGGACCAACTCCCAGGATCACCACGAGAGGGGGCGACTCATGATCACGTCACGCCTCATCAACTTGGGGAACCGAGGCATCGAGGATCGGTCTCTCTCTCCCTGGCCTCTCACCGGTGCGGACGTCTCACTAGGATATATGTCCACATATATAAAGTAATGTTAAGTAAATCAAGTCAGGTGAATTCTGGCATGCAATTTTTGAACTTGTATAATAAAATCCTCTAATACGCATCTAACCGGCCCTTGATTTAAAAAGAAAGATCTGCGGGGAGAGTGTGCCCTGGCCGCATCAAGAGACTGTATAAAAGAGAGGACTGTCCAGTGCAGGGCAGGACACCAGCCGGACCACGTCACCCGAACTCGTGTAGGACGCCACACCACAGCTGTCTCCACTTTACATCCAAGTTCGCCTGTGAAACCAGCCCTGGCCACAAGACAAGGGGTGAACGTTTTACCGACCTCCAACTCACCAAGGTAAGTCTGTGGGGAGAATTAGCGGACGCATAGACAATAATTGATGGTTTTGTGGACAGGCGGCTGTAAACCACGAGTGGTTGACGCGTAGTAATACCATTTATTATCCATATTTTCGAATAAATCAAACCCAGTAATTGCCATATTAAAGGGTATAGCAATAGGGACTATTTCTTTGCTCTATAGC
Source organism: Alentia gelatinosa (assembly GCA_950022655.1). NCBI lineage: Eukaryota > Metazoa > Annelida > Polychaeta > Phyllodocida > Polynoidae > Alentia > Alentia gelatinosa. Next base: position 56,168,428 of record OX465588.1, read on the forward strand.
AAAAGGGACTATTTTTCCCATATACCATGGTTTTGAGGTCGTATACCACAGGTTTTAATCCGTATATCACAGTTATGGTATCTGACAGGTTTTAAACAATGGGTCAAGGTTTACTGAGTCCCCATACATTTTTCAATGGGGGTTTTGTATACGATGGATAATAAAGCATTGGAATAGGCTTTTTTCCACAGGCCGGTGTCGCACGTTATTTGCTTAGTTACTTTGTCTGAAGTCAAATGTATCCCTGGCAACGTCTTCTTTAGCATTGGATCTATCAGTATATGAGCGTAATACGTTCATAAGACCCGTGTATATCATTTTCAGAGAAATAACAACGATTTCATCGTATTCTATGGTATTCCAGCTACAATTTGATGTATCATAACTGCATATAGGTAAAGTATCCACCCCTAATCTGTTCGTTCTCTCCATTTAGGGGTGGACAGCTGTGCTATGTAAACAGAGTCGGTTTTTCTAACTTCACCAAACTTACCTTAATAATGGCCTATTGAGTCAAAATGTTGGTTCCTAAGTTGAAGAACTAATAAATATCATTAGATTCATTGTCTGCAAGTGTTGTTATTCCAATATAAAGGTAAATTTCCAGTGATTTTACTCCCAGGTGAGGCAACACAGTTCTACAGCTGAACTGTGGCTACTTCCGGTCACTGCTGGTAACTGGTGATTTATTCAATTATCCAATTAGATAGCATGACATCCTGTACAGAGCTGGTAACTGGTGTGTCATAGTGTGTAGTGAGATGACCAGTGACAAACATGGCTGAACTTAGAAGAAGGGAACCTCCACTGGAAAACTACTGCTGAATACACAGTTTTAAAGCAACAGACACCTATTTTGAAGGTTGGCAAACACAAATTGGTATATATTTATTCATTCACACTTTTTTCATACATGGCAGTAGGCGGCCAGTAGCAAACACACGGGAACGGAAAAGCGTGGGAGAGCTACATGTAGTAAAAACCCAGCCCTGTACAGGGACAGGGCTGGGTACACTGGCTAAACTGCATACACACTAATACATTGGCAGGTTTCACTATAGCATGCTTATCTTTTTCCAGATTAAAACCAAGATGATGTAAATAAATGAAAATAATAGTATTTAGACATGAGAGTTACATGTCGTGATATGCTTAATTTCGGCAAATTTCATCACTGCGTATGTTTGCGCATGTGCACATGATTCTAGTGGGCGATAATTACCATTTATGGCAGGGTAACCGATTTTGGCACTACACCGGCAGTGCTTGTCCGAGCGGCCGCGTAATTAGGCAAGTGGGCCGGTAGACGGCGCTGAACGGCAAAACCTGTATTCGTGTTCCCATATAGACATATTTCAGCTATTTATACGGTACTAGCGATTTGGTGGATTCTCCCTAGCCCTGGGGAAAGTGGGATGAAAACATGAACAATCAGTTTGAGACTGTTGGAAATAAAAATAGCGCAAGAGACTGTCCAGACACACAATGCGATGAGCAGAGCAAACGTCTGCTCTGATGGCCAGTGTACCTGAGACGTGTCTCACGGTGGCGCCCTCTCTGTGGTGCAGTTAGCCTGTAGTGCGGCCACCACTCACCAGACGGCGTGTACACGGCTCTGGTGTCTAACATCAATACGGGTAGATGTATATGCAAGAATGCTATTCTAGTGAGATTATAGTCGGTACATTTCTGGGCAATACAATATGAAATATGATTCTAATGGAATGGAGTCGAGATAGAAATCCGTTATACACAGTACCTAAGTTGAGATAATTCTAAAAATGTTATAGGTGGTCCTAGGACTCCTGAGAAAATTATACATTGGGAATTAACCATGCATAAAAGTGAATATTACAAAACACATCTAGACCATACTAAAAGTAGGCCTATATACCAGTTGGTAATGTAACTGAGCAGTAACACAATATGGTTATATAATGAGAAAATATCAAGTACAAAACATAGAGGACAGTATTCGACTATAGACTGTGAAACATCAACTAATAACACAATGAATTCCAGTGACAACTAGAAGCAAATAGTATGGCCATCATAGATGAATGAGCGTGCAATTATAAATGAATAACAATTAAAAGGTTTGGGTTAGATTCAGGCTATGGATAGTTTTCTGTAACCCACTTGCACCAAGTAAACTTTTTTGGTACAATAAAAAAAAGAAGTGTACATACAGTCAGGCCTCTGCATAGCAGTTAACAGTTATACGGTTGACGTTACTAAACAAGTTTCAATCATAATTAATTACAAATTTGTACATTGGGATGCAAGTGATGACAATGATGATGATAATAGTGTCGATTCAATATAACATTATTTTATACAAAACATTTTCGTTTCACATACATTTTATACTCTTTAACAGGACTTATCTGAACTTCCTTTGTCATTCCACAAATGCATCGATACATAGATTGGACTCTTTTTATAGAATGTGGTGTTTGGTCGTTTAAGTTTTATTTTGAGCTTTCCCTGATTTCGTGTTTTAATGTCTAAAGGTTGAACTAGTGTACGTGAAAATTTCCTAGTATTTAGCAGTCCTAGATATTTTCTTCTAATTTCCAAAGTTTGTACACCATAAATTTTATGCAAGACTTGCAGGGTGTTGCATATATAAAGTAGTTAGTTTCGTGCAGTGCTATCTAGGATCCAAACATATCAAGCACCAGTGGGTCTAGAGGTATTTTGGTCGTGGTCAGTTGGGGACACCTCTAAGACCCTGAGATACTGGCTCCCTGCTCTGTTCTCACTATCACAGTGAGCAGCATGCAGATAGTGAAGGGATAGTTTTCTGGAAGCACACTGAAAGTTCACTCTAACCCCTGACTCTTAACCTCTAGATGATGTATTTAGCGCGTGCAACCACGCCCTAATAAAACTGACAATTAGCACCATATATTATCAATAGTACTGTTGATTAACTATCAATTAAGCAATTGGGATAGTTTTGTTTAATTAGTCGCTTGAATGATTTGAGATCTGGGAGTTGTGTGAAGTCTTTTTTAAACTATTATGACGTGACTAGATATACCTCTATCACAAGCCGATAGAATCAGAATCTCCTGCAGGAGATTCCGGAAAAATAGTCCTGTCCATAATGAGGTTGAATCATGTTCTTCGAAATAAGTTTCTTGAATGTTCATTCAATGCTAATTATTTAGCATCAATCATAATAATCTCATTTACCATCAGAAATCACTGTCATAACCTGTACTTTCAGCATGCAAAGTGTGTTTATGGCGAACTATTATTGAAGTAAGTCTACACCGAATTACTGCCACACTTGACAGTGCTGTGATGTCTGGAACTAAATGGCTAAAAGAAACTTTTTAATTGCAATAAATTTGTTATTAATCTTGTAGGTGGGTAATAAATACAATACGGTCATTCGTATACAAAACCAGTCGTTAATCTCCTCATAATCTCCTCGCTAATCGCTCAGATATTACTACGCGTCAACTACTCGGAGATTGCGGCCACTCGTACACAAAACCAGTCATTATTGTGTATATATAAGCCAGAATATTCAGTTCTTTGTGATTACTTTCAATAAGTAGTCTATGGAAAGTGTACATTTGATATGGCGCTCTGAAGTATGTTCTGATACCTCAAAAGTAACACTTGATATGATACCCATGTGATACCTTTAGAAGGAAACCCACGAGATGAAACTAGCTTGGTCCGTACTACACCGAGTTTGTCTTCAGAGTAATTCACGATGCGAAGGGAATGTTCCCAGAGCTCAATCACCACACTCAGTCTTAACGTGTCGTCATATGCAGAACGCCTCCCCAGACTAAGGAGACTCCGGAGCCGAAGGCAGCCCACTATTCGGGTGGCGCGGCCTCCGGTACCGGTCGAGAATGACGCCGCCGCCGCCACGCTGGCATGTTAGACCATGGCGGCCATCGCCGCGGCAGACGCTGCATGGTCAGTGCATAGAAAATGCTGCCGTCACACTAGATCTCACCACTTTGAGGGACCGGGAGCGGACAAACAAGCGCCTCCAACCTGGAGGTCATCTCTACCGTAAGGTAAGTTAAAATTAGAACATTCAGACTCGGCCAGGCCGTTCTTCCGTCTGATCCTGATCATAAGGTAATAATAAACTGTGGTACTATAATCATGCATGGTTGTCCTGTATTTCAGGCAAAAATACATAGTCACGGAAGTTTTGCCAATAGGGTGCCACCAATAATAGCATGATGGGTGATAGTGTGATATGGATATAATGGTTTAATGTACAGTCTATGTGGTTTGATGTTTAATAGGGTAAGGTAGGATTACATTACAGAGTATCTTCCCAAGGGTTTATAGACGATATGGCATAGAAAAGGAGCCATTTGGCATAGGTTGGACTTTTTTCTTTTTTTTCTATTTCTTTTATAATGCACATAATTCACCTTACAATAAGATGATATTACATTACGGCAGGTCTGCTGGGGTAGACAGAAATTACCAATCTGTTCACCCTCTTGGTCGCCTTGCCTCCTCGTGGTGCATACCGGATATGCTTGCACGCAAGCATAACTAAAGCGACCGGGGTGGGTGGGGAGATAGCTCAGTGGTAAGGAGCATGGGACTTCATTGATTCAGGTCCCACTGCAGCCATTTTTCTCCTTCACCCCCCAGCAGTGGTAGATTTACTGCTATATCAAAGGCCAGTCCTTCTCATACCATATCTATGTGGTGTGGGAAGTAAAAGAACTCTCACCTCGGTAAATGTGTAGGGGTGGGATTTCTCCTATATTCATCTCATAGATTCGATCAAACCCAAAGTAAGTCTAATTGAACAAATTGGACGTTAAACAACCAAAACAAACAAACAGAAAAACCAAAAACATTACGGCAATCTGATTATAAGGTGCCGATGCTTAAGGCCAGCCCGATTTCATTGATCTCATAACCAAAAATTATTATAGTAACAATGATAATAACAAGGAGGTGTGTGGAGGCGGCCCTCGCCAAGGTGAAGGCATATATATTTTATTATCTCGGCCATAGTCCGCATTAGTCCTGATGTCATTATCTGGATTTCCCTGCTGTCATGTGCCAAATTAGCAACTTCGTCGCGTTGTCGTATTTGATCGAGTGCTTAGTGGCGCCCCCTACTATTAATACCTGAAACTATCAATTAGTTCCGGACTATCATTTCATGACTGCCAGACTTGGTTTAAACTCATTAATTCAGATCTAAATCAAATTGCCCTATATAATTTATTACTCATTAAACATTACAAATGTATGAGATGAGAATGATTTATGTGTTGATACTTTTTGTAAGGTGCGTGAAACGTATTCCTTAAGTTGTAAGGCTAATAATTGCCTTTATCCAGGAACATATTTTCAATTGAACTTACTTTGCATACTCTTCTTGTCTAATATTTAAGTCAAAGAAAGCATTGTGTAGTCTCATGGACAGTGTATCTCTAAGAGTTTTATGTCCATGGTAGTCTGTATAGATTGTCAATTTTTCCATGTAATTTTTTCTGTCTGACTTGAATCTTCAATTTTGATCGGCTGTAATGGTTATTGGTTGGGCAGTCTGAGGGAGGTGACCGAAGCCGCCCAATTGGCCTTTTTCCGTAGGCCGGTGTCGCACCTTATCTGCTTAGTTACCCCACGGCTGAAGCCAAACATTCACCTGGCAACGTATTCTTTACCATTGGAATACTCAGTGTATGAGCGTAATACGTTCATAATACCCTTGTACATTATTTCCAGAGATATAATAATGATTGCATCGCATTCTATGGTATTCCAGCTCAAATTTGGTGTCTCAAACATGCATATCGCCTCAATAATACTTTAAATATAGTTTAGATAACACAGGATCACCGAAATTGAATATACATTAACACATTGGCAGGCCTAGCTATTATGTGCTTACCTTTCTCCAAATTAAAACCAAAACAATTATCAACTATAAAGTTTTGATAGTCCAGACTGGTTGATACAATGCCTTTAATTGTTCTAGCAGTCCAATCTGTCCAAAAACAACGCTCCTGTAATCACACCCACCGTTCACACTTTAAGTGTGATTGCTGTGTTCTCTATACACATATAGTCAGCCTCGGCCAGGCTTGTCCGAGCGGCCGTGTAACTAGGCAGTGGGCCGTTAGGTGGCGCTGAACGGCAACACCTGTATTGCAGGTGGAGCGGGCCACCACGATCAAGGCGGCCATTGCCATAAAGCAGAAGCCCGACATAACAGCTAGGCCGGGGGAGCGCCGACATGCGGCCACGCGTCTCGAGGCGGCCATCAATAAATACAGGTGTTTCCGTTCAGCGCCGCCTAACGGCCCACTGTGTAGTAACGCGGCCGCTCGGACAAACACGGCCGAGTCCGGCCACTTGCCAGTAGAACCACACAGTACTCACACCTAAAGTGTGAACGGTGGTTGTGATTACAGAAGTGTTGTTTTTCGACAGATTAAATTGTTAGAGCAAACTAGGGTATTGTATCAATGAGTCTGGGCTGTCTAAACTTTATAGTTGATAATTATCTTGGTTTTAACTTGGAAAAAAGATAAGCATATTATAGCTAGGCCTGCCAATGTATTAGTGTGTATGCAGTTTTGGTGTACCTGTGTTATCTAAGGTATATCTAAAGTATCATTGAGGTGATATGCATGTTTGACACATCAAATTGGAGCTGGAATACCATAGAATACAATGCAATCGCTATTATTTCTATAGAAATAATGTGCATGGGTATTATAAATGGATTACGCTTATACACTCAGTGTATACAATGCTAAGGTATACGTTGCCAAGGCTATGTTTGGCTTCAGGCATGGCGTAGCTAAGCAGATAACATGCGACACCAGCCAGTGGAAAAAGGCCTATTGAGAGCCGCCATCCAGACCAAAGTCGTGGTTGCTGCCGCCGCCGCATCCACCAAAGTTTCTCGTTGGTGAGGGAGGTAAGTTCAGTTTTCAATGTTTCTTTATATCTCAGCTATTTGATGTAAAAATACAAGTATAATGTATTGCATATCCTAAAATTCAGTGGCGCCACCTGGTGATTTTTAAATATTGTCAATTATTTGTTAAAACTGGTTTCTTGGGACTCATTCTAATTCTACATGTGTAAATTTTGTCCAGTTTATCATATTTTAATTGGTAAAATGGGCCAATTTAAATTTGCTTGATTTACATATAGGAAAGGGCATGTTGTCATAGTAACAGTCAAGGTAGCACCCAACAAAAAGATGATGTCATTTAGCCTTGTCCACAGAAATATATTTATGACTTTTATATTTATATTTTGCAGTGTTGGAGTGAAGACGTCGGTATCAACCAGATGACCTGAGATGCAGGCAGGATGTGATGCTCATGTTTTTTTTACAAAATAAATATTTTTCAAAATGTTTAACAGTATTTCTTTTTATTTATAATTAGTTAGGGAAGAAGGGTCACAGAATTGATACAATTTATGTTGCTTTCTGTTCATGGAAGGTTGTACAGTAAAACTCCGCTTCTAAGCAAAGGGTCTATGGTTAGGCTATGTAGTATGTAATACCTTTATACAGGTGATACTATGGCATAGAGATACTGAAAAATCAAATGGAACATCCCCAAATAGTGCAGGATAACGTAATCATGAAAAAAAAGTTCAGAGATCCAAGAGAAATTATATTCACATTAGAAAACTCATAGAAACTCCAAAACCTGTCATCCCAATAATAAAAATTAATAAAAATTAAGTAAGTCTCTCAAATCCGCGAAATGCTGAGACATCGGCTCGGTTAAATACACTGAAAAAGTAGTTATTTGTCCATCTTATGCTCCTATAGTTTTACCACAGCAGTGACACTGGGTGGATAAGACAAGAACTAGCGTTTTCATTGACAGTGCCTGCCACCTGGTGTGTTATGAGGAACCAGATTCTTCCATGCATTCATAAGCCCCTTAGATGTCCCCTCTACATGTATACCTCACCTCACCTGTATTGCCCCACATAGCCCTCCTGTGTACCCTATATGACCTGTACTACCCCTCACAACCCTCCTGTATACCCTACCTCACCTGTACCACACTCACACCCCTCTGTGTACCCTACCCCACATGTACCACCCCTCACAACCACCTGTATACCCTACCTCACCTGTACTACCCCTCACACCCCTCCTGTGTACCCTACCTCACCTGTACCACACTCACACCCCTCTGTGTACCCTACCCCACCTGTACCACCCCTTCACAACCCTCCTGTATACCCTACCTCACCTGTACCACCCCTCACAACCCTCCTGTATACCCTACCTCACCTGTACCACCCCTCACAACCCTCCTGTATACCCTACCTCACCTGTACTACCCCTCACAACCCTCCTGTATACTCTACCTCACCTGTACTACCCCTCACAACCCTCCTGTATACCCTACGGTAGGATGTCAGAGTTAATGGAAATCCCTGAAATCAGGGTTTTTCTAAAAGACAGAAATATTGCCCTCACTTCTCAAAAACCTCAATAGAACCTGTGTATATCAACCCCATATTGTTTCAGGAACCCCTTATACCTGATTTCCCTTTAAATATGTGCATGATTACTTCCATGATTTTCAGGGTTTTCCCTGAGAAACTTCCTATTGATAATGCATGGATGAAAATCACTGAAACCGTTGTACTGTTACCATACAAAACACTTGGAATGCATAACTAACACCAGGAACCAGCTTAATACTACAATCTCCCAGGCACATATTTGGTTTAAAATCAATAGGACATGGAAGAGGACATTTCGAGGTAGAAGTTATAAAGCCTAAAATTTGTTCCTGATTCATCCCGACCATCGGCTCGGTGAGAGTCGGGAATAAAACGTCGCCGTCTTATACCTATACTAGCGACTTCGTGGTCGTCGCCCTCCATCTCAGGAGTGACACTGCCCCCCCCCCCCCCCCCCCACGTAGATAAAAAACTACAATTCGAAATTGTGTTTTCAGTTCGGCTACAAAAGAATCCTAAGGATAGAAGTATATCTGTGTAGACAAACACAAAAAATAGTAGCAGGATTCAGTTAAGTACTATACGAGAATCTCACTCTCGTGGCCCTTCAGTCTCCATGCCTAGGTCTGGTTCACTTTGTTTCTATGTGCGAGAAGATCTCCAAGCGGATAGTACCGAAAGTTACACGTTTTATATGTGGTAGGTAATAAGACAGCGACATCTACACTGTTCCCGATCACACTTCCTCCTTTTATAACCTCGTAAATTACCCGGGATAAGATCAAATGAAGCGGCCGGGTGCCGGGTGATAAGTATATATAGGTAACTAGCGACTTATGCACACGAGAATCTCACTCTCACTCTCACTCTCATGGCGTGTCACTCTCCATAGACATCTCTGGTTCTGTCTGTCTCTATGTGGGGAGCAACTCCAAGCAGATCCTGTCGAAATCGTGCCTTGTTCTATATGGTAGACTAGCAACTTCGTCGTGGCTTCTTTCTAGTCTGTGGCTCCCACCCACATAGTGGCTTAGTGGCGCCCCCTACTATTAATACCTGGAACTATCACAGTTCCCAACCATCATTTCATGTGACACCGATTCTACCGACTACCAGCGAAATACGATCTCATTGCATTTTCTTAAGGAAAGGAGATTGGAAAACTACAGTTCAAAATTGTGTTTTCAGTACAGTTAAAAACCAATCATAAGAATAGAAGTACATCTGTGGAGAGAAAAACAAAAAAAATAGCAGGATTCAGTTAGGTACTGTACGAGAATCTCTCTCGTGGCTCTTCAGTCTCCAAGCCTAAGTTTGGTTCACTTTGTCTCTATGTGCGGGAGCATCTCCAAGCGGATGTTATCAGAATTTACACGTTTTATAATAGGTAGGTAATAACTAGTGGTAACGCCTCCTAGCAGAGATCCTGTACTCTATTTCCACAAACGATCTGCTGGGGAAGTGCCACATTGGCAGACTGAGACTGTATAGCCTAGACTAGCATTAATCCTTGTATCCTTTTCTTCTTTCATTTATTTTATCTGGACTTGTATTAGGCCTACAGTTCTACCTTCCTTACACTTTACAGCCAGTACAACAGGATTTCTGTTAATTATTCAGGGGCAGTATTTCTTCAAAATAAAGCACTGCAGGTAGTAAATCGCTAGTATTAGGAAATAATACAATTTCTTAGGGCTTACTGTCTGGATTTATGTATGGGATGATAATGTTATGGTGTGATCATTTAATTCATAACTCTCTTAACCTGAATTTGATAGTAACACTTTTAAATTGACATATTTTGGTTGTGGTCTAGCCTGGACTGAAAACTAAATGTAATGTTTGTATCCATGACATGATCAAAAAAATAAATTTGACCAAGTCTATGTAGAGCCAAGAGAGGCGGCGTGACTGTCAGTTCAAGGTCTTTAGCATTATGTAAGAAGTAGTTACCAGTCCCTTATTTCATTTGGACAGGGAACCAGTCTATGACGTCATCTATCAAAACAGATAAATCGTGAAATATGAAACGAAAAATCACACTATATAAAAAATACTTAGATGCCCATCATGATAATCATCATATCAAATTTTCAGAAAATTGACATGGGTTTTACTTTTCAAGCCAAATTGTCCGATGTGCCTTTAAGTATTACGAACATGAAGGTCGGGAGCAATTGTATCCAACGGATTTTGGAAAGTCGGGAGCAATTGTATCAAACGGATTTTGGAAAGAGGGTTTTGATTAAGAATGTATATTAGGATGGCACCATTTGCCGGTGGCTTACTTATTATTTTATACCTGTGTGCGAATGTCTATGAAATACTGACCGCTGCTAGGGGTGCAGTAATAACAATGTTCGTGCCTGCTGTGACTGCGACTTTGTAAGTCATCAAAATGACGTTTTTAATTATTTTAAGGTATATAATAATAAGCAAACATCCATACTGTGAACGAAACGTTTCTCGTTCATGGCCAGTCACCAATTTCATATGGCCTTCCGCCTATGGCGTCAGGCCGTATGAAATCGGCGACTGACCTCGAACGATAAACGTTTCGCCCACAGTATGGACGTTTCCTAATATTACTCCTTCTACCTCAGTATCAATTATAAGTTGCCAAGTCCCCTCCTCTGCCAAGTCCCCACCCATATCGATCTATGGCAGGCCCTCCCGCCAGAAATGTTTGTATCTTAGCACTCTTGGTTGCCGTCTTACTATGGCAAGCCTTATTGAGTTTAATTCATTACGTCCTATAACAAATGCACATAAATCATAGCCTTTAAAGCAGTTTTGTTTGACATGTGAAATTTGGAATCATTCACGGAATCTGATATTCATATGGGATTATTCGCAAGTCTTTTCATCAAAACGTTCACTTTTCTCCCAGTAGTGAATTGCCTTCACATCTGTGGCTTTCAGAAGTGGGTAGCACCATCTGAGATGGGTTACCATAGAGGAAACCTGTGAGCGTTTACGTTTAGAGCTTGTATCGCATCGAGTTTGAATCGCGTAGTATTTCACAAGGCCGGCAAATTCATATGAGATGGGATCGAGCTCTGACCCTAATCGGGGGTGGTGAGGTAGCTCAGTGGTTACAGCACCGGACTTGTAACCTCAAGGTTGTAGGACTTTGTGGGTTTGAGTCCCACCCCCAGCAGTGGTAGATTTACTGCTATAACAAAGGCCATCCTTCTCATACCATGTCTATGCGGTGTGGGAAGTAAAAGAACTCTCACCTCGTAAATGTGTAGGGGTAAGATTTCTACCTGAATTCATCACATAGATTCGATCACCACCCTAGTGGTGTAAAAGAACCTTGAGAAAGTCTGGAAAGTACCTATAATGGTTGACTGGACGTAAAATCAAACCAAACAAACAAAACAATGACCCTAATCTTAGATAGGTTTCTGAATTTACCTCGCCCCTCATAATGACTAACTACTTAGCTAACCTTATGAAATAATCCCCCATTAAGTATTTTTTCTAAATACTCAACATATGGAACTCATATCCAACGCCTGTTAAGTCTATGGGGAAAAATACCAGGGGTGAGATATAGGATTGGGGCCTGAAACCACTGAACTCCCGACACACTGCTACAAGCATTCCGACACGCTTCCGACACGCTTCTGACGCACAACGACACAGCATTCTCAACCCTTTCACACGGCTACAATGCAGGAAGTTAGTGTAGTACTCTGACAGACTATGACACCTGTTGTCCGTTGAATAATTTTGGATCGTCTAATCTTTCGACACGGCTACGATGTGCCGATTAAGTGTCACACTCTGACACTCTAGGACGCAGCTACGACACTGATACGATGCATGAATTTTGATTTGTCGGAGCCATGTTGGAGTGTGTGAGAGCCTTCCGACATGCTTCCGACGCACCACGACGCACTTTAAGGCCTGACGTCCACCTACTACGATAGAAATTTAAACCTACCAATATAGCACCGATACAAAAAGTCAATATCGGAGAGATATCGGGAAGGTGCAAAATCATAGACGTATGTCTAGACATGCCAATCCACTATGCATTGTATGGGTTTTTTATCGGTGTCTAATCGCAGAGACGTGGTCAACTGCCCCGATGTTAGGTGACCTTCCGACGCGATTTAGGTTTTTTTTTTATCCGGAGACCAAATCGGAGCCATATCGTAGTAGGTGGACGGCAGGCCTAAACCTTTCGAGACGGCTACGATGCAGGAATTTAGTGTCGTACTCTGACGCGCTACGACACAGAACTTTCAACCTTTCGAGACAGCTACGATGCAGGAATTTAGTTTCGTACTCTGACACGCTACGACACAGAACTTTCAACCTTTCGAGACAGCTATGATGCAGGAATTTAGTGTCGTACTCTGACACGCTACGACACAGAACTTTCAACCTTCAACACTGCTACGATGCATTTTTTTGAAGATGCAAGTTTGATTTGTCGCCGCCATGTTGGAATGTGTCGGAGTTAAGGCGTCTAGAGGAGGCTGGGGCTGTAGAACGGCCTCTCATACACCCTCCCCACACCCCACATACTCCGTGTCGTGATCCCTGATTTCTCCTCCCGCCCAGACCCCGATCCGGGCAGACTGTGCAGTGCACGCGGGATCTATACACGATATCGATCTCTTCAGATCCTCACCGGCAGTTTCAGGTAAGTTAGACCAGCCCAAAACCCTACAGTTACACCTTAATGTATGAAGTCGGCCTAAAACCCTGCAGTTATATCTTAATGTAGGACCAGCCTAAAACCCTGCCGCTATATCTTAATGTAGGACCAGCCTAAAACCTTGCAGTTATATCTTAATGTAGGACCAGCCGAAAACCATGCAGTTATATCTTAATGTATGAAGTCAGCCTAAAACCCTGCCGCTATATCTTAATGTAGGACCAGCCTAAAACCCTGCAGCTATATCTTAATGTATGACCAGCCTAAAACCCTGCAGCTATATCTTAATGTAGGACCAGCCTAAAACCCTGCAGCTATATCTTAATGTACGGGACCAGCCCAAAACCCTGTAGTGCTTACTTTTAGATTGAACACGAGAAAGCTGTGTAAATCCTCACTAGTATTAGAGCTATCAGATAATAGCTCAAGATGATCGGAATTATTCATAAATCAATGATTTATAAAGATGGGCATTGTATCGATATCTTGCCATTCTCACTGTTTCACTCTCTAACATTTATAGTTTTATCAGGGTATGCGTATGAGCAATCTGTAAAGATCTAATAAAGATGGGCGATAATATAAGCCGGAACCACCTGTAGGCGGCTTTCACTGCTGACAATAAGGTGATCGGAGATCAATAGGTAGGCAGGGTGCTACCCGCCCCTTACCCCACACAGCAGGGGCTTCATCTCACCCTGGTACTTCTATAGAACTGCATCGAGAATCGTATAAATAGACAATACTCCACGAGTTTGGATGTGCCGCAATCGTTATTGAGGCGAAGCCGAGTGACGATTACTGCCCATTCAAACGAGTGGAATTTTGTCTATTTTACGATTTCGAGTGCAGTTCTGGATTTATCTCACCCCTTTTTATGACATTAGATATCATCAAAATTTCACAATGATTTGAAGACTTAGCAAATCCATATGACGTCATCTCAAATTCATTATGCCACGGCCATGGCGTAGTATTTACACTTTACGGGCCGATCGTTAAGTAATTTTTTCTAATGTTATTCCTATGGATAAACTTGTACCAGGGGTAAGATAAAAGTTTAGCCATAGGAATAACGTTAAAAAAATACTCAACGATCACCCCAGTAAAGTGACAATACTAACCCATGACGTCATAGGTGATTGACCAATCAGTAGCCAGGATTTTAGAGAGAAGACAAGAGAAGAGATTTAAACATCCCTAACAGTTAAAGGGGTGAGATATATCCAGAACCGCACTCAAATTGTAAAATAAACAATTCTCAACTCGTTTGGGCCATATTCGTCACTTGGCTTTGCCTCAATAACGATTGTGGCCCATCCAAATTGGTGGAGTATTGTGTATTGACACAATTCTCGATGCAGTTCTGTACAAGTCAGCAGGAGGAGGTCAAGGCACAGAGAACAAGACTCAGTGCATCTTTTATCCTACCCCTCATATTAACATGGTGTGACTGTATGCCACCGTTATGCCATAAAATATTTATATGCCACTGGTGACATATGAAGTTAAGAACATGTGACAGGGTAGGATAAAATCTAAACATCACTCAATTTCATATAATCATTTACATCCCGTTCATTGTCATCCGCTACAGATATCACTCAGCTCCGCTTCACGATATCGTTTCGCGAAGACAACTCATGCCATATTACCATAAAACTGGATGAGTTTTAATCTTGGCCACCGTATGCCACGACTGGAGTTTGGCATAGTGACTTCATGAGGCGAAGCCGAGTGAAGTCCGGAGTCAAAACTCCAGGAGTGGCATGCATTGGCCAAGATTAAAACGAATCAGGTTTTGATTTTATCCTACCCCATCTCCTCGATTTTGGAATATTACAAAATAGCAATTCTGTATGCCACTAGTGGCATATAAAACTCCTTATGCCAGTCAGCGTGGCATATGGAAACTCAATGTTAAGCCTACGGGATTTTATATTAGGGGTAGGATAAAAACAATCATATGACATTTGGTGATGGTTCATGATTGACTCGATTGATGCTTACAGCGCAGGTCGTTGTATGTGATGAGTGTTTTCTGTTCATCACAGCCCTCACGATGCACACCGCGGTAATGTCGGCCTTCTTACTGATACTTCTCCCAGGTAAGGCTTCGATGATAACCTTTTTATATCTCGGATTATTTTCTTGTAGTTATCTCACCCCTGTATCGATTAAAGAATGGATGACACAGGATATAGACCATGCAATAATTGTTGGGGTGCGCGAGGCGAAGCGTGACATTGCGCGACATTGCCGGAGTGCGATGAACAACACAACTAACTCGAGTTTGGTTTAGAATTTATCCTACCGCTCTAAATTACTTCAGCAAATTAAGGAATGACATAAAACTCACCGATAATCAGTGATAATCATTGGTCGCTTTTCAAATGACGTCATTTGACAACTGTATCCCACTAGAGCGATAAATTTTATTTTCCTGCACCGTAGACCAAATACAGTCCGCTAATGTTAAGCCTATGGATTTTTTTTTTATTAGGGGTAGGATAAATGGTCGTATCCCTGTCTTGTCCTTCTTGCAGCTGACCTGAAGGCACTTCAGTGTTACCAGTGCTCCTTCCGGGACACTAAGGGCTGCTCAGACCCATTTGAGGCGTCGTCGTTGCCGCCCACCAACTGTGATGGCGACACACACTACTGCAAGGTACCCACCTCTACAACCATCTCGTAACATAGTACGTACAAATTCCTGGGAGCTGTTTCATAAGTTGAAGAGACTCTCGTAGTTGCTCTCACTAACCAAATAGCGGCACCTCGCTAACAGCGAGCGGCACTTAGGACCCAAGCGGCAATAGTTAGTGAGCCCTCGCTGTTGGTGCCACTTGGCTACCGCTGATTGCAATTGTATCCTCTCGTATTATAACATATCTAAGTAAAGAAATCTCAAATCACCTCAATGTCTTTACAAGCAAGAGCTACAGTGGCAGGAAGCGTCGCTGTCTAGGTGGAGGTACCGCTCGCTATTGGGTATTGGTAGTGGTTTTGCTGCCGCTTTAATTCAAAGTGCCGCTCGCTGTTGCGGCCTCTCGCTTTGAAATGAGACAACCACTACTAATTCTTTTACAATTAGAGAAAATGAATGTTCCCACTCTTAATTTACTTAACAAATAGAACATATGGATTTTGCGATCCTGTTTCAGAAGTCGAAGGCACAGTCTGACGTCACCAGATCTTGCGGTCCTGAGTGTGTGCAGACCACGTATAGCCGTGACGTAGGTGATTGGTGCTGTAAAGGTGACATGTGCAACGCTTCCGGCAAGCAGTCGTTTAATCTACTCTTCCTGCTCCTACCACTGATATCTAAACTCTGTATAATAAACTTCTTCTTGTGATGCTTTTTAAATGAAAATATATTGTCAATAAACATGTTAGTAACATACATGGGTCTTTGTGTCTAAGGAGTATTTTGTGCTTTTTATATACACAATAATGACTGGTTTTGTATACGAGTGGCCGTAATCTCCAAGTAGTTGACGCGTAGTAATATCCGAGCGATCAACTACGCGATTATGGTCACTCGTATACAAAACCAGTCGTTATTGTATTTATTACCGACCTACAAGATTAATAAAAAGTGTATTGCAATTAAAAGGTTTCTGTAAGCCATTTAGTTCCAGACACCACAGCACTGTCAAGTGTGGCAGTAATTCGGTGTAGACTTACACCAATAATATAGTTCACCATTAACCTGTGATTATAGCATGCAAAGTGTATTCTGACAGTGATTTCTGATAGTAAATGAAATTATTATGATTGATTCTAAATAATTGGCATTGAATAAACATTCGAGAAACTTATTTTGAAGTACATGATGATTCAACCTCATTATGGAAAGGACTGTTTCCGGAATCTCCTGCAGGACGACTCTGACTAGACTGGTTCCCTGCCCTAATGAATAAGGGGCAGGTAACGGGTTCCTACGACCTTCAACTAGACTGTAGTACCTCCCGTTGTCGCTAGGGCCAGGGCACTAGTGGACTAGTGGTTTGGCTGGGTTCCGCATATATCTCTGCCGAGCCCCCTAGTGGATACCCCGGGAACCAGTGTATCTGGTGGTCTGCCAATCCCACAATGCAACAGAAAAATGGAGGCGTTACCAATAATGCACTACGAAACTGCAACCCTTTACCAGGGGCCCGTTTCAATAGAATGGGTCACTAAACCACTTAGTGACATGTTTAGTGACTCAAATAGTGACAGGAATAGTGACAAAATTTAATTCTCGTTTCAAAAGGCATGTCACTATTGGGGTGGTATGTCAGTTCACTGTTGGTGAGATAGTGACATTGCTGCCTGGGCCTTACAATGGATGGTGTTAGTGCTCTCGGGAACAAGTGGTGTCAAGGTAAAAGTCGCTGCAGAAATTAGTGACAGGCTTGAGAAATCCTACACTGGCTATCAGAACAGCATTTTCTATGACAAAATTCAAATGTGAATATCATTAGATTGCAAGGACCGATATCCTTCATATTTGGCATGTTTATAAGTTGTATGTGTCCCTAACTGGGGTTAAAGTTTCAGAGCTTAATTCGCACGGGAAGAGAAGTTACACGTTGTGACAATAGAAGCGAGAGGGTATACCCTCTCGCTATTATAGACACTATACTGACCCTTTTAGTGACCGGACAGCAACTTCTGAAATGGTACAAGCCACTATTTGCGCCTGTCTCTTACCCTATGTCCTACAAACGGTTGTCCCTTAACTTTTGCAACGCCAAGTGCCGCTATTGTGTCACTAAACCCAATAACGGACGTCCTACAGGCTATTGAAACGGGTCCCTGGCCTTTAGTCTAACTAGGCCAGGCTGCCGGGCTAGATTCTGACATGCCAGAATCTCTGGGTAGCCGATTCCAGGCACACTATACATACATTGGAGACTACATATTATGTGGGTAATAGATAGGAGTATCTGTGTGTTACTTAAATGATCAGGGGCCCGTTTCAATAGAATGGGTCACTAAGCCACTTAGTGACATGTATAGTGACTCAAATAGTGACAGGAATAGTGACAAAATTTAATTCTCGTTGCAAAAGGCATGTCACTATTGGGGTGGTGTGTCCGTTCACTATTGGTGACATAGTGACATTGCTGCCTGGGCCTTACAATGGATGGTGTTACTGCTATCGGGAACAAGTGGTGTCAAGGTGAAAGTCACTGGATAAATTATCGACTGCGCTTGAGTAATTTTACACTGGACACCAGCAGAGCAGCATTTTCTCTGACAAAATTCAAATGTGAATATAGTTGGATTACATGAGCCAATCTCCTTCATATTTGGCATGTTTATAAGTTGTATGTGTCCCTAACTGGGGTTAAAGTTTCACAGCTTAATTCGTACGGGAAGAGAAGTTACATGTTTGTGACATCAAAAGCGAGAGGGTATACCCTCTCGCTATTATAGACACTATAGTGACCCTTTTAGTGACTGGACACCCACTTCTGAAATGGTACAATCCACTATTTGCGCCTGTCTGCTACCCAATGTCCCACAAACGGTTGTCCCTTAACTACTGCAACGCGAAGTACCGCTATTGTGTCACTAAACCAAATAACGGACGTCCTACAGACTATTGAAACGGGTCCCAGGGACCCGTTTCAATAGAATGTGTCACTAAGCCACTTGTGACACGACTAGTGACAGGAATAGTGACAAAATTTAATTCTCGTTTCAAAAGGCATGTCACTATTGGGGTGGTGTGTCCGTTCACTATTGGCGACATTGTGACATTGCTCCCTGGTCTTGACAATGGATGGTGATAGTGCAACCGGGAACAAGTGCTGTGAAGGTGAGGTCACAGCATAAATTATCGACTGCGCTTGAGTACTTTTACACTGGCCGCCAGAGCAGCATTTTCTATGACAAAATTCAAATGTGAATATCTCTGGATTGCATGCGACGATCTCATTCATATTTGCCATGTTTATAAGTTGTATGTGTCCCTGACTGGGGTTAAAGTTTCATAGCTTTATTCCAATGTTGACCAAAAGTTAACTAAGGAATGCTTATTACCTACCACATATAAAACGTTAGAATTCTGTTGGATCTGCTTGGAGTGTCTCCACCACATAGGGACAGACAGAACCAGAACTATGCATAGAGAGTGAAGTGCCACAAGATTGAGAATCTCATGGAGAGACAAACTTGAAGCTGCTGTTTTCTTTTTGTAGTTCTAAACTCAGCTGCCCTTCTCATCTCCTGATACATCTCGAGCCATGCCGAAAACAAAATTCTATGCTACATTTAGTTTTCTGATCTGAGGCCTTATGCTGGTGTCAGTGCATAAATGTGTGTGATTGCCTGCAACGATCTCATGCTTGTGTCATGCCAAAATAATACCACTGTGGTACCTGTGTCAAACGAAATAATACAATGAACACTGGGACAGGTAACGCACAACTTGAGCAACGAGTGAGCGACCTTGAACTTTCGCTGGTTCCTTGCTGATTTACAGTGAAACAACAGATTTCGCCACGCCCTCTATCGGGGAACCAGCGTAAAAAGCAACAAGTGTCTGTCAGGAATCAGCTGAATGCAGTCCCGTAATGCACCAGAAAAATGGCGGTAGTTACCTGGCCTAATATGTGAGTGCACATTGGCCAGGCTTCAAGTTACCAACCACATATAAAACATCGGAATTCTGTCGGTTCTGCTTGGAGGTTCCCCCCCCCCCCCCCCCACACACACACATAGGGACAGACAGAGCTATGAGTGAAAAGTGAAGTGCCACGAAAGTGAGAATCTCGTGGAGGGAAAACCCGAACCTGCTCTTCTTTTTTGTAGTTCTAAACTCAGCTATCCTTTTTATCTTGTAATTTATGCCAAGCCAGGCCGAAAATAGCATTTAATTCTGTAATTTCCTTGTATGAGACCTCGACATTATGCTGGTGTTAGTGGGTAAATGTTTGTGGTTGTGAGCTACTAGCTCATGCCAAAATAGTCTTTTTCAGAATTTAGCTGGTTTGAATCTCAAAAATATAAAATATGCAATCTTTGTTTTCCAAATGAAATTCTAAATTTTTTCTTTTAAGCCTATTTAATTATATATTTAGTGCTAACACATTAATAAAAACTGCATTGGTAAATGTACTAAATTTTGAACCACTCACTATCTGGGCCCTGTTTTTCAGTCACGACAATCGTTATTAACGACATCTTTCAGCCGTCAGTGTCCTATAGACGTGAGATCTTAGAGGATCGGCCAACGATGGTTACCCAACGACACGTAGACCATTCTAGGTGTGCTATAGTCACGACAATCGTAGGGAAAAGAAGTTGAAAATGTCGTCCAACGCGTCGGAACCAACGACATCTGTGGACATGTGGTACATGTACAATGGCCAGTTCAAGTTCTTTTTTTTCAGATGCTAAAATCTATTGAAACTAGGAAATATTTTTGGAGAATTTTTTCTATATATATTTTCTGTACCTATACTCAAAAATTTATAATTATCCTTCTGGTATTTCGATCGTGAGAAATATTTTTTTAAACCGCCATGTTTTACTTGACAAATGCAGGCACTACACAACTCGGCTCCTTTTGCATTCCCTAATCTGTAAGTATCGCTAATAACGATCGTCATGACTGAAAAATACCCTGCATACTTCCATGTCTTTTCTAAAGTGGGATTCACACGGTGGGATTCATGTACCTCACAGTCCGTTTGTCTGAGACAAATCCTGTTGAGATTCAATACTGGAACACAATATCCTCGTGTGAATGACAAAGTTCCTTTTTGCTGAGAGAATTTTTTTCTCTTGCAATTGTCGGCTACAATCACCCCTAACAAGGAACAGAATCTCATGAGATTTTGACTCTGAACAGGTTTAAAATTTAGAGGGGCATTTTGGAGAGACCTATGTATTTCGCTTGTTTTCCCCCAATCTGTGAATCTCAGTGGTCTCAAATAACACCTATTCACACAGGGAAGGCGGCGACTGTGAACCTTGTGTCCCTTGTGAAGGGGTGAGACTGTGTACCTGGTAAAGTATGTGATCCACCAAGAGTGAGTTAGGGCTGGACGATAACCATGTGGAGGAATTGTGGATGTCGGCCACCCAAATCGTTCGTCGGCTCAGATTGGCGGGGACGATCTGCTTGGTGGATCAGCAAATCGGGCGGACCAGTCCATTGAAAACTGGTGGATTACGTGCTTAAGTCTTCCCATGTGAAGTGAATCCGCCATGTTTACCTGAGACTGTAGAACACCCCTATCTGTGAAACTTTGTACCCAGCAGGAAATAGTAGCCGATAGTGCTACGATAGAAATGCTGTGTCGTAGGCCTTCCGACAAAATCGAACATGTTCGATTTGTCGGAGTGTGTCGGAAGCATTCTCTACTATGACACTTGCGACACACTCCGACAGAGCCCTCCCGATAGATCTCCGATCCCAATCGCAGCACTTTTCGTAGTGTGTCGGGACAATGGGAGCCCGGCTTTAGGGTATCATTGGGCGATCCTGCAGTGAGTGAAAAACAGAGCTATGGTTATGCGCTTTATTGGTTTTTAGAGCGTGCCTGCACACCCTAATACATCATCTAGAAGTTAGAGTGCTCACATTGAACTTTCAGTGTGCTTCCAGAAAACTATCCCTTTACTATCTGCATGCTGTTCACTGTGATAGTGAGAACAGAGCAGGGGGCCAGTGTCTCAGGGTCTTACAGGTGTATCCAACTGACCATGACCAATCGATCAAGACTGAAATACCTCATTGACCTACTGGTGTTTGAAATGTTTGGATCCTATAAATAGACTCAGGCAGTTACAGGATTGGCAAGTTTACTGGGTGCAAGTGGTTACAGAAAACGATCTATAGACTGAATGTAACCCAAATCTTTTAGTTGTTATACATTTAAAATTGCACGCTCATTCATCAATGATGAACATTCTATTGGCTCCTAGTATTGGTTTGTTTTACAAATTAGAATTTTACACTGTGTGTGATATTTAATTCCTAGTCGATGTGTCGACGTATATGGACGAGGTGGCCGAGTGGTTAAGGCGATGGACTGCTAATCCATTGGGCTCTGCCCGCGTGGGTTCGAATCCCATACTCGTCGATTCTTTTACCTTGGTCCTTGATTGAAATCTGAAGACTGCTGAACGTTTTCTGCCATATTTCTGTGCCTGTGCAACTTTTATTTCCTTAACTGTTTTTTCAATTTCTATCTTGCCATACTTCTTTCATTTGGACATGTCCCTTACAATTGATTGATTTATTGATTTTTTTAAAAGTGTAATTCATTTTATTCTGTTTATAGCAACCCATTTAACATGAAATTTGATCATACCAAGTTGACATCACACAGATGAACTTGGAACACACGATTTGTTCATCATCAATAATTAACACTGCACGAAAACCACCATTTTACATATGAATGCGTCCGGCGTATGTAACTATGACTTTTGCGTATATAAGGTCGTCCTATTCGCCGTGTATATATATACACCTCATCTGTTAGCGGATATAAGCGTTCAGTGCAGAGGGCTTCACTGAGAATGGGCGGGAGGTGGCCCGGGGGGGGGGGGGGCTTCCTACTGAGGACACCTTTACTTCTACCAACACAAACGGGTGGGAGGCAGCGGGGGGGGGGGGGAGAGGATATTTCCTCTCATATACGCCGGGTGTGAAATTAAGCCGTCCGTATATAAACCCTGGGCGTATATATATATGAAAACAAGTCAATATTCAGCCAGTACATGCACTTCGACGATGGCGTATATATGAATAAAATGGTTTTTGTGCAGTGTAAGTGTAAAAAATGAACAAGTTTAATCCAATTTGTTAGGCAGCCAGCCACTTCTTCAACTGCCTTTATATAAAGTCCAAATATGTCAAATACCAGTGGGCCACTGAGTAGTAGGCGATGAAAACTAATTTTTGAAGTGTTTATTCCAATCCGGATTACAATGTAGACTATGAGTGCATGGATACATGTGTCCCATCAGATCCCATAATTAAGTCAAAAATGAGTTAGAAAAATAGAGAAATCTTTTACTAAACTGTGATGATGTAAATTAATGATGATATGTATTACTTATTTTCAGTGCCATATAATGATGTGGTAAAGTAACACAATGAATATATATATATATATATATATATATATATATATATATATATGTATATATCTGTATTAGAATGATAAACCTGTGTTGTATTGTTATATGTTCCAATTTCTCTGTATGTGAAACATACTTGCACTGTCCCTTCACTAATCATGCTGGCTCCACCTAACACACCACTGGAGTAGACCCTTGGTTACGATCAACACGGTCGCCCCCACATGGTAAACAGAAAGCAAGCATATAACCTTGATCTTGATGTATAGCCAGTTAGTCCGCAGCTAGCGGTCATTGCAGTAACATCGGCAATAAAGCTTGTAACAGGACAAAGTCTTGGAGTCAGTCATTTAGATTACTATCTGCACTCTCGATAGTAAGACTAGCCGTAGTACCCACCCTTACTGCTGCCAAAAGACCTGTGTTAATAAACTACTCGGGACAACAACCTAGCCATAGTCTCATAGTGAGCCAAAGTGAACCTGATAAAATGGCAGATACCCATGTAAAAACGAGGCTTAGTGCTAAACCTATGGGGGTTTGAGGCTAGAATTTTGTTTTTGGTCTCGTTTGTTACTTTAAAAGCGTAGTTTACTATTATCGTCTGTGAATAACTCTTGTCTCGAAGCTACGATGACAGTTGTTAAGTTTATCAAAAAAATGGATCTAAAAGATTGGAGAATGACACATATAATCTCAAACCTACATAGTCAAAGTACTGAACGCCTATATCCGGAAATGGTGTTTTGTAAACGGGTATCTGTGGTTTCGGCGGGTTCACTTTGGCTCCGTATACATCCTTCAATGTGATGAGAGTGGACTTAGCCACTTTTTCCAGGAAACAAGGAAAGGACAGATGTTTTTTTTACGATCTTTGCTGCTATCAATAGTTGCCAATCGCTCTTCTAAGCAATTAGTGGGTTTTGTGATTTTTTAATCACATTGTTGTAAATATATTAGACCTACAATGAGATGCTTTATCTGCAGAATAGATTAGTTTTCATCTAGTCGGCATTTTGAATCCCTTCATATTGGGACAGTGTAAAAGCCAGTGGTAAGGCTACTCGCAAAAAAAATCTTGTTTCTCATCACCGTGCGCATCTGCAAAAACGATTTTAGAAGATTTTGTTGTTGTTAAAATAAGATGAACCTTGATAGAAATTATGAAAAGTATGTGTATTTAGTATCAAATTAAAGCCCCTGATGCCAGGCATGCTTCCAATGTTTAAACAGTATAAATCTTAAAACCCAGCGTATGCAGACAGCCCGCATAAGCGGACACTTTGGCCCGGAACGGAGAGTGAACGCTTACGCAGGGTTTTACTGTATGTCTAAAGCCCATTTTATGACACTTTTAAGCCACCTTTGGTCCAGCAAAAAAAAAAAAAAAAAAAAAAGCGCCCTCATCATATTTTTCATGGCTCGGTGATGAGAAACAAGTTTTTATTTTTTGAGTGGCCTAACTGTAGATAAGATCACAAAGAATGAGTTCTCAATCCAATGTCATGTACTATCTTCCACTGCCTACCCCTCCTCGCCGGGATTCCTGGAACAGTCAGGATTTAGGGAAGTCAACGTATTTTTATTTCTATTTGATGATCATAAGGGGTGGGGAGTTAGCTCAGTGGTTAGAGCACCGGACTTGTTATCCCAAGGTTGTAACCCTGTGTGGATTCGAGTCCCACCCCCAGCAGTGGTAGATTTACTGCTAAATCAAAGGCCATCCTTCTCATACCATGTCTATGTGGTGTGGGAAGTAAAAGAACTCTCACCTCGGTAAATGTGTAGGGGTGGGATCTCTATCTGAATTCATCACATAGATTCGATCACCACCCATGTGGTGTAAAAAGAACCTTAAGTAAGTCTGGTGAGAACCTTTAATGGTTAACTGGACGTTAAATCAAACAAACAAACAAGATGATCATAATCAAAGACTCTCCGAGATCCTGAACCGAATGCCTGGTCACACTTCCTGTGAGTAGTACAGGGACTTGATGCACATTCTCAGGTAACAAAAGTAATTCTACATAAGATTCTGCAGAATTGCCCAGAACCCAAAAGGGAGCAGGATATTCGTTTTTAAATTGTTTTCTTCTAGGGTGTATAATGAGGGCAAGATAGCTTCAGGTTGTGCATACTGATAACAAAATGCAGTCAGGATTTCTGTTCTGTTATCGGTATGCACAAGCTGAAGCCATCTCGTTATAGTAATTCACTCATTTCCAGAGCGTGCTTGTACGCGCTATATACGTTGCCTATTAAAGGTTGGAGTGGTCACTTATACTTTCAGTGTGCTGAGAAAAACCTATCCCTTCACTATCTGCATGCTACTCACGGTGATAGTGGGAAAGGGTCAGGGTGCCAGTTTCTCAGAGTCTTAGAGGCGTGCCCAGCTGACCATGACCAATCACTAGAGACCAAAATACCTCATTAACCTACTGGTGCTTGATATGCTTGGCTCCTAGACTCAGGCGGTTGCAGAATTGGGTTGAATGGGTGCAAGTGGGTTACAGAAAACTATCCATAGACTGAATGTAACACTGCACGAGAATCATCATTTTACATACGAATGCGCCCAGCGTATATTAGTAGGTATTTTGCGTCTACAAGGTCGTCTTAATCCCTGTGTGTACACACCTCATCTGTGGGCGTATATATAAGCGTCCAGTGAACAGGGCTTCACTGAGAGCGGGCGGGGGGAGGTGGAGGGGTGGGGGAGGGCTTCCTACTGAGGATACCTTTACTTCTACCAACACAAAGCGGCGGGAGGGGGCGGGGGCAAAGGGTATTTTCTCTCATATACGCTGGGTGTGAAATACAGCCAAGACGCGTCTGTCGTATATAAGGCCTGGGCGTATATAAATGAAAACAAGTCAATATTCAGCCAATGCATGCACTTCCGCGACGGCGTATATAGGAATAAACTGGTGGTTGTCGTGCAGTGTGTGCTGAGAAAAACCTATCCCTTCACTATCTGCATGCTACTCACGGTGATAGTGGGAAAGGGTCAGGATGTCAGTGTCTCAGGGTCTTAGAGGCGTGCCCAGCTGACCATGACCAATCACTAGAGACCAAAATACCTCATTAACCTACTGGTGCTTGGTATGTTCTGTTCCTAGACTCAGGCGGTTGCAGAATTAGGTTGAGTGGGTGCAATTGGGTTACAGAAAACTATCCATAGCCTGAATGCAACTTCATGAATCTTTTTCTGACCAAGAAGCCGTTCACCTGGTAAAAAAAATACACCTATAACTTCATGAATGTAACTGAATGAAACCTTTAATTGTTATTCATTCATAATTGCACCTCATTCATAAATGATAAACTTTCCATTTGTTCATAGTATCACAGTACAGCACTGACAGTGTTTGGAAATGACAAAAAGTACAGTTATTTGTCCATCTTATGCTCCTATAGTTTTACCACAGCAGTGACACTGGGTGGATCAGACAAGAACTAGCGTTTTCATTGACAGTGCCTGCCACCTGGTGTGTTATGAGGAACCAGATTCTTCCATGCATTCATAACTCCCTTAAACGTTTCCTCTACATGTCAGTCACAAAGATTCCGGCCGAATCAAAGTGGTTTGACATCATCAGTGACTTTACCGACTATACCGATTATACAGAGAACTAAATTAATCAGTGCCTTTTCCATTGGCCAGTGGAAAATGGCTTTTTGGCATACAGGAGACACACCTATGAGACCTTTCCATTGGCCGACGTAAACGGAGACTTTATGAGTTCTCCTAAACGCCCGTTTCCATTGGCCATCACTGATTTAAAGTAAGGAACTACCGACGGACCTTTAGCACTGCTGACGCCAGATCAGTCAATGAAAACAGACTAAAGGGGGGTACCCACTGCTTCCAACACACTCCGACAAGGCTTACGACACACTACGACAAAGAAATTCCCTGTCGGAAGGGCACTGTCGGAGTGTGTCGGAGTGTGTCGTAAAGCCTTGTCGGAGTGTGTCGTAACGATTTGGCGGGAAAAGAAAGGTTGCCATGGTACCAACACACTCCGACACAAACAGTTCACTTGTGGGACTTACGTGTAATAGACATAGTTACAGTAGTGGTACCTTTGAGTATGATGTGTATCAGTTTATAAAGGCGCACGTTTGTGTGTGTGTGTGGGGGGGGGGGGGGGGGGGGCAGTTCATAGCTTTTACATAGGACAGAATGCTCCCGACACACTATGACACAAGCCGACCTCTGCGATTTTTCAAACATGTTTGAATTTGTAGGAAGGGCTATGACATGGCTACGACACAGGCACTGTGTCATAGCCATGTCGGAGTGTGTCGGAAGCCGTGTCAGAACGGTGTGTCCACCGCTACGACAAAAACCCAAAACTTTCGATTCTGTGTCGTAACGCTTGTCGGAAGGCTTGTCGTAGTGTGTCGGGAGCGCAGTGGATATTCCCCCTTAAGGGGAACTAAAGAAATCCCAATAGAAACAGGCTTTATAAAAACATTCTCCACTGGCCAACGAAAACACCACTGATTAATTGATGAGTTGGTTGATGGTGGCCAACGACTGCACATCGGTATTTGAAAATCAGCGAGGGTACTGTGTATGCCTTGTTTCTGCCACATTTAACAGGTCCATACTGACTGGACTGTCCTCCAAACACAACGACCATCACAAGTGATTTAAAACCCCTTTGATTCTGTTGGTCTATGCACAATTAATGTCTGTGTCCATCCACTTATCTTGAGTCGGTGTTTTTTTAAATCGGATCGGTGATTTCCGAATAAAGATTGGTGGCGAATATTCAGCCAATGGAAAATGGCTTATGGTATATGGTTGAAAGCCTATTTCCATTGCTCGTTTATTCCGCACCGTTCTACGGTCAGGAACCACCATTAGATTTTTGGATCGGTGAATGGAAATGAGAACTGCAGAGAATGGCGGATTTTCTCACAGAAAATTTGTGTGTGCCAGAAAAATACAGTAGAAAGAGTACAAAATGTATCATCGCCGCCAAATTGATACCGACATACAGGTAGTGGCACCACTGACCAACTTTTAGTGGCTCTCAAAAAATCTCAAAATGCAAACAAGGTTATATCAGGCTCTCTGAAAACACTTCTAACTTTTCTGTTCAGCCCTGTGAGTTGTACTGAAGTTACACTAGAGGGCGCCACTGCACTGTGCTTCCATGAAGTCCCAAGGCGGGAATTCAGCGTTAGGGGAAGTCGATTACAAAGTCCCCATTAATGAGTATAGAAACTACTACCTGTTGTTTTTATGATGTCAGAAACTATAACCATTGATTATGGATTTGAAAAGCCATTGAGTATATAGACAATAAGCGATGGTTTTCTGGACAGGCGGCCATAAACCACGAGAGGTTGACGCATAGTAATACACGAGTGCTAGGGAGTGTATTACGACGTCAACTTTGAGTGGTTTACAGAGCTGCCTGTCTACAAAATCATCATTTGTTGCATTTAGTATCCATCTTTTCGAATAAATTAAACCCAGTAATTGCCATGTTAAAGCATATAACAATAAGAGAAAACGTGGTTACTGAGCCTGAAGGGATGGCCATTCGAGGTCTTTTTATGCCATAAATACTTCCGGATGCCCTAGGCGGAGGGCCGTATTTATGGCATCAAAAGGCCGAGAATGGCATCCCTACAGGCTCAGTCACTACGTTTTCTTTTTATTACATAACTAAATAAAAAAACCCGCCATTTTAAATACTTGCCATATCTACCAATTGACCCGAATGTCACAGTGCACCCGAATATTCACTACGGGCATAGTGCGCCCGAACATTATCTATACTGCACCCCTAGCAGCGGGTAGTATTTCATAGACGTTCGGCCATAGGTATGTAATAATATGGACTATTTCTTTGCTCTATAACACAAAGGGACTATTTTCCCCGTATACCATGGTTTTGAGGCCGTATACCACAGATGTGAATCCGTATACCACAGTCATGATATCTGACAGGTATATTGCATGCACTCTTTCTACTGTATCTTCTGGGTACAAACAGATTTAATTGACATTGTTACGTAATCTATGCAAAATTAATCGGTGAGCATTCTCTGCAGGTCTCGTTTCTATTCAACGATCTGGAGTCAGTCAAAAGGTCCACCGGTGGTTCCCGACTGCAGATCGGTACCAAACAGTCAGTCAATGGCCAGCTCAAGATAGGTGAATGGAAACAGATTGACATTCGTAAAGGGGGGGCGTCCACCAACCACAACAAGGCTACGACAAGTGCCGACATGAAAGTTCCAATCGCAGCCTTGTCGCAGCCTTGTCGTGAGAAGAGCAGTGTCGGGATAGCGCTGTCGGGGCATGTCGTAGATGTTGCTGGTTCCCATAAAAAAGGCGTCCATGGTACCGACACACTACGACAGTGATATCGAGGAAACTACAACACTCCATGACAAAAGTCCAGTCGTGGGAAAAATCGAACATGTTCAATATTGTCGTAGCCTTGTCGGAAGACCCCCGACAGGCCCCTGACAGGCCCCCGACAAGCTTCCAGTCGCAGCCTGTCGTGGCCTTGTCGTAGACTCTTGTCGGGAACTAAGGTCCACCAACCACGACAAGGCTATGACACGCTTTCCAATCGTAGGCCTGTCGTGGACCTTGTCGGAAAGCCATTGTCGTAGCCTTGTCGTGGTTGGTGGACGCCCGCCTCAATGATCACATATTATTTTCATCACGATTATTCAATGAAGCACTGACCACTGACTGAACAAAACGCTTTTATTCCTTCGGCGTTTGTCAAGGTTTTATGGGAATTTTAGGCCTCCATTAATCGGTGCCATTTTTGTCGGCCAATGGAAAATGGCTTGACAATAAATCCTTACATTAGGTGTATTTCTCATTCCTCCATATTCATCAGATTATATTATTATGTAAAGCAACAAACAAGAGTTAAGGGGAGGTGAGAATATGTGCTCTTTACGCTTGAAGGGTGCTTCGTAGTATTAACGAATCTCGGTATGAATTTACATGGCAAAGTAAGTAGATTCTTGGTAGTGGCTGCAAGAATGTAGATGTTAGATATTTCTCTACTTATCAACACTCACAATCTACAGTGTCCCTATACTATACATATGGAGCCTACAGATCACTACTTAGTAGGATCAAGTGGAATTCACACAGTAGAATTCATGTACCTCACAGAGTTCAAAATCTCATGAGATTCTGTTCCTTTTTAGGGGTAAATGTCGCAAACAACTACTCAATGAAATGTAACCCTACAATTTAGACGAAGCTGTGTTTGAGTACAGAATCTCAGCAGGATCTGTCTCAGACAAACACCCTGTGAGCGACATGAATCCCACCGTATGAATCCCACTTAAGGAAAACCGTATCCACTCAGTAGGGTATAAAAAAGTCCCCAGCATGCAAAGTAGTGCATGAGAATATCAGCAGCGATTTTGTGTTTCCTTTGAAAACTTATATTTGGAATTCTGGATAATGAATACATTACCGTACCATAATTTTGATCTGTATGGCAGTAGTTTCCCTGTAGTTGACTCTACACAAACTATTTAACACTAAGCAAATTTCTCGCATTTGCTTGGATATTATTGGTGTCAACTATGTGGAGAATACGACCATGCAGATCAAAATCATGACAACATTATGTATTCATCATGAAACATCTGTAGTTTGAGAAGCTTCACATATAGCTTTCACTTAGATTGTGATATTGTGTATTTATCAAACGAGACCTAGCCATATTCAGGCTCTCGTATCCTAAATGCATCTTAGAGCGTGCTAGTATGCGCTTTTTATCACACACCGATGCACATATACTTTACATTTACTAACCTCTGCTAAGGAAATAGTAACTGCAAAATATTTAGAGAGTGTGCAGAAAAATTGGCTCGTTTTGTACTGGTTTAGTAAACTAACTTGTTCGGCTCCTCCCTCTTGGTAAACTATCCTAGTATTCCCTAAATACATCGCTTAGAGGTTAGAGTCACATATACCAGCTCTCTCATAAGATCTCGCACGCTCTAAGTGGTATTCTGTATTCCAGTCCAAATAAAGCCACTAGGGCGCCAAGTATACAATATTCCTGCTAAGTGGCATCATTTAGATTATAGGGATCTTTGGGTTGCATTGATGTATGTGTTTAGCACAGGAGGCAGGCTAGTGGATTCTCAAGGCTCTAAGCCTAGTTTGTTAATAATTCTTCTCCCATAGTGAGAACCTTGTACAGAATACCTCTTAGAGAGTGTGAGATCTTATAAATGAGAGTGGTCACATATAGACTTCCAGCATCCTGCAAACAAATTATCCCTTCACTATCTGCGTGCTATTCACTGTGATAGTGGGAAAGGAGCAGAGTGCCAGTGTCTCAGGCACTTAGAGGTATGCCCAGCTGAAGATGATCAATCGCTCAAGACCGAAATATCTCAAGACCCACTGGTGCTAGATACATTTTGAGTCAGGCTGTCACATAATATGGCCGGGTTGACTGTGTGCAAGAGGGTAAAGCACGTGATCCAACAGGTCCATGCTCAGAGATAGCCAGTGGCGGCCGGCCGGCTGGTTTTTACAGGGCTGGCCTGCAGGCGACGACAGCACAGGTGTGGGCAACAGGGTCTTCAATGGGCTGGTCCGGCCAATTCCGGCCGATTTGCTGATCCACCAAGCAGATTGTCCCAGCAAATCTGAGCCCATGAGCGATTTGGGGGGCCGACGTCCACAATTCCTCCACATGGTCATCGTCCAGTCCTAACTCACTCTTGGTGGATCACATACTTTAGAGAAAACTATCTAAAGAATGAATGTTAACAAAAAACCTTTTAATTGTTATTCATTTATTATTGCACGCTCATTCATCAATGATGAACATTTTCTTAGCTCCTAGTGAAACGAGACCCAGCCTAGACCCATCTTAAATACCTTCTCATTATCGTTCATACAATATCAAACACTATTTAGTTAAGTATCTAAATATACATAGAAATTATATATAGAAATTAACCCCCAATTATGAAACATCATACTGCCTCTCATGAGTTGTGTCTAGAGGCCAGGGGAATGCGGTGCGTTAACAAATGACGACTCAGTTTGACCTTAGTGTCCTCAACACGAGTCTGGGGCGAGTAATCGGGGCGTGGGCAAGTTTCTGACGGCAATCGGAGCACGACCGATTCTAACTGGAACATACAGCAACTCAGTTTATACATCCAATATTCCCTCATCAATTACACTTATCCTAATCCCATAATGCGCTCATTTACAAACCCTAAACTTACCCCAATAAAGTAACACTTCTAGATTCAATGATCTTTGCCAATTGTTTCCTAAAATCGCAAAGAATGCGTCAAGAGCGTCCGTTTTCGGTGCCCGGATGATAATGTCAACATGGCGGAGTAGCTGGAATCACTTTTAAGTTTCCACGAAACTCACTAATGGGGCATGTATCAACGTGGACAATCTCGGGGAGTGAATTCAGTCGGCAGGGAACCGCCAGACTGGTGAGTCTTAGTCTCCCCGCTAAGTACAGAGAAAGGATCCATACTGGCATTTTACCATCATCAGGAGTTTTCGTTATTTTGAAGCAGTGGAGCCTAGATTGTGCTGTTCCAGGTCGGTTACATTTGGATGTACGTTCTACCGAAAATCGCCTAGGTTACGTGGAATACGATGTGAATTACCATGGGCGATACCGAGTATCTAATTAAGTCGCATTTCGCCTCATCGTTTTGCGAATCCCAAGAAAAACCGCGGGTATCTTTATGGGAATTTTCCGACGACTTGGAGGTGGATATGGCTATTTAATTGAGTAACATTAACAAGAAGTGCGCTGACCTGGATACCTCATGAACTGTGCCGAGTGCGGCTTGAGAGTGTCACGCCCCTCCTCTAAATGACAGATGTGACGTCATACAAGATGGCGGACCAGAAACTGAGGAAAAATTGAAGGAACGTTACACTGATGCGGCCCTGACCATGTATTGATATGCAAATAGCAGCGCTTGCATAATTGACTACGTAATATATCTTAACCTACAATATCACATTACTGACCCAGGGACCAGTTTGCCTTGTCACTGGCAGCTTCAGAGATTCAAGATTGAAAGATTACACTTACGTTATATATGTACATCGTTGCCATTCCATAACCAGTTTTAACCACAGTATCTGTTTTCAGATTGATACTCTTTGGTTTAGTTTATATGCCCGTGAGGTGTTCAATGACAAGGTATTGACAATCTACAATGGAGATGTATGGATATCTGCCAGCTGTAGATTTAAGGCCCGGCCCCACTGGTGCGATGCGATTGTCGCAAGTCCATAAAATGTCATAAACGGCTGGCGAAGGTCATAAAAACGGCGCCGCCCGTCGCATCGCACACAATCGCTCCTGTGGGGCCGGACTTGCCAGCGTGTGCGATCGTGTGCGATGCGATGGGTTCATCGCATCGCACTTCTTGAAATGTTCATGATGTGCGACGAATTCATAGCACAGGCAGGGAGAGTATCCTACTTTATTATCCACCTAATACAAAGTGTCCATAGAAAACACATAGGGAGCGTGTATGGACATACCCGGCGCATACGGATATGTTGTATGCATACGGAAAAATAGTCTGTGAGGGAAAATAGTGCATAACTAAAACGAACTGATATCGACATGTGACTTGTCCAGCAAAGGTGGATAATAAATACAATATAGACTGGTTTCAGATAAAAGCGTTTGTATGCTCCTCGGAGTTGACTCTACGCAATATACTCGCATACGCTCGGATATTACTACGCGTCATCTCTTCGGAGCATACAGCCACTTGTATCTGAAACTAGTCAATATTGTGTATGTATTCGTATATAGTCCCCCCATCCTCAGGTAAACCCAGGTTACACCAACGAGTACTCGTTGGTTACACCTACCATTGGTACATGGGATTTTCTATAGCCAATCTTAAGCACACATGCCAGCCTCCACTCAGGTGTTGTCAGGAGGTGTGAAAGCTGTGAAAACAGCAGATAGTGGCTATGGCCTAGGTGTTATTCTGATACCTTCAATACGTGAGTGTTGAGAATTGATATAATTATAATTATATGTTAGTATCTTATAAATATTAGAAATTAAGTTCTACGCCTAGCCCTATATACATAGGTTGTGCCAGAATTGATGCGACGATTCGATCGCATCAGTGGGACATACACTGGACTTTTCTTGCGATTGTGTGAATTAATCGCAATAGGGGTCATAAACTCCGCTAAGGGGTCGTTTATGGGGCTATAAAACATGTGCGACGATCGCATCGCACCAGTGGGCCGGGCTTTAGATAGAAGGTTGATGAGCTGTAGGACAACGAACCCCTGTGCAGGCTCGAGGTGCTTACATAATTAAGGCCTGGTGTCCACCTACTACGATATGGCACCCATATGGTCTACGGTGCACCTCCCGATAGAAAATCTAAATCGCGTCGGCAGATCACCTAAAACACTGTCTCCACTGTGCGATTCTAGGTACATAGGTACGTCCAGTCTGAGACTGGGCGTACCTCCAGGATCGCAACTCGGCAAAACACACAGTGGAGACAGCAAGTTTCCCTCCAGTCTGAGACTGGGTGTACCGGTACACCCAGTCCATAAAATGCATGTACCCCGGATCGCAAGCGTTTTTGAATATCAAACATGTTTGATATTTGGTACACCCAGTCTGAGACTAGGCGTACCCTATGTACCTAGAGTCGCAAGCCCTCCAGTCGCAAGCGGGGTCTCCACACAGAATCGATGATACCTTGCGATCCGAGGTACATGCGGTATGCCAAGCCGGTACCTCCAGTCTGAGACTGGAGGTACCGGATCGCAAGCCCCCCCCCCCCCCCCCAGTCGCACAGTGGAGACAGGCCTTAATATCGGGGCAGTTGACCACGTTTCTACGATTAGGCACAGAAAAAAACCTCATTAAGATGCATGGTGGATTTCTATCGTAGTAGGTGGA
This sequence comes from Alentia gelatinosa, assembly GCA_950022655.1. Classification (NCBI taxonomy): domain Eukaryota; kingdom Metazoa; phylum Annelida; class Polychaeta; order Phyllodocida; family Polynoidae; genus Alentia; species Alentia gelatinosa. The sequence goes on from OX465588.1 coordinate 56,203,618, forward strand.
CGCCAGGCCTAAAGCGATCGGCCAGGTGGGGAGGTAGCTCAGTAGTAAGAGTGACGGTCAGAATATATGCTGTGTTTCAATTAATATGGTGGTAGTCGCCGGCCGACTTTTGACACTCAAATCCATTCAGCCACCGATTAATTCCACCTGGTTTGATTCCGTCGGTGGCCTTAATAGTGGGTTGGTGGCACTATATTGCATAATGTTGGAGAAAACGAATAATCTACCCAACTGACGATTGTTGTACCGAAATGCCATTTAATCGGTCGGTGATGCTAATGTTTATAATCGGCAGGTAGAAATGTCACATTACTTATATAGAACGTCCTGACCATGCTGTACAATTCACGGAACGAGATGGTAATTTACAGTTTGTACGGACCGAGGCGTTAACGCCGAGTTCTGTACAAACCGTAAATTACCATGCCACGCATGCCACTCCTGGAGTTTTGACTCCGGACTTCACTCGGCTTCGCCTCATGAAGTCACTATGCCAAACTCCAGTCGTGGCATACGGTGGTCAAGATTAAAACTCATCCGGTTTTACGATAGAATATCCCCAAAGCATAATTCGTATCTTTCTCCATATTTCAGTCTTTATTTGAAGTTTCTATGTGTATTTATGGCTGAGTTACGGTGCCTGACACTCTAGCTCTCGTTTCTTATAGCAGGAAATGATTTAGATTGGTTCAGTGCCTCAATAAAATATGGGACTGGTAACGCCCAATTATAAGCGACTTTGAACTTTCACTGGTTCCCCGCTTATTTGCTGTGGCAAGGATAACCAGCACAATCTCTCTCCCATTCTCCCAGCAGGATCTCTGCTAGGAGAGTGCCTCTCTCCCTCACAAGGTTTCCTAAATATCTAATTTCTACTAGTTGATAATAAAGGATAATAAAAAAAAATTAAGTAATGGCAACCTTTCAAAAGATAAAAGATAATCTATTAGAATGTTTCTCTAAAAACCAACGTAGTACTAGCTGAACACTGTTACCCGTGATGCATCATATAAATATAGGTGTTACCCATAGTGCAACAAAAAACGGAAGGCGTTTCCTGGCCTTATATGGAAGTGAACACAAAGACCAATCTTCCATGCTGGAAATGATTAGCCTGGGGTCGAGCGATGCAGTAGGTTGGTTAGGGAACGGCCGGAGTAGTGCAGGGCTCATTAATAACTCGTTACTGGGAATATTGCGGGGGTGGGATTCCTGGTTAGGTAAGTGAGGTTACGACAAACGTCAGAGACTTAATTACATCGCATGAGATTCCCCTGGAACTTAAAGTGGAAGGATATGACGTCCGAAACGGGGAATTCTCAAAAAGATGCATGGTATGCATGTGGATGGTAAGGCCCGGCGTCCACCTACTACGATGGAAATTTAGACCTACCGATATGGCACCGATACAAAAAGCAAATATCGGAGACATATCGGGAAGGTACAAAATCGTAGACATATATGTCTAGACATGCCAATCCATCACGCATTGAATAAGGTTTCTATCGGTGTCTAATCGCAGAAACGTGGTCAACTGCCCCGATATTAGGTGACCTTCTGACGCGATTTCGATTTTCTATCGGGAGGTGCATCGTAGACCATTTATGGGTGCCATATCGTAGTAGGTGGACGCCATGCCTAATCGATGGTTTTGTAGACAGGCGGCCGTAAACCACGAGAGGTTGACGTGTAGTAATACACGAGGTCAACCGCGAGTGGTTTACAAAGATGCCTGCCAACAAAATCGTCGTTTGTTGCATTCATTATCCATCTTTTCGAATAAATTAAACTTAGTAATTGCCATATTAGCAGGTATAACAATAGGAACTATTTCTTTGCTCTATATCAAAAGGGACTATTTTCCCCGTATACCACGGTTTGGAGGCCGTATACCACAGTTATGGTATCTGGCAGGTTTTATACAATGGGTCGTGGTTTACTGAGTCCCCTCAGTGGTAAAGAGCAAGGGACTTTGTTGATTCGGGTCCCACTGCGGCCACTTTCCTCCTTCACCCCCAGCAGTGGTAGATTTACTGCTATATCAAAGGCCAGTCCTTCTCATACTATGCCTATGTGGTGTGGGAAGTGAAAGAACTATGTCCTCTGTGTAGGGGTGGGATTTCTTCCTAAATTCATCTCATAGATTCAGTCAAATCCAAAGTAAGTCTAATTGAACAAATTAGACGTTAAACTACCCAAATAAACAAACAAACCAACCAACAAACGAATGCGAATCTGGACCAAACAAGTAAAAAAGACCTTATATTCTTATCCTCCCCCTGATATAAAATCCCATAGGCTTAACATTGAGTTTCTGTATGTCATGCTGACTAGCATACAGAGTTTTATATGTCACTAGTGGCATGCAGAATTGTTATCACGCAATATTCCAAAATCGAGGAGACAGAGTAGGATAAAATCAAAACCGTATTTGTTTTAATCTTGGCCACCGCATGCCACTCCTGGAGCTTTTACTCCGGACTTCACTCGGCTTCGCCTTATGAAGTCACTATGCCAAACTCCAGTCGTGGCATACGGTGGCCAAGATTAAAACCCATCCAGTTTTACGATAGTGTCTGTGGACTCGCCCCACCCGCCTAACGGCGTTGAGGGAAGTATTTCAAATGGGATTCACACGGTGGGACAAATGGACCTGAGACTGATGTACTTCACACCTTTGCACCAGTCGGCTACTATTTCCAACTGGGAACAAAGTTTCACAGATTGGGGTGTTCTACAGTCTCAGGGGAACATGGCGGATTCAATTCACATGAGAAGATTTAACAGGTACATAGTCTCAACCCTACACCCCTACACAGGGTACACAGGGTACACAGGGTACACAGTCGCCGACTCAGGGTACTTCCCCGTGTGAATAGGTGTTATTTGAGACCGCTGAGACTCACAGATTGGGGGAGAACGTGTGAAATACATTTGTCTCACCAAAATGTCCCTCTAAATTTTAAACCTGTTTAAAGTCAAAATCTCATGAGATTCTGTTCCTTGTTAGGGGCGATTGTCGCCGACAATTGCAAGAGAAAAAAGTTGTCTCAGCAAAATGAAAGCCTGTCATTCACACGAGGAGATTGTGTTCCAGTACCGAATCTCAACAGGATTTGTCTCAGACAAACGGCCTGTGAGGTACATGAATCACACCCTGTGAATCCCGTTTAACGTTCCGGTCAGTTGGTATTCCTGGACAGATAAAACAACAAGTCCGTTTTCCTACTTTATTACCCACATATATTACGAAGTATCCAGAGATATATAGAACCAGCTACCTGGGGATCCTGGGAACCAACCAAAATGAGGTGAAATCATCACATACTTTTACTTCGAAATAAGTTTCTCAGAATGTTCATCGAATATCAATTACTTAGAATCAGTCATAATATTCTCATTTACCATCAGATCTCACTGTCAAAGAACGCTTTGCATACTAACGAACTATATAAAGCCTATACGACACCGACCTGACTGCTGTGCCCGATTCTACCTTTGCCCGACGGATCCGTCGGGTCTGTGACAATCTGCATCAATCGATGTACGCACTTCACCAACCCGATTTTATTGCTTTTCCCGAAGGGTCGGGCATTACTACCATGTCAGATATGATCGACTCTCCCAAACCTAAAGATTTCGATGTAAGCACTTTCACCGATTGTTACCGATTTTGAGTTGGCCGTTTGAATAGCGATGCTACCTATCCGTTAGTCCGATTTAGAAGTTCCTTATATCGATTTGTAGGTGAAACAGAGGCGATTACAGTTCTGAAAACCGTTTCCGATATCTTAATTGGATCCGAAGTTATTAAACTTTGAATTAATTTCTATGATTCCACACCAGCGTCCCGTGGCTCACCCCGGCTTCGCTCCAGGCGGCTCTCTTTGATCTTATACCGGGTAATTTATGAGGTTATAAAAGGAGGAGGTGTCGTCGGGAAGAGTCTACATGTTGGTGTCTTATAGGTATAAGACCATTGTGCCCAATCACACCTTTGCCCGACGAATCTGTCGGGTCGGTCAGAATCGGGTAGCTGTACGCACTTCACAGACCCGATTTTAATCGGGTCGGGCATTACTAGCGTGGGGCTAATGACCGACTCTGCCCGACCATAATCGTGTCGCTGTACGCACTTCACCGACTGTTCCCAATTCTGAGAATGCCATTTGAACATCGATGCTATCTATCCCCTTGTCCGATCTACAAGTGCCATATGCCGATTTGTAGGGGAGACAGAGGTGATAATGAATCTGAAAACTGTTTCCGAATATCTTAATTAGATCCAAAGTTATCAAACTTTGAATCATTTGCTAGAAATCCACACTAGCGCCCCGTGGCTCACCCCGGCTCGGCTCCCAGCGGCTCTCTTTGATCTCGATCAGGTCGCTGTACAAGGTCATAAAGTGGAGATGTGTGATCGGCAAAGGGTATAAGACAGCGACATTCTTGTTCCCGATTATAATCGGTGATCGGATCGGTGAGAATCTGTGCAAAATGTCGCTGTCTTATGGGCTTAAGATACCGAAATTTTATTCCCGACTCTCACCGAGCCGATGGTCGGGATGAATCGGGAACAAATTTCGGTGTCTTATATGATTAACTTGCATAAGACAACATCCAATAACCATCACTATTGACAGTTCTGTGGCATTATGGCGCAATCTGGAATTACATAAGACTTACAATAAACAATTTTCTGTAAAAGTCTTGTCATTAATCATGTAGGTGGACGATAAATACTGTAACCACTGTCTTTGTGTACAACTGGCTGTAATCGCCGCCTAGTTGACGACATAATATCCTCACTGTTGCTTTGATATTATCATGCATCAACTACTTGGAAATAACAGCCACTCTTATAAAGGAAACGAGAAACCTTACGGTCAGAGCTCGTATCCCATCGAGTTTGAATCGCATAGTAATTCACAAGGCCGTGCGAATTACGTAGCTATTATGTAGCGCTTTTCACATGGCAGAATCTCCGGGGCAGAGACTGTCACATTGTGAAATCTCCGGGCGCAGTTTGTCACATTGTGAAATCTCCGGGCGCAGTTTGTCACATTATAAAATCTCCGGGCAGAGTTTGTCACATGGCAGAATCTCCAGGCGGAGTTTGTCACATTGTGAAATCTCCAGGCAAAGATCGTCACGTGACAGAATCTCCGGGCGGAGTTTGTCACGTGACAGAATCTCCGGGCGGAGTTTGTCACGTGACAGAATCTCCGGGCGGAGTTTGTCACGTGACAGAATCTCCGGGCGGAGTTTGTCACATTGTGAAATCTCCCGGCGGAGTTTGTCACGTGACAGAATCTCCGGGCGGAGTTTGTCACGTGACAGAATCTCCGGGCGGAGTTTGTCACGTGGCAGAATATCCGGGCGGAGTTTGTCACATTGTCAAATCTCCGGGTAGAGATTGTCACATTGTGAAATCTCCGGGCCGAGTTTATCACATTGTGAAATCTCCGTGCAGAGTTTGTCACATTGTGGAATCTCCGTGGGGGGGAGTTGTCCCTACAAGATGTGATTGATGTCAACTTGAATTAAACTGTCTCCTTGAAAGTTATTTTGGTATTTATATAAACTAATCAAAATTAGTCATATTAAGTTCAATTATCATCATTAAGACACTTAAATAGTGATCTATCTAAACAGTGGGCGTCGACATTATTATCTTTGATTTAATTGTAGTTTACGATGTAGACTCCCAAAATGGTCGCATTTGTGAGGTAGGTACTTTACCGAGATACAGTGTAAAAGAAGAGATGTTTTTACTAATGGTAAAAACATCATGACGCCTATCTACCACCTTCTCCAGGGTAAAACAGTGAATGGTGTGCGGTAATAAGTGAGATTATATCATTTCAATGAATAAATATCTTCAGACTTTATTGTCGGTGTTACTGCAATGACCGCTAGCTGTGGACTTGTGGACTGACTGGCGATACATCCAGATCAAGGTTATATCCATGTTTACCGTGCGGGAGCATCTGTGTTGATCGTAACCAAGGGGCACGTCCAGCGCTGTGTTACATAGAGCCAGCATGATTAGTTAGGCCAAGGGACAGTGAAATTGGAACGTAACAATATCTGGTCACATTAGAGAGATATGTAAATGTAACTATGCACAACTTTGGAAACTGTGAGTTGGAGAGAATACTAGTTTAATACTAATAAGTGAGGCGTGCCCAGCGTATTTTGAGTTTACACAAAAACATAAGTCGGTAGACATGGTCTAACGCTATCAGTAACATGTCACTTGCATAATATATCTAAGCAATTATAACAGTCTGTGTTATAGCTGGTTGAAAGGCGCCAAGGTGCAAGTCCATGTATCACCCCTGTGGGAGTAACGAAGGTTATATGAAGAAATTTTCTAATTAGGTAGGTGGGGAGGGAGGTGGTAAGTGTGCTAGCTGCGCGGGCATGGGTCAGTGAGTGCACGGCCCCACGCTGCTGCTCCGTCTGGTCACATGGTATTATGTAACAACGTCCGGTGAGCAGCGTCTGAGCATATGGTGTTACTTTATCATGTCCGGTGACCTCCTCCGCGCACCCTCTGACGTTTCTAATTTAAACTTATATATCGCCAATATATCTCCATTAACTGGTTTCAGATTCAAGTGGTCTTTGATACAAGTAATATCGTAATATCTGTGAGAATCTGAGGATATTATGTGGAGATCACTTTTATCTGAAACCCGTTTATGTTGTATTTACTATTCAGCTTTGCAGCTTTAAACTATCAAATAAAAGATAAAACACCCATAATCTTGGCCCGGTGAATTACACACTACCTTTAGCTTTAGTATGGAAACTCTGTATTTGTTGGATAATATAAAGAGACGTCACAAGTTTGAGTCTGAGTTTATTTATGTCACACATTTTGTTGGCTCCATAATTTCATGAGTCGCAGACGAGTGACATTATGGAGGCAACAAAATGAGTGACATAAGTAAGCTCAAACTCAAACGAGTGGCGTCTAGATTTTATCCTACCCCGTTTCCACATTTTTTCAGTATTAGAAAGTAGTGACATAAACAACACTTTATGTCACACCCAGTGACATAAAAAAATCCCATGTTAAGCCTATGGCGTTTTTTATTAGGGGTAGGATAAAAGATATGTATGTATATATTATACCGAAAGCCTATGAAAGCTTAGGGTCAGAGCTCGTATCCCATCAAGTTTGAATAGTGTAGTAATTTCCAAGGCGATGCCGCATGAATTATTTACTGCTTCAAATGAGATTGGATTGAGCTCTTACCCTAAACTTTCATAGGTTTCTGAATTCATCTTACCCTTCACATTGACAACTTTGTGACTTATCCCCATATTGAGTATTTTTTCTAAATACTCCATGGGCGTTCAATATAAGTTCCCAATGTAAAGTCTATGCGAAAAATATACACCAGGGGTGAGATGAATATACACATATATGTATATATACAGAGGCAGCATGACAGTGACGTGGGGGAGAGTGCAGAAAGGTGGCGGTGCTGTAAGTAGGTCACCGTGACCTGTTTACAGAGGTCACACAGAGGTCACACAGTGCTGGTGTCTGGTGCAGGTTCAGTGACTGTCTGACACACCCATGAGCCGAGTACAAGCCGGGGATGTCTCCTGAGACATACCAGAACTCTCATAAAGACACACCCGTGAGCCAAGTACCAGCCCGGGATGTCTCCGGAGAGAGGAGAGAACTCTCACAAAGACACACCCGTGAGCCGCGTACCAGCCGGGGATGTCTCCTGAGACAGGGGAGAACTCTCACAAAGACACACCCGTGAGCCAAGTACAAGCCCGGGATGTCTCCTAAGACAGGAGAGAACTCTCACAAAGACACACCCATGAGCCGAGTACAAGCCTGGGACGTCTCCGGAGAGAGGGGAGAACTCTCACGAAGACACACCCATGAGCCAAGTACAAGGTGGGGATGTCTCCTGAGACAGGAGAGAACTCTCACAAAGACACACCCGTGAGCCGCGTACCAGCCGGGGACGTCTCCTAAGACAGAAGAAAACTCTCACAAAGACACACCCGTGAGCCGCGTACCAGCCGGGGATGTCTCCTGAGACAGGAGAGAACTCTCACAAAGACACACCCATGAGCCGCGTACCAGCCGGGGACGTCTCCTGAGACAGGGGAGAACTCTCACGAAGACACACCCGTGAGCCGCGTACCAGATCGGGATGTCTCCTGAGACAGGGGAGAACTCTCACAAAGACACACCCGCGAGCCAAGTACTAGCCCGGGATGTCTCCTGAGACAGGGGAGAACTCTCACAAAGACACACCCGTGAGCCGCGTACCAGCCGGGGATGTCTCCTGAGACATACCAGAACTCTCCAGAAGACACCCATGAGCCGTGCACAAGCTGAGACAGGAGAGAACTCCAGGCCTCCCAGTGCCCCGCTTCCTCAATATAAGTTTTTTTATAGGTTTTTAAAATCAAAATATAGGTTTTTACAGGTTTTTGAAGGCCCAAAATATAGGCTTTTATAGGTTTTGGGGTTAACATAATCAGCATAATAAGAGTCGAAATATAGTGAATTGCTTATTTTCAGTTCTTGATTTCTAAAAAATTTAACTATTACTAAATTGCTGGGCGTCAGTATGTCTGGCTTATCAGGTTATACCCAGCAAGTATGTATACATGTGTTGAGTTTCCAACAGGCAAGCCAGCCTGGCAAGAAGTCACGCCAACTGTTGATTCTTAAACACTTTTATGATCTCTTAAATAAACTGATAATGTAGATTTCTTGTCATTCCACATCTAACTTTGTGTTAAGATAACTTCTAAGATTTCCTGTACACATCAATCTACATGGCAGTGAAAATATAGGTTTTTATAGGTAATATAGGTTCCTTGAAAAAAATAAAGACTCAAGAATCGAAATATAGGTTTTTATAGTTTTTATAGGTTTTAAAGGTTTCACTGGGAGGCCTAGAACTCTCCAAAAAGCCGTCTTCACCCTCTCCCTGCAGCAGCACCCTCACACAACGCCCTTTTCCAGGCACTTCTACCTTACTACATAAAGCCATTTTCCACTGGCTGACGGTGCAAGACCTCACACTCTAAGGCCCAGCGTGCACCTACAGCGATATGGTCTACGAAAATTAGAAATAGAAATTTAGACCTACCGATATGGCACTGAAACAAAAAGCAAATATCGGAGACATATCGGGAAGGTGCAAAATCGTAGACATACGTCTAGACATGCCAATCCACCATGCATCGTATGGGGGTTTTATCGGTGCCTAATCGCAGAAACGTGGTCAACTGCCCCGATATTAGGTGACTTTCCGACGCGATTTTGATTTTGTATCGGGAGGTGCATCTTAGTCCATATGGGTGCCATATCGTAGTAGGTGGACGCCAGGCCTAACAATGAAGCTTAATGTTAAAGCCATGGGGATTCAAGGCTAGAATTTTGTGATTAGTCTCGTTTGTTACTATTGAAGTGTAGTTTACTACTATCGTCTCTGACTAAGTCTGTCTCAAAGCTAGATGACAGTTGTAAGGTGTATCAAAAATATGGATCCAAAAGAGTGACACATATAATCTTAAACCTATAACGTCAAAGTACTGAGCCTATCCCCGGAATTGGTGGTTTTTTCTGAACGGGCATCTGCGATTTCAGCGGATTCACTTTGGCTCCCTTTTGAATTAAATCCGATATGCACCTTCTAGTGAATCCAAGTTTTATGGCAGTAAATTATAATTGTAATTAAACAGGTACCTTTGTATTGAATTATCACTGACACATGAAGGCATTATGCCGTGATAGCTCTTGGAATACCTGGAGGCATCATGCTGCAGTAGCCCCATGAATACCTGGAGGCATCATGCTGCAGTAGCCCCATGAATACCTGGAGGCACCATGCTGCAGTAGCCCGATGAATACCTGGAGGCATCATGCTGCAATAGTCCCATGAATACCTGGAGGCATCATGCTGCAGTAGCCCCATGAATACCTGGAGGCATCATGCTGCAGTAGCCCCATGAATACCTGGAGGCATCATGCTGCAGTAGCCCCATGAATACCTGGAGGCATCATGCTGCAGTAGCCCCATCAATACCTGGAGGTATCATGCTGCAATAGTCCCATGAATACCTGGAGGCATCATGCTGCAGTAGCCCCATGAATACCTGGAGGCATCATGCTGCAGTAGCCCCATGAATACCTGGAGGCATCATGCTGCAGTAGCCCCATGAATACCTGGAGGCATCATGCTGCAGTAGCCCCATGAATACCTGGAGGCACCATGCTGCAGTAGCCCGATGAATACCTGAAGGCATCATGCTGCAGTAGCCCCATGGATACCTGGAGGCATCATGCTGCAGTAGCCCCGAGAATACCTGGAGGCATCATGCTGCAGTAGCCCCATGGATACCTAGAGGCATCATGCTGTAGTAGCCCCATGAATACCTGGAGGCACCATGCGGCAGTAGCCCCATCAATACCTGGAGGCATCATGCTGCAGTAGCCCCATGGATACCTGGAGGCATCATGCTGCAGTAGCCCCATGAATACCTGGAGGCACCATGCGGCAGTAGCCCCATCAATACCTGGAGGCACCATGCTGCAGTAGCCCCATGAATACCTGGAGGCATCATGCTGCAGTAGCCCCATCAATACCTGGAGGCATCATGCTGCAGTAGCCCCATGAATACCTGGAGGCATCAGGCTGCAGTAGGCCCATGAATACCTGGAGGCATCAGGCTGCAGTAGGCCCATGAATACCTGTTTTATCATCAGTTCACCAGCTGCTGTTATGTGGTCCGGGAGACAAGCAGGTATTTGATATGGTGTATGCGATCCTTTACTGACAACTGGGAGTTATGATTATTGGGGCATGTACTCAGTTGCTCTCCTCCATACAACCTCGTCCTGCATATGTCCTACTGCATCTACCAAACTCTCTCCAGCTAAGGATTTGGCGCCCGAAATTGAAACGTCCCCCCCCCCCCCCGGTCGCACAGTGTAGGCTAGTCCGTTCACGCACCGTGCCACCTTCGGGTTACGGTACGTGAAGGTCTAACAGAGTATGGCCCTGACTGGCCTGCCACCTTCAGTGAGAGGAATATCGGGGTTGGCTGTTCTATTTAAAGCATCAGCTTGACAAGGGGAAATACCGACAGGCGCTTAGTCTGCTTAAAGTCTGTAAGGGTCTAACGGAGCACAGCTCTGATTTGCCAGTTCCTTAGGCACTGATTGGAGAAAAGGATTTCTTGGTTGGTTGTTCTAATTTTAGTGCAAACCCAAGCCTGAGAATACTACGATTCTGGCACTATTCTGGGAATCATTATAACTCTCCAAGCTGATTTATTTGGTACATGCCCAGTAAAAGCTACTCTAGGACCTCTGCTTGAAGAGTAGCATACTGGTTACTGGCAAATCAATCAGGGCAGCTTCGTACCAGCGGAGGTAGGAATTTCCACCTTAAAATGGCAGTGCAAAACAGTCCCAGTATGAGAGCCTGTGCGCCCTGGCCCTGGCGACAACGGGCTGTACTAGAGTCTAAGTGTAGGCAGGCCTTTAAAGTACTGGGACATGTTTCACTAGTTTCGTGACATGTCTGTGACACCATACAGACATTGGGGTTGTCTTGTTTCGTGACAACACAAGTAGCTGCCCTTAGGAAAAGACAGACCCCAAACAGAAGAATTAGACAAATCTACACATCATGGACCTGTTTCACTAGTTTCGTGACATGAAAAACAGCACCAACAGTGCAAGCAAGAACGGACAAACGAAGTCTAATGTCTAGTTCTTATGAAACCGGACACACCATCTAGATGCCATCTAGACATGTCACGAAACTAGTGAAACATGTCCCAGTAGCAAACGTTAGACTGAGACAAATCCTGTTGAGATTCGGTAATGGAACACAATCTCCTCGTGTGAATGACAGGGTTCCATTATGCTGAGACAACTTTTTTTTCTTGTAATTGTCGGCGACAATCCCCACTAACAAGGAACAGAATCTCATGAGATTTTGACTTTAAACAGGTTTAAAATTTAGAGTGGTATTTGGGTGAGACAAATGTATTTCACACGTTCTCCCCGAATCTGCGAGTCTCAGTGGTCCCAAATTACACCTCTGCACATGGGGAAGTACCCTGAGTCAGAGACTGTGTACCCTGTGCACCCTGTGTACCCTGTGTAGGGGTGTAGGGGTGAGACTATGTACCTGGTAAGTCTTCCCATGTGAATTAAATTCGCCATGTTACCCTGACTGTAGAACATCCCAATCTGTGAAACTTTGTACCCAGCAGGAAATAGTAGCCGACATGTGCAAAGGTGTGAAGTACACCAGTCTCAGGTCCATTTGTCCCATCGTGTGAATCTCACTTAAGGATAAATTTGGTATTTTCGTGTACTCATGTGACTTTCCTTTACAAATGATTTATACATGGGGCTAATTCTAGGAGTGGTCGCTACAATGAAAACCTTGCCGTCGTGCGATAAACAACAACTCGACTAACTCTCGTTTGGTTTCTCCTAATTATGCCTCAGTCAGACTGGCGCAAAAAACACTGCGTTTCTTCTATGTATTTGACTTGACGCGAGTTCCGCGTATTTACTACGCAAATAAAACGCATTTATATTTTACTACGCAATCCAGTCACACTGGCGTAAACTTTGGCGTTTTTACTACGTATTTGAGGTGGTGGGGACATCGTATCGGCTATGAATCGGGAACGTATCTGTTTGTTTTGCTTTAACGTTTTAGTACGTTTTTTCAGCGCTCATCAACGCTTATCTACGCTTCTGTACGTCTCACCACGTTTATTTAAGCATTTAAAATGCGTAGAGATAAGTTTTTTTTAAAGATAAGTTTAAATTCTTTTAAAACTGATTCTGACACCACGTATTGTCTGCGTTTTGTTTACGATCGTTTACGTATACCGACTTTCATTTCCGTATCTCCGCGTTTTCCCGTGCATCGCTGGGCATTCGCGTACACGGGAAAACGCCGTTCTTTACGCCAGTGTGACTGGGGCATTATGTGAAAACAGTAATTTGAATACATGGTGAGGAGGGGGAGAGATGCAGTACCACGACACGTGAGTCTAGTTAGGACAGATCAACCTTTTTATTTATTTTTTAATTCTTTTTATCAAGGTCGGTTCGCATACAAATGTCGCGGACTGCAACCTCCTTAAATACACGGTTGGTTGTAATTTCATTGGATTGATATGCATCTGGCATTATCCTACCCCTAATAAAAAAGGCATAACATACGCAAATTTTATACGGCATGCCTTGATATAAAGTGCGATTTATAGGGGCATACAAAAAATCAACCAATCAGGGACCAGATTGTGAGTTGCTCCGAAAAAATGTTCCGGTTGGACTCAAAAGTTCCGGTTGGACTTTGGTTGGTCGTTCCATCGATATTCATATTTTAGTAATCCAAAAGCGTAGAGACGGGGTAGGATAAATACGAAACCGAACTCGAGTTAGACTTGTCAGTGTCTATGCCACTCTGGTCAGGTCTGTTCCTCACTACGCTCAGCTAACACTTCGCGTAGTAAAACACGACCTTCCCGTCGTGGCATAAACACTGACAAGTCTAAGGCCCGGCGTCCACCTACTGCGATTGAAATTTAGACCTCCCGATATGGCTCCGATACAAAAAGTTAATATCTGAGACATGTCGGGAAGGTGCAAAATCGTAGACATATGTCTAGACATGCCAATTTACCACGCATTGTATGGGGTTTTTATAGGTGTCTAATCGCAGAAAGGTGGTCAACTGCCCCGATATTAGGTGACTTTCCGACGCGATTTTAATTTTTTATCGGGAGGTGCATCGTAGACCATATCGGAGCCATATCGTAGTAGACGGACACTGGGCCTCACTCTCATTCAGTTTCTACTAATTATCATCCCGTGTACACATTTTACAATACTCTAATTACATGAAGAATAGGTCTCGAATAGAACACTTTGCACAATATATACATTCATAACAAGTACATTTGATAGTACACATCAAGATACATTGATACGTTGCTTAGATATGACTATAAGGACCACATTGTGTTTCATAATCTAATTGGTTCCATAATTCTTTACCTCCATATACTATACTCATGAAAATACTTATGAAAACTTCTGGCGGTTTTACAGCTTGCTATGTTACCCAGCTCCATCCTTGTGGTTTTCATTACCTTCTGGGAAATGCGAAATGCGAAATTACTGTCCGCATCCTTCCTAACAACTTTCTTGTGGTATGAATCTTTTGTATATAAAAAGTGATTTAATTAGAAATGAAAAAGGTAAATGTAACCAAAAAAAAGAAATAATATAAAAAATGAATAAAATAAAGTGGAAATGATAATAATGATAATCTCATGTCAAACTATTCTTCACCTGATGTTCGATTGGATTGATGTATAAAGAACGCCGCTCATGTGGCGAATTGTATATCGTCATTTTTGTTGATAAAATAAAAAAAAAGAAAAAAAAAAAAGAAGAACCATATTTTGGCAGTTATCATTATTTCCCTTCGCTTTTGGGGTGATTGTTAATATACTACTTAATATATTTTGTTTATTCTTTAGAAAACTCAGCTATATTCTTTGTTATATCGTGTATTGTGGAAGGGTACGAACATGAAAATCAACTTTTTTTTGGTTACGCGCCAAGTTATTTGAAGTATGACAGGAATATAGGAAATCATCAAAATCATTTATTGTAACGTCAACGAGTTGTACATAGTATAAAGCACATTCTCATAATATGAAGGGATTCAAAATGTAAAATACCATCACAGCATCACGAGGAATAGATGAAAGTTATTCTATTCTGTGGATCGGGAATCTCATTGTAGGTATTATATAATTGCAACGAGTTGATTAAAAAGTCACAAAACCAACGAGTATTGCTTGGGAGATTGACAACTATCGATGGCAGTAAAGATCTTATAAAAAGAGAAAAGAAAATAAGAGTGAATTCGGAATCACTATGGCATGTGCATAGTAGGTTATGTCCATTCACTTGTCTCTCCATCAAACTCAGTCTACATCTCTGCTTTACATTGAAATATTCTCCACTTAATAATGTAGCTTTTTCCCATTTTATATATTCAGGCTAGTACTCATAATTTTAGAGAAATTCTTTCAGATTTACCAAAGGGGGCAATCCATAAAGTACGTACGCACCTCGGGGGAGGGTAGGGGTAAACATTTTCAAAAATTTTGCTTATGCTCATTCTTTGTTCTATTGGGTATTATCAAGAAACGTCACGATATTTCATATGATTGTTTATATGCCATGAGTTGTCATCGCGGAATGATATCACGAAGCCGAGTGATATCTGTAGCAGAAGACAACGAATGCCATGTAAACAGTTATACAAAATTGAGTGAAGTTCAGATTCTATTTTACCTCGTAAGATGTTTTTAATATCATATGTCAACCGTGGCATATGAATATTTTATTGCATAACGGTGGCATATAGTCACACCATGTTAAGTCTATGGAGATTTATATAAGGGGTAGGATAAAAGATGAGGAGGGTGTTTCGGAAATTCTACGCACATACTTTAAGGATGACTCCAAATGAAGCGTCGTAGAAAATCTATTAGAACCTCAGACCTTTGAAAACGCCACAACTTCGACCCCCCTCCCCCCACAGGTTTCTCAGAAATATTCCTGTGTCCCCGCGTGACTAACCCCCCCCCCTCCCGCGTGCCCCCCCCCCCGCGTGACCCCCCGCCCCCCCCCCCCCCCCCCGGCCTGCCCAGGAGGTGACATTGATCATCCGTCAGCGCTGTAACCCGGATGTTGACAACTCCAGTGTTTTATAACGACATCAACAACGACATTGTAAATCTATCAGACACTGAAACCATCCCCTCAGATGTCGGATCTGCTTGGAGTTCCTCCCCAACAGACATAACCAGAACTATGCATGGAGAGTGAAGCGGAACAAGAGTGAGAGTCTCGAGGAGAGAAAAACTCGAACCTGTTGTTCATTTTTCTTAGCTCTCCTTCTCCCATGATATATATCTAGCCATACTGAAAATATAACCTAAGGCCCGGCGTCCGCCTTATTGTACTTATTTTCATATATATCATTACAAGCCATGTTGAAAACAGAATTTAGGACTATAGTTTTCTGATCTCCTTATGTTTGGGTCAGCCTCTGAGACCACGACTTTATGCTGGTACCAATGTTTACCCTACCCCTCATATAAATCTTCATGGACTTTAACATGGTGTGTTTGTATGCCACGTTATGCCATAGAATATTTACATGCAATGGGTGACATATGAAGTTAAAAACACATGACAGGGTAGGATAAAATCAAAATATCACTCAATTTCATATAACTGTTTACATGGCGTTCATTGTCTCCTGCTACAGATACCTCATTCCGCAAAGACAACTCACGCCATAAAAACACTAATATGAAATGGTGTGATGTTTTATGATAGTATATTTGATACATGTGTCACACCAAATGATAGTTCGTTAAGAACTACGCTGGTTGTTGTCAAAGTTCTCAGTACTACCACTGTTTAGTATATATGACACACCAAACGATAAGCTGGTCAACTTTTTATAGTGCGTCGAACACATGGAACAAGGCACCCCACAGTGGCCGACGGTGGCCGACGGCACCGATCTCACCCGGTTATGGTGTTGCATTTAATTTTGTTAAATTCTTTATTTAACTTGGGACATTTATCAACAGCAAGCTGGATTGAGCGAACCTCCCAGCATGGAGGATTTTACAAATCGTTTCACCTTCTTTTAAATCAACGAAAACATTTGACCAGAATTGAGGTCTAGTATAAATTGACAAGTTTGAAGAAATAGCTTTGATCATACAGATATCATTCTAATAAGTACACTTTCAATAAACATAAGCCATAATATACATATAAACAGTTTTAAAGAGTTTTTTGCTCATTAAAATACGATGCTATGTACTGACGGCACCCGAATAGTAAATCCGACACTGTGAGAATCATATTTCGGCTGAGAATTCGGCCATGTGGAACAGCGTCTTTACGGCATTTGGAGCTATGAG
This sequence comes from Alentia gelatinosa, assembly GCA_950022655.1. Classification (NCBI taxonomy): domain Eukaryota; kingdom Metazoa; phylum Annelida; class Polychaeta; order Phyllodocida; family Polynoidae; genus Alentia; species Alentia gelatinosa. The sequence goes on from OX465588.1 coordinate 56,220,673, forward strand.
AATTAGTGAAGTGTATTCCCTTAAGCTGCAAGAACATTTAAGGTCAACGTCCGACCTTCAGTGGGCGATGGACATGACCCGGAAGTACTTAGAAGGACGTGTCGCTTGTCACCGATGTATACAGCCTGATGCAGCTACCTGCCAGGTACCAGCTCTCACCACGTGACTATCAGACCGTGGCGCCCTCACCGGCGCTTCTCTGTATCAAACGGTTACTGAAGAACTCGACCCAAAACGAACTCGACACGTATTTGTCAGGAGAACTCGATCCGTTTTGAAGAAATCTATTAGAGAACTCGACCCGTTTCAGATTAAGACATTTTCATATAGAAGGCAAAGGTCTGACTAGTTTTCTTTTAGACAAATAAACCAGCGGAGATAGAAAATTATTCCAGTTATGTTTATTAATTAGGTGTAGGGTTCATGTTAGGGATATGGTATGGGATATTTTTAGGGTTAGGGATAAGGAAAGGGTTAGGGATAGGATTAGGGGAAGAGTTTTCTGTTCGTTTTCTTTCCCAGAGTAGACCATATTTGAAGCCAAGATAACATACTTACTACTAAATACAATTGTTATAAGATAATCAACGGTTCGAGTTCTAAAAACGGGTGGAGTTCGTTACTGTTCGAATTTTTTAGGGGGTCGAGTTCATTACGGGTCAAGTTCTCCAGTATTCGTATTAAACATCCATCTCTCGCGGGTCACGAGATATCGCGATATCACGTGAGATCACGTGAGACTTGAATCAGTCACCAGCGTTCGTACTGAGAACTGAATAGTCCCCTATAGAAGAAATGACAATTTGTCTTCACGAAATCCTCATCCCTACTCACCACACATCATCATACAATTTATTATATACTCATTGACACGAATACGTACGTGTTGTAGAAAGATGTACAGTGTTTTGTTATATACTCGTGCGGTATATTTGATAATTACATACATCCCTGTGCAGTGTAAATTGAAAACTGAACCCTGTGCAGTACACTGTTATACTGCACACGTTGAAACCTTAGCAGTGTGTGGGCTTTCACGTAGACACGTCTTATATATGGTAAGATTTGATTAATTTTGGGTATACATATAATAAACACATAACATACCATGCTTTTATAGAACTCGGCCTGGGGCCTCGTTCCGTAAAAAAGCAATTGCCCATCTCGTTTTGTTGCGTGTACATCATGGTCAGGTCATTCTATATAATTATGATCCAAAAGATAACTTATAAGGAGTGTGTATCACCACACCCGGAGCATACTAATATATCGACCTAATACAAAGTGTCCATAGTAAACACATAGGGAGTGTGTATCACCATACCCGAAGCATACCGATATATCCACCTAATACAAAGTGTCCATAGAAAACACATAGGGAGCTTGTATCACCATACCCAGAGCATACTAATATATCGACCCAATACAAAGTGTTCATAGTAAAAACATTTGGAGTGTGTATCACCATACCCGGATCATACAGATATATCCACCTAATACAAAGTGTCCATAGAAAACACATAGGGAGTGTGTATCACCATACCCGGAGCATACAGATATATCCACCTGATACAAAGTGTCCATAGATAACACATAGGGAGTGTGTATCACCATACCCGGAGCAAACAGATATATCCACCTGATACAAAGTGTCCATAGATAACACATAGGGAGTGTGTATCACCATACCCGGATCATACAGATATATCCACCTGATACAAAGTGTCCATAGATAACACATAGGGAGTGTGTATCACCATACCCGGATCATACAGATATATCCACCTAATGCAATGTTGAGAATGATATATCACTAAACCTGGAGCACACAGATAAGTTGAATGTTCGATAAACTAAGCATACAGAAAAATAGTGCGTAATGGAAAATAGCGCGTACCTAATTGAAATAAAAAAATGTCCGTACACTAAAATACGGACCACCTTGCCATACACGTTTATTAAGATATTGGTTGTTAAGCTTAATAAAAATAATGATTTAAATTTTTTGGGGGGTATATAGTAAATATATAACGTCCAACCATGCTGTACAATTCACAGAACTCGATGGTTATTTACAGTTTGTACGGAACTCGGCGTAAATGCCTCGGTCCGTACAAACTGTAAATAACCATCGAGTTCTGTGAATTGTACAGCATGGTCAGGACGTTCTATATAGTTGCCTGTCCTACTAACCAGGGGACACAGATTGCTATCGTAGAAGGAGGTTGACAGTTGTCGCTGCAAATGAATTCAGTGATTTTCATCCAGGGTGGCTTACAGGGTGAATTGTACAGCATGGTCAGGACGTTCTATATAAGTACATAATCAATATCAAATGAACATTCAAGAAACTTATTTCGAAGTATATGAAGATTTGAGGTCATTATGGATGGGACTATTTTTCCGGAATCTCCTCCTGGAGATTCTAATGAGTCGGAATCTCCAGGTAGCGAATTCCATGTGCCCCATACATTCCCTGTGAAGAGTTCATCATAGGTGGGTAATAAAGGAGGCTCCATTCACACATTCACACTTAAATACGTATATAGAACGTCCTGACCATACTATACAAGTCACAGAACGAGATGCTAATTTACGGTTTGTACGGACCGAGGCGTTTACACGGAGTTCCGTACAAACTGTAAGTTATCATCAAGTTCTATGACTTGTACAAGCATGGTTGGACGTTCTATATTAATTATATACCCGAAATTTAAAAAAAAATCAATTTCATTTTGCTAAACAAATAAAATTTTAATAAATGTGTATGGGTAGGTAGTCCGTATTTTGGTGTGCGGACCACTGGTCCATACAGTCATATGCCGAAACTGTGCGTATTTACAGTATATACGGCATGGGTATATAGTAAAAAATGATAAAACAGATCGAGTGCACAGACCCCGACAATGACACCGCTATGTACTATTGTTATCTACTGGTCATGATAACAAATAACTTCCCTTTCAAAAACATAGGCCATCTGCTAACTGTAGAGGATACACGTCCGTAATAACCTTTATCCTACCCCAAATAAAAAACGCCATAGGATTAACATTGACTCAATGTATTTGACGGAGCGTTGGATAAAGTGTTATTTATGCACCGAGGTGAATAAAAAAACGGACCAATCAGGGACGAGATAACGAAAGTAGATCCGGCAGCATTGATAACTACTAGCATGGATAATTACAAATATTCTCTGTATATAGGTGAGATGGGGTAGAATAAATATGAAACCGAACTCGAGTTAACCATCTCAATGTTCATACCACTCTGGTCAGGTCTGCTACTCATTACAATCGGCTAACGCCTCGTGTAGTAATACACAACCTGCCCATCGTGGCATAAAAATTGACAAGGCTAACTCTCGTTTGGTTTCTACTAATTATCCTACCCCTAATATAAAATCCTATAGGCTTAACATTGAGTTTCCGTATGCCACGCTGCCTGGAATACAGAAATATATATACCACTAGTGGAATACAGAATTTTTATCACATAATATTCCAAAATAGAGTAGACGGGGTAGGATAAAATCAAAACCCAATTCGTTTTAATCGTGGCCACCACATTCCACTCCTGAAGTTTTGGCTCCGGACTTCACTCGGCTTCGCTTCGTGAAATCACTATGCCAAATTCCTGTCGTGGCATATAGTGGCCAAGATTAGTATGTATACTGTAACAGACATACCACTGATATACTGTGTCTTTGATGTAGAACATACCTCGTCTTCATCCTGACCTTTGTGATTGTGTAAACGTTACCGCCGAACCAATTGTAGATATTCATCGATTTTTCACATTTCTTTATATGTTTGCAACTATTTGCTAAAGATTCTATGTACTTCACTGGAAGAACTTTCCTTTGGAAAGAAGTGAAATAAAAGCATTTAACAAAAAATAAATACCAACGCACTGCGACACAGAATTTTTCAACTTTCTATCACAGCGACGATACAGTTATTTAGTTTCACACACTGGCATTCTATGAAATCAAATTTGTCAAAATTCTGAGAAGGCTTTGATGCGGAAAGCCATGTCATGGCCATCTTTGAGGCATGAAGAGTGTGCCCGACTTTAATGTATTCTGGGAAGGTTTCAGGAAAAGGATCGGGTCAGGTCGTTCTATATAAAGCATATAAGACAGCGACCCGACCATTATGCCCGATCACACCTTTGCCCAATGAATCCGTCGGGTCAGTCAGAATCGGGTCGCTGTATGCACTTCACCGACCCGATTTTAATCGGGTCGGACATTACTAGCGTGGGAGTAATGACCGACTCTGTCCGACTTTAATCGTGTCGCTGTACGCACCTCACCGACTGTTCCCGATTCTGTGAAGGCGGTTTCAACAGCGATGCTACCTATCCCCTAATCCGATTTACAAGTACCTCATATCAATTTGTAGGGGAGACAGAGGTGATGGTGAATCTGAAAACCGATCCCAATATCTTAATCGGATAAAAAGTTATTAAACTTTGAATCATTTTCTATGAATCCACACCAGCGGCCCGTGGCTCACCCCGGCTCGGCTCCCAGCGGCTCTCTTTGATCTCAATCGGGTCGCTGTACAAGGTCATGAGAGGTGTGATCGGCAAGCGTCGTTGAGGTTATAAGACAGCAACATTCTTGTTCCCGATTATAATCGGTGATCGGATCGGTGAGAATCTGTGGAAAATGTTGCTGTCTTGTGGGCTTAATTACATCCTTGCCTTACGTAGCTACAATACTACACGTCCTACCATTTGTAGAGACAATAATCGATGGTTATGTGTAAACCACGAGTAGTTGACGCGTAGTAATACACGAGCCTTATCAAGTGTAACACCGAGTTGTTAACAAAGCCGCCTGCCTATAAAACCACCCTTTGTTGTATTCGTCAACCATCTTCTCGAATAAGTTAAATACAGAAATTGCCACATTAAAGAGTAGTCTTTGCGTTAGACAAGTGACTATCGGGGGCCCGTTTAATAATCGTAGCTGAATTGGCTAATTTCTGAATTATAGATCTTTGAATGCTCCCTTACGCATCCCGTACTACTTGGCGATTTAAGATGTACACTGTTTTGGATTGTATAAGTTTAGAATTCAACCTCACTCAACTTAGTTAAATCTGTAATGTTGACGCGTGAAACGGAACGACTGAACCTGAACGGAACTCTTCACCTCTATAGATGTCTTTACAAACTGAGGGAGTTGTGTCCCCTTCTGGTTCAGCCGACAGTGAACCGTTCAGCTGTGAGATGTTCACACTTAGACTGGCTCCAGTCCCTGCATCCTATGGCTACCCTCCTCACTGAGATACAGGCTCCAGTGCCTGCATCCTATGGCTACCCTCCTCGCTGGGATACTGACTCCAGTCCCTGCATCCTATGGCTACCCTCCTCACTGAGATACAGGCTCCAGTCCCTGCATCCTATGGCTACCCTCCTCGCTGGGATATTGGCTCCAGTCCCTGCATCCTATGGCTACCCTCCTCGCTGGGATATTGGCTCCAGTCCCTGCATCCTAAGGCTACCCTCCTCGCTGGGATACTGGCTCCAGTCCCTGCATCCTATGGCTACCCTCCTCGCTGGGATACTGGCTCCAGTCCCTGCATCCTATGGCTACCCTCCTTGCTGGGATACTGGCTCCAGTCCCTGCATCCTATGGCTACCCTTCTCGCTGGGATACTGGCTCCAGTCCCTGCATCCTATGGCTACCCTCCTTGCTGGGATACTGGCTCCAGTCCCTGAATCCTATGGCCACCCTCCTCGCTGGGAAACTGGCTCCAGTCCCTGCATCCTATGGCCACCCTCCTCGCTGGGAAACTGGCTCCAGTCCCTGCATCCTATGCCTACCCTTCTCGCTGGGATACTGGCTCCAGTCCCTGCATCCTATGGCTACCCTTCTCGCTGGGATGCTGGCTCCAGTCCCTGCATCCTATGGCTACACTTCTCGCTGGGATACAGGCTCCAGTCCCTTCATCCTATGGCTACCCTTCTCGCTGGGATACAGGGACTGGTACAATCGGTAATGGTGTTGGAATTCTGTCGCTGTTTAGCTCCAGTATTCCCAACACTATCCATATAGATATCCTGGCTACTGGTCAGATATCTGCTGGGAGATTGATTACCTCTCACTCTGATCTCAATCGGTCATGGTCAGGAGCAGGCGAAAGTTATTGCTATGACAACACAGACAGCCAGGGAGCTGGAGGAGGGGGAGGGGGATGAAGAGGTGTAGGGTTACAGAAAACGACTGGGGGATGGGGGCATATACAGGCGGCTTGGGGTCATAAACAGGAGATTCTGTTCATAGTGGACAAGTCTTTGATTCGTGGGCCAGTCAGAGAAGGATATATGCTATAATGAACTTTATTCTGATTGTGTTTAATCGTTTCATGAATGTTCATAACCAAAGACTTGAGCAAGTCTAGATCACACTTACATTCCGTACCTCGGCCTGGTCGGACAGATAGTAGACATGTTTAGACGACAAACTGAAAGTTGGCGCTTTGCCACGAACCATAAACGTGCTCGGAGACGGGCCCACAAGTCAGTGATGCAACATCCATGTGTGTGGAAACGATATGAAATAAACTGTTTAATTACTAAATACCTGATATCTGTAAGAGAGATTGGAAATATGAGTTGATACTTATGGCTGTATCTATTGGTCTCTCTCTCTGTGTCTTTCTGTCTGTCTGTGTCTGTCTGTCTGTCTGTGTCTGTCTGTCTTTGTCTCTCTGTCTCTCTGCCTCTCTGTCTCTGTCTCTCTCTGCCTCTCTGTCTCTCTTTCTCTCTCTCTGTCTCTCTGTCTCTTTGTCTCTATCTCTTTGTCTCTGTCTGTCTGTCTCTCTGTCTGTCTTTCTTTCTCTGTCTCTCTCTCGCTCTGTGTCTGTATCTGTCTCTCTGTCTGTCTCTGTCTGTCTGTCTCCCTCTCTGTCTCTGTCTCTCTCTGTCTCTCTCTGTCTCTCCCTCTCTCTCTCTCTCTCCCTCTCTCTCTGTCTCCCTCTCTGTCTCTGTCTCTCTGTCTGTCTGTCTCTGTCTCTCTTTCTGTCTCTCTCTGTCTCTGTGTGTCTCCCTCTCTCTCTGTCTCCCTCTCTGTCTCTGTCTCTCTGTCTGTCTGTCTCTGTCCGTCTCTGTCTCTCTTTCTGTCTCTCTGTGTCTCTGTGTCTCTCTGTGTCTCTCTGTGTCTCTCTGTCTCCCTCTCTCTCTGTGTCTCTCTCTCTGTCTCTGTCTCTCTGTCTCTCCTCCTAACGGATAACCCGCGTATACGCGTATCTCCTACCCATGCCGTACTCATGGCCGTACATCACACTGTGACGTACGGGTAAAGTTATACAATGGATATTAATGAAAGGTAAAAACAGACTGACTGTACTTGTTTGTCCAAATTACTTGAATTTTACCTCTGCCTTGGGAAAACCTAACTGACCAATATAGCGAACATTGTTGATGTACCACTACAGTCAGTGTGTTTCCATACTGTACAGGTTAAAGTGTGTATTAGAGGGAAACTATGTTCCGGTGAGCTAAAGTTCAAAGTTACCAGGTAAGGCTCGGAAAATTTACTACCCAAGGCCTTAGCCGCGGGCAGTAATTTTTCCGAGCCTTACCGAGTAACTTTAACTTTTGATTACCGGTACTTGGTTTCCCTATTCTTATATACCTTTAAATATCGATAAATATGGTTATTTCTTTTCCTGCCATAGCCCCAGAAAAATGGCCACCCTTATCGAGTAACTGCAATAGCTAAGTTTTCGTCCCGCTGCTCTTTATGTCACGTGGTCAGGCCAGGACGAAAACGTCAGCCCGGGACGAAAACGTCAGCCTGGGACGAAAACGTCAACCTCGCTACATAACTTATAATTACTGCACCCCCAGCATCGGTATGTAACTATAGAGGTTTCGGAAATGGGTACATAGGAAAAGAGGGAAACTATGCTCCGGTGAGCAAAAGAGCAAAGTTACGAGGTGAGGATCGGGAAAATTACTGCCCAAGGCGTCTTGGCTCGCAAGCCCACCCAGTCGCACAGTGTGGACTGGCCTTAAAGCCGGATGCCCATCTACCGATTTAGCGTTGAATGATTAGTTCCCAAATCGTGTATGAGTCGGTGAACTTGTCGAATTTGAGATGACTTCATAAGGGTTTGCTAGGTATATTCGAAGTATTCTGATATTCTGATACTATCTAACGTCATAGAAAGAGGTGAGAACCGCAATCGAATCGTAAAATAGGCACTACTCCACTTGTTTGGATGTGCCATAATCGTCACTCGGCTTCGCCTCGATGACGATACGGGCATATCCAAAGTCGTGGAGTAGTGTCTGTTTATACGATTCTCGATGCAATTCTCAAGAAGAAACCAACAAGTTTTGGTCAAAGTCGTCGTTCTCCACGAGTTTGATGCGGTGTGATATGAACGGCGCGACAGCCGAGTGAATATCACATATCATTCAAACGAGTTGGAGAATGACTTCTTTGACCAAAACGAGTTGCTTTCTGTATCTATCTCACTCCTGTACACACTAAAAGAAGGGACAACACACAGGCTATAGACCATGGAGAAAGGACTGCAATACTTGCAGGGGCATGGAGAACGAGTTCCCAATGTTAAGCCTATGGACATTTATTCCAGGGGTGAGATAATATCTAAGTCTCGGCTTTCCGTTGGTGCTTCCTGGTGTATTTGTCCACAGACTAAACACGCACTCGGCTGCACTGAGTTTCTAGCCTCCTCATTATCTAGACTAGACTCTAGATGTGCCAGTCGGATTAGACGAGGTTTTATCAAACACGCTTCATAATAGCAGCTTCCTCAGTTTTAATATAAAATACATGGGAAGGGAATGCCCCGGAACAGACGCCACGTATGTAGCGTTTGTAAGTACACTCTCTATAAATAGTTGTTTTCTTTTTATTCCAGCCACGAAAACTATTAAAAAGAGATGAACAATTCCATTCAGATAAGGAGGATAGCAATAAATCATGAAAGGAAAACAAGACTTGGTGATGCACTAGTCCTAAAAAAGCATAACTTGAACCTAGAACTATTCAGACGCAGTGTATGGTATAGACTTGCTCAAGTCATTGATAAGAAAATCGGGATACAATTCATTATAGCATGTGTCCTTCTCTGACTGGCCCATGAATCAAAGACTTGTCCACTCTGACCAGAATCTCCTGTTTGTGAACCCAAGCCACTCCCTGTTACCCTATACCTCCCTCTACCCCCCTCCCCTCCTCCAGTTCCCTGGCCGCCTGTGTTGTCATAGCAATATATTTCGCCTACTCCTGACTGTGTCTCGATTGAGATCAAAGTGAGTGGGTATCAATCTCCCAGCAGATATCCTGACCAGTAGCCAGACCTCTGCTTGGGGAGTGTGGCGCAAAATCGTGCCATTCTACGCGGCCGTTTACGGATGAGACCAGTCCCTGTGTCACTCAGAAGGGGTGGAGGGGCAGGATACAGGGACTGAGGCCAGTCTATGTATGGTACACCACCTCGCATGAAAGGGATAATCAGAATATGTATACCCGAGCAATACCAAGGTATGAAACCTTCAAACAACATTTTTTTTCTTTTTTTTTCCGTTTTTATTTATCCTGGAGTATCTCCTAGGGATACAAGTCCCTGTCTTCCGTAGGCTCCAGTCGCCACAGTGAGTTTCCGGGAAGTAATTAACATACCAAGGAAAACCTGACTGCCCTCAGACTATTATATTAGAAATGAGTGTGTTGTGCTGTGTCCCGCCCCAGCCACACCAACATGACCTAAGACGCCTACGGAAATACCATACATCCATTGTAAATATCATTGATAATAAGTCGCAATTTACAAATGAAACGCATATTATAAAATATACCTACTGCTTACTTACCTGTACCGTTGCTATGACATGTGTTATTCAACATTTCCAAATCTATTATACCTGGCCCTGGAGCCTACCGAAAATAGGATTGATAAAATCCAGTATAAATAAAAATTAAAAAAAACCACCAAGCAAAACAACAATACATGCTACAGACTTACATGCACGAGTTAATTTTTATCGAGGTTTTTCATGCCTCCCTCTGCGTGTCCGCACCTAATATATCCCATAACAACGTGCATCAATAATCGGGACCCTTTCTGTATCTATTTTCCCTGAAATGAAACGCATTGAAACGGATATTATTACACACCTATACGCGAATGTCTCCCTTTCACTGACCAGGGACCTGTTTCAGTAGTTTCATGACATGTCTAGATGGCGTCTGTGACACCATACGGACAGATCACAAGACTGCAATCGATGACACGCGGAATTTCACTCACTTCCCGTAGGTATTAAGCAATGGCACTTTAACACGAGTAGGGGATACATATAACCTATAATCGTTCCAAATATGAAGAAGATTGGCCGCTCCAATCTGCTGATATTTGCTAGACATTTTCCACTGTTGCTTGCACTGTTGGTGCCGCTGTTGATGTCTGTCTAGGCCTAATGTCACGAAACTACTGAAACAGGTCCCAGGAGTTCTGATTCCATTCATCATTAAATGACGAAATAATATTCATTCTTCCCTCCTTACCACGTAACTATCAGACAGATACAAATTAACGCTAATGAAGCAGCCTTCAGAGAATCGGGAACGGTCGGTGAAGTGCGTACAGCGACAAGATTATGGTCGGGCAGAGTCGGTCATTACCCCCACACTAGTAATGCCCGACCCGATTAAAATCGTGTCTGTGAAGTGCGTACAGCGACAAGATTATGGTCGAGCAGAGTCGGTCATTACTCCCATGATAGTAATGCCAGACCCGATTATAATCGTGTCTGTGAAGTGCGTACAGCGACAAGATTATGGTCGAGCAGAGTCGGTCATTACTCCCATGATAGTAATGCCAGACCCGATTATAATCGTGTCTGTGAAGTGCGTACAGCGACAAGATTATGGTCGAGCAGAGTCGGTCATTACTCCCATGATAGTAATGCCCGACCCGATTAAAATCGTGTCTGTGAAGTGCGTACAGCGACAAGATTAAGGTCGGGCAGAGTCGGTCATTACTCCCATGATAGTAATGCCAGACCCGATTATAATCGGGTCTTTGAAGTGCGTACAGCGACACAATTCTGACCGACCCAACGGATCCGTCGGGCAAAGGTTTGATCGGGCACAGGCGTCGGGTCGCTGTCTAATGCCCCAGTCACACTGGCGTAAAAAACGCCGTTTTCCCGTGTACGCACCTCTACGTGTCTCTACGCATTTTGAAATCTACAAATGCGTTGTAAAACGCCGCAAAACGCGGAGATACGTAAAAGAAAGTCGGAATGCGCCGGAAAACGCCACAATGCGTACAGAAGCGTAAAGAAACGTTGATGAACGTTGAGAAGCGTACTAAAACGTTAAAGAAACGCAACAGATACGTTCCAAATCCGTAGCTATTACGTGCTCCCCACCAATTTAAATACGTCGAAATTTACGCCAGTGTGACTGGGGCATTATAGTCTTTAAGGCGTGCTGGGGTGAGTTTCGATTGATTATCACGGTGACCTAAGGCCCAGTAGGTTGAGTTAGGGTGAACTGCGGTTGTTGGCGGAGAGTTGCCGACCCACAAACAGATCTTCATTTACCTGCCATCAGCCGAAGGGAACTTCGCAAACCTCTGCTTTAAAGATGCATAAAAAGAAACCAAGATGCAAGAGGGCTACTGCTGCTGGCGCTGAAACAGTCTCAAGAACTAAATCGGATGAAAGAGTCAAATTCACAGAGCGCCATATAAATGCAATGGCACACAGTATTCCCGCTGGGTGGCGTCATTGAGATTATAGGAATCTTTGTGTAGCATTGATGAACGTCTTTCGCACGGGAGGCAGGCCAGTGGATTCTCAAGGCTCTAAGCCTAGTTCGGTAAGAATGCTTCTCCATAGAGCGTAGTGAGAGTTCAGGATACCACTTAGGCGTGGGGTCTACTTACTACGATGGAAATTTAGACCTCCCGATATATATATATATTTTTTTTAAGACTTTTATTTACCCTGGAGTGGTGCCATAGGTGCCGTCAGGGTCCTATCTTCCTGGCGCTCCAGCTTGTGTTCAGTGCCATTTTAGTGTCAAAATCGGAGACATATCGGAAGGTGCAAAATCGTAGACATATGTCTAGACAAGCCAATCCACCACGCATTGTATGCAATTTTTTATCGGTGTCTAATAACAGAAACGTGACCAACTGCCCCGATATTAGGTGAACTTCCGACGCGATTTTGATGTTTTATCGGGAGGTGCATCGTAGACCATATCGGAGCCATATCGTAGTAGGTGGACGCCGGACCTAAGTCTATGGAATGCAATACCGGCTTGATTACAAAAATCCAACACCAATCTAGACTTAAAAAAAGACTTAGAAGCCTGAAAATTAACAAGGGCTTGCCTAGACTTAATCTATATATTACAATCAAAATATCCCATTGGCGTATGTTTATCTGGTCACTTACTCATCCATCCCCTATTCTTTTACACCGCTCCTCATTTTGTCGTGTTTACAATTATGTTTACGCTAATCATTTATCCTACCCCTAATAAAAAACCGCCATAGACTTAGTATAGGCAAATTTTATGTGGCAGGCCGTGACATAATGTGTTTTTAATCCACTAGAGTAATAACAATATTGACCAATCAGAGAGCAGGATGTCAGCTACTATGAAAAAAGTTCTGTTGGTCGCTGACTCAATATTTATCTTTTAGTAATACAAAAGCATAGACGAGGTAGGATAAATACGAAACCGAACTCGAGTTCGACTTGTCAGTGTGTATGCCACTCTAGTCAGATCTGCTCTTCACTATTTTCGACTACGCCTCGTGTAGTGATACACGACCTGCCCATCGTGGCATAAACATTGTCAAGTCTAACTCTGGTTCGGTTTCTACTAAGTATCCTCTGTAAGAACTTTATAAAAAAAAGAATGGATAGAGAATTAGCAGATTGCACACTCTTTGCTTGGCTCCTTGTACCTGGCCATGAATGCGGATTATCGTGGAGGTCAGGGGGTCAGCCGACCCGACCCTTAATCCACGCGACGCTAATCCGTCAAATAACAAACATGTTTGTGACTGGAGATCAGGTGCTTCTGACGTCACCAAGGATTAGGCGGGAAAGGCCATTATGTATGTTACAGGGGGAGCTGTAGAGGTTCCAAATATTGTCCGGTATTATTCTCCATAGGCTTAACATTAGGAACTCGTACTCCACGGCCGTGAGGTTCGTGTACCCAATATTCAATGGCTAATTTAGTGATTCATTTTATCAATAAATAATGTTATATGGGGTGAGATAAAATCAGAAACCCACGAGATGAAAAAAGCTTGGTCCGCACTCCACCTCGTTTGTCTTCAGAGAGAATTCTGAAGATAAAATCCATGTTCAATGGGATGCGCAGTCACCAGAAACAGTTTTTATACCTCATTTTCATGTCTTCCTTGGGTGGGGAAATGAGGTAAAGTGGATTGGAAGTAGTAGTTATCCTGTGGCACAAACTCACAAGATATCTAAAGGACTAAAGCGCCAGATCCACTAAGCGAATGCGCCTGCGATCCATGCGACTGTGCGAATCCCATGTGATGATATTCAATATATTGAATATTGTCGCAAGGCATTCGCATGTCCATGTGAACGTCTGCGAACGTCTGCGAACCCAAATGCGCATGGAAAATCGCCCTAGTGGATCTGGCGCTTTAGTCTATATACATCAGAGATTGGTATCTCATATTTGATATTATTATATACCCAGGATCTTTTACATTTTTTTTTTTTAGGATTTTTATTTATACTGGAGTGAAACGTTTGGGCGGACATAACCACCCATCTTCCAACGGCTCCAGTTAACATTGGTTTTCTGCCTTTACCTAACTTATAGGTTTACAGTGGCAATGGCAATGCTAGTGACAAACAAAGAAAACAAATAATAAAGTGCAACTTCAACAACAGTGGAATTCAAACATTTTGGCATGGGATTAAACCATCCCTCCTGAGGCTCATAACATATAATAAGATTTATCATATCTAAATAATATATTAGCACATATATAGGGCAACGATATTAAACATTAAACACACCCTGGTTCACTATTAAGTAAATATTACAAGCTGGTAGGGAATGAACATTGTACATATCATGAGTACTGAGCTCGGAGCTCATTGAGCTTGTGTTTTTGTAATAGTTTAAAATTTTCTTTGGTGCTGACCAAGCGGTGTTCAGGTTGTAAGTTGTTCCATATGATACTAGAGTTGTATTCTACAGATCTTAGATACTGGCTGGTATAAATCTGGTTTGCTGCTTTAAGGACAGGAGCGTCGAACAGTCTCGTGTTTCTATTACCATTGGTGGTGTAACAGTCCTTACGAGACCTGTCGTATGCTAGCATTGACAACTGAGCTTCCCTTCTCTCATCGAGCTTGTTTAGCTTACTGGCAACATGTAGTTGATTTACAGCAGTTCTTCTACCTTCATTGCAGCAAACTCTCAGACCTCGATTTTGGCATCTTTGGATTTTTTGGCGGGTTTTAGAGTTGGCGCAGTGATAAAGGACATTCCCGTATTCTAAATAAGGCAAAATCTTTGCTTTGTAAAGCATTATAGCTTGCTGTCTAGTGATATACTTACGGATATAGGCCAGTAAATTTATCTTATGTGATGCTCGTGAAATTGCCCGGTTTACATGTTGCTCAAAGCTTAGGGTTTGGTCAAGCCTGACTCCTAAGTAGTCATAGTTGTTAACGTTATTAAGTGCAGTATCATTCATTGTTAGATTGGGATGTATGGCTTTGTTGAGTTTGTTTCGAGGGCCGAATAGCATAGATTTGGTTTTACCAACATTGATGGATAATTTATTGTTAGCGCACCAGCCGCTTAACGCATTTAGGTCTGTTTGCATTTGTTGTTTCATTGTGTCAAGATTGTTGCCTCCTAGGAAGATTACGGTGTCGTCCGCGTATAGTTGGACTTCACATTCAGTAATTGGTTGGTTCATATCGTTTACGTAAATTAGGAACATCAGCGGGCCTAGTATTGATCCTTGCGGAACGCCGTTAGTAATGTTTAACTGTGAAGATGTGGTATTATTTGCTATTGTTTGTTGCGTTCGGTCTGTTAAGTAGTTGTTTATCCAGTCTGTTAAAGTGGGAGATATACCTAGGTTTATTATTTTGCTGAGAAGAATTTTGTGGTTAACTGTATCAAATGCCTTTGATAGATCAATAAAGGTAGCTATTGTGTATTCTGAATTATTAGTACGGTTATGGATGAAGTCTGTTAGGTCGGCTACTGTTGATATGGTGGAATGACATTTGCGGAAACCGCCTTGACGTGGGTTTAGGAGATTATTTGACTCTAGGTACATACTAATGTGGGTGTGTATAAGGCGTTCAAAGATTTTCCCTGGGAGGGGCAAGAGAGAAATAGGTCTGAGTTCGTT
The DNA here is from genome assembly GCA_950022655.1 of Alentia gelatinosa. NCBI lineage: Eukaryota > Metazoa > Annelida > Polychaeta > Phyllodocida > Polynoidae > Alentia > Alentia gelatinosa. Next base: position 56,236,116 of record OX465588.1, read on the forward strand.
AACACTGTTTGAGAAGTTGGGTTTGGGTAACGGTATAACTTTGGCTTGTTTCCATGCATTTGGGAATTTCTTGGTTTGTAAAGAGAAATTAAAGATGAAGGTGAGCTGAGTAGACAAGACTTCAAAACTGTCTTTGAGTATTTGAGACGATATATTATCAATTGCCGATGATTTTTGGGTGTCAATGTTCCTACATACTTCAATAACCTCTTCCTCCAGTATCTCAAAGTCTTCCATTCTGTGTTGGGTAGGTTCTAGGTTGTTTATCCATTCCGAGTCAAATTTAGATGCTAAATTTTCTCCAATGCTCGAAAAGAACTCGTTTATATAGTTGGCGGTATCCGCCTCGTTTATCACTTGATACATTGATTACATATACTGTAAATACGCACAAATTTGCCACATAATGTAAAGATACCATACGGAACACTGTTCCATACGGCAAAATACGGATCATTGTTCCAAACGCGTCGACTAAAACATTAGGTGTATGGCTAAATCAACTTGATTATTCAATCAATTTCGGGTATATGATAAATATAGAACAATCTACTATCCTTTTACTGGCTCCAAAACTCTATTATGATTTAAAAAGTGAATTTTTTCCAACAAATCGGGGCCCGATTTTCGAAGATCGGGTGCCGATTTTTCTCGAGAGAGTTCCCATAGAATATTCGGATCACATTGATTGATGATTCAGCGCGATCCTTCTCAAGGAATTCGTCACTACAGTTTATGGATGCACATTATTTGTCAAAATATCTTGCAGTACAATTTTTTTTAAAGAGATGTTTAGGCCACTCAAAAAAACAAACTTGTTTCTCATCACAGCGCGCATCAGAAAAAACGATTTAATTTTTTTTTTTTTTTTATATAAATAAGATGAACCGTGATAGAAATCATGAAAGGTATGTGTCTAGTATAAAATTAAAGCTCCTGATGTCGGGGATGCATTAAATGTATACCCAGTAAAATTCTGGAAACCCCGTGTAAGCGCACACTTTGGCCCTGATCGGAGGCTGTCCACCAATGCGGGGTTTTCCTGTATGTCTGAAGCCCATTTTATGACTTCAAAAGCCATCTTTGATTTAGCTTAAAAAAACAACCCAAAAAAGCGCCCTCGTCATATTTTTCATGGTTTGGTGATGAGAAACAATTTTTTTTTAGTGGCCTTATATTGTTCTTCCGCATAGATTTCCACACCGTTTTATGTACATAATGGACCCTGGCAGAACATTGGGATGTTTGTGTCCTGATCGACAACCTTGAGCCGGTGTGACGTCACAGTTATTACCTCACAGAGACGTCACGTGACCTGTTACGTCACATGACCTGACGCTCACGGGAGATTCTTGAACTCGGTCGTTGACCCCTCACGTCTTAAGTCGGCGGCAGTTTGGAAAATTCCCAATGACAAGTCTTTACAACCAGCCCAGGGTGGTCGGTGGGTTTATTATTTACAGTCTGAGCACTGAGTAGTACTAAAGGCGGGCGTCCACCAACCACGACAAGGCGACGACAAGTGCCGACATGAAAGTTCCAATCGCAGCCTTGTCGCAGCCTTGTCGTGAGAAGGGCAGCTCTGCGACAGCCTTGTCGGGGCGTGTCGTAGACTTTGGTGGATGCCGTAAAAAGGCGTCCATGGTACCGACACACTACGACAGTGATATCGAGGAAACCACAACACTCCACGACAAAGGTCCAGTCGTTGGATATGTTCGATATTGTCATAGCCTTGTCAGAAGGCCCCCGACAGGCCCCTGAAAAGCTTCCAGTCGCAGCCTGTGGTGGCCTTGTCATAGACTCTTGTCGGGAACTAGGGTCCACCAACCATGACAAGGCTACGACACGCTTTCAAATCGTAGGCCTGTCGTGGACCTTGTTGGAAAGCCATTGTCGTAGCCTTGTCGTGGTTGGTGGACGCCCCCCTTTACACATGAGTTATTGGAGGCAGGCTAAGATTAAAGGCGGGCATCCACCAACCACGACAAGGCTATGACAATGGCTTCCCGACAAGGTCCACGACAGGCCTACAATTGGAAGCCTTCTCATAGCCGTCTCCTGGACCCTAGTTCCTGACAAGAGTCTAAGACAAGGCCATGACAGGCTGCGACTGGAAGCTTGTCGGGGGCCTGTGGGGGGCCTTCTGACAAGGTTACGACAAAATCGAACATGTTCGATTTTTGCCACGACTGGACAATTTCGTGGAGTGTCGTGGTTTCCCCAATCTCACTATCGTAGTGTGTCGGAACCATGGACGCCTGTTTTACGGGAACCAGCAACGTCTACGACACGCCCCGACAACATTGTCGTAAAGCCCCTTCTCACGACAAGGCTGCGACAAGGTGGATAGGAACTTTCTTGTCGGCTCTTATCGTAGCCTTGTCGTGGTAAGTTATCGGGAAGGCTCTGTCGGAGTGTGTCGCAGCGTGTCGGAATGGGTTTAGTGGCAATAACAAGAAGACCACGGTACCGAAACAAGCTACAATTCAAGAGTTGCGCCAATGCAAATCTTAGGCAAACAATCAATAATATTTGCTAAAGATTCTTACTAAAAGAATGAAAATTGAGATCTAAAAATTGACTAATTTCAATATCTTGTTGATCAGTTCCTGAATATGTACAAAATACCATTGGAAATATCGAAAATAAACGAGATATAACAAATAAAAGCTCATATATATGTATATACATATACATCTCTATATACAGTAAAACCCCTCTTCCGGGACACCCCGCTTAAGGGGACACCCCGCTTCAGGGGACAGTTTGCTCGGAACGGAAATTTTCCCCACTATTAAGAGTTTATTTTAACCCCGCTTAAGGGGTCACCCCGCTTTAGGGGACACCCCGCTTTAGGGGACAGTTTTTCGGTACAGAAATGCTTAAAAACCCCGCTTAAGGGGACAGTTTGGAGGGACATCATATCAAAAACACTGAAAATCCAAGTTTATGGTACCCGTTTGTACGAGACAGACAGTTGTTGCAACCAGAAAAGTAGACTGAGCCTTCCCGGGCTTATGAGTGTGTTTTTTCATGTTAATAACCACATCTCTAGCGGGCCTGGGCGGGCCACAGTGAGTGGGTATTAGTACCAGCGAGGTTCGCACCCACTGAAGGTGTCAGGTAAGAGGCCCGCTAACAGGTTAGCGGTGAGCGGTTCAGGGAGGGCTGGTGGCTTTGAAGATGCGGTATTCAGTGAGCCGTCGCGGCTCTGGGTGGCTCACGGTGAGTCCCTTATAGGACTGCTGATTTCCCTCAGAAGTTACCGGGGGGGGGGGGGGGGGGGGGGGGTAGGGGGTGGGGGGGGGGGACATGGACTGGGGGTATAAAAAGGAGTGAATTTCACAAGGAAGGCATATCCACCTTCAACCTCTATTTTTCTTGTTTTTTTAAATTGTTTGTACATCTATATTCATTTATATTGTATAATTTATCTATTTGCTTATTTATGTGTTATTATTAAACCTTTTAACCTAATAACCATCGTTTCCTTCCTTTATGTAGGTATTCTCTATTGTATAACCATTGGCAGACAGAAAACCCCGCTTAAGGGGACACCCCGCTTAAGGGGACACTTGACCCGGAACGGAGGGTGTCCCCTTAAGAGGGGTTTTACTGTAGTAAGGCCACTCTGGTCAGGTCTGCTACTCACTAAACTCGGCTAACGCCTCGTGTAGTAATACACAACCTGCCCATCGTGGCATAAACATTGACAAGGCTAACTCTCGTTTGGTTTCTGCTAAATATTCAATTGTCTAGGGATGCTCCCGGGGCAATTGCTATTTTGCAGGGGGGGGGGGGGTGGGGGGGTGCATAGCCTACACATTATAGAGAATTCTTCCGACACACTCTGACAAATCGAACATGTTCGATTTTGTAGGAAGGACTACGACACGGCATTTCTATCATAGCACTATCGGAGTGTGTCGTAGTACTCATCGTAACACAAGTCCCACTTCCACTATAGATCCGTTTCCTCCGACACAAATTCTATCTTTTTCATCGGAACGCTTGTCGTAAAGCTATCATAGTGTGTCGGAGGCGCAAATCGGGATAGTGGGATACCCCCTTTACAGGAGAACCCATTACGATGCGGGCTGAAGTGGCATGTCTCGACATTTGTTTCCGATTTTGCACCCTCCCGACAAGTCTCCGATATCTAATTTTTGCATCGGAACCATATCGGTCGGTCTAAATTTCTATCATAGTAGGTGGACGTCTGTCCTCAATGAACACTACCTAGGCTGTGGCTGCGAAGAAGGGTATTTGAAAACCGAGCCAACTCCCACAACCTCCTCCTCCACATTATGAAAAGATAAACAGGCAAATATGAACCGCATTGTAAATACCCTTAAGGGGGTGCTCCATTAGGCCGATTTCTCACCCGATCGATTGTTTGTGGGCCATTAAGCGGAAGGTCGCATATTGTAATGTATTTAATTCTGATGATAAAAGTTTAATGAATCTCCATTATTAAAAATTAGAGAAACTCTAGGGCATCCGATAAGAATCGGCGAGTGTCTGGCTACCAAATCGGCGAAAGTCGGTCCAGGGGAACACTCTCTTTATAGTATAAGATGTCTTTTATACTATCTAGTGAATAGAAATTGTATACTGAAGAAACTAAATATATATATTTTGTAATCCTTGTACACCATGTTACCTCTTTATATCTCTATATCAACATACTGAATTCGTTAAACGGCCTACTGAAAATAGGATTATACTTATATCCTAGAAGTTTACTCCAGAATAAACATCAACTTTAATTAAAAAAGCCAACTCTGGTACATACTTATGTAAAGCAGAGGTTTACGAATACCTGGTATCTATGATTCATATCATAAATGCCCCTGGCCTTTAGGTAGGGTGCATCGACCTTTTGAGCATTAGCCAAGAAATGTAACTGATTAATCACTAAGTGAGCGCATAAGAACTGTGATTATCTACTCAACACTCATCCTATCATCTATCTCACCACCAACTTGATCTTAGCTAAGTGACTACTACCGGCAAATGTTCAACAGGAAAAACTGAAAGCTTTCAGATGTTGGCAATAAACAAATAAAAAAAGAACACTGCACGAAACTAACCACTTTATTCATACACGCGGCATCGCGGCATCACATGTATCGGCTGTATATATATACGTCCATATTTCACACCAGCGTATAAGGCGTATACAAGACTGTTTCCTTTTAAATACGGACGCGTCTTGGCTGTATTTCACACCAGGCGTATACGATAGGAAATATCCTTTGCGCAACATGTATATGCCGTTCGTATACATGTTATATACGTTTGGCGTATGTAACATAAAAAAAAGAAAAATGAATCGCCTACCCCACACCTCCCCCAGTGTGTGTGGACAGATTGCCCTCTACCTACACAATTTACCAGGGTTGGCAGTAGTCTCTACCTTCACTCGGAGTGAAGCCCTGTTACCCCCAGCCACCCTCACAGCCACCCTCACAGCCACCCTCACTCGTGGGTGTTGGTAGAGCTTGCGGTGGGTGGGGCCGGCAGGGGCAGGCAGGGTTCGGATAGACTGGCCTCAGTCCCTGTATCCTACCCCTCCACCCCTTCTGAGTGACACAGGGACTGGTCTCATCCGTAATCGGCCGTGAAGACTGGTGCGATTTTGCACCACACTCCCCAAGCAGAGGTCTGGCTACTGGTCACGATATCTGCTGAGAGATTGATACCCTCTCACATTGATCTCAATCGAGACATAGTCAGGAGTAGGCGAAAAATATTGCTATGACAACACAGGCAGCCAGGGAACTGGAGGAGGGGAGGGGGGAGGGGTAGAGGGAGGTATAGGGTAACAGGGAGTGGCTTGGGGTCATAAACAGGAGATTCTGGTCAGAGTGGACAAGTCTTTGTGTGAGGGGGGTGGGGCGGGGGTGAGGCGGGGATGAGGTTGAGGTAAGATGACTTTAGGAGTCAACTATAAACTTGAACAGGGGCATTATATACTGTACCTAGACTGACCACATAAAGAAATGGTGTTTTAAAGTAAAATCCTGGTAATTTTTTTTTACCAATTTATACTCAATCAGGTTTTATAAAGGTTTTATAAAATAAATTAGTAATATGAGATTGCATTTTTCATATAATACAGACTTGGATGGTTGATGGAAAATAGCGTATATATGAATCAGGGTTTTATTTATCAGACCCCTGGTATGCACTCGGATATTACTACGCGTCAACTCCTCGGAGCATGTGGCCGCTTGTATCTGAAACCAGTCAACATTGTGTATTTAATAGAAACTGAACGAGAGTTAGACTTGTCAGTGTTTATCAGTGAAGGTTGTGTATTACAACGCGAAGCGTTAGCTAAGCGTAGTGAGGAACTGACCGCTGATTGGTCAATTTCTCTAGGTACATAGATTTTACTTTATGTCATGGCAAGCCACATAAGAGTTGCCTATGTTAAATCAATGACGGCTTTTTTTTTTCGGGATAAGATAGGTACAGATCTCATCTCCCTTCGGAGTGAGAATCAAACACCAGGAGCCACCGGTTAATAAAACTCCGACATGATTGAGTTCGGCTGCACTCGGGCGCCCTGAATATCTCCTCGCTCCTCCCCCACACGATGCTGGATAGACTTGCGCAAGTCTTTGATTATGAACGTTCATTAAATGATTGATCACTATCAGAATAAAGTTCATTAAAGTATACATGTATCCTTGTCTGACTGGCCCAAGAATCAAAGACTTGTCCAGTACGAACAGAATCTCCTGTTTATGGCCCCAAGCCACTCCCTGTAACCATATACTTCCTCCTACCCCTCCCCTCCTCCAGTTCCCTGGCCACCTGTGTTGTCATAGCAATAAATTCAGTCTACTCCTGACTCTGACCCGATCGAGATCAAAGTGGGAGGGTATCAATCTCCCATCAGATATCTGATCAGTAGCCATGATATGTATGGAGAGTGTTGGAAATACTGGCACTATACAGCGCCAGAAATCTAACACCATTGCCGATTATACCAGTCCCTGTATCCCAGCGAGGAGAGTGGACATAGGATGCAGGGACTGGAGCCAGTCATGTATCCCAGCGAGGAGAGTAGACATAGGATGCAGGGACTGGAGCCAGTATCCCTGTATCCCAGCAAGGAGAGTAGACATTCGTCGAGTCAACCTGGAAGTAGGTGGCGCTGTGAACCCCCTTCGCGGCCATCTTGGCAAGGCGCCTATGCAGTGTTAAGTCTATGGCGAATTCAAACGTTCATTTCTGATAGTTATTAATATATGTGGATGTATTCGGTAACTCTGAGGCCTTTCCCTCGACAAAACCATTGTACCCTCGCAGTTTCAAATCAAATGATCAAGTGATAGCCTCAGTTTAGACCTTATACTCGATGTCAACAAATCGTCGAAACAACCGATTTACTTCGAGTTGGCACTTTCAAATCATGTCAGGATATTGTATTTAATCCCATTTCAATGATCACATGTGCAGATTGCACATACACATGTCGGAAACAATATATTTTCACCATTTTACACTCTGACAGCGCTTCGTATTCACCAGCAAGATGGCGGAAATCTCCGTTGTTAGGGGAATTCGGAGGGGATTTCAAACCGGAAGTTGCCAGATGACTCGGAGAATAGGATGCAGAGACTGGTCTAGAAGGTGAACTCTCCCACACCCATCCCTCTTCTACGTGACACACATAACCGTTTCGTAACAACTCAGCCATGGGTGGCTGCACTTCATTGCCCCGCCTGGCGATGGAACGACGTGCAGGAATGATACAGCAGTGTATTTACAAACACAGCTGTGACGTCACAGATTTCACGCCTGCGCAGTGGGCAGGGAGTGCATTGCGTGTGATAACAAAACGTTGCCATGTAGGGTGTGTGTAGGGAATACCAGGAAAGCCAATCCCCGTCAGACCCTCCCAACCTCTCATCTGGGGTGTGTCTCCCAATGTATGGGGAAGGATCCACAAAGTATTCAAATGGCGTAGGAGGTGGTATTTACAAGTTACCAGTGTTGGTACACAACCCCTCCCAAGGGTTTATGTTGATAAACAAAGTTGTTTTTGTGTCATCTCACGCAACAGATATGGAGTACTATTGTAAAACTGGATGAGTTTTAATCTTGGCCACGGTGTGCCGAGTGAAGTCCGGAGCCAAAACTAAATGTGGTGGCCAAGATTAAAACAAATCAGGTTTTGATTTTATTCTACCCCATCTCCTCGATTTTGGAACATTACGTGATAACAATTCTGTATGCCACTAGTGGCATATAAAACTCTGTATGCCAGTCAGCGTGGCATACGGAAACTCAATGTTAAGCCCATGGGATTTTATATTAGGGGTAGGATAATAAGAAGGAACTGCATCGACATTCATAAATACTGAAAATATGCCATGAGTTTTGGTTGCAGGTATCCTCTGGGTATGTAAATACACACTCCCTAGGTGTTTTCTATAGACACTTTGTATTAGGTGGATATATCTGTATGCTCTGGGTATGTAAATACACACTCCCTAGGTGTTTTCTATGGACACTTTGTGATTAGGAGTTTTCTATGGACACTTTGTGATTAGGTGGGTATATCTGTATGCTCTGGGTATGTAAATACACACTCCCTAGGTGTTTTCTATGGACACTTTGTGATTAGGTGTTTTCTATGGACACTTTGTGATGAGGTAGGTATATCTGTATGCTCTGGGTATGTAAATACACACTCCCTAGGTGTTTTCTATGGACACTTTATATTAGGTGGATACATCTGTATGCTCTGGGTATGTAAATACACACTCCCTAGGTGTTTTCTATGGATACTTTGTGATTAGGTGTTTTCTATGGACACTTTGTGATTAGGTGGGTATATCTGTATGCTCTGGGTATGTAAATACACACTCCCTAGGTGTTTTCTATGGACACTTTGTGATTAGGTGTTTTCTATGGACACTTTGTGATGAGGTGGGTATATCTGTATGCTCTGGGTATGTAAATACACACTCCCTAGGTGTTTTCTATGGACACTTTGTGATTAGGTGGATGATAAAGTCGCAAACCCATACAGGATGATTTACCCACTGGTCATACCCAGTCTCTCTCATCACCTGGCACTCCTCTTGTAGATGGGATCTTGTGATTTACGTGTGTTGACCGGGTAACGATAAGACCTTCATGTCTGTGGGTCTAACCCCCGTGTGGTGACCGGGTAACGATAGGACCTTCACGTCTGTGGGTCTAACCCCCGTGTGGTGACCGGGTAATGCCCGATAGGACCTTCATGTCTGTGGGTCTAACCCCCGTGTGGTGACCAGGTAACGATAGGACCTTCATGTCTGTGGGTCTAACCCCTGTGTGGTGACTGGGTAACGATAGGACCTTCATGTCTGTGGGTCTAACCCCCGTGTGGTGACTGGGTAACGATAGGACCTTCATGTCTGTGGTAATTCACCTCCCAAGGTCACATCCCTTGTGAAAAGGGAGGTATACTTTAAATGGGGCCATACATAAAGTACGAACGTTACATTTCTGAAGACGTTGACCTCCCCTCTCCCCTCTTCATCGTGTACGCAGTATGTGAAAGAAGGGACATGCGCAAAATCTCCATAATGCCCCCTCCCCTACTACACACATCTGCCCTTAATCCATGACCCCAAAGTAGGGTACACACTCTGTGCCCACCTGTCCAGGGATCAGTCAATATGTCTAGGAACTGATATGTCTGAAGGCTAAGGCCCGGCGTCCACCTACTACGAAAGAAATTTAGACATACCGATATGGCAAGGATACACAAAGCAGATATCGGGGACATATCGGGAAGGTGTAAAATCGTAGACATATATATCTAGACATGCCAATTCACCACGCATTGTATGGGGGTTTTATCAGTGTCTAATCGCAGAAACGTGGTCAACTGCCCCGATATAAGGTGACCCTCCGACGCGATTTAGATTTTTGATCGGGAGGTGCATCGTAGACCATATCGTAGTAGGTGTACGCCGGGCCTAACCCTTCCCAAACTAGAGCCGAATGTATACAATTCCCATACACAAAATGCTTTTGCAAATGGGGTTAAGATATTTATCTGAGGCAGTGAGAGAAAAACTATATATTGGGACCATATATCGCAGGGAAGGGAACAAGAATCGCACAGTGGGTTCAGGCATTTAGGGGAACTACTCATTGCATAGAACGGAGAGGTAGCACAGAGGGAAGCATAACGCGTTGAATGAGCCATTAATGCAGCGAATAATGAAACAACGTTCACAAATGTAATATCGAAAATAAATATACTAGACACAGGCTTTTTGAGGATAAAAGAGCTGAACTAATTTATACTAAAAAAGAAAAGAAAAAGGAAGATCTGATTATGCAAAGCTTAAATATGCCTTTAGAGGGTTTGGGATTGTTAATCGGGATGGATAATACCAGGCCGACCACTAATCCCACCTGGAGGTGTTGCATAATCCTCACAGAATTCTAAAACATTTACACGGTCGGACTTTGACCCCTGGAGTGCGTGGCCTTGGACCTCAAATCATTCTGCGTCAAAACATAGGCCGAGGTCAGTTTGTGGGGCACCTAGAAGTAGGTGTGAGCTGCTGAAATACAAACAAGTTTAACAGTCAGAAACCTGTACACAGAACAGCGGTTGTATCATAGTCAGAAACATGTACAAAGAACAGCAATTGTACAATAGTAGTAACATATACACAGAACAGCAATTGTACAATAGTCAGAAACATGTCCAAAGAACAGCAGTTGTATCATAGTCAGAAAAATGAACAAAGAACAGCAGTTGTACCATAGTCAGAAACCTGTACAAAGAACAGCAGTTGTACCATAGTCAGAAACATGTACAAAGAACAGCAGTTGCATCATAGTCAGAAACATGTACAAAGAACAGCAGTTGTATCATAGTCAGAAACTTGTACAAAGAACATCAGTTATATCATAGTCAGAAACTTGTACAAAGAACATCAGTTATATCATAGTCAGAAACTTGTACAAAGAACAGCAGTTGTACCATAGTCAGAAACCTGTACAAAGAACAGCAGTTGTACAATAGTCAGAAACCTGTACAAAGAACAGCAGTTGTACAATAGTCAGAAACCTGTACAAAGAACAGCAGTTGTACAATAGTCAGAAACATGTACAAAGAACAGCAGTTGTACAATAGTAGTAACATATACACAGAACAGCAATTGTACAATAGTCAGAAACATGTCCAAAGAACAGCAGTTGTATCATCGTCAGAAAAATGAACAAAGAACAGCAGTTGTATCATAGTCAGAAACCTGTACAAAGAACAGCAGTTGTACCATAGTCAGAAACATGTCCAAAGAACAGCAGTTGTATCATCGTCAGAAAAATGAACAAAGAACAGCAGTTGTACAATAGTCAGAAACCTGTACAAAGAACAGCAGTTGTACAATAGTCAGAAACCTGTACAAAGAACATCAGTTATACCATAGTCAGAAACCTGTACAAAGAACAGCAATTGCATCATAGTCAGAAACCTGTACAAAGAACAGCAGTTGTACCATAGTCAGAAACATGTACAAAGAACAGCAGTTGTACCATAGTCAGAAACATGTACAAAGAACAGCAGTTGTACAATAGTCAGAAACCTGTACAAAGAACAGCAGTTGTACCATAGTCAGAAACATGTACAAAGAACAGCAGTTGTATCATAGTCAGAAACCTGTACAAAGAACAGCAGTTGTACAATAGTCAGAAACCTGTACAAAGAACAGCAGTTATATCATAGTCAGAAAAATAAACAAAGAACAGCAGTTATATCATAGTCAGAAACCTGTACAAAGAACAGCAGTTGTACAATAGTCAGAAACCTGTACAAAGAACAGCAGTTGTATCATAGTCAGAAACCTGTACAAAGAACAGCAGTTGTACAATAGTCAGAAACCTGTACAAAGAACAGCAGTTGTATCATAGTCAGAAACATGTACAAAGAACAGCAGTTGTACCATAGTCAGAAACATGTACAAAGAACAGCAGTTGCATCATAGTCAGAAACTTGGACAAAGAACAGCAGTTGTATCATAGTCAGAAACCTGTACAAAGAACAGCAGTTATATCATAGTCAGAAACCTGTACAAAGAACAGCAGTTATATCATAGTCAGAAACTTGTACAAAGAACAGCAGTTGTATCATAGTCAGAAACTTGTACAAAGAACATCAGTTATATCATAGTCAGAAACTTGTACAAAGAACATCAGTTGTACAATAGTAGTAACATACATATACATAGAACAGCAATTATACAATAGTCAGAAACCTGTACAAAGAACAGCAGTTATATCATAGTCAGAAACCTGTACAAAGAACAGCAGTTATATCATAGTCAGAAACTTGTACAAAGAACATCAGTTATATCATAGTCAGAAACTTGTACAAAGAACATCAGTTATATCATAGTCAGAAACTTGTACAAAGAACATCAGTTGTACAATAGTAGTAACATACATATATACAGAACAGCAATTGTACAATAGTCAGAAACATGTACTTAGAATAGCAGTTATATAGAGAAACAGGCTTACTGTTTCCGTACGGATAAAATACGCGGTAAAATCGGCAATCAGATGAACCGATATCCGATTTCTAACCTTGCGTCTGGGGGAGATTTTGGATTTCGCCGCCGTACATGCCCCATACGCCACATACATACCCCGTACGTCACCTAGGTGTCGTACGGATATACATACGACATGGGTAGGAGCGGTCCGTATGTGTTGGATATACTACCACAGGTATATAATAATACAATAGTCAGAAACATGTACAAAGAACAGCAGTTGTACAATAGTCAGTGCCGATATAAGTGTGAGGCTGATATAGGTGTGCGGCTGATATGGGTGTGAGGCTGATATAGGTGTGAGACTGATATAAGTGTGAGGCCGATACAAGTGTGAGGCTGATATAGGTGTGAGACTGATATAGGTGTGAGACTGATATAGGTGTGAGACTGATATAGGTGTGAGACTGATATAGGTGTGAGACTGATATAGGTGTGAGACTGATATAGGTGTGAGACTGATATAGGTGTGAGACTGATATAGGTGTGAGGCTGATATAGGTTTGAGACTGATATAGGTGTGATACTGATATAGGTGTGGGACTGATATAGGTGTGGGACTGATATAGGTGTGAGACTGATATAGGTGTGAGGCTGATATAGGTGTGAGACTGATATAGGTGTTAGACTGATATAGGTGTGGGACTGATATAGGTGTGGGACTGATATAGGTGTGGGACTGATATAGGTGTGAGACTGATATAGGTGTGAGACTGATATAGGTGTGATACTGATATAGGTGTGGGACTGATATAGGTGTGAGGCTGATATAGGTGTGAGACTGATATAGGTGTGAGGCTGATATAAGTGTGGGACTGATATAAGTGTGGGACTGATATAGGTGTGAGACTGATATAGGTGTGAGACTGAGACTGTTTTAAGTTTGAGACTGAGACAAGTTGAAGTAGCAGCATCGCCTGATGAGGAATAGTTAATTACCGGAGGTACTTACCTAGTACTGAAGGGGAACTGATGTTCCTACGACCCTAGGACACTATAATGGTGCCACCATCCATCCCCCACTTCCGCCAAAATATTAAAAGGTCTCACAAACAATTTTCTGTTACTTTCCCTAAAAATGTATTTTATCTTAGCGGTGCTCTTGCTCAAATTCCTGAATTCTCACATAGATCATCTTAAGATGAACTATGTGAGAAGTCAGTGAGAAGTCGGCAATATTTTGGCGGAAGTGGGGAATGGACGGAGGGTTTCTGTTATCCTAGGGCACCATCATAGTGTCCTAGGCTCGTAGGTTCATCAATTCCCCTTCAGTACACACACGAACTTTCCACTCACTCGGTGAGAATCGGGCGCCGCGGGGGGGAGAGTGAGGGGAGAGTTACGTCGACGTCACAATCGTCACAGCGTCCTAACGGTGTCGCGCACGTGTTCGGCCCTCATTTGCATAACCCAGCGGGCGCGTCTGGTGCGAGCCCAGCAGCCAATCAGAGCCCAGCACAGGGCCGTGACATGGTTTCACGGTGAACATATAAACACGGGGAATTCTGAGCGGCGCTAAACCTCCCTCTCCCCGACTGTGACGCCTCCTGAGTAACGCGTTATCACGAGTAGTACGAGTCACGAGCACGAGGCGGCACCTGGCGGGAGAAACATGACGCTGGCTGACGGAGGGTCGGTGATACTGGCGGGAACGGCCGTGCTGCTTGGAGTGCTCTACATCTACAGGCAGACGAAGGTGAGACTTTATTATCCATCGTATACAAAGTCCCCATTTAAAATGTACGGGGACTCAGTAAACCACGACCCGTTGTATACAACCTGTCAGATACCATAACTGTGGTATACGGATTCAAACCTGTGGTATACGGCCTCAAGACCATGGTATACGGGGAAAATAGTCCCTTTTGCTATAGAGCAAAGAAATACATGTAGTTGCTAAAGTTATACCCGTTAATATGGCAATTACTGGGTTTAATTTATTCGAAAAGATGGATAATTAATGCAACAAACGATGATTTTGTGGACAGGCAGCTCTGTAAACCACTCGCTAGCGCTCGTGTATTACTATGCGTCAACCACTCGCGGTTTACGGCCGCCTGTCCACAAAACCATTGATTATTGTCTATATATTCTTAAGTGAGATTCACACGATGGGATTCACGTACCTAACAAGGTGTTTGTCTGAGACAAATCCTGCTGTCGTCTAAATGGTAGGATTCCATTTCCCTGAGACATGTTATTTTCCCTGTGACAATTAGCCCTAACCAGGTACAGAATCTCATGAGATTTTGATTTAAAGTGGGATTCACACGGTGGGATTCACGTACCTAACAAGGTGTTTGTCTGAGACAAATCCTGCTGAGATTGTGTACTGGAACACAATCTCCTTGTCTGAATTGTAGGATTCCATTTCTCTGAGACATGTTTTTCCCCCCGCAATTAATGGCGATATTTATCCCTGAAAACGAACAAAATCTCATGAGAAGTATATGAAAGAAAGTGATCAGTGTATGGTCTGTTTCCCGTACGCTATCGAGTGTGGAGTGCGCAGTAATATGAACGAGGCGATAGTCCAGTGATTATTCTGAAGCACTCCAGACGAGATAGACGAAGCACGAATAGTATCTTAGCCTGGAAATATTTATCTGTTTATCACCCGTTGAATATGAGTTACCATACTCGCAAGCCTGTTGAATACTAGTTCTTATTGTAAAGCCTATGGAAATCTCCATAGACTTAACATAGTTTGACTGTATGCTACGGTTATGCCATATAATGTCTATATGCTACGGGTGACATACGCAAATAAAAACGTGTGACGGTGTAGGATAAAATCGGGAAAACCCCGTTTCCATTGCCGGATTATTCAGCACCGATCATCAGTCAAGAACCGCCGATAGATTTTTTTGTCTACACCAATGTCAGGTCAGTTTAGATCACTAAAAAAACCCAACTTGTTTTTCATCACCAAGCCATGAAAAATATGATGGGGGCGCTTTTTTTTTTTTTTTTTTTTGCTGGACCAAAGATGGCTTAAAAGTGTCATAAAATGGGCTTTAGACATACAGTAAAACCCTTCGCAAGCATTCACCCTCCATTCCGGGCCAAAGTGTCCGCTTATGCGGGGTGTCTGAGTACGCGGGATTTTCAGATTTATACTGTTTATACATTGGAAGCATCCCTGGCATCAGGAGCTTTAATTTGATACTAAATAAATATTCTAAAATCGCTTTTGCAGGTGCGCGGTGATGAGAAACAACTTTTTTTTTTTGAGTAGCTTTATAGAGAATGCTCACAGATCAATTTGGTCTAGGATATTTCTAACAAGGCCACCACCAATGGATTTCCTCACAGAAAATATGGGTGTATCTTGAAATGCATCCTCACGATGAATTTATTCCAACATACAGTCGGTGGCACCACCGACAAACTTTTGGGAACTAAAAAAAATCTCCGCCGTTTTCGTCGGCCAATGGAAACGAGCTTTGTGTACATGTGGGCATGAGATTGCATCAGAATGCATATGATCACTTCCCATGGAAATTAAAAGCACATTTTAACCTGGCGTCCACCTATTACAATAGAAATTTAGACCTACCGATATGGCACCGATACAAAACGCAAAATTCGGACACATATCGGGACAGATGGCCGCCGATTTGGTTGCCAGACACTCGCCGATCGGTATCAGATGCCACAAAGTTGGTGAAGTATTTGATTATGAACATTTATCAAATGGTCATATTCATCAGATTTAGATCAGATTACAATGTATAGCATTCGTCTTAAAGGGAGAGGAATCAAAGTGTGCTCCAGTTGAGGTGGAGGTAAAGAGGTAAAGAAGGAACCAACAAGTTTTGGTCAAAGTCGTCCTTCTCCACAAGTTTAACGCAGAGTGATATGAACGAGGCGACAGCCAAGTAAATATCACGTAGCATTCAAACGACTTGCAGAACAACAACTTTGACCAAAACGAGTTGGTTTCTGTATCTATCGCACCCCTGTACCCACTAATAGAATGGACAACACACATTTAATAACTTCGGATCCAATTAAGATATCGGGAAACGGTTTTCAGATTTATAATTGCCTCTCTCTACCCTACAAGTCGATATAAAACACTTGTAAATCGGACTGAGTAATAGGTAGCATCGCTATTCAAACGGCCAACTCAGAATCGGTAACAATCGACGAAAGTGCGTACATCGAAATCTTAAGGTCGGGGAGAGTCGGTCATATCCGACATGGTAGTAATGCCCGACGCATCGGGAAGAGCAATACAATCGGGTCGGTGAAGTGCATACATCGACCCGATTGATGCAGATTGTCACAGACCTGACGGATCAGTCGGGGAAAAGTAGAATCGGGCACAGCCGTCGGGTCGGTGTCTCATAGGCTTAATAGAGAATAGGAATAGAGGCCAGTCTACAGATGACCTGCACAAGATCGGGTACGGTCTTTCGGGTGGGAATTCGGCCTAAACATGATCGGGTACCGTCTTTCGGGTGAGAATTCGGCCTAAACATGATCGGGTACCGTCTTTCGGGTGAGAATTCGGCCTAAACATGATCGGGTACCGTCTTTCGGGTGAGAATTCGGCCTAAACATGACCGGGTACCGTCTTTCGGGTGAGAATTCGGCCTAAACATGATCGGGTACCGTCTTTCGGGTGAGAATTCGGCCTAAACATCATCGGGTACCGTCTTTCGGGTGAGAATTCGGCCTAAACATCATCGGTGCCGTCTTTCGGGTGAGAATTCGGCCTCGTGTACACTGATGAGATATTTTCCCAGGCTAAGGCCCGGCGTCCACCTACTACGATAGAATCGTAGACCTCCTGATATGGCACCAATACAAAATGTCAAAATCGGTGCCATATCGGGAAGGTGCAAAATCGTAGACATATGTCTAGACAAGCCAATTCACCACGCATTGTATGGGTTTTTTATCGGGGTCTAATCGCAGAAACATGGTCAACTGCCCCGATAGTAGGTGACCTTCCGACGCGATTTTGATTTTGTATCGGGAGGTGCATCATAAACCATATCGGAGCCATATCGTAGTAGGTGGACGCCGGACCTTATGCATCGCCGACGCACACCGATGCGCTACGAAATCCAAACGATACGTGTTTTTTTTTCTTCACGAGGCGATTGGAAATCACAATACGCATACCCACTGATCATTGGACGGCGATTGTTGTGATTTCCAAGAATGATTGCTGGTATCTCTGTCGCATATCTACTCGGGGAATGACCAGAGATGTGCAAAGTGCACGAGTTTCGCTTTCGTGACAATCTCCTGGTGGTGTTATTGTGTTGTTATCTGCCACTCTCATTTCTAAGGAGGATTGTCACAGCTCGTGTTTCCATGAAGTTCACAATGACCAGGTCGTGAGCGTATAATCCGTTACGTCACTGACTGACACCATGACGTCACCGTGACGTCACAAGTCTGACAATATCCACGTGACCGTAGGAGGCAGTGGGTGCACCCCTCTCATAGGATCTCACCCTCTCTAAGTGGTATTCTGTACAAGGTTCTCACTGTGCACCCCTCTCATAAGATCTCACACTCTCTAAGTGGTATTCTGTACAAGGTTCTCACTATGCACCCCTCATAAAATCTCACCCTCTCTAAGCAGTATTCTGTACAAGGTTCTCACTGTGCACCCCTCTCATAAGATCTCACACTCTCTAAGTGGTATTCTGTACAAGGTTCTCACTATGCACCCCTCATAAAATCTCACACCATCTAAGTGGTATTCTGTACAGGGTTCTCACTGCGCTTTATGGGGGAAGAATCCTTTATCATCTATGCTTAGAGCCTTGAGAATCCACTGCCCTGCCTCCCGTGCTAAAAATGTACATCAATATAACCCCAAAATTTCTATAATCTCAGTGATGCCACCTAGGGGGAATACTGTTTATCTCACCCCTGGTACAAGTGTAACCATAGGAATAACATTAGAAAAAAATACTCAACGATCACCCCGTAAAGTGACAATACTACGCCATGCTCGTTGCGGAGTTACGTCAGATGCGACTAGCGAATCAGCGACTAGGAAAAAAATAAAAGTTCCTGTGTGATTGACAAGCCTCATGGATGAGACATGTAACGGTCCGCCTTTAAGCGGTTTATTTGTGGGAATGTTACTTACGATTCCTAAATGGATTTTGGGTGAGTAAATTGCATCACATTGATATTTTGATTAAATTATACAGTTTGTGGACCAGGTAAGATAAAAACAGAACTTTTTTCGAATCATATTTCTAACCACCACACGTGGCGTAGTGGTTAGAAATGCGATTCTCAAACCAGTTCTGCTTAAGTACTTAGTGCCCTAATGGCTTTATTTGGACTGGAATACAGAATACCGCTTAGAGAGTGTGAGATCTTATGAGAGGGGGTGCTGTATCTCAACCCGGTATTTTCCTCCATAGACTTAATGTGAGGAACTCATATTCCACACCCGTGAAGGTAGTATAAGAGAAAACTGTATTACTGTGGGCGAATTGTCACTGAACCGAACCCCGGACATTTAACGCGAGGTCGTAGAGGTGATATCGTGATAAATAGGAGCTTTAACATTGTCACATATATAAATATATATATATATATATATATATATATATATATATATATATATATATATATATATATATATATATGTATATATATATATATATATATATACATACACAATATTGACTGGTTTTAGATACAAGCGATCGTATGCTCTGGGGGGTTGATGCGAGGTAATATCCGAGCCCATGCGAGGATATTGGGTAGAGTCAACTCCGAGGAGCATTCGACTGTTTTTATTTGATACTTAGCAGTTATGGCCCGAAGGCTTAGAGGGCCATAACGCGTTTATTATATATGCGATTAACATTTCTCAATTTAAACCAATATCGTTGAAGCCCACTTCCCATGTTATTAGTGAATCTTGTTTAATCATTGGCGCCCCCTAACGATTTTGGGACGAATTCCCATATGCGACATTCTTCCGCTGGCGATAAGATGGCGCTGTAGTTGGCGTGTTATAGGAACTTTAGCGATGATCATATATCTATGTAAATATCAGGTTAGCGAGTCGCAAACAAAATGGCCGCCAAACGTCTACTCGACGTCTGGCAGAAAAAAGTTCCGGGAGTGCCATACAAAAATTAATATGGAACGGCATGTATTGTACTGTACAGATAGCACACGTATATAATAATAGTCTGTATTGTTTTTATCATCCACCTTTTCCTGACAAATGGCGAACCGTGTATTAGGTGGATATATCTGTATGCTCCGGGTATGGTGATACACACTCCCTGTGTGTTTTCTATGGACACTTTGTTTTGGGTGGATATATCTGTATGCTCTGGGTATGGTAATACACACTCCCTATGTGTTTTCTACGGACACTTTGTATTAGGTGGATATATCTGTATGCTCCGGGTATGGTATTATTACATACCTATAGACGAACGTCTATGAAATACTACCCGCTGCTACGGGTGCAGTATAAATATTGTTCGGGCGCCCGTATTAAATATTCGGGCGCACTATGACTATCGGATCAGGTGGTACATAACATTTTTTAATATCTAGGTATGTAATAATAAGAAAACGTAGTGACTGAGCCTGTAGGGATGCCATTCTCGGCCTTTTGATGCCATAAATACGTCCCTCTGCCTGCGGCATCAGGACGTATTCATGGCATCAAAAGACCGGACATCCCTTCGTATATCTGTATGCTCCGGGTATGATGATACACACTCCTCATGTGTTTTCTATGGACACTTTGTATTAGGTGTATATATATCTGTATGCTCTGGGTATGGTAATACACACTCCCTATGTGTTTTCTATGGAGACTTTGTATTAGGTGGATATATCTGTATGCTCTGGGTATGATGATAAACGATCCCCATATGTTTTCTTTGGAGACTTTGTAAGGTGGATAATAAAAGTATTGACTGTTATGTGTTTTCTATTTGTCATTCAGTCGCCAGATGCATCCCCCACAGACTCACTTGACGATGAAGATGACTTACCCGCCACCAGATGTCAGCACCGTGTGTCCGACGCGCTGCCCACAGAAGAGATCCCGGGACTCCAGCCATCCTCTCCCGAGTAAGTACACCTCCTCTCCGTAGTAGGTTCACCTCCTCTCCGTAGAAGGTTCACTTCCTCTCCGTAGTAGGTTCACCTCCTCTCCGCAGTAGGTACACCTCCTCTCCCGTGTAAGTTCACCTCCTCTCCGTAGTAGGTAACCTCCTCTCCGTAGAAGGTTCACCTCCTCTCCGTAGTAGGTACACCTCTCCGTAGTAGGTTCACCTCCTCTCCGTAGTAGGTTCACATCTCTCCGTAGTAGGTTCACCTCTCCGTAGTAGGTTCACCTCCTCTCCATAGGTTCACCTCCTCTCCGTAGTAGGTACACCTCCTCTCCATAGTAGGTTCACCTCCTCTCTGTAGTAGGTTCACCTCCTCTCCGTAGTAGGTTCACCTCTCCGTAGTAGGTTCACCTCCTCTCCGTAGTAGGTTCACATCTCTCCATAGAAGGTTCACCTCCTCTCCATAGTAGGTTCACATCTCTCCGTAGTAGGTTCACCTCCTCTCCATAGTAGGTTCACCTCCTCTCCGTAGAAGGTTCACCTCCTCTCCGTAGTAGGTTCACCTCCTCTCCGTAGTTAGTTCACCTCCTCTCCGTTGTAAGTTCACCTCCTCTCCGTAGTAAGTTCACCTCCTCTCCGTAGTAGGTTCACCTCCTCTCCGTAGTAAGTTCACCTCCTCTCCAGAGTAGGTTCACCTCCTCTCCGTAGTAGGTTCACCTCCTCTCCATAGAAGGTTCACCTCCTCTCCGTAGTAGGTTCACCTCCTCTCCGTAGTAGGTTCACCTCCTCTCCGTAGTAGGTTCACCTCCTCTCCATAGAAGGTTCACCTCCTCTCCGTAGTAGGTTCACCTCCTCTCCGTAGTAGGTTCACATCTCTCCATAGAAGGTTCACCTCCTCTCCATAGTAGGTTCACATCTCTCCGTAGTAGGTTCACCTCCTCTCCATAATAGGTTCACCTCCTCTCCGTAGTAGGTTCACCTCCTCTCCGTAGTAGGTTCACCTCCTCTCCGTAGTAGGTTCACCTCCTCTCCGTAGTAAGTTCACCTCCTCTCCAGAGTAGGTTCACCTCCTCTCCGTAGTAGGTTCACATCCTCTCCGTAGTAGGTTCACATCCTCTCGTAGTAGGTTCACACCTTTATCTCACCCCTGGAATAAATGTCCATAGGCTTAACTTTTTTAACTCGTTCTCCATGCCCCTACAAGTATTGCAGTCCGTTCTCCATGGTCTATAGCCTGTGAGTTGTCCATTCTTTTAAGGGCAAAATCCACCAGGCCGATTTCTCACCCAATCAATTGTTCCTGGGCTCTTAAGAGGAAGCTCACGTATTGTAATTTATTTAATTCTGATAAAAATAGTTTAACCCTTTCAGGGCGAAAATGCCTGTAGACATTATGTACATGGGGGGCCAAATGCCTACAGGCATTATGTACACAGGGGGCGAGAATGCCTACAGGCATTCATGATATATTCAGGCATTTTCCAATAAGTAAAAAACAAATTTAAAGAGTTTGTGTAAAATGTGGAAAGATATGTGTAGAAATCAAGATATTTTGTATACTGTTTCAAAAAAATTTGAACTATGACAAAATAGAAGCATTCTAGGTCACATGACAAGTGAAACTTTCCTGAATGCCTCAAGGCATTCTCGCCCCCCAGCGACATACAACCCAGGGGCATCCACGCCCCTGTAGCCACTGCTACCCACCAACCTGCTCGCCTGGAAAGGGTTAATAAATGACCATTTTCAAAAAATTGAGAAATTCTAGGGCATCCGATAATAATCGGCGATTGTCTGGCTACGGAATCGGCTACCGTCGGTCCAGTGGAACACCCACTTTTGTGTGTACAGGGGTGGGATAAATACAGAAAGCAACTCGTTTTGGTCAACTCGTTTGAATGCTATGTGATATTCACTTGGCTGTTGCCTCTTCATATCACACCGCATCAAACTCGTGGAGAACGACGACTTTGACTAAAACTTGTTGGTTTCTTCTTTAGTCTCAGATAGATATGGTTAGATGGGGCTGATAAGGCCCGTTTCCATTGGCTGACGAAAACGGCAGAGATTTTTTGAGTGACCCAGGAAGACAGTTGGTGGCACCACCGACTGTGCGTCGGTATCGAAAAATTGGTGAGGGTAGTAGATTTCACTGAATGACCAAGCTTTTACTCAGTGGTGGGTGGTGCCGCATTGCATAATCTAAGCAGAAAAAGTCGTGGGTCATTTTATGAGCTGGGCGTGTATGGAAAAACAATATATACATACATATACATGTACATATATACCCCCAAAAAAGTCCCCACCCTGTAAACTGTGTCCACAGACATAATTATTGAATGCTCCCTTTCGCCTTGCAAGTATCACGAAATGGTGCACAATGCTTAGAACACTTCTGTATGAGTTTATCAACTTTACCACCAGGGACCTGTTTCAGTAGGCTTGTGACATTAGGCCGAGACAGACATCAACAGCGGCACCAACAGTGCAAGCAACAGCGGAAAAAGACTAGCAAATATCAGAGAATCGGAGTGGCCAATCTTCTTCATATTTGGGACGATTATAGGTTATATGTATCCCCTACTCAGGAGAAAGTGTTATTGCTTAATTCCTTCGAGAAGTGAGTAAAACTCGGCGTGTCATCGCTTGCAATCTTGTGATCTGTCTGTATGGTCTCATAGACACCATCTAGACATGTCACGAAACTACTGAAACAGGTCCCTGATGCATGTAGGTTGTATTCACCAGTCTACACGCCCCAACCTTCACCAGTCCTTCATTCCGACCTTTCTCTTTCACCCGCAGACTTGGCAACATTATGGACATCGCGGCCGCAGGAAGTTACTTCGACTTCCTGGTCGCCCTTCACAAGAATCATGGCGTGATCGCCAAATTCTGGCACGGACCCAAACTCATGGTCTCCCTGGCGTCTCCGGAACTCTTCAGACGCACGGCGAAGGCGGGAAACAGACCTCGTAGGTGACTTTACTGCAGTCCACAGAAATACACACTAACCGTTTGATTATATACACAGGGCTTATTGAGTGGGTTAACTGCAGTCCACAGAATTACAGAACAGTAGTTTGACTATATCTATAGGGCTTATTGAGTTTCAATGGGCTGGTCCGGCCGATTTGCTGATCCACCAGGCAGATTGTCCCAGCCGATCTGAGCCGATGAGCGATTTGGGCGGCCGACGTCCACAATTCCTCCACATGGTCATCATCCGGCCCTAACTCACTCTTGGTGGATCATGTGCTGTACTGGAGTCCACAGAAGTAAAAACAGGAGTTTGACTAAATGTACAGGCTTTGACTTAACTGCAGTCCAAAGGAATACACAGCAGCAGTTTGATTATATGTACAGGGCTTGTGATGACCATGCAGTGCCTGTTGGTTTCAGACGAACTCTTTGTATAGGGTACAGAGTGATTGCTAGTTCCGCCATCATCTGCCAAGATATTGTAGAAAGCAACACTGTAGTTGGGGGACAACCACTATTACCTACTGTTATGATCTAGAGATAATTGTGAGATGAAGCTAAAACCCCTCCATGTTTATCTTTTGATAAAATCTATTGATGACTGGACCCACCTTATGGGGGTTTGTTCGGCATCAGGGGCAAAATGGCTGCCTCCATAACACAATGGCTAAGTGCCCTATTTGCACATTGTTTGTGATGTCCTCATTGTTGCTGTAGGTTCAAGATGAGGTTTTTGTGAAACACATTGTTCATAATGTCAATGTTGTCTGTTGCCTATTAGTTTCAGATGAACTCTTTGAACACAGTGTTCTTGAATCCATGTTGTGCCTGTTTCAGATGAACTCTTTATATAAGACAGTCTTCGTAATGTCCATGTTGCTGCTGTTGGTTTCAGATGAACTCTTTATATAAGACAGTCTTCGTAATGTACATGTTGCTGCTGTTGGTTTCAGATGAACTCTTTATATAAGACAGTCTTCGTAATGTCCATGTTGCTGCTGTTGGTTTCAGATGCACTCTTTATATAAGACAGTCTTCGTAATGTCCATGTTGTTGCTGTAGGTTTCAGATGAACTCTTTATATAAGACAGTCTTGGTAATGTCCATGTTGTTGCTGTAGGTTTCAGATGAACTCTTTATATAAGACAGTCTTGGTAATGTCCATGTTGTTGCTGTTGGTTTCAGATGAACTCTTTATATGAGACAGTCTTCGTAATGTCCATGTTGTTGCTGTTGGTTTCAGATGAGCTCTTTGTATAACACAGTGTTCTTAATGTCCATCTTGTCACTTGTTGGTTTCAGATGAGCTTTTTGAGGTGTTTTCCCCGCTGATGGCGAAGGAGTCGCTGGGTTTTATAAACGGGCCGGAGGGTCGTCAGCGACGTGCCGTCTACGACCACTCCCTCTCCTTCACCGCCATGGAGAACTACATCCCCGGCTCGCAGGCAGTGAGTGATTCCTCCATGTATGAGTTATGTCCCTGAAAGAGAAAACCCCCAACCATTCGCGATTTCACAAAAGGAATATCGTAAAACTGGATGAGTTTTAATCTTGGCCACTGTATGCCACAACTGGAGTTGGGCATAGTGACTTCATGAGGTGAAGCCGAGTGAAGTCCGGAACCAAAACTCCAGAAGTGGCATGGCCAAGATAAAAACAAATCCAGTTTTGATTTTATCCAACCCGGTCTCCTCAATTTTGAAATATTATGTGATAAGAATTCTGTATGCCAGTAAGCGTGGCATACGGAAACTCAATGTTAAGCCTATGGGATTTTATATTAGGGATAGGATAAAGTGTTGATAAGGAAAATTATTATAGAGGGGAATACTCCGGGATTATGTCACTAAAAGAGAAATTCCCTTACCATTCGCGATTTTACAAAAATAATAGTGTTTATGATCTTGTACCTGAACCATCTATATACTGAACCATTGTAGCATTGAGTGGTTTATCTCACCCCTGATATTTGCCCCCTCTAAGATTAGATAATCGTACTCAACGTCCATGGAGTATTGTAAAAAAACAACTCTACAGGCAATGTTGTCATAAACTTGAGCCAATTAGTCAGCGATAGGGGTGAGATAAAATCTGAACCACACTCGATCCATAGCTACTGAAAATAGCTATCAGTTCTGTAATCTCACTTGGCTTTGCCTCATGAGATTACTCCACAACTAAAAGTCATGGTATATTTTCAGTAGATACAGATCTTGATAAAGTTCCTTCTCTCTCTCCCATGTATATTGAGGCTAATTGAGCATTCTATGTACTTGTCAGGTGGCTGAGGAGTGGCTGGCGGAGTGGCGCGCCCTGCCGCCCGGCTCCAGGGTCTCCGTCAAGGACTTCACGCTGCGTTACGCCATGAAGGCCATCCTTCAGCAGCTCTACGGAGACTTCTTCACCGCCAACGACCTCGTAGTCAGGATGCAGGAGAACTTTGACTATGTGAGTCTTCTTTACATTACGTGCTAAATCAAGCTCGCTGGCTGAGTAGTAGGGGTGTTAACCACAAGCATGGGAGATCAGGGGTTCAAGCTCTGGTCGGGTCATACCAAAGACTTACACAAAAATGGTACTCACTGCCCATTCGTCTTAACACCCGCCATTAGAATGAGGAGTAGGGGGCCAGGGCCCAAGCGGAAGAACGGCTGTATAGCTGAATTCTGTGATTGTGATTCCCTTACTAAAAATTCCTATAAAAAAAAGAAAAAAGCAATGTGTGCACTCAGGGGTACTTTGACTATGTGTTTCCTTAAGTTACCTGCTAGATCAAGTGAGGCATGAATTTAGCGGCACTTTGACTATGTGACTTCTCCTTACGTAACCTGCTAAATCAAGTGAGGGTGAACTAAGGGGCACTTTGAATACATGAGTTCTTATATCATGTGCTAAATCAAGTGAATGTATCCAGGGGCACTTTGACTATGATAGTTCTTACATTACACCCTAAATCAGGTGAGCCTTGTAGTCAGGGCCACTTTGACTACTTTGAGTCTCCTTATGTTACATGCTAAATCTAATGAGGCATGTACTTAGGGGTAATTTGACTACATGAGCTTCAAAGCTGATTTTCATATATTTTAGCTATTCAAACTCTTATGAATTGATGTCTAACATAAAATACCATACTTAGTCAGCAAAAGGGGTGAGATAAAATCTGAACCACACTCGATCCATAGCTACTGAAAATAAGTCATTTGTTTTGGAATCTTACTTGGCTTTACCTCATGAGATTACTCCACAACTAAAACTCAAAGCTGATTTTCATATATTTTAGCTATTCAAAATCTTATAAATTGATGTCTAACATAAAATACCATACTTAGTTTGTGCACACTCTTTGCCGTTAGAGGAGTTTTGAAACACCTCAGAACTCTCGAAGCGGTGGTATCCCCCATTTTTGAATTCACAGATCATAGCTTTTAGTCACGTGTCAACGTAGGTAAGAAATCCATAGAGTGTTCGCACATAGGTATATAAGAATAATATAAACTGCACCTTGGTGAGTGTCTAAAGAATATTGCAAATTTAAAGGAGCTTTACTGTTATGATAAAAATCTCACCCTTGACCACAAATGTGACTGATGTTTTACACAACTCTATTTATTGCAGTGTTGGTTTGAGTTGGAGAGCCGCGCCCGGGGAGATGTCCCCGCCCCTGACAGCGAGAGAAACGTAGAGTTTCTCAGACGTGAGTCTCTACTTTCTAGATCCATCAATCATTATTCATAAATCATCTACCGATAAACCCTGACAGAGAGAGGACCTTGAGTTTCTGAGACGTGATTGTTGACTCGCTAAGATCCATCAATCATTATTCATAAATCATCTACTGATAAACCCTGACAGAGAGAGGACCTTGAGTTTCTGAGACGTGATTGTTGACTCGCTAAGATCCATCAATCATTATTCATAAATCATCTACTGATAAACCCTGACAGAGAGAGGACCTTGAGTTTCTGAGACGTGATTGTTGACTCGCTAAGATCCATCAATCATTATTTATAAATCATCTACCGATAAACCCTGACAGTGAAAGGAACGTCGAGTTTCTGAGACGTGATTGTTAACTCGCTAAGATCCATCAATCATTATTCATAAATCATCTACCGATGAACCCTGACAGAGAGAGGAACGTCGAGTTTCTGAGATGTGAGTCTTTACTGTCTAGATCCATCAATCATTATTCATAAATCATCTACTGATAAACCCTGACAGTGAAAGGAATGTCGAGTTTCTGAGATGTGAGTCTTTACTGTCTAGATCCATCAATCATTATTCATAAATCATCTACCGATAAACCCTGACAGTGAAAGGAACGTCGAGTTTCTGAGATGTGAGTCTTTACTGTCTAGATCCATCAATCATTATTCATAAATCATCTACCGATGAACCCTGACAGAGAGAGGAACGTCGAGTTTCTCAGACGTGGGTCTTAACTCGCTAAGATCCATCAATCATTATTCATAAATCATCTACCGATGAACCCTGACAGCAGAGGAGCTTTGAGTTCCTGGGTCATAAGTCCTTACTTGCTAACATCCGTCAATCATTATTTATAAATCATCTACTGATAAACCTAACAAATATGAAATCAAATATCTTTTAAACTAAAGAAGAATGCCTACTTAGTGGGATGGAAATATTATCTTAAAATATTTTCCCATGGGGTACCCTTTAACCGCAGTGGGGATCGCAGTTCCTGAGAATACTAATATTACTGTTCTTAACATTCATTTGGCAAGGACAGTGCACACAGGATTAGTTCAGGTATTTATACGCCTTTAGTGTCCTTCATATTGGTACTAGGCTGAAGAATTAGTTGTATACTTTGTATTTTCTACGGAGTCATCTTTATCTCACCCCTAGTATTTGTTTAGACATTGAATTAACATTAAGTACCGTAAAAACCACTCAACAAGTGTTGCGAATATGATTTTTATTTGTGACGTCAAAAATGAACTACCCAATGAGTGGGCATCATTTGAAAATAGTTCCGGCTCGATTCATAAAACAAAATGTCAACAAAGAGGAATTTCTGGTTATATAACGACTTACAATGAAGTTAATTTATTTTATTATTTAACTTAACGATGTTCTTTACACGTAAAGAGGGGTGAGACTAAATTAGAAATGCATTCATGGCATCAGATGGTTTGGATAAGTTACTTGTTCTTATGAGAAAACGTGTTTACTGAGGCCAAAGGGATGGCCTTTCGAGGTCTTTTGTAACAAAAAAATATGTCTCGACACTAGAAGTGGAGGGACATATTTCATCTCACAAAGGCCTGACAACGGCAATCCTACGGACTCAGTAATTATGTTTACTTATCATCATATACCTAAATAACATGAAAAAAAATTTCCTTAGATAAAGGAAATAAATTTCCTTAATCTAATTAACTACAAAATCATCGATTCACATCCTCTTGACCCGATGTTGGTGCTCATTCACTACGGGCACAGTGTGCCCGAACATAATTCATACTGCACCCCTAGCAGCGGGTAGTATTTCATAGACGTTCG
The DNA here is from genome assembly GCA_950022655.1 of Alentia gelatinosa. Classification (NCBI taxonomy): domain Eukaryota; kingdom Metazoa; phylum Annelida; class Polychaeta; order Phyllodocida; family Polynoidae; genus Alentia; species Alentia gelatinosa. The sequence goes on from OX465588.1 coordinate 56,265,283, forward strand.
GCCATAGATATATGATAATAAACCTTGTGATGCCTTTTGATGCAAATCCGTATTACAATCGTACTATCATTGGTGTGCCCAGACTGTGCATGTGAAACCCGTATACTTCCCTCTGCTGTATCTCCCGCCCTCTAGACACCCAGACGTCTAGATACACTGCACGAACATCATTATTTTACATATGGATGCGCCCGGCCTATATAAGTAGGTATTTTGCGAATACAAGGTCGTCCAATTCCCCGTGTGTATACACCTCATCTGTAGGCGTATATAAGCATCCAGTGAAGAGGGCTTCACTGAGAGCGGGCGGGGGGAGGTAGGGGAGGGGGTGGGGGCAAGGGCTTCCTACTGAGGACACCTGTACTTCTACCAACACAAACGTGCGGGAGGCGGTGGGGGGAAAGGATATTTCCTCTCATATACGCTGGGTGTGAAATACAGCCAAGACGCATCCGTATATAAGGCCTGGGCGTATATATACATATATATGAAAACAAGTCAATATTCAGCCAATACATGCACTTCCACGTTGGCGTATATATATAACATCCCTGGGACTGTACATACCTTACCGCCCAGTTGTTTACTGTTCTACAGCCACTATTGGTAGATTTGTGCATGCTGCATCAGGCCTCGGTGTTTGCGGTATTGGTTAATTATCAATAGTGGTTTATTCAATACCATGTAGCATATAGAGATTCTGTTGTAGAAGAATAAGCGCAGCCGATGTGTCAGGGAGACCCTAATAAACATCGGCCCTTTTCATGCTTCCGGTCTGTCCTCTGCTGAGTTGATTGACAGCTGTCAAACACATTATGACAATACTCTATCAGACATCTCTGCTTTGGCCAGCTACAGTGGAATTCGCATGATGGGATTCATGTACCTTGCATGGTTCAAAATCTCATGAGAATTTGTTCCTTGCTAAGCGTAATTCATACGGTGGGATCCATGTGCATCACAGCGTTCAAAATCTCACGAGGTAATCTTCCTCCCAGGAGCTTTATGAAGGATTCCAACAGCCTGGACTATCATAAACAACTGTTTTATTACCCACCTGATACGGAGTCTCCATACTAAGCCTATGGAGATTACAGATCACTACTGAGGAGGATACGGAGCTCCGTACCCTCATAGGAGTATACGGATTTTTGAGATGAAAGTAGTCCCAAACATAACTTCTTAATTACATTGAAAAGTTTTCTAACGATCATATTTATTGCTTAAATCTAAAAATAAATGAGTAATAAATACAACATTACCATAATTTCGATCTGTGTGGCCGTATGTACGGCCACTCAGATCGAAATCATGGTAATATTGTGAATTTATTCGATAGATTCATCGAGATGTTAATATGTGATTAATGAAAAAACCCCGCCTCTAAAGCATAAAATAATAACTGTTAATTGGAAAAAATAAAAACTCAGGAAAACTAACCCAAGATGAACCTCTAAATTGACCGAGATGTTGGTAAATCATTTTAATCTGTAAACATGTCTCTTGAAGGTCGTGACGACATCTATGACGTCATCGGTGAGCTGGTGGAGTACAGGCGGAAGTACCCTGCGCCGCCTGGTGAGGAACGCCTGGTGGACGCCGTGCTCGACTACTGCGGTGATGACGTCACCACGTGTAAGGGGGAACTCGTCAACTTCCTGATCGGAGGCTACATGTCCAGCGGCGACAGTGAGTTAAAACGTCTCTCTTCTTGATGTTTATCCTACCCCTCATATAAATTCCCATAGGCTTAACATGGTGTAACTGTATGCCATGGTTAAAATATTGATATGCCACTGGTGACATGTGAAGTTAAAAACATGTAACAGGGTAGGATAAAATCTAAACCTCATTCAATTTCATATAATTATTTGTATGCCATTCGTTGTCTTCCGCTACAGATATCACTCAGCCCTGCTTCGTGATATCATGCCGCTAAGACAACTCACGCCATATAAACAATCATATGAAATTTCGTGATGTTTCATGATATTATCCTACCCCTAATATAAAATCCTATAGGCTTAACATTGAGTTTCCGTATGCCACGCTGACTGGCATACAGAGTTTTACCATTATACAGAATTGTTATCACATAATATTCCAAGATTGAGGAGACCAGGTAGGATAAAATCAAAACTTGATTCGTTTTAATCTTGGCCACAGCATTCCACTCCTGGAGTTTTGGCTCCAGACTTCACTCGGCTTCGCCTCATGAAGTCACTATGCCAAACTCCAGTCGTGGCATACAGTGGCCTAGATTAAAACTCATCCAGTTTTACGATAGTATTTAAGTATTTTGGAGTTGATTAATCATAAGAATATGATGTGAGATGTTGTGAGGAACTCAAGCCTCCTGGCTGATCTCTATTCAAGTGTGAACATTTCTGAGACACTGCTATCTGCGCACTTCCGGTTTGAGTACTATTTTGCAATACTCCAAGGTGCTGAGTATTAGTTCTCTGTGTTAAGCCTATGGTGGGAAAATATCAGAGTAGAGATAAATTGCATCATAAGTCTCACTGACTGATAGACTACCACCCCACCTGCCGGATTACCCGCTAACCTCCCTGCCTTCCAGGTAGTCTCTACCTCATTTGACTGGGAAATATCTGTGATAACTGATATTTGATATCTATATTTTATACATGGTGCACACTGCAATACATGATGCTTCTTAGTTTTACATGCCAAACAACTCTAGTTTGTACTTTATTTTAACCCTCATATAAATCTCCATAGACTTACCATGATGTGAATGTATGCCATGGTATGCAAAGGCATACCATGTTTATGCCACACTTGACAAATTAAGTTAAAAAACATGTGATGGGGTAGGATATAATCTAAACGTCACTCAATTTCATATGCTTGTTTACATGACATTTGTTTTATCTCACCCCTGGTACAAGTTTAGCCATATGAATAACATTAGAAAAATATACTCAACGATCACCCTGGTAAAGTTACAATACTATGCCACGGCCGTAGTGTAGTGGATTTGCTATGTATATTCTGATTATTCTGAAGTTGTGATGTTATTTAAACAATAGAAAGAGGTAAGATAAATCCAGAACCGCACTCGAATCGTAAAATACACAATACTCCACTCGTTTGGCTGTGCCATAATCGTCACTCGGCTTCGCCTCGATGACGGTTGCGGCCTATCCAAACTCGTGGAGTATTGTCTATTTATACAATTCTCGATGCAATTCTATATAAGTCTTCTGCTACAGATATCACTCAGCTTCATTTTGTGATATCACGCTATAGACAATCATATCGAATTTCAAGATGTTTCATAATGTTATTTTGTTTGACTAATTCCCATGTGAACTCATTGTTTTGACACAGATGTTATTTGATTATTTCAGTTTTGACGTGGCTCCTCTACTTTTTATCCAACAACATAGATGTCCAAGAGAAACTTTACAATGAATTAGAAGAATATCTCAGCGATGGACAACTTTCCTATGAAGCAATACCACATCTCAAGTAAGTAGAATCACATCTAATGTTACCATCAACGAACTCCCTTCTCCGCAATCGCAGGTGATCTAGCCACAGATTATCTGTAGATTTGTATGATTATATATATTTTGGAGGGCTGGGCTATCTATGCCCTTGCCAGGGTAATGACTATTTTGTGGGTGTGTATTTTGAGAATTTAGTGGTGGGCTACCCATGATTCTGACAGATACAAGATGCGTTATACCAATGTTTTTTAGGTTTTAAGAGTGGGCTATCCATGATTCCTACAGATACTTGGTGTGTTATACCGATGTTTTGTAGGTTTTAGTAGTGGGGTTCCCTTGATTCTGACAGATACAAGATGCATTATACCGATGTTTTGTGGGTCTGTGTGGCGTCATACCGATGTTTTGTGGGTCTGTGTGGCGTTATACCGATGTTTTGTGGGTCTGTGTGGCGTTATACCGATGTTTTGTGGGTCTGTGTGGCGTCATACCGATGTTTTGTGGGTCTGTGAGGCGTTATACCGATGTTTTGTGGGTCTGTGTGGCGTTATACCGATGTTTTGTGGGTCTGTGTGGCGTCATACCGATGTTTTGTTGGTCTGTGTGGCGTCATACCGATGTTTTGTGGGTCTGTGTGGCGTCATACCGATGTTTTGTGGGTCTGTGTTGCATCATACCGATGTTTTGTTGGTCTGTGTGGCGTCATACCGATGTTTTGTGGGTCTGTGTGGCAGCATACCGATGTTTTGTTGGTCTGTGTGGCGTCATACCGATGTTTTGTGGGTCTGTGTGGCGTCATACCGATGTTTTGTGGGTCTGTGTGGCGTCATACCGATGTTTTGTGGGTCTGTGTTGCATTATACCGATGTTTTGTGGGTCTGTGTGGCATTATACCGATGTTTTGTGGGTCTGTGTTGCATTATACCGATGTTTTGTGGGTCTGTGTTGCATTATACCGATGTTTTGTGGGTCTGTCTGATGTAAAACTCTGTTTTCTGTCAGGTACATGAAGCAGGTTCTCGATGAGACATTAAGAGCGTCACTGATCGGCACATTCGTGGCGAGGAAGGCTGACCACGACATGAACCTCGGCGGCTACCTCGTCCCTGCTGAGGTGAGTGATTCGCTGACGAATAAACGTGGAATTAATTGACAATAATCGATGGTTTTCTGTACAGGTGGCCGTAAACCACGAGAGGTTGACGCGTCGTAAAACATGAGCGCTAGCGAGTGCATTCCGACATCAACCATGAGTTGTTTTACTCGAGTAAATTAATCCCAGGAATTGCCATGTTAAAGAGCTTATCAAAATGGACTATTTTTTTGCTCTACTGGATAAAGGGAAACCATGGCCTTGAGGCCATGTATACCACAGATTTGAATCCATATACCACAGTAAGGGTATCTGACAGGTTTTATATAATGGGTAGTGGTTTGAGTCCCGTACGTTTTCAATGGGGACTTTATATACCATGTCCCTCCAATGTTTGAAAAATTGCGAGATACATGACGGGTTTTTTTTATGGCAGATTTTTTTTTTTTTTTTCCATATTTATTCTGGAGTTATAACTACTAGGACATTACTGTCCTATCTTCAGTAGGCTCCAGGGCCATTTATGTTTGTCCAGGTTTAGATATTGTATTTCGTGAAAAGGTAACAGTAACATCTAGATCATTTACTAGTAATAATATTGTTAATTTATAAACGATATATATTGTGTTTAGACAAAGCTAATCCATTACTTATGGTATATACAGATGAATGAATATGTAAGTTTGTGTTACATTTCTTTCATATGTGGGTAGGGTCTGGTTGGGTGTCATCAATTATCTCCACTAACGATGTAAACAGTATTTGACACAGTATTAAGTTGATATCAATTTTATTTTAGTACTCTAGTCGTCTGGCAAGGAGACATTTTTAGTTTTCTTCTTTAAAAGCATCATATGTCGGTATTTGTCTCTGTTTGTTTGGAAGCTCATTCCTTAGCTTTGCTGTTTTGTATTGAATACTCCGCCGGTATAGAGCCTCCAGAGGTTACTAAACTCCCGATTATCGCCCCGGGTAAAGCAAAGTTCCGCTCCCGATAAACTTGGCACACTACGACAAAATGAACCACAGTTTTCTGATTTATAATTTGAGAAACTGAATATGATTTCTGATTCCCATGTAGAAATAGCTGAAATTTCCATTTCTGACATCAGAATTTCAATTTGAGGATGTCTGAAAACCGTTAAACTGCATTAATTCTGGGTTACGAGTAAGGGGTCTATCACCATACGACGTCGGTAACCAGCGAAACCCGGAACTTGTCAACAGACTGAATTACGGGATACCTCAATAGGGTCTATGACTCAGTTCGAAATTTTCCTTTCAGTTCTTTATGGATATTCCACCTGAGTACAAGAATTATCGTAAAACTGGATGAGGTTTAATATTGTCCACCGTATTCCACGACTGGAGTTTGGCAAAGTGACTTTATGAGGCGAAGCCGAGTGAAGTTCGGAGCCAAAACTTCAGGAGTGGAATGCGGTGGCAAAGATTAAAACGAATCAGGTTTTGATTTTATCCTACCCTATCTCCTCGATTTTGGAATATTACGTGATAACAATGTTGTATGCCACTAGTGGCATATAAAACTCCGTATGCCAGTCAGCGTGGCATACGGAAACCCAATGTTAAGCCTATGGGATTTTATATTAGGAGTAGGATAAAAGTCTGTATTAAATGATAAATGTATTTTTGTCCGCAGACCACGCTAGTGCAGGCCATGGGTGTGGTCCACATTGATGAACAGTATTACCCAGACGCAAAAAAGTGAGTCCTAACTTCATTATTACATAATACAATTAAATATGAATAAGATAAAAATACCACACTTTTATCTGAAACCTGTCTATATTGTATCTATTATCCACCTTTTCCTGACAAGTGGCAAACAAATTAGTTCCTTTTAGGTTTGTACTATTTTTCAGTACGCACTATTTTCCTATGTGTTTTCGATGGACACTTTGTATTAGGTGGATGATGAAACAACTAAGTATCCATGTAATGAAGGGTCTCGATACTTAACCTATGGAGCCAACAGATCGCTTCTGAGTAGAATATGGAAAGCCGTTTTCTACTAAGTAGAATATGTGAAAAAAAGTCCCTACGTCATTCCAAATATAAGTTATCAAAGGGAACAAAAAATCGCTGCCGATATTCTCAAGCACTACTGCTGGATAATGAATGTAACATTACAATGATTTTGATCTGCATTTTAAACAGGTTTAAAATCAAAATTGCTTGAGACTATGTACCTATGCAGGGAAAATTGATGCCAACAATTTTCCCTTCTCCCCCTCAGTCTCAGGGAATTGAGACCTAGGAGTGTCACACAAGAAGAGTATGTACCAGTAAATAATCTCAGGAAAATTGTCTCAGACAAACCCTACTGAAGGTACATGAGTCTCTACGTGTGAATTCCACTTTAAGGCCAATGCCCATCTACCAATTTGGGAACATTTATGTTCCTTTGTCGGCGACAAACAAGCCATCCTAATGGAGTCGGCCGTAGTCGGTAGATGTAGGACAGGTAGGCAAGGGTGAGCCACCGATTGGTGAACCACCTCCTTCAGACGTCCTTTTGTCGAAGATAAGTTGTTGTTTCTATGTTCCAAAATCGGTGGTGAAAAGTTTATTAACATGTTGATAAATCCAGTCGCCGACAACAGAACGTTGGTAAATGGCCTTTGATTGGATGACCGACGCGGGCCGAGGTAGTACATAATTTGCCTGAGACAAGTTCACCGACTCCTATACGATTTGGGAACTAATCGATCGACCCCTGATCGGTAGATGGGCATCGGGCTTAAAGCATGATGCCCATCTACCGATTCAGGGTTAAGGGATTAGTTTCAAAATCTTGTCGTAGGCAAATTACATAACCCTTCGCTCGACCAGCGGACATTGAGGAGATGGGGTGCTGGATATTAGTCCTAAGCAAATCGGTCGACTAAACGGTGGCTCACCCTTGCCTAGCTGTCCTACATCTACCGACTACGGCCGACTCCGTTAGAATGCCTTGGGTGAGACAAATCACCGTCCGTTTGTCGCCGACAAAGGTACATGCATGTTCCGAAATCGGTAGATGGGCATTGGGCTTTAGGTGAATAATATGAAGAAACCAAACAAGAGTTAGTCATGTTGTTGTTTATCGCACGACGGCAAGATCGCTTATTACTGCGCGAGGCAAAGCCGAGAGCAGTAATACGTGATCTTACCGGAGTGCAATGAACAATAACACTACTAATTCGAGTTTGGTTTAGAATTTATCCTACCCCGCCCGTCTAAATTACTTCTACATTAACAAATGTCGTCATTTGTCAAGTGTATCCCACTAGAGCGATATTTTTCATTTTTCTGAACTCCAGACCTAATACAGTGACCCAATGTTAAGCCTATGGAGTTTTTTATTAGGGGTAGGATAACAAGTTGATCTCCGGTGTGTTGTGTTTCAGGTTTGACCCTGAGCGGTTCACGGAGGAGCGAGTCAAGGCACGACCCCCGCACGCCTTCACGCCCTTCGGCTTCGCGGGGGGTCGGAAGTGTCCCGGATCCCGCTTCGCGTACTTAGAGTGCATGATCTTCATCTCCAGCATCCTCAGACACTTCCGCGTCAAGTTCGCGCCCGACCAGAAACATCCCGACGTCATTCACGGAGTCATCAGCTTCTTGGAGGGTCAAATTGATGTGGTGTTGGAAGCACGGAGGCAGGGTTAGTTGTCCCGCTATGTGATGTCTGAAGGGAGGTCAGGTGACAGGGTTAGATATACCGCTGTATAATGTCAGTAAGGAGGCAGGGTTAGTGTCCTGCTGTGTGATGTCTAAATGGAGGCAGGGTTAGATATCCCGCTGTATAATGTCAGTATGGAGGTCTGGTGATAGGGTCAGTTGTCCCGCTAAATGATGTCTGAAGGGAGGCCCAGTGACAGGGTTAGTTGTCCCGCTAAATGATGTCTGAACGGAGGTTCTGCGGCAGGGTTAGTTGTCCCGCTAAATGATGTCTGAAGGGAGGTCCGGCGGCAGGGTTAGTTGTCCCGCTAAATGATGTCTGAAGGGAGGTCCGGCGGCAGGGTTAGTTGTCCCGCTAAATGATGTCTGAAGGGAGGTCCGGCGGCAGGGTTAGTTGTCCCGCTAAATGATGTCTGAAAGGAGGTCCGGTGACAGGGTTAGTTGTCCCGCTAAATGATGTCTGTATGGAGGTCCGGCGGCAGGGTTAGTTGTCCCGCTAAATGATGTCTGAAGGGAGGTTCTGCGGCAGGGTTAGTTGTCCCGCTGTATAATGTCAGTACGGAGGCAGGGCTAGTGTCCTGCTGTGTGATGTCTGTATGGAGGTCCAGTGACAGGGTTAGTTGTCCCGCTATGTGATGTCTGAACGGAGGCAGGATTAGATATCCCGCTGTATAATGTCAGTATGGAGGTCCGGTGACAGGGTTAGTCGTTCCGCTATGTGATGTCTGAACGGAGGCAGGGTTAGATATCCCGCTGTATAATGTCAGTATGGATGTCCGGCAGCAGGGTTAGTCCTCCTGTGATATGTCTGAATGGATGTCCGGCAGCAGGGTTAGTCGTCCCACTGGGCAATGTCTGAAAAGAGGTGCGGTGACAGGGTTTGCTGTCCCGCTTTGTGATCTATGTATGGAGGCCTGGTGACAGGGTTAGTCCTGCTGTGGCAGGGTTAGATATCCCACTGTGGGTTGTCCATATGGAGGTCCGGTGATAGGGTTAGTCGATCCACTGTGTGATGTCTGAATGGAGGACCAGTGACAGGGTTCGTCGCTGTTTTATGAATGCATGGAGATCCGGTGTCAGAGTTAGTCGATCCACTGTGTGATGTCTGAACAGCGGCCCAGTGACAGATTTAGTTGTCCCACTATGTGATGTATGAATGGAGGCCCGGTGACAGGGTTAGTTGTCCCGCTATGTGATGTATGAATGGAGGTCTGGTGACAGGGTTAGTTGCCCCGTGATGAGATGTATGAATGGAGGCCCAGTGACAGGGTCAGTTGTCCCACTATGTGATGTATGAACGGAGGCCCGGTGACAGGGTTAGTTGTCCCGCTATATGATGTATGAATGGAGGCCCGGTGACAGGGTTAGTTGTCCCGCTATATGATGTATGAATGGAGGCCCGGTGACAGGGTTAGTCGTTCCGCTATGTGATGTATGAATGGAGGCCCGGTGACAGGGTTAGTCGTTCCGCTATGTGATGTATGAATGGAGGCCCGGTGACAGGGTTAGTTGTCCCGCTATGTGATGTCAGTATAGAGGTCTGGTGACAGGGTTAGTCATTCCGCTATATGATGTATGAACGGAGGCCCGGTGACAGGGTTAGTCGTTCCGCTATGTGATGTATGAATGGAGGCCCGGTGACAGGGTTAGTTGTCCCGCTATATGATGTATGAATGGAGGTCCGGTGACAGGGTCAGTTGTCCCGCTATGTGATGTATGAATGGAGGCCCGGTGACAGGGTTAGTTGTCTCGCTGTGTGATGTATGAATGGAGGCCCAGTGACAGGGTTAGTTGTCCCGCTGTGTGATGTATGAATGGAGGCCCGGTGACAGGGTTAGTCATCCCGCTATGTGATGTCTGAATGGAGGCCCGGTGACAGGGTTAGTTGTCCCGCTATGTGATGTATGAATGGAGGCCCGGTGACAGGGTTAGTTGTCCCGCTATGTGATGTATGAATGGAGGCCTGGTGACAGGGTTAGTTGTCCTGCTATGTGATGTATGAATGGAGGCCCGGTGACAGGGTTAGTCGTTCCGCTATATGATGTATGAATGGAGGCCCGGTGACAGGGTTAGTTGTCCCGCTATGTGATGTATGAATGGAGGCCCGGTGACAGGGTTAGTCGTTCCGCTATATGATGTATGAATGGAGGCCCGGTGACAGGGTTAGTTGTCCCGCTATATGATGTATGAATGGAGGCCCGGTGACAGGGTTAGTCGTTCCGCTATATGATGTATGAATGGAGGCCCGGTGACAGGGTTAGTTGTCCCTCTATATGATGTATGAATGGATGTCCAGTGACAGGGTTAGTTGTCCCGCTATGTGATGTATGAATGGAGGCCCAGTGACAGGGTTAGTTGTCCCGCTATATGATGTATGAATGGAGGCCCGGTGACAGGGTTAGTTGTCCCGCTATATGATGTATGAATGGAGGCCCGGTGACAGGGTTAGTTGTCCCGCTATGTGATGTATGAATGGAGGCCCGGTGACAGGGTTAGTTGTCCCGCTGTGTGATGTCAGTGTGGAGGTCCGGCTTCACTGATACTCTCAATGTATCTAATATTGTATAAATGTACAGAAACGGTCGCCATGTTCTAGTTGCAACAGTAGAAACTGGGACTACATCATTATCAGAAGAAGTGTTTTGGGTGTCATGGGATAGAGTGGGATGACAAAAGAGTCATATCATATTGATATCAATCGGTGGGTGCAGTGCTTTCCAATACGACAATTCGTTCATTCATGATTTTATGCACCTATACAGAAGTTAGAGTAATTGAGAGATGTGATTAACAGTGGTAAAAGAGCAGTGAGATAAATGTTCAAGGAATGTGCCATATTACTGTTTATATGATGTTCGTTATCTGCCTAGACTTGAATAAGTCTTAGCTTATAGAATATAGGTCTCAGGGACCGAGGCCAGTCTACTTCAGGTCTGTCAATGGTCGTTTATAGAAAAATCCACTTGATAGACACATGTGATATATTATATATACCTATGCTGGAAAATATCATGGATACCAACCTCTGCTGTGGTTTTAATATTTTATCCATACCAGCATAGTGTGCTGGTATGGAAAAATACCACCATACTTTGAATTTGCGCATGCGCCTTTTTAAGAGTAGAATGTTGCTTCCGGCCACCCAGCAAACTATGAATAGCGATTTGACATTGTCAAGTTTTTGTAAATATTTGATAGATTATTGATAATCATAGGTATACAAGTGAGAAGTCTTAACCTTATTGGAACTTCCATACCTTGTTTCTTTTGATCAAAATATTAAACTCGCTCTTCGAGTTCTTTTAATTTTTGTATCAAAAGAATAGCGGTACGAGGGGACGTCACAATATAGTAAACACATTTCACTAAAGTCCCACATCTTCTCATTTTTTATTAGAAGTAGGATAAAGAGGGTATTCATGGTTTTGTTTTTTATTTTTCATTTTTTATTTAGCAGCAAGTGTTACTGTTCTACCATTGGGTAGATCTCTCACTGCAACATTAATATACAGGCATGATTTCCTACTGTGCAATATATGCTATTTGTATACCTTGTATATATATGTGAGATATTTACAGTTTATACCAGATACTGATGATGATAAGTGTAACATTTTATAATATACCTCTGCAGTATATTTGATAATTATGTTCTGCTTATCCTATGCAGTACAAATTGTGTACTGAACCCTGTGCAGTACACTGTTATACTGAACATGTTGACAGGTCTTCTATGCCAATATATGGATCTTTATTAATTTTGAGTATGTAATAAATATATAATGATCTACCATGCTCGTACATGTTACAAACCATTTTTGGAATTGATGTCTTTTTACGGATCTCGGTCTTGGGCCTCGTTCCGTAAAAAACAACAATTCCCCGTCTCATTTTGTAGCATGTACAGCATGGTCAGGTCGTTCTCTTTAAGCATCAGTTACCACTAACGCCACTCGTACTTGAGAGTTTAATATTATTCCCTATTAGTTTATTCTCTATTTATATTTTCAGTAAAGTGAATATAATTTGACATTTCACATCAGCATCCACAGAATGTAAATAAGTTGCACAGAGTGTGTTATTGAACTGGTATTTTTATATTTTGATCTGAAGGAAATGTTCTCAAATATTTTGTTCTCAAAAGAAAGATATTTATCTCAGAATTCTGGACCGGAGCTTGTAGGTTTCGTTATTAAGTTGCTGGCTCAGAATCTTTTTTTGTTGTTGTTTTCTTTGGTTGATTTCTCAACTGGGGACAGTTGTACAACGGCAAATCATTATTTCTTTTTCGCCATTGCACAACCGTCCCCAGTTTAAAAATGAACCAAGGAAAAAAACCAAAAACTATTCTGAACCAAAAGCTACTCTTCCACTGGTATCACCCCATTAAAAAAAGGATCTAGGCACTTCTCTCACTAAAAACACCCCCATTAAAGGGGAAATAATCCATAAAAAAGCACCATTTACCATTAGAATCATCTAGTAAGACCTGATGAGTTGATTCTAACAACAGAATCAAATGGAATCAAGAGTGGAAGCAGACACATCTCACTAAATATGGGGAAAATGAAGTTTAAAAGAATCCCACCAGATGATAGCACATTAAAAACACAGTAATGTCACCTAGTGTAGAGAGAAAGTACTACAGCTCATCAAAGGGTACACAGAGGAATCACCTCTACAACCCTCCACCCCCTAAAATAGAAGAGTCCACTTCTATACAGACAGAGGAAGCCACTTCCAGTAGGAAGAATCCAAATAAATGAGGGTGAGAGGGGTTTTGGTACATACAACAACATCTAAAGAGATTCCCATCTAATAAAAATGCAGTACTCCATTCACTGCTGACTCGATTCCCGCCAAAAATCAAGTATTATAGAGGAAACTTAGGAAATTTTAAAGTCAGATTTCATATCCCATCGAGTTTGAATGGCGTAGTAATTCAGACAAGATGGGATCGAGCTCCGACCGTAAACCTGAATAGGTTTCTGACTCTATCACTTACTAATTGGCTAACGTTTGTGATAATTACCCATTGAGTATTCTTTTACAATACTTCATGGGCGTTGAATACGAGTTCCCAATGTAAAGTCTATGGGGAAAAGATAAAAGAAAAACTCTGTGAGAAGTACCACGTTTGATATCAAACTGCTGGTTAATACTGAGATTTGTATTTGCGGAGACAAGCACCATTCATAGATGCTTACATCATGGATTTTCTTTATTATCTATGCTTTATCCTACCTCTAATAAAAAACGCCATAGGTTTAACATTGACTCAATGTATTTGACAGAGCGTTGAATAAACTGTTATTTATGCACCGAGGTGAATAAAAAACGGACCAATCAGGGACGAGATAACGAAAGTAGATCCGGCAGCATTGATAAATGTGACCATCCTCCGATGAGTGTCAACACGCTGCTAACATGGATGATTACAAAATTTTCTCTGTATATTGGTGAGGTGGGATAGGATAAATACGAAACCGAACACGAGTTAGCCTTCTCTATGTTTATACCACTCTGGTCAGGTCTGCTACTTACTACACTCGGCTAACGCCTCGTGTAGTAATACACAACCTGCCCATCGTGGCATAAACATTGACAAGGCTAACTCTCGTTCGGTTTCTACTAAGTATTTTCTTGATTACAAGAGATCTCCCATGAAGAAACATAAATACAAACCATGCAGTTTATTAGACGAGGCAGCTACCGCGACTAAATTGAGAAATGTTATTTCTGTAAAAAAGAAATTAAACTCTTTAGTGCAAGCCAAAACCTCCACGATCTTGAGGCTATACACACGTAGTAAAGAATTTGAAACCAATAGATACAAGTCATATTTGAGTTACATCAATGTAGGTTATAAATGATATGAATAATGTACAACATTGTTTCCTTGACTCCATCTTCCTTGCAGAATTGTGATTGTTACATTATTGTATTTATACTAGAATTCTTCCTGCAGTTACATACATTTAGGCCACTCAAAAAAAAACTTGTTTCTCACCACCGCGCGCATCAGAAAAAACGATTTTAGAAGATTTTTTTTTCTTTTTTAAATAGATGAACATTGATAGAAATTATGAAAGGTATGTGTATTTAGTATCAAATTAAAGCCCCTGATGTCAAGGATGCATTAAATGTATAGCCAGTAAAAATCTGGAAACCCCGCATAAGCAGACACCCCGCGTAAGCAGCCACTTTGGCCCGGATCAGAGGGTGTTCGCTTATGCGGGGTTTTACTGTATGTCTGCCATCTTTGATATAGCAAAAAAAAAGAAAAGAAAAAAAAGCGCCCTCGTCATATTTTTCATGGCTTGGTGATGAGAAACAAGTTTGTTTTTTTTAGTGGCCTTACATTAGGTGTGATATGTGCAAACATATTACATGCATTTCAAATGTTTTTTTTTATTATGGAGGAGGGAGACCCCTAATCTCCAGGGGGAGGCCCCCCCCCCCTGCAGAATAATACGGAAAATCGTATTTATTCATTTTAAGTGATACATGGTAACATATATGTCTGCGTTCTTATCTATTTTCTTTATGAATGTTATCATGACTGAATTTCAGGTGTCTATATTATGAGATTCTCATCGTACTTAGCACTTTGTGTTCAAACGCGCATATTTTATGTATTATTGAGTATTTATTATATGTAAATATCTGTAAATACAGAAATGGATGTGTACTCTAAAGATGTATGTTTGAAAGAATAAATTTGTTGAATTCCTGACCTGTGTTGAGTGTTTCCGAGTCTGATAGATCTACCGTGCTACATGAATCTTAGTTCTCACAGTCCTCTACCTCTGGACTACTGAGAATGACATGTAGAGGGAACATTAAAGCACATGATCCACCAAATCGACGCTCAGAGACGGCCAGAGGCGGCCGACCGGCTGGTTTTTACAGGGCTGGCCGGCCGGCCAGAGGCGACGACCGCACGGGTGCGGGCGACAGGGTTTTCAATGAGTTTGTCCGGCCGATTCCAGCTGATTTGCTGATCCACCAGGCAGATTGTCCCAGTCGATCTGAGCCGATGAGCGATTTGGGCGGCCGATGTCCACAATTCCTCCACATGGTCATCGTCCAGCCCTAACTCACTCTTGGGGGATCACATGCTTAAAGTAGGTATGTCTCTGTAAGATCCAAAAACGGGAATAGAGATAACTCGAAAAGAGAAGAAAAAAAAGAAATTTACAATAATAATTATAGAGCAGAGTGAGCAAGTACAACTCAACAACTTCCCAGATTTGGTTTGGTGATTGGCTTTATTGGTGCAGCTGATACAATGTTTCGGCGTGGAATTGCCTTTGTCAAGTATCGATTTAAAAAAAAAATTCTATTAGGTACACAAATGAGCCTATTAGTCTGGTTGAGGTTATTTTGGTCTATGCTATAGTTACTATAAAGTGATTGGTTGTCAATTTTTGTCTGGAGAGTCCTCTATGTACATAGTTCGTTATTTGAGACATGATTTTATTTGAGGTATTTTAGGTATGTCTTACGATTGATATATAGTACAGGGTTTTAATTATGTTACTACTAGTTGCTACGGTAATATAGTCAGAGATATATTTTTTTAAATGTCATATTAATATAATTTGTCATGGTCTTTGTATAGGATTACTGGAACTTATATACGGTAACTAGTGTGTTAGAATTGTCATTGGTCGCTGACAGAATGTTTGTGACTCTGAAAAAAAGGAAAAGCTCTGGATGGAGGGGATTTAAACTTGCGACCATCGGTTTCCTTGCAGACACTTTGCTTCTGGACTACTGTGACTGTCATGTTTAGAGAACCTTTGAGTAGTTAAACTGTCAGTTTCAAAAACGGAATTAGATACAATCCGGAAGGAGGAAAAATGACAATTTACAAATGCAATTATATGCAGAAACTAGTGTGGTAGAATTATCATTGGTTCCTAGACGAATCTTTTTGACTGTGAAGCAAAAGGGAAAAAAAGAGTTTAGAAGGGATTTGAACTCTCAACCTTGTAATTCCCTTGCTTACATTTTACCTCTAGCTTACTGAGACTGACCTGTAGATGAAACGTTTAAGGGAGTTATGAATGCATGGAAGAATCTGGTTCCTTATAACACACCAGGTGGCAGGCACTGTCAATGAAAACGCTAGTTCTTGTTTTCTCCACCCAGTGTCACTGCTGTGGTAAAACTATAGGAGCATAAGATGGACAAATAACTGTACTTTTTGTCATTTCCAAACAGTGTCAGTGCTGTACTCTGATAAAATGAGTGAAGTAATATAACAAGATGCTTTTAGCTTGTGCTTACTGCATTCTCTTCTCAGTATGCACAACCTGAAGCTATCTTGCCTTTAGTATTAGAGATTTTTCTATGAAGTGTGATAGAACTGTCATTAATTCCTAAAAGAAGCTTATGACTCATTTAAAAACTGACAAGTTCTGGATGGCTTCATGTTGTGCCTCCTGATAACAGAACACTGCAATGAAAACCTGCCTCGGCATGATGTACTCCGTTATCTCAAGTACACATTCAGGCCTGGCTTCCACCTACTGCGATATGGCTCCGATATGGTCTACGATGCACCTCCCGATAGAAAATCAAAATCGCGTCGGAAGGTCAAATAATATCGGGGCAGTTGACCACGTTTCACCGAAAAAAATCATTAAGATGTGTTGTGGATTGGCATGTCTAGACATGTGTCTACGATTTTGCACCTTCCCGATATGTCTCCGATATTGACTTTTTGTATCGGTGCCATATCGGCAGGTCTTAATTTTTATCGTAGCAGGTGGACGCCAGGCCTTAGACTGGACAATATTTACATGGGAACCAACCTCAGGGTGTTGAGTTTGTTTGTAGGCCCTATACCAGAGATCTAAGTTTTTCTTTTTTTCCGTGGAAATCCAAGTTTTCATATTCAGGATATGCAATTGCTTGCCATTGTGTCAAACAAAGATAATATTGATTTAGCCTCATTTACGCCAATAAAACAGTGGTTTGGACCTCCCCACAGACCCTCAGCCCCATTCCATGGCCGACATGGACATATTATCCAAGTTTTCTCGATCTCCTTGAGGCAGAAAAATTCACATGAACATATTTCCACTTTTTCCCTTGACTCCAACTGACATCCCTGTATACAGGCCTAGCTCATGCTAAGATCTAATTTCACGATAAAATCTGACAATTCCTAGGCTGCCTCTGCCCTCAACGTCAGATAAATACACGATATTCCCATGATTTCCATCTGGGTGGCCATATTCTCCGCGTAGTTGATGCGAAGTAGAACTCCGAGCAATAGCGAGGAGTATTACGTAGTGTCAACTACATTATTTAAAGTTCCTTGAGACAAAAGCAAAAGAACTGAAATAGACCTGAAATTTAGGAAAGTCATATGGTTTTGCAAAGATTTTGAGATAAAATCCGGCTATTGACTAGTTACGTCACGAATGTCAATGGATCAAGTCCCTACAATGTGTAGTATTTACTCGTGCCTTCATGATGCCATTATGGTAAAGAATCATGGTGCACTGAATCCCACATTCATAATGCAGTGACAGATGATGCTAGCAGCAACAGGAGGTTTATAATGTATAAGTTACAATATTGGAAGGCAGATAAAGCATACAATGAATGAATAGGGGAAAAAAGCAAACAAATATGAAGCAAACATTGTAGCTGATGACCAATTTAATGATATATAAAAAGAGTTGATGTGTTTTAGAATATCAACCATTAAGGTCAACAGTCAGAGTGTGATCTTTTAAAGTACAGAGATGTTTGAGAGATATTTGAAAAGCTCCCATTTGTAATCTAGTATTCACCTCATTCCCTAAGCAGGAGGACTTTTAAAAAAGATAAATTTCTATCCAGAAGAAAGACATACATTCACACAACTGGGTGTTCTCACATACAGTAGTCAAGAAATACAGTTTACTAGATTAATATTAGTGTCAGTAGAATGCTAAAGTGTATATCGATGTGCCGGTCAACATATATGGCATTTGCCTCAATAATGAAATCTCACTTTTGTAGATGTAAACCAAGTCAGCCAGCCATTCTTTATCACCCATTCTAATTTTGAGCCTGCTAATTCTTAGAATTAAAAGAAATAAGAGCAAACTATTTTTGAAATAATGTTTTGTCTCACTTTAGAGGCTTTGCATTAGGACTTCTGACAGGAAGATTATTCTGTTGCCCTTACTTCTAAATGAACTAATCATAATGTACATTGCTTTTCAGAAAGTAATATTGTAGAGGCTATACTTACATTTGCTCCGTGAAATAGTGTTGAAATATGAAGGCTGCATTTAATATTTCATTTTCATTTAATAGTTCTCTGAAGGTTATAATGATATCCATCATTTCTCTAAAGGGTATAATGATATCCATCATAAGTGCAAATATTGAGATTAAAATTGGATCATTACAAGAAGAATAACTCTCAATTTGATACTCTAAATCAGTATCAAAGAAAGGGAACGAGGAAAGGCTGTTAGGGTTTTGGAGTTGTTTTAAGGATATTTGTATGAAGACCTGATCCAATTATTGTAACACATATGTACTCCATTCTTCTCATCTGCAGCAAGGACATGTAGTATCCATTTATTGTTTCATTGCTGCAATAGCAATATTGCTAATGTGAAATGTCTCTTCCCTTTGATGATAGTTGTTTTAATGATATAACTATAAAAGATATAGATAATTCTGAGTGAAGATGTACATATATGGACCCAATGTCTAAGTATGCTCCCTCATTGTAGTTGTCCTCAGCATCCAGGTGTTTCAACCAGGCTGATGAATGAAAGAGATAACTATTGGATTTGAATTAGAAATCAATAGTTGGAAATCTAGAAAAACAAGTCACTAATCAGAAACTTTATCATACTTGGCAATGGATGATGGCATTGAAGAACCTGATTGAAGCATGATATTTGATATTTTTCATGTCAAGTAAAGCATCCATAATATAATCATGATAAGTCTTTACAGCTCAGTAAACTTCCATTTATTTATTCATTCATGCAGTGACAGGTGGGTTGGGAAGCTGAGGTGGTTTACAATTGTATTTCATTATCATTCCTGATGCACTGAATTACATGGTTATTACATGGTTAGGCTATGTAGAATATAATAACTTCATCCCGTTGATAATATGTCATAGAGATATTGTTATAACCACACAGACAGCCCACAAACGCCTACCTGATGCCTACAGGAGCCTACGTAGACTGTTGTCTGATCATCTAGACACCAGTCTACCCGCCTCACTCACACACCAGCATTCAATATATAATATAGAGTAATTTACCATCATATTTGATAAAGTGTCCCTCCAAAGGTTTCCCTTAAGCAGGGTTTAGAAGAATTTTGCACCGAAATAACTGTCCCCTTAAGCAGAGTGCCCCCCTTAAGCGGGGTTAAAATAACTCTTAATACTGGGGATAATTTCTGTTCCGAGCAAATTGGCCCCTAAAGCTAGGTGGGTGGGATTTTTAAAACCTGCTAAATTACCGAAAACAGGGTTATTTAAAGCTAATGTTGTATAAACGTATTTCATCGATGTAAAAATGGCATTTTTTGGTGCATCTTTAGATGGTCTTTCATTCCAACATAGGGTTTTGTATAGCTCTGAGGAATTTTTCCTTCCGAAAATCAACAAAAACTGTGATTTTCTAGTGTTTTCTTTTTTTTTCAAAATCTTGGAGGCCCAATGTTGAGCCAATAGTTTCTATTAACTTGTTTAAAGCATATGTCATGAGAAGTGTAAACTATATAGTTTTGAAAATTGGTTAAAGTCTGAAAAAATATCATAATGGTCTAAACTAAATGGTGGAAATAAAAAAAAACCCCAAAAACCCCAAACTATCCAGGACCTTTAAATTTTCCAACTGAGAGCCCCATAGAGCATGTTGTCCGACACCCCAATTTTGAGAGGATTGTACTAATGAGATATACAATGAGAAATTATTTTTTCTTTATTGTAAAATGTTGACCAATATCCTGACTGTGAGACCTGAAAGTTTCAAAACAATCAGATTATCCATTCTGATATTAAAACATTGTGATTCCATGATGATATTTTTTCCAAAAAATCGGGTGTTGGACAACACCCCTGTTAAAAGATGTCTAGAAGAAATAATAATCATAATAGAATAACAAATACCCCTGTATATGTTGAGTATTCCTACCACTTTTAAATACCCAGTTTACTTTCTTCCTGAATAAAAAAATGTACTTCTTGTGATTCAAAAACTGAAAACGTGTTGTCCAACACCCCGGGGTGTCGGACAACACGCTCTGATATAAATCCTGATTTTGGGGTTGTTTCTTATCAGTAATTGAGTGGTTTGCTTTGAAAAACATAGCTTTCTATCATTTTATTAAGAATAAAGAGGATTATAGTTACTGATATTATTTTATTCATTGTTCTGAGCAGTTTTAAAAACGTGTTGTCCGACCCCCCGCGTGTTGTCCGACACCCCTGCCTGGCCCAAACCCAAATATGGCTCAGAGCTTTTGTTTCAAATCTGATATATGTTAGAGGTGTTTTGGGTCAAATATGACATATGTCACCATATAATATTAGTTTTTCTCAAATTATAAGCTTTTATATCGTTTCTTGAAATTTCAAATATTTTAGGGCGGTGGACAACATGCAGTATTATACACAACTTCAAAAGGCTCTCAAATCTGAACCATTCGTCTGATTTTGTTGGAATAATGTTTTTCTGGAAGGTATGCTGTAGGAGACTAATATGAAATGTAAAAAGAAGTAGTATTTTAAAATTATTTTTTGAGTGTCTGACCCCAGAAAGAAAGCGTAATTTAGCAGGTTTAAAAAAATCCGACCCAGGTGTCCCTTAAGCTAGGTGTCCTCTTAAGCAGGGTGTCCCGGAAGCAGGGTTTTACCGTACTATAATAAAGTAGAAATTATACCTAAACAATAAGAAAAACGCCTTTTGATCTACCCAAGAAGTCAGCGATTTGCAGCCTGTTGACCAGATGTTGTTGCTCATTCACTAAAGGCACAGTGTGCTCTAACATCCTCTATACTGCACCCCTACCAGCGGGTAGTACTTTATAGATGATCTGCCATGGGTATATAGGAATGAGTGGAAATAAACCTTTTCTCATACTTAAAATAGGGATGTGTGTCATCAATTTTATTAGTGTGTACAGGGGTGAGAAAGTTTTGGTCAAAGTCGTTGTTCTGCAACTCGTTTGAATGCTGTGTGATATTCACCCAGCTGTGGCCTTGTTCATATTTTCTTTATTTCCTCATGGGGCTGCTACAGTCTAATGAGACTGAGTAATAAGAGAAAATGACATAACTGTGGGCCAACAGTCACTGCCCATAGTTAGGTCGTTATCATTATTACATACCTGAATTCGATTGTTGCAGAAGTACATTGCAAAGAAGGCATATGCTATCATCTTACTTTCTGGTGCAGTCTGTGTGAGGTACTCTCTGTTTTGGTAATTCTATTTTTTTTTAAACAGTAAGGTCATTTAAAAGATTAATTACATATGGAATTTCCAAGATTTATGGATCTACACCAGTTCCAGATGACTCAACAATGGTGAAGAACTTCTCTGTCTCTTCTATCTTGATCCTCTTACTATCCTTTTACTTTGGGATAAAAAAATGAAAGGTACTTTGTCCATAAGATCAGATGGGTCTATCTGGTTCAAATACATCATCCTACATTATTTTTGAAAATTCCATAACGTTAAAAATACCTTTTTTTGAACCTGAAATTAATATGGAGGTATTAGGTACTACTATGTGTCACAACCCATATATTGTCATTCTCATGAATTGGAATCTATAACATTTCATGCATATTACTAATTCTTTGTAAATCATTCATTCTAGTCTGTTTACCTCATCAGAGAATCAAAATATGATATAATTTTCGGAGCTTCTGCTACAGCAAATTGAACTTACTCTGTTCTAACCTTCCAAAAAAGTAAACTCAACAAATTTATTACTGATATCAATCCCATTGATATAGTTATACTCGCAGACCTCAGAGGGCGCCACCACCGACTCAGCGCCGCGTGCCGTCATAGCGACTCCACACAGGTGGAATGATCAATCTCACTCAAACCTTGGAACTGTATGGTTGACAAAGACATTACTCTAATTTTTCTTTTTTCATTTCTAAAATGACACAGAAAAGGCTCTGCAAAAGGTGTAATGTTCGTCATGAACCACCCACGGGAAAAAATGCACCAGGAGTGCTGGTCGACCGTCAACAGACAGTAAAGAGGTGGATTTCTCGAAACAGGACACCTCTAAATCAATATACAATAAACTAACTTTATTTCCAATAAAAGAGTTGTCTGGGCTGTCCATCATAATCTACAAATCAGCAAATTGTCTCCACACTAGGCAGTCAATGATCCAGATTAAACATTTATTGAGGCAGTTTCTGTCATGGTGAAGCAGTGTGATCTCAACACCAGCCAGGACTCCATGCTCCACCATAGTTATTGGGATTAGCGGCATCAGGAGCGCGCTCAGTAGAAGCAATTTGTGCAGCATTCTGAGAATAAGGCCTGAGCAGAGCCAGCATCTCATAAACGATACTTTGATTCTCGGCAGACACGTCGGTGGTCTCAGTGGGATCAGCTTCGAGATTGAAGAGAAGAATATTGTTCTTGACTCTAACGCTGTAGGCAGCAATGGCAGGCCAGTCAAAGTTGTAATGGCCACCCTTGGTTGCAGGAGCATTGCTTTTGGGAACATCGTAACCATCACCTTTCATGATGTTAGATGTGTGTGTAAGATGAATAGCATTTGGACCTGTCTTGATGGAGTCATAACCATTGAAAAGTCCTGGGAATCCTTTAACCAACTTCCACTTGCCTGAACGAATAGTGCCAGCTCCATAAAGTGCCATGGGTTCATTATCCAAATGAATAGGAACCACTGTACGGGCAGAGTTTCCACCCTCGAAGAGGAACTTTGTTTGGTCATAACCATCAAGATGATCAGCAGGCTTTCCACCAGCCAGAGAGATAATTGTAGGGTACCAATCGGTCTCATGGAACAGCTCCTTGGAAACCTTACCGGCAGATCCTTTCATAAGTGGGCTGTGAACAAAACCAGGCACACGTACACCACCTTCAAAAGAACTGCCTTTGGAACCACGTAGTGGGGCATTGCTTGAGTAGCCATTTTCACCACCATTGTCGGAGCTCATCAGGATGACAGTGTTGTCATACATCTTGTACTTCTTGAGGGCATTGACCACTTGGTTGATGACATCATCAGTAGCAGTAAGCATAGCCTTGACCATCCTCCGGTTGAAATCAGGCTCGTCCTCGTACATTTTGATATACTCACCGGGAGCTTCCAGTGGCATATGAACAGTGGGGAAGGCAAAGTACATGTAGAACGGTGAGGACTTATCTTCCTTATAGTGATGCTTGATGTGATCAACAGCACGGTCTCCCAGAAGGTTGGCAGCATATTTACCAAAGGTGTCCCATTCAACCTCA
This sequence comes from Alentia gelatinosa, assembly GCA_950022655.1. NCBI lineage: Eukaryota > Metazoa > Annelida > Polychaeta > Phyllodocida > Polynoidae > Alentia > Alentia gelatinosa. The sequence continues at coordinate 56,289,034 of OX465588.1, forward strand.
TCATTGTTACGCCAATCATAGTAATCGTCAATGCTGTGGGTGAAGTGACTGATGTAACCATTGTAGAAGCCATAGAAGTCATCGAAGCCTCTGTGGTTTGGTGTGCAGTTCTTATTACAGTATCCTTCATGCCATTTGCCAAGCATATAGGTCTTGTAGCCAAGCTTCTTCATGGCTTCAGGCATGATGGGGTACCTGTTAGTGAGACACTCTTTGGAGTCAGTGAAGAGGACACTATGCTGCTCACCAATATTGAAGGAATACTTTCCAGTCAGTAGAGCACCACGGGAGGGTGTACAGACTGGAGCCACGTAGTTGTTCTCCAGGATCATACCCTCAGAGGCCAGCTCATCAATTGTGGGTGTCAGGATTGTACTGTCATGGTAGCCAACATCATTGTAGCCCAGATCATCAATGAGAAAGAATAATATGTTTGGCTTTTTGTTTATCTTTGCTTCAACGTCTGTGAAAAGGGAAGCCACAAGGCAGGCAAGCAGCAGCACAGTGAAGGCTTTGGAGAACCACGTCATGATTAGTCAGAGGTACTTGACAGTTTTATACCTGGAATAATGAAAAATATGTATTTATCAACTGGTGCAAAAATGATTTCATTCCCATTTATATGTCAATATATATATAGACAACATTGTAATGTTTTAATTGTATTTTATGTGTTTTCAGGCACTAAACCCCTGCCCTGAACCACAGAGAACAAGGGTTTATTGAAAGATATAAACTATTTTTAAAAACATTATAGAACCAAAAAGTTATAGGCGTATATATGATCACCACGTCTTAGAAATGTTTTATGATAGGTGCCATAAAATTAGATTTTCTATACCACAGACTTGGATAATGGCAAATGAAGTAAAAACAACCACCCCTCTCATAAGATCTCACACTCCGTATTCTGTACTCTCACTACGCTCTATGGAGAAGAATTCTTAACGGTCTAGGCTTAGAGCCTTGGGAATCCACTAGCCTGCCTCCCGTACTAAAGACGTACATCAATGCAACCCAAAGATTCCTATAATCTCAATGATGCCACCTAGCGGGAATACTGTGTGCCAGTGGATTCTCAAGGCTCTAAGCCTAGTTCGTTAAGAATTCTTCCCCCATAGAGCGCAGTGAGAACCTTGTACAGATTACGACTTAGAGAGTGTGAGATCCTATGAGAGGGGTGAAACAACAGTGATGTTCCCTGTGTGCAGAGGTCGGAATGATTGGACAGTGCCGTAAATATGCGTAAACATAACTAGCACGGGATACGCAAATAATCAGGCGTATATATGATACAAAATAGGGTGAAATTAAGTCCGAGGAGATATATATACATGCGGATAGTAAACATGGGTAAACTGAAATTTTCCTCCTGTGTATGACTTAGGATTAAAGCTTATATAAAAGCTCTGTTAATTAATCCTAAAGAGTAAGCCCCGCCTATGGGCGGAGCTTACAGGTTCAAATCTCAGCTGGGAGGAGCATGCGTTATATGCCGACCGCTGGCCTTTGTATAACGCTGGCGACCTTTGCGACACAGTCACTTATGAGTAAAATACTGCCTAGTATGAAGCAGCCTGCCCTGTCTCAAAACGAGACGACCCTCTTGGTACCTCTACACGGCCATATATAAGACCAGGGACCTGTTTCAGTAGTTTCGTGACATATCTAGATGGCGTCTGTGACACCATATGGACAGATCAACACAAGTTGCGGCACTTAGGACAAGACAGACCCCAAACACGGTGTGTCCGGATTTAAGAGTATTAGACAATTTCACTCACTATCCCTAAGAATTAAGTAATGAAACTTTCACACAAGTAAGGGATACATATGACCTATAATCGTACTAAATATGAAGAACATTGGCCACTCCTATCTGCTGATATTTGACTTCAACGCTTACATGCATTTTGAAACCCGACAAAAAAATTTCCGCTGTTGCTTGCACTGTTGGTGCTGCCGTTGATGTCTGTCTAGGCCTAATGTCACGAAACTAGTGAAACAAACAGGTCCCGGAGCCTCTGCAGGTGATCCATTCAAGCGTGACACGTAGGAGAGTGTCGAGACCTCTACCTGCCCACTCAAAGGGCTCTGTGATTACCGACTATGACAAGGAATACCAGCAGTACACTGACCACAAGATGAAAACATGGTAACTAATACAATATACACAATATCTATGTATCTCTATATGTCTATCTGGTATCTGTGTCTCTGTATCTGTAGTTTCATAGGATAGTCTTACTGCATTGTGCATGTTTTCTAACGAATTGACAAAGCCAGGTGAGAGAAAGGTGGCAGGGGCAGTGAAGCATGACAGGTCAAGGTTGTCCTGGTGTGTGTTGGGGGGAGGTATGTATGACACTCTGTGTATCATATGTATCTTTATTATCCACCTATTACGTAGTCTCCATAGGAAATGTATAGGGCACCTGGAATACGCTACCCGGAAATTCTGGCGCCAAATAATCGGTGCTCAATTCGTTGGCAGGTGGAAACGTCGCATTACGGAATTCTTTCACTGTCGCAGTCTAATTTTTGTTTAAGATCTTTATTTGTGTCAAGGAGTTATCATTGTTCTTCCAACAAATCTCGATCGGAATGTAGAACAAATTCACACTATTGCCATGATTTCCATCTGAGTGGCCGTATTCTCCGCGTAGTTGACGCGAAGTAAAACTCCGAGGGATAGCGAGGAGTATTACGTAGTGTAAACTACAAGGAGAATACGGCCACTCAGATCGAAATCATGGTAATGTTATGTTCATTACTCACCTTTCGAGTAATTATTAGGAAAAAAATCTTGTTAGTGATTAGAAATTCGACCCAAGCGCCATGGATTATTTATATAAATAATTCCCATAATGCCCGTTAGGTGGCCGAAAGAGCTGTATTCTCCTAGGAGAATATGGCATTTCGTATTCTACTCAGTAGCGATCTGGAGGCTCCATAGGCTTAGTATGGAGATTCCGCATTGGTTGGGTAATAAATATACAGATTCGCTTCTCGCTATAGGCAAGATAGGATAAAATTGCTCGCCCAATGTGGGGCTCGAACCCACGACCCTGGGATTAAGAGTCCCATGCTCTACCGACTGAGCTAACCGGGCTGACTGGGACGCCAGGCCTCAGAATCGGTACCTAATATAAAAAGCGATTTCCACTAATTAGGAAGGTATACACACATACCAATGAAGGACCGACAGAATATATCCAATATGTTGGAGACCAAAATCGTAAGATTTTCGCACCCAGGGAGGTACACTCAGTTTGAGACCCGCTTTAACCCAAAATTAGTAGTGTCACGTGACTTCATAAAAAATATTTTAGGTATCTGATGGCATTTTACTAAATTCTAAATCAAAGACCCATATATGTGCCTTGTACTACGTAGATTATTTATCTTTCTAATGTACATGTATACAAAAGTGTTTAATCACATTTACACTTCTTCTAATGAGGTCTAGATTAATATGATATATCAATGGCCTGAAAAGGATTCTATAATTCACATAGAAGAATGCAAATACAAAACAACAGGTTCTGCCATTGTACGTAAGGGACACATATTTCTATCTCTTTGCACATGTATATTTATCAGTCTTTGCCTATTCTTCTTTTCAAGATAATGCTATGATCTGTATTAGGAAAATGCGAATCGTTTTAGGCCCTGGTCGGAACGGCAGCAACCATGGTCTCCGTGTTCCAGCTTTTGTCTCAAGGTAGTTTAAAGCACATAAGACAGCGACAGATTCTGTAAGATATACCAAGATATATCACAACAAATCCATCGTGTTGGTGGAACCAGCCCTTTATACTCTCATACAGCGACACAACAATGCTTCCCCATCACAACTCTCTATTTTATGGCGTTGTACAGCGACCCGACTGAGATCAAAGAGAGCCGCCGGGTTGTGTATTCATAGAAAATAAGTCAAAGTTTGATAACATCAGTTCTATTTAAGATATCAGAAACCTGTTTACAAATCTATAATCGGCTCTGTCTCCCCTACAAATTGGTGTATGAGACTTCGATGTAGCATGTGGGTACACAGATTATCGCTATCTAAAAGGAGTATTTAGAATCGGGAACAGTCGGTGAAGATCGGGCAGAGTCGGTCATTACCCACATGCTAGTAATGCCCGACCCGATTACAAGTCCCCGACTGTGAAGTGCGTACAACAACATAAAATTCACCGATTCTGACCGACCCGACGGATCCGTCGGGCAAAGGTGTGATCGGGAAGAATCGGCGAGTCGCCGTGAAGGGTTTAGAAACGTCCCTCTCCCTGAGAATTCTCAGAACTCCACGATCGGGTCGAATCAACTCTCAGGACTGATTTCAGAAACTGAGCTTCATACAGCACATGTTTTTTTTTTAATAGTTTATATCTTTTATTTCCTTCTCTGTCCATTCATTATTCATTCACATTATGTTCTTAACTATAAACTATAGTAATTTGGAAATATATTGCCATACCTCGTATTGGCCTTTATCTCACCCCTGGTATAAATGTCCATAGGCTTAACATTGGGAACTCGTTCTCCATGCCCCTACAAGTATTGCAGACCGTTCTCCATGGTCTATATCCTGTGTGTTACCCATCCCCTTAGTGTGTACAGGGGTGAGATACATACAAAAAGCACCTTGTTTTGGTCAAACAAGTCATTCTCCAACTCGTTTGAATGCTATGTGATATTCATTCGGCTGTCGCCTCGTTCATATCACACCGCATCAAAACTCGTGGAGAACGACAACTTTGACCAAAACTTGTTGGTTTCTTCTTTAGTTTGTTTTATACATACACAACATTGACTGGTTTCAGATACAAGCGGTCGTAAACTCCGATGAATAGACGCGTAGTAATATCCGAGCGCATGCGAGGATATTGCGTAGAGTCTATATTGTATCAACGAGTATAGATTGATTGTTGGTTGTATTTATTATCCACCTTTTCCGGACAAGTGGGGTACCGATATTAGTTCATTTAGGTATGCACTATTTTTTCATATGCACTTTTTTTCTGTATGCGTCAGCTTTTGCATCCCGGAGTATACAACATATCTGAATGCCCCGGGTATGGTGATACACACTCCCTGTGTTGTTTATGGACACTTTGTATTAGATGGATATATCTGAATGCTCCGGGTATGGTGATATACACTCCTTATGTGTTTTCTATGGACAGTTTGTATCAGGTGGATAATAAAGTACTTTATTACCCACCTAATACAAAATCTCCATAGGATATGTAAAATGCGCCTGGAATTCGCCACCGGAGATTATGGCGTGTCAAAATCTCCAGGAGATTCCAGAAAAATAGTCCCATCCATAATGAGGTCAAATTATTATGTATGTAAAAAAAAAAAAATCCCAATCCAGGACAATTCCCACACCCAACAGGATTGCGGAAGAACCGGGAGAAAAAGAGAAAAATTTGTCTACATTCAACTTATTATGTACTTCAAAATAGGTTTCATGAATGTAGTTGACGACGTAATATCCTCACTGTCGATCGGATATTACAACGCGTCAACTACTCGAAGCTTATGGCCACTCGTACACAAACCAGTCATTATTGTGTATTTCTTTCATATCAATATTTTATTGTGTTAACGATAAAAACATCATAAGAAAGTAGAACAAATAGTTGAGAATCAAACATGCTTCCATTGTCTCGGGATTTTTCCTTGGTCGTGCGCTCCTTTCATATTTTTTTAACCCTTTATGGACGGCTGCCTGGGGCCTAGCTTCTCCCATAAGGACGAGTGCTGGTGGCAGTTTGTCTGGCTAGAGGACGGCCACATAATAGTTAAAACTGATATCCAAGTTTCTAATCATGCAGTATGATACATAATCATAAATATTTTATTTCTTTTTAATAGAAATACCAAATATGATGTTATTTCTACATATTCTGAAAATTTCATGAATATTGTTCTATTATTTCTTTGTTAAAAGATTTTGGTTAATATTGGGACAATGATGCCTCCAGGCATCATGCGTCTTTAGTGCGGTGATGCCTCCAGGCATCATGCGCCCTTAAAGGGTTAATACACATGAGAAGTTATCAAATCTTGAATCATAAAAAAAAAGAAATAAAAAAAGTTTACTTACAAATTGAGAAGTATGAAGTGTCACTGGGTTAAAGCCCGACTCGGAGGCCCCAGGCTGTGGTTCTGTGGGGCGGGGCAGGGTCTTGGCCCGTAGTGTTGTGGTGTAGGGGTGTGTGGTGCCTTGGTACTGGTTATTGGATGCCCTGTCCCGCAATGATGTGGCTAACTGCCTCCGCGTCCTCCTGGTCGTTATATACACCTCCCTCCACCTACGTGTCCCTTCACGCTCCATATGGACCTTTCGCCGCTCCAGGATTAGTCTTAAGTCCCCAATCAGTATATATTGAGGGTTGAAATTATCCCCTTGTCTTTCTTGCTGACGCAGCAAATGAAACCTTTTGTGGAGGGATTATGATATGCAGGGGACACACCAAGCGAGTCAAAACAGCGATGTCTGGAATCGCCAACACAAAATAGCATGTATGTGAAACATTGTTTCATAGTAATATCTCCCACCTATAATGTAGGGTCTAGGATGGAATAATCAGGTAAAATATGAAAAAAATAGCCCACACAGACGCCATTTTTTGTTGGCGATTTCGGAAATCGCTGCGTTTCTCGCTTGGTGTGTCTTTGGCTTCAGGAAGGAATCTTTGGAATGTGCGATTGTTTACATCGCAGTTTGAGACGTGGTACCAGTTTGTAACCCGTAATTAAAAGGCTGACTTGCATCTGGCGTAACCCAGACATTGCTAATCTGAAACCCATACCAATTTTTAATTAATTTGTATAGAAAGCAATTCGTATATCTATTCTAGAACTTAATATGTTTGATTACCATATCGTTGCAATATCTCAAGTTCATACTTTCCAGTCGACCTTTTTAATTTTTTTTATTTTCCGGTGTGGAGCAAGGTGTCCCATCCAAATGAAGTTTCCTTTGGTTATCTTCTATATGAAACATTAGCTGCAACAGCAATCTAAGACTTAAATTAAGAGAGAAAATGGATCTGTTTCATGAAATGGTGAATGTATTGCTGTGGGCCACAAGAGGGAAGTTAAAATCAAAAATACATGAAATTATTTTTTTATTCTTTATAGGTGCCTTATGGTTAAAATAAATGTTTTATCTTCAAAAATGTTGCTTCTTTCTCATTGAAAACACCAATGTCCGATTGTCTTTCTTGTGCCAGTCTCTCTGTGTCACTTTAAGCCTCAGTCTTCAGGAAATGTCAGTATACGACCCAATAGTATTTTTCCTTCTAACTTCTGGAATACCTCCTCATTCAGACAACAACAAAGAATACCTTGCAGGCATATCGAGGGATTAATAGCTAATTTCACTTTACTTACAGGCAGGACACAGGCTGAAAACATTTACCTTTACACAGCAAATACGTCGTTGTGTCTATATTTATGATAGTCATCATCTCACTTATTATATCTATTCAATACCCCCGTATCAATATTATGTCTAAATATAAGTATTATATGAATATAAATTGTAGGGGGCCCCACCTCTCTCCTACTCATAGAGTTTAATTGTTACTCCCGGTATCCGTGGTTTCTGGTTACTGGGAGATATGGTTACGTGTTGTCACGGGTTACCGTAGTTACGGGGTTCGTGACGTAACCGAACACGCATTAACGGTCAGTCAGCTCATTGATATCTAACCACAAATAATCATAATGTTATACGGGGTGGGATAAACCACTTTATTCCTACATACGCCATCGTGGAAGTGCATGTATCGGCTGTATATTTACTTGGTTGCATATGTATTAAAGAAGAAACCAACAAGTTTTGGTCAAAGTCGCTGTTCTTCACGAGTTTGATGCGGAGTGATATAAACGAGGCGACAGCTGAGTGAATATCACAAAGCATTCAAACGAGTTGGAGAATGACTTCTTTGACCAAAACGGGTTGCTTTCTGTATTTATCTCACCCCTGTACACACTAAAAGAATGGACAACACACAGGATATTAACCGCGGAAAACGAACTGCAATACTTGTAGGGGCATGGAGAACGAGTTCCCCATGTTAAGCCTATGGACATTTATTCCAGGGGTGAGATAAACGCCGATATTTCACGCCAGCGTATGAGGCGTATACAAGAATGCTAGGTTTATCATATGTGATTACTGAAATGATACGTACTAGGGTTTTAGAAAGTATAGTATTAATAGGAGCTGCGATAGAGTAGAATACGATGCAATCGCTGTACTTTATCTGGGGATAATCTAATCTGGTATTATAAACGTAGTCTCATACACTCACTCCTCTAATCCTTAATGATACGTTGCATAACCCAACTGCACCCAGTAAACTTGCCATTTCTGCAACTGCCTATCTTGGATCCAAACAAATCAAGCGCCAGTGGGTCTTGAGGTAATTTGATCATTATTGATTGGTCATGGTCAGCTGGGCATGCCTCTAAAACCCAATATCACAATGAATAGCATGCAGAAAATGAAGGGATAGTTTTCTGGAAGCACACTGGAAGTTCAATGTGACCACTCTAACCTCTAGGCGATGTATGCAGATCATACAAGCGCGCTCTAAAACTAATAGCCTGGAAGCCTGGCCTAGTTGGACTATAGGCCAGGTAACGGGTTCCATTTTTATGGTGCATTATTGGTAACGCTGTTGCATTGTGGGATTGCGCCACCTTAGCCTGTAGTGCGGCCACCACTCACCAGACGGCGTGTACACGGCTCAAGGTGGGCCTGTTGTACACTGGCAACCAGAGCTAAAAAATAGCTCTGGTCGGGTTAAATCCAGATGTCGCCTTGACCCTTTGCTGGTTCCCACCTCTGTAGTACTTATACCTTATACCTTATGGTTCTTATAAATACCCCATCTGGTGAATATTGGCTGCATTACATGGTAGACTATGTTTGTTATTCTATGTCATAACCTCGAACCCAATTTTCCATTTTCTTAATTCCTTTCCTGTGTACTATCTCATAATATTTTGAATCTAATTTGTGGTATCTTTGTCAATTTGTTAGCAATGGATATTTCATAATAAGTATATCTGCTTTTACAGTATACATAGAATACAACTAGGTTTGAGGCCTACTACACAAAGGGATACCCAGGGGATACTGTGTGTGATTTAACCCGACCAACCCCTATATCGTAGAAGGGGTTGGTTGCCAAACTAGGCCTGTTGGAGGGTGGTGACAGAGGTACGCTGGTTCCCGGGGTATCCGCTAGGGGGATGTTAGGTAGCCAGCGGCGTACACAGGCGCAACCCAGCCAATGACAGAGGCAGGCTGAGAGCTGCCTGGAAGTAGTATCTGGTCTCGTGAGACATCGGCGCGAGAGCTGGCGAGTTGAAGGTCGTGCTAGCGTGACGTCAGAACCCGTTACCTGCCCCTTATGCATATGGGCAGGGAACCAGTCTATAAAACTAACAGATTCGCTGCGCCATCTAGTGGGGAACCAGCGTACAATCGAATAAGTTCTTGTTGGGTACCAGCTCAAGGCAATCCCATAGTGCACCAAAGGAAGTAGTGGGTGTTACCTGGCCTAATATGTGAGCGCACATTGGCAAGACTTAGAAGATACCTTCACTCTCACGGGAGCACACAAAGGTCTATTTGGTGCCACAGTCGGACGCCAGTCTAACCAGGGAGGTGTTTTTCAGACAGCGATGCCCTGGGAACGGTCGCTAACTGGTCACTATTAACGAATGTCACGACAAAAAACACCTCCCAGAATAACTGCTTTCAAGCGGGCGAAAACAAACCTGGTAGAACGGCTTTGTACTTGTGAATATAGCGTGGTCGGTGGATTTTGGTGGCTCCTGGGGGTCTTTTTTATTTTTGCGCGACGAGAGCTGAACCCCCGGGCCCCGTTGCTCCAGGATTACGACAGAGCTGCGAATCGCAGAATAACGATCTGAGGGCCTAAACGTTGCTCCAGAAATTTTGCGGATCGTGTCGGCGAATCGCTGCGTAAAATACGGCTTTTAGATTGCGATCCGATTATAACTAGCGATACAAAAACAGGAGCAACGGGGCCCTGGCCAGTTAAGGCAGCGATCTCCAAAATCGCCAACACAAAATGGCATGTATATGAGATATCATTTCATAATAATATCTCCCACCAATAATTTAGCGCCTCGAAAGCAATAATAAGGTGAACGTTTCTCGCTTGGTGTGTCTCCGACTTGATGGTGCATACAAACGAGTGGATTCGAGTATGGTTCTGTATTTACTTCACCCCTTCCACGTACAACAGAATAGCATCACAATATTAGAATAATTCAAATTACTTCGCAAGTCTCCTGCGTATATGGCCATCCAAGTCCGGACCAGGGGGTCGTTGATTCAGGATTGCGACAGGGCCTAAACGTTGCTCCTGAAATTTTGCGGATCGCAGCGTAAAATACGGCTTTAAGCGATACTTTTTACCCTGACCTTCACAGCACTGCGGATCGTATCACTGTAACCCCTATCCCTTGTTCTTTTAATTCAATGTGGTGACACATAGTGATATTTTTGGGAACTAATTTCACCATTTATGAATGTAGGTAAATCTAAGTAAATAGCACAGTAATTCTCCATCTGGGACCTCCAGTTTTTATTAAAATCTTAATTAATATATTTCCGCTGATTCAAATGAATTAAATAGCTTTTATTTGTTATTTTGAATCACCCACGATACCCCTAGAGATGTCGCCCACCAGGAGAGCTGAAGGAGACTCTGCACGAGCTTTCCCAGCCCAACGATAAATAATAAAACGCAAATAGACGAGAGCTTGTGAATCCTCAGCTACAACTGTCTTTCCCCACGATACATTGAATTATCAAACCTAAACCCTCTTACGACTTCTCCCCAGGGCCCCGCTGCGTCACTTTTTATGGTATCGCTAGCTATAATAGGATCGCAATTCTATTTTTACGATTACTTTAACGATCCGACAAAAAAAGCGTTGCTCCTGTTATATCGGATCGGATCCCTATATTCCCGCGGTATCACTATTTTTTACGATGCGATAGCGATACAACAATTCAGGGGCACATATTGAATGAGACAGGGGGAAATTAATTAGTTCTTTAATTAAATACAGATGGCACCAGAGTTAAAACTGATCTGACACCTGGTTGTGTGGATCGCTATTTCCTTTAGGTAGAAGAACAAGTGGCGGGGGTCGGTGGTGCCACCATGGATCGTTATTTGAAATACCAAAAAGGCTGTATTTGACCCACAGCGATACGATCCGCAGTGCTGTGAAGGTCCCCGTAAAAAGTATCGCAAAAAGCAGTATTTTACGCGGCGATGCGCCCATGCGATTACGACGCGATCCGCAAAATTTCTGGAGCAACGTTTAGGCCCTCGGATCGCTATTCTGCGATCCGCAACTCTGTCGTAATCCTGGAGCAACGGGGCCCAGGTGTGTCCCCAGCTCAATCGTAACTTATGGAGTATTGTGTATTTATTCGATTCTCTATCCAGTTCTATGCAATCACATTCATATACAATGCTTCTGTTACTTGAAGTATAGCTAGGGGACTAGGATTATGTTTAGATTCGTGATGTTTTACTGACTGTTCCAAATATCCTCACCCTAACCACTTTGAATTCATTGATTTCTTGAGTCAATACCACAGTAACAACAAACGCTCATAATAAGTGGGGACCGGCGAAAGAAGGGCTACAGCCGAGCTCGGAATGGATGTGAATGTAGATTTGTACCAGAATAAAAGTGTTAAGAAAACAAAGAAAACATAGGCATACGATTATACTGGGAGGTGTTTGACGGACGGCTTTAACTGAACAATGCACCGCTAGGTGTGCTGAAGGGTAAGACATCTATAGTGCATGTTCATGTAGAATTAGGCCTGGCGTCCACCTACTACGATATTGCTCCGATATAGTCTACGATGCACCTCCCGATACAAAATCAAAATCGCGTCGGAAGGTTTGCATATATCGGGGCAGTTGACCACGTCTCTGCGATTAGGCACCGATGAAAAATGGGGGTCTACGATTTCGTTCCGATGAAAAACGTGTATCGTAGGGTGTCTCCGAAATTTCAATATGTTGAAATGGCGGTGGGTAATCGTGAGCATCGCAGAGCATACAGCGGCTTGTATCTAAAACAAGTCTATTTTGTGTGTTTGGGGCTGCGTGCTCCGAGGAGTTGATGCATAGTAATATCTGGGCGTATGCGAGGATATTGCATAGAGCCAACTCCGAGGAGCATTCAACCGCTGTATTTTATTTATTATTCTATATAGTATTCATTATCCACCTTTTTCTTACAAGTGGCCTACCGGTTTTTGTTCATTTAGGTATGCACTACTTTTCAGTATGGACAATTTTTCTGTATGTCACTTGAAAGGAACCCAGAGGATAAAACATATTTGTATGCTCTGGGTATGGTGATACACACTCCCTATGTGTTTACTATGGACACTTTGTATTGGTTGGATATATATATATATATATATATATATATATGTATATATATATATATATATATCTGTATGCTCTGGGTATAGTGATACACACTCCCTATGTGTTTTCTATGGACACTTTGTATTGGGTGGATATATAGATCTATATGCTGTATGGTGATACACACTCCCTATGTGTTTTCTATGGACACTCTGTATTGGGTGGATATATCTGTATGCTACGGGTACGGTGATACACACTCCCTATGTGTTTTCTATGGACACTCTGTATTAGGTGGATATATCTGTATGCTACGGGTACGGTGATACACACTCCCTATGTGTTTTCTATGGACACTTTGTATTAGGTGGATATATCTGTATGCTCCGGGTATGGTGATACACACTCCCTATGTGTTTTCTATGGACACTCTGTATTAGGTGGATATACCTGTATGCTCCGGGTATGGTGATACACACTCCCTATGTGTTTTCTATGGACACTTTGTATTAGGTGGATATATCTGTATGCTCTGAGTATGGTGATACTTGCTCCCTCTGTGTTTTCTATGGACACTTTCTATTAAGTGAATGATAAAGTGAATTATAGCCTGATAAAACCCAGACAGGACAGTGAATAGGCAGTTAATAAAACCATGTAATTGGGATATTTGTTCATTTTGAGTTAGCACGAAAAACTCGAGCTGGAGTTGGGGTGAATTTTAGCTGTGGATCTTCTGGAATTCGGGGGGCGGGGACATTGATGCTCCTGTGTTAAGGTGTGGGTACCTGGGGAGTGCCTAGGGGGTGCCTGGGGAGTGCCTGGTGGCTCTGAGTGACATGGTGGCCTTAGCGTGTCCACCCAACATCAGGAGACTTGTTGTGAGTTAATCATTGACACTCCTGTGTGTTGCAGACATCTTTAAGTCAGGTTTTTAACGCGGGAATACCGAGCAGTGGGCGTGTTGTGTGAGTTGTTGTCAGGTTGCCTGCCAAGGAGAATGTTTCACAACGCAAATTATCCACCTTTTCCGGACAAGTGGGGTACCGATATTAGTTCATTTAGGTATGCACTATTTTTTCATATGCACTTTTTTTCTGTATGCGTCAGCTTTTGCATCCCGGAGTATACAACATATCTGAATGCCCCGGGTATGGTGATACACACTCCCTGTGTTGTTTATGGACACTTTGTATTAGATGGATATATCTGAATGCTCCGGGTATGGTGATATACACTCCTTATGTGTTTTCTATGGACAGTTTGTATCAGGTGGATAATAAAGTACTTTATTACCCACCTAATACAAAATCTCCATAGGATATGTAAAATGCGCCTGGAATTCGCCACCGGAGATTATGGCGTGTCAAAATCTCCAGGAGATTCCAGAAAAATAGTCCCATCCATAATGAGGTCAAATTATTATGTATGTAAAAAAAAAAAAATCCCAATCCAGGACAATTCCCACACCCAACAGGATTGCGGAAGAACCGGGAGAAAAAGAGAAAAATTTGTCTACATTCAACTTATTATGTACTTCAAAATAGGTTTCATGAATGTAGTTGACGACGTAATATCCTCACTGTCGATCGGATATTACAACGCGTCAACTACTCGAAGCTTATGGCCACTCGTACACAAACCAGTCATTATTGTGTATTTCTTTCATATCAATATTTTATTGTGTTAACGATAAAAACATCATAAGAAAGTAGAACAAATAGTTGAGAATCAAACATGCTTCCATTGTCTCGGGATTTTTCCTTGGTCGTGCGCTCCTTTCATATTTTTTTAACCCTTTATGGACGGCTGCCTGGGGCCTAGCTTCTCCCATAAGGACGAGTGCTGGTGGCAGTTTGTCTGGCTAGAGGACGGCCACATAATAGTTAAAACTGATATCCAAGTTTCTAATCATGCAGTATGATACATAATCATAAATATTTTATTTCTTTTTAATAGAAATACCAAATATGATGTTATTTCTACATATTCTGAAAATTTCATGAATATTGTTCTATTATTTCTTTGTTAAAAGATTTTGGTTAATATTGGGACAATGATGCCTCCAGGCATCATGCGTCTTTAGTGCGGTGATGCCTCCAGGCATCATGCGCCCTTAAAGGGTTAATACACATGAGAAGTTATCAAATCTTGAATCATAAAAAAAAAGAAATAAAAAAAGTTTACTTACAAATTGAGAAGTATGAAGTGTCACTGGGTTAAAGCCCGACTCGGAGGCCCCAGGCTGTGGTTCTGTGGGGCGGGGCAGGGTCTTGGCCCGTAGTGTTGTGGTGTAGGGGTGTGTGGTGCCTTGGTACTGGTTATTGGATGCCCTGTCCCGCAATGATGTGGCTAACTGCCTCCGCGTCCTCCTGGTCGTTATATACACCTCCCTCCACCTACGTGTCCCTTCACGCTCCATATGGACCTTTCGCCGCTCCAGGATTAGTCTTAAGTCCCCAATCAGTATATATTGAGGGTTGAAATTATCCCCTTGTCTTTCTTGCTGACGCAGCAAATGAAACCTTTTGTGGAGGGATTATGATATGCAGGGGACACACCAAGCGAGTCAAAACAGCGATGTCTGGAATCGCCAACACAAAATAGCATGTATGTGAAACATTGTTTCATAGTAATATCTCCCACCTATAATGTAGGGTCTAGGATGGAATAATCAGGTAAAATATGAAAAAAATAGCCCACACAGACGCCATTTTTTGTTGGCGATTTCGGAAATCGCTGCGTTTCTCGCTTGGTGTGTCTTTGGCTTCAGGAAGGAATCTTTGGAATGTGCGATTGTTTACATCGCAGTTTGAGACGTGGTACCAGTTTGTAACCCGTAATTAAAAGGCTGACTTGCATCTGGCGTAACCCAGACATTGCTAATCTGAAACCCATACCAATTTTTAATTAATTTGTATAGAAAGCAATTCGTATATCTATTCTAGAACTTAATATGTTTGATTACCATATCGTTGCAATATCTCAAGTTCATACTTTCCAGTCGACCTTTTTAATTTTTTTTATTTTCCGGTGTGGAGCAAGGTGTCCCATCCAAATGAAGTTTCCTTTGGTTATCTTCTATATGAAACATTAGCTGCAACAGCAATCTAAGACTTAAATTAAGAGAGAAAATGGATCTGTTTCATGAAATGGTGAATGTATTGCTGTGGGCCACAAGAGGGAAGTTAAAATCAAAAATACATGAAATTATTTTTTTATTCTTTATAGGTGCCTTATGGTTAAAATAAATGTTTTATCTTCAAAAATGTTGCTTCTTTCTCATTGAAAACACCAATGTCCGATTGTCTTTCTTGTGCCAGTCTCTCTGTGTCACTTTAAGCCTCAGTCTTCAGGAAATGTCAGTATACGACCCAATAGTATTTTTCCTTCTAACTTCTGGAATACCTCCTCATTCAGACAACAACAAAGAATACCTTGCAGGCATATCGAGGGATTAATAGCTAATTTCACTTTACTTACAGGCAGGACACAGGCTGAAAACATTTACCTTTACACAGCAAATACGTCGTTGTGTCTATATTTATGATAGTCATCATCTCACTTATTATATCTATTCAATACCCCCGTATCAATATTATGTCTAAATATAAGTATTATATGAATATAAATTGTAGGGGGCCCCACCTCTCTCCTACTCATAGAGTTTAATTGTTACTCCCGGTATCCGTGGTTTCTGGTTACTGGGAGATATGGTTACGTGTTGTCACGGGTTACCGTAGTTACGGGGTTCGTGACGTAACCGAACACGCATTAACGGTCAGTCAGCTCATTGATATCTAACCACAAATAATCATAATGTTATACGGGGTGGGATAAACCACTTTATTCCTACATACGCCATCGTGGAAGTGCATGTATCGGCTGTATATTTACTTGGTTGCATATGTATTAAAGAAGAAACCAACAAGTTTTGGTCAAAGTCGCTGTTCTTCACGAGTTTGATGCGGAGTGATATAAACGAGGCGACAGCTGAGTGAATATCACAAAGCATTCAAACGAGTTGGAGAATGACTTCTTTGACCAAAACGGGTTGCTTTCTGTATTTATCTCACCCCTGTACACACTAAAAGAATGGACAACACACAGGATATTAACCGCGGAAAACGAACTGCAATACTTGTAGGGGCATGGAGAACGAGTTCCCCATGTTAAGCCTATGGACATTTATTCCAGGGGTGAGATAAACGCCGATATTTCACGCCAGCGTATGAGGCGTATACAAGAATGCTAGGTTTATCATATGTGATTACTGAAATGATACGTACTAGGGTTTTAGAAAGTATAGTATTAATAGGAGCTGCGATAGAGTAGAATACGATGCAATCGCTGTACTTTATCTGGGGATAATCTAATCTGGTATTATAAACGTAGTCTCATACACTCACTCCTCTAATCCTTAATGATACGTTGCATAACCCAACTGCACCCAGTAAACTTGCCATTTCTGCAACTGCCTATCTTGGATCCAAACAAATCAAGCGCCAGTGGGTCTTGAGGTAATTTGATCATTATTGATTGGTCATGGTCAGCTGGGCATGCCTCTAAAACCCAATATCACAATGAATAGCATGCAGAAAATGAAGGGATAGTTTTCTGGAAGCACACTGGAAGTTCAATGTGACCACTCTAACCTCTAGGCGATGTATGCAGATCATACAAGCGCGCTCTAAAACTAATAGCCTGGAAGCCTGGCCTAGTTGGACTATAGGCCAGGTAACGGGTTCCATTTTTATGGTGCATTATTGGTAACGCTGTTGCATTGTGGGATTGCGCCACCTTAGCCTGTAGTGCGGCCACCACTCACCAGACGGCGTGTACACGGCTCAAGGTGGGCCTGTTGTACACTGGCAACCAGAGCTAAAAAATAGCTCTGGTCGGGTTAAATCCAGATGTCGCCTTGACCCTTTGCTGGTTCCCACCTCTGTAGTACTTATACCTTATACCTTATGGTTCTTATAAATACCCCATCTGGTGAATATTGGCTGCATTACATGGTAGACTATGTTTGTTATTCTATGTCATAACCTCGAACCCAATTTTCCATTTTCTTAATTCCTTTCCTGTGTACTATCTCATAATATTTTGAATCTAATTTGTGGTATCTTTGTCAATTTGTTAGCAATGGATATTTCATAATAAGTATATCTGCTTTTACAGTATACATAGAATACAACTAGGTTTGAGGCCTACTACACAAAGGGATACCCAGGGGATACTGTGTGTGATTTAACCCGACCAACCCCTATATCGTAGAAGGGGTTGGTTGCCAAACTAGGCCTGTTGGAGGGTGGTGACAGAGGTACGCTGGTTCCCGGGGTATCCGCTAGGGGGATGTTAGGTAGCCAGCGGCGTACACAGGCGCAACCCAGCCAATGACAGAGGCAGGCTGAGAGCTGCCTGGAAGTAGTATCTGGTCTCGTGAGACATCGGCGCGAGAGCTGGCGAGTTGAAGGTCGTGCTAGCGTGACGTCAGAACCCGTTACCTGCCCCTTATGCATATGGGCAGGGAACCAGTCTATAAAACTAACAGATTCGCTGCGCCATCTAGTGGGGAACCAGCGTACAATCGAATAAGTTCTTGTTGGGTACCAGCTCAAGGCAATCCCATAGTGCACCAAAGGAAGTAGTGGGTGTTACCTGGCCTAATATGTGAGCGCACATTGGCAAGACTTAGAAGATACCTTCACTCTCACGGGAGCACACAAAGGTCTATTTGGTGCCACAGTCGGACGCCAGTCTAACCAGGGAGGTGTTTTTCAGACAGCGATGCCCTGGGAACGGTCGCTAACTGGTCACTATTAACGAATGTCACGACAAAAAACACCTCCCAGAATAACTGCTTTCAAGCGGGCGAAAACAAACCTGGTAGAACGGCTTTGTACTTGTGAATATAGCGTGGTCGGTGGATTTTGGTGGCTCCTGGGGGTCTTTTTTATTTTTGCGCGACGAGAGCTGAACCCCCGGGCCCCGTTGCTCCAGGATTACGACAGAGCTGCGAATCGCAGAATAACGATCTGAGGGCCTAAACGTTGCTCCAGAAATTTTGCGGATCGTGTCGGCGAATCGCTGCGTAAAATACGGCTTTTAGATTGCGATCCGATTATAACTAGCGATACAAAAACAGGAGCAACGGGGCCCTGGCCAGTTAAGGCAGCGATCTCCAAAATCGCCAACACAAAATGGCATGTATATGAGATATCATTTCATAATAATATCTCCCACCAATAATTTAGCGCCTCGAAAGCAATAATAAGGTGAACGTTTCTCGCTTGGTGTGTCTCCGACTTGATGGTGCATACAAACGAGTGGATTCGAGTATGGTTCTGTATTTACTTCACCCCTTCCACGTACAACAGAATAGCATCACAATATTAGAATAATTCAAATTACTTCGCAAGTCTCCTGCGTATATGGCCATCCAAGTCCGGACCAGGGGGTCGTTGATTCAGGATTGCGACAGGGCCTAAACGTTGCTCCTGAAATTTTGCGGATCGCAGCGTAAAATACGGCTTTAAGCGATACTTTTTACCCTGACCTTCACAGCACTGCGGATCGTATCACTGTAACCCCTATCCCTTGTTCTTTTAATTCAATGTGGTGACACATAGTGATATTTTTGGGAACTAATTTCACCATTTATGAATGTAGGTAAATCTAAGTAAATAGCACAGTAATTCTCCATCTGGGACCTCCAGTTTTTATTAAAATCTTAATTAATATATTTCCGCTGATTCAAATGAATTAAATAGCTTTTATTTGTTATTTTGAATCACCCACGATACCCCTAGAGATGTCGCCCACCAGGAGAGCTGAAGGAGACTCTGCACGAGCTTTCCCAGCCCAACGATAAATAATAAAACGCAAATAGACGAGAGCTTGTGAATCCTCAGCTACAACTGTCTTTCCCCACGATACATTGAATTATCAAACCTAAACCCTCTTACGACTTCTCCCCAGGGCCCCGCTGCGTCACTTTTTATGGTATCGCTAGCTATAATAGGATCGCAATTCTATTTTTACGATTACTTTAACGATCCGACAAAAAAAGCGTTGCTCCTGTTATATCGGATCGGATCCCTATATTCCCGCGGTATCACTATTTTTTACGATGCGATAGCGATACAACAATTCAGGGGCACATATTGAATGAGACAGGGGGAAATTAATTAGTTCTTTAATTAAATACAGATGGCACCAGAGTTAAAACTGATCTGACACCTGGTTGTGTGGATCGCTATTTCCTTTAGGTAGAAGAACAAGTGGCGGGGGTCGGTGGTGCCACCATGGATCGTTATTTGAAATACCAAAAAGGCTGTATTTGACCCACAGCGATACGATCCGCAGTGCTGTGAAGGTCCCCGTAAAAAGTATCGCAAAAAGCAGTATTTTACGCGGCGATGCGCCCATGCGATTACGACGCGATCCGCAAAATTTCTGGAGCAACGTTTAGGCCCTCGGATCGCTATTCTGCGATCCGCAACTCTGTCGTAATCCTGGAGCAACGGGGCCCAGGTGTGTCCCCAGCTCAATCGTAACTTATGGAGTATTGTGTATTTATTCGATTCTCTATCCAGTTCTATGCAATCACATTCATATACAATGCTTCTGTTACTTGAAGTATAGCTAGGGGACTAGGATTATGTTTAGATTCGTGATGTTTTACTGACTGTTCCAAATATCCTCACCCTAACCACTTTGAATTCATTGATTTCTTGAGTCAATACCACAGTAACAACAAACGCTCATAATAAGTGGGGACCGGCGAAAGAAGGGCTACAGCCGAGCTCGGAATGGATGTGAATGTAGATTTGTACCAGAATAAAAGTGTTAAGAAAACAAAGAAAACATAGGCATACGATTATACTGGGAGGTGTTTGACGGACGGCTTTAACTGAACAATGCACCGCTAGGTGTGCTGAAGGGTAAGACATCTATAGTGCATGTTCATGTAGAATTAGGCCTGGCGTCCACCTACTACGATATTGCTCCGATATAGTCTACGATGCACCTCCCGATACAAAATCAAAATCGCGTCGGAAGGTTTGCATATATCGGGGCAGTTGACCACGTCTCTGCGATTAGGCACCGATGAAAAATGGGGGTCTACGATTTCGTTCCGATGAAAAACGTGTATCGTAGGGTGTCTCCGAAATTTCAATATGTTGAAATGGCGGTGGGTAATCGTGAGCATCGCAGAGCATACAGCGGCTTGTATCTAAAACAAGTCTATTTTGTGTGTTTGGGGCTGCGTGCTCCGAGGAGTTGATGCATAGTAATATCTGGGCGTATGCGAGGATATTGCATAGAGCCAACTCCGAGGAGCATTCAACCGCTGTATTTTATTTATTATTCTATATAGTATTCATTATCCACCTTTTTCTTACAAGTGGCCTACCGGTTTTTGTTCATTTAGGTATGCACTACTTTTCAGTATGGACAATTTTTCTGTATGTCACTTGAAAGGAACCCAGAGGATAAAACATATTTGTATGCTCTGGGTATGGTGATACACACTCCCTATGTGTTTACTATGGACACTTTGTATTGGTTGGATATATATATATATATATATATATATATATGTATATATATATATATATATATCTGTATGCTCTGGGTATAGTGATACACACTCCCTATGTGTTTTCTATGGACACTTTGTATTGGGTGGATATATAGATCTATATGCTGTATGGTGATACACACTCCCTATGTGTTTTCTATGGACACTCTGTATTGGGTGGATATATCTGTATGCTACGGGTACGGTGATACACACTCCCTATGTGTTTTCTATGGACACTCTGTATTAGGTGGATATATCTGTATGCTACGGGTACGGTGATACACACTCCCTATGTGTTTTCTATGGACACTTTGTATTAGGTGGATATATCTGTATGCTCCGGGTATGGTGATACACACTCCCTATGTGTTTTCTATGGACACTCTGTATTAGGTGGATATACCTGTATGCTCCGGGTATGGTGATACACACTCCCTATGTGTTTTCTATGGACACTTTGTATTAGGTGGATATATCTGTATGCTCTGAGTATGGTGATACTTGCTCCCTCTGTGTTTTCTATGGACACTTTCTATTAAGTGAATGATAAAGTGAATTATAGCCTGATAAAACCCAGACAGGACAGTGAATAGGCAGTTAATAAAACCATGTAATTGGGATATTTGTTCATTTTGAGTTAGCACGAAAAACTCGAGCTGGAGTTGGGGTGAATTTTAGCTGTGGATCTTCTGGAATTCGGGGGGCGGGGACATTGATGCTCCTGTGTTAAGGTGTGGGTACCTGGGGAGTGCCTAGGGGGTGCCTGGGGAGTGCCTGGTGGCTCTGAGTGACATGGTGGCCTTAGCGTGTCCACCCAACATCAGGAGACTTGTTGTGAGTTAATCATTGACACTCCTGTGTGTTGCAGACATCTTTAAGTCAGGTTTTTAACGCGGGAATACCGAGCAGTGGGCGTGTTGTGTGAGTTGTTGTCAGGTTGCCTGCCAAGGAGAATGTTTCACAACGCAATATGGCTAGTAATTATGACAGCTAAACTGCCGTTTCATATTGAAGAGGTCATGGTGTTTTTTAACTGATGGTCAACTTTTCATTTCCTGTTTACAGACATATTGGGAGTAGTTGACATTCACGAGACATCCTCCGTGTACCACACTCTGGTACAGAAAGTAAGTCCCTGCACTATTTTCTGCTCCCTCCTTTATCCTACCCCTAATAAAAAACTCCATAGGCTTAACATTGGGTCACTGTATTCGGTCTGGAGTTCAGAAAAATGAAAAATATCGCTCTGGTGGGATACATTGACAAATGACGTCATTTGTTAATGTAGAAGTAATTTAGACGGGCGGGGTAGGATAAATTCTAAACCAAACTCCAGTTAGTCGTGTTGTTCATCGCACTCTGGCAAGATCGCGTATTACTGCTCTCGGCTTCGCCTCGTGCAGTAATATGTGATCTTGCCGTCGTGCGATAAACAACAACACGACTAACTCTTGTTTGGTGTCTTCATAGGATCCGATTTTAGTGTGCTTAGAAAACACTTTTGTGGAGAGTAAAAAGATGGACTGCTCATTGAATACAGAACAACCTGGATGTCTTGGGATGGCATTCTTCTGCATGCTGAAGCATTGGAATGGGAATTCACTAATTCATGAAGTCACTTTTTGTTTCAGGAAAAATGATTTTAGTGTGCTCCGAATCGGTAACAATCGGTGAAAGTGCGTACGTCGAAATCTTAAGGTCGGGGACAGTCGGTCATGTCTGACATGGTAGTAATGCCCGACCCATCAGGAAAAGCAATAAAATCGGGTCGGGCAAAGGTAGAATCGGGCACAGCAGTCGGGTCGGTGTCTTATAGGCTTAGCTAAACAACGCACCGTTAGGTGGCATTGAACGGCAACACCTGTATAGGGCACAGAGTAATTGCTAGTTCTGCCATCATCCGCCAGGAAATCGTAACATAGCGCCACTATAGTCTGGGGGAAACCACTGTTATCATTTAAGTAACAACTTCTGTTCCAAGCGAACTGGTCCCTTAAGCGGGGTGCCCCTTAAGCGAGTTGTCCTAGAAGCGGGGTTTCACTGTATGATACAATGATCTACAATTGGAAGAATAATGTAACTATAGATTATGTTGAAACAAATAATAGATCTTTAAAAAAAGGCATGCAATTCTTAGAAAATCAGGATCATGCAATGTTAGAGCGCACCTCATCTGTAGGTGAAGCGCCACATCAGAATCGGTCAAGTTATCGAGGAAAACGGCTGGAAACGACGGTTAAATGGGATTCACACGATGGGATTCATGTACCTCACTGGGTGTTTTTCTGAGACAAATCCTGCTGAGATTCTGTACTCAAACACAATTTCTTCATCTAAATTATAGGGTTTCATTTCCCTGAGACATGTTTCCCCCCTGTAATTGCTAAAGACATATCCCCCCCAAAAAGAACAGAATCGCATGAGATTTTGAACCCTGTGAGGTACATGAATCCCACTGTGTGAATCCCACTTCAGGGTTTGCAGGGAGGACCCACACGGTGCTGCCCTCTGTGAACTTCAACTTGAACTTCCCATCTCCTCCCAGCCTTTTCTTTAGCGCTGTCATTCTCCCCTGCTCTAAGCAGTGAGAAAAGTACTTAAAATATAGTGAGTAAAATACGCAATACTACAAGTGTCACGTTTCTCTTTCTTGGAGCTTTTGAGACAGATATGGTGAGACATAACACTGTCTAGAGAAGGGTGAAAATTTTAAAAGAGCTAGAGTCAAAACATGAGGTGACATACGTCTGTTCTCTTAAAGGCATATCAGACAATTTGTCTTGGAAATCAAAACCCATGTCACTTTCCTGAAAGTCGGATATATATGATGATGTCAAGGTGTTGTGATATATCTAACTTACAAAACGGGCGTCACCTTGCTAATTTTTTTATTTAGAGATTAAAATTATGATAATATTATGATACAATATAGAGACATTTTTTAAAATCCAAAGTAACTATGGTGTTAAGGAGAACATATGGAGAACAAAACCAGCATTGTAAACTTATCGTCTCTTTATTTATGTTACTTTTGATATTCTTGTTTGGACCCTGTTGATCGACCCTAGCTATGCTTGGAAGAGCGTTTTAAAAAAAAACGAATGCAATAATTTTTTTTTTTAAATGTGTTTGTCACATTGTAAAACCCATGTCGTTCCTTCAAAATTTCACAGAATACATCAATTGTGGAATAGCACAAATCTAAGTTTTTTAAATCATAGGTCACCGTCCTTGTTCTTTGAAAGAACTGAAGAAAGGTATATATTTTAAGTAAATTCCCTGTATCCATCAATAAAATATAAATATACTTAATTTACCTTTTGGGTCAGGTTCAACTCAATGTCACTTGGTATTAGCCTAAGTCAAAGGAACCGGATTGAATTGATAATTGTCAGTATTTGAAAATCACCAGGTGGCGCCATTGAGTTTTTTTTTTATATTTGAAACCCTACTAAGGCCAGTGCGAGACGTGACCGTTTCGGATAGGTTTTTTCCGACTTGATGATAAGTCCAAACCGACGCTATATCTGAAAAGAAAAGAACAGAAAACAAGTTAGAGAACAACAACAATAACAAAATAACAATAACAACAATAAGGGATGATGTTATTCCCAGTTTTAGACAGAGAGATGTTATTCCTGTGGCTGTGATAAGGTTGTATTAGCTTAATGGTTGTTTATATCAATCCATGCCTAGTATTGTGCCATGTGGGTAGCCAGGGAGGTGCAAAGTGGGTAGTGCCCTGCCATTGAGTATTGAAGGATGTGCCTTTATAACTCCCACCACCCCCTCTCCTGTACCCCGCTAAGATGGCCGCCGGTCGAGCGATGGGATGTCTAATTTCCCTGCAACAAATTCATTTATTTCTATACAATTTGGGACTAATCATTCAATCTCAAATCGGGTGGGATGCATTAGATTTTCGGAAATAACTTATACAATTGATAATTAAGTCTTCCTTTATAATATTTTTATTTCAAAATACACACAAAAGGAAGTAAGAACATGGAAAAATAGCTTCAAGAGTAGAAAATGACGTACTCTCACACCATAGGTCTTGGTCATGTGGTAGATCTGTTCGGCGAGTGATAATCACAACTATGTCCAACGTAGTGTAGCGCTGGTGGCCAGTGTAGCTATCACGGTTAAGACGGGCGTCCACCAACCACGACAAGGCTACGACAATGGCTTTCCGACAAGGTCCACGACAGGCCTACGATTGGAAAGCGTGTCGTAGCCTTGTCGTGGTTGGTGGACCCTAGTTCCCAACAAGAGTCTACGACAAGGCCACGACAGGCTGCGACATGAAGCTTGTCGGGGGCCTTCTGACAAGGCTACGACAATATCGAACATGTTCGATTTTTGCTACGACAGGACCTTTGTCGTGGAGTGTTGTGGTTTCCTCGATATCACTGTCGTAGTGTGTCGGAACCATGGGCGCCTTTTTTTATGGCAACCAGCAACGTCTACGACATGCCCCGACACCGCTATCCCGACACTACTCTTCACACGACAAGGCTGCGACAAGGCGCCGATAGAAACTTTCTTGTCTGCTCTTGCCATAGCCTTGTTGTGGTTCATGGATGCCCCCTTGAGGCTTGGCGTCCACCTACTATGATATGGCTCCGATATGGTCTACGATGCACCTCCCGATGCAAAATCAAAATCACGTCGGAAGGTCACCTAATATCGGGGCAGTTGACCACGTTTCTACGATTAAAGCCGGCCCCCACCTACCACGATGGTCTACGACATACTTCCCGATAGCTACGATTTGAAATGGCCAAATCGTGACCTATCGGGAGGTCCCCGATAGTTTAAAATTGTGGACATGGTTTGAAATCGTAGAGCGTAGAAATGCCTTTGGAGGACCAAAAACATAAACCATGGTCACGATTGCCTCACGATTCAATCGGTGTACCAATTTAGATCTCAGGCAGAGTTTTAATATTGAAATATATTATAATTTTAGAAATACTTAATGAATCTGAATATTCTTTTAGAGGTATTTACAACATATTATGATATTATTTTACAGACACTAAAACAATCAAATTGAAGAATATAACTGTGATAAAATCATAATTCTGTTATGAAACTATTATTTTCAGACACTTAGACTTCCTCAAATAATATCACATTTACAGCGATTATACATCTATATGCGCCCTACCTAATTTCAGAATTTCATAATTTTCCGTTAAGTATTTCACCCGAAAGAGATATTTTCCTGATAAATCACACACAATACCCTACGACAGGCTACGAAAATTCCAACATGTTGGATTTATTCGGGACCTCTACGATTGACGTTTTCTATCGCAGCCTATCGTGAGGTATCGCAGACGGCATCGCAGAAACCTGTTCCACCTACCACGATGTTTGCTTACCTCACAATCGAATCGGTATGGTGTCGGGAAGGCAGTCGTAAGGCCTATCGGGACCAGAATCGTGGTAGGTGGGGGTCCCCTCTTAGGCACCGATACAAAATGGGGGTCTACGATTTCGTTCCGATGAAAAACGTGTATTGTAGGGTGTCTACGACATTTCAACATGTTGAAATGGCGGTGGCTAATCGGGAGCACTACAGAGTATACTGCCGGGAAAATCAGTCTCATGTGTGAGACACTTATCAGAAAATTATGAAACTTTATGATAATATAGAAGATACATAGTCCCTTATGCCCTGTAAATTTGGTGATTTTTGATTAGGTTTAGGCCCGGCGTCCACCTACTACGATATGGTTCCGATATGGTCTACGATGCACCTCCCGATGAAAAATCAAAGTCGCGTCAGAAGGTCCCCTAATATCGGGGCAGTTAACCACGTTTCTGCGATTAGAAACCGATAAAACCACATACAATGCATGGTGAATTGGCATGTCTAGAAATATGTCTACGATATTGCACGTTCCCGATATGTCTCCGATATTGGCTTTTTGTATCGGTGCCATATCGATAGGTCTAAATTTCTATCGAATAGGTGGACGCCGGGCCTTACATATTCGGTGGTGGCGTCAAAACGGTGGTCGCCTTACCTGGATAGCTATACGCCGTACTAATGGAAGTATACATGACATAGATATTATAAAAGAAACTTATAGATGAATGTTCGAATTGCGAAGTAATACACAAAACGAAGCCGCATGAATTACGTAGCGATCCAAATTTTTATAGGTTTCTGAATTTATCTCACCCTTCACGTTGACTAATGGGCTTACCTTTGTGACATAATCCCCCATTGAGTATTTTATTTTTAATACTCAACGGTTGTTGGATATGAGTTCCCAATGTTAAGTCAATGGAGAAAAAATACCAGGGGTGAGATAGATAACCATAGGTGTAGTAGAACTGTTTCCCTCTTGTTTCAGTCGTTAATGGTAGTTTTTTTGTACGTTTCTATTCATCTCATCGCCAAGTTGGCGTGTCCAGTTCTCCATGTTCTCACATTCCTTGCTGCACGGGAGAGTTTAAGGAACATCCGGTGTAGTTACTTTCTGCTATTTGTTTCAGCCAGCACTCCCTCCCCTCTTATCGCCCACGTAGATGCGTTTTTTTGTGTAGAATGCCTGTGATTAAAGTATTTTGCATAAGTCAGACAGAACTTAGATTTATGTTTCGGCTAAAATAATTAATGAGGAAAGGAAGAAACGTGGGGCGTTGGACTCTGAAATATGTCCCTTACCTTTTATTTTTCAAGCCTGGCGTCCACCGACTACGATAGAAATGTAGACCTACCGATATGGCACCGATAAAAAAAGTCAATATCTGAGACATATCGGGAAGGTGCAAAATCGTAGACATATGTCTAGACATGCCAATCCACCACGCATTGTATGGGGTTTTTATCGGTGTCTAATCGCAGAAAGGTGGTCAGAAAGGTGCCATAAATACGTCCCAACGCCGTAGGCGGAGGGATGTATTCATGGCATCAAAAGGCCGAGAATGGCATCCCTACGGACTCAGTCGCTACGTTTTCTTATTATTACATACCCAAATTAAAAAAACCCCACCATTTTATATACTTATCATATGTACCAATTGACTCGATGGTCAGAGTGCGCCCGAATATTAGATCTCTCTACTCTGTGGTGAGGGCTTAGTGGCGCCCCCTACTATTAATACCTGAAACTATTAATCTAACGTGACACGGATTTTACCGACTACCAGCGAAATGTGATCTCATTGCATTCTCTCAAGGAAAGGAGATCGGAAAACTACAGTTCTAAATTATGTTTTCAGTACAGGTAGAAACGAATCTTAAGGATAGAAGTACATCTGTGTAGAGAAACACAACAAATTAGCAGGATTCAGTTAAATACTGCACGAGAATCTCACTCTCGTGGGTATTCAATCTCCAGGCCTAGGTTGGGTTCACTATGTCTCTATGTACGGCAGCAACTTCAAGCGGAATCCACAGAATTCTAACGTTTTACATGTGGTAGGTAAAAAGTACCGCGCGGTGATGGGGGTGGCAGTATTAGAGTACCAGTAGAAGTACAGGTTCATGATGGCGGCCTCACAACACACCTCACCATTGTCTTAGCGAACTCTCTGCACTCACATCAAGTCACGACCCGGCCACACTTAAAACAGCAGAAAAACCGAGCAGTCACTCCATCAACCATTACCTCCGGTCCACGATTAATTGAGTTCTCCTAAAAGTCGGTCGTTGGTCGCCAACGACTGCACATCAGTATCGAAAAATTGTTTCTGCCACATTCAACAGGTTTAAGCCGGGCCCCCACCTACCACGATGGTCTACGACATACTTCCCGATGGCTACGATTTGAAATGCCCAAATCGTGGCCTATCGGGAGGTCTCCGATAGCTCCAAATCGTAGACATGGTTTGAAATCAGAGAGCTGTGAATCATACTCGCTGACCACGATATCTTCCCTATAGGCTACGAAACCCTACGACAGGCTATGAATTTTCCAACATGTTGGAAGTAATCGCGACCTCTACGATTGGCGTTTTCAATCGCAGCCTATCTTAAGGTATCGTAGACGTAATCGCAGAAACCTGTTCCACCCACCACGATGATTTCTGACCTCACGATAGAATCGGTAGGGTGTCGGGAAGACCAATCGGGACCAGAATCGTGGTAGGTGGGGGCCCAGCTTAAGTGGCACGACCTCCCGTACAAAACATCTGTCAATTCTACGATTATTTAGACGAACGATATGACACGATTACGGTTTGACACGTTGGTCGCTTTTCGCTTGATAAATCGTCAAGCCTTGTTATTGTTCGTTCATTGTTGGCGAACTTGTGAGTCGTAATGGCGGAGGCAGCTGTCACATCAAGCGCGGCAATGCTTGCAGAGACACCTAGCAGTAATAGTCAGAACTACTTATCGGGACCAGCGACGAGTCGTATCACGTGACTAGTTCGCTCCCGTTGTTTGAACTTTTCTGACGTTATTTTACCATGCCACCCACCCTACAATGTTTTATGGGTTTACCCACCATGAACTTTTTCACTGTGTTTATATTTAAATATAGAACGTCCTGACCATGCTGTACAATTCACAGAACGAGATGGTATTAATTTACAGTTTGTACGGACCGAGGCGTTTACGCCAAGTTCCGTACAAACTGTAAATTGCCATCGAGTTCTGTGAATTGTACAGTATGGTTGGATGTTATATATTTACTATATACCCGAAATTAAAAAAAAATCATTAATTTCATTTAGCTTAACAACCATCATCTTAATAAACTTGTATAGCAAGGTGGTCTGTATTTTAGTGTATGGACCAGTGGTCCGTACAGTATTTTTACGTTATATGGCGAAACGGTGCATATTTACAGTATATATGGCATGGGTATATAGAATTGTATAACAATTTCATCGTATAATGGTCTTCCCATCTCCCATAAATGCTGAGAGGGGGGCTCATTGGCTCCCCCTGGCGTCAACAGCTCATACCACAAACCACTACCATCACGCCACCTACATGTAACTCACATTTCACCTCACCACTCAACGTCAACCGCATCACATCGTACCACATCAACTATTATTTCCCACCCACCAACACCCTAAATAAAAAAATCTTAACCTACTCATTACCCAACTCAATCCCTAAGGCCCGGGGTCCACCTACTAAGAAATGGCTCCGATATGGTCTACGATGCACCTCCCGATGTAAAAATCAAAATCGCGTCGGAAGGTCACCTTATATCGGGGCAGTTGACTAAGTTTATCCCAGAATTTTACTCCTGCATAAAGAGGCGAGTTTAACTTGAGATGAAGTATATTTGCATGTGCAACAACTAGATAGAATGGTCTGACACCCTATGTAAGAATAACAGAGACACTAGGGGAGTTCAAAATCATAACAAATAGGTTGGTGATAGATTCGATCCACCAATTTTAGCATGAACAAAAGTAGCCATGACTCGGTTGATTTTTGTTGTAATCTTGAGAACATCTTTATTTTGAATAAGAACTGCTGGGAAATGAGACAAGGCAAAGTCCATTCTGTCGCCTGAAAGCCATTAGGCGACAGGAAAAAAAACTAATTTCTCATCACCAAGCCATGAAAAATCTGACGAGGGCGCTTTTTTTCTTTGTTGTTGTTGCTGTATCAAAGATGGCTTTTGAAGTGTCATAGAATGGGCTTCAGATATACAGTAAAACCCCGCGTAAGTGGACACCCTACATTCCGGGCCAAAGTGTCCGCTCACGTGTTTTTTTTAGATTTATACTGGTTATACATTGAATGCATCTCTGACATCAGGAGCTTTAATTTGATACTTGATACAATTCTCTTTCATAATTTCTATCTCCTAAAATCGTTTTTGATGATGTGCACGATGATAAGAAACAAGTTTTTTTTGAGTGGCCTTATCCGAACCTCAAAGTACTAGACCCGACGTGGGAAACCGATTCAAATCGGTAAAATTTGGTCACTGGGGGTATTTACAAACTGATTTATTGCAATTTTATGAACAAACATGAGGAGAAATGTTTATCTATAACGTGTACAATTTATGTATGCCAATATAGAAAGTTATAAAAATAAGAAGAGTCCACTTCAGGAAAAGGGAAACAATAAATTACTTCTTCTTGCTTAAAAACTAAAATAAAGATCATTTCCGTTATTTCATTTGTGTACTTGCATGTCCTTTGGAGAGGTTTGGCAAGTTCAAGTCCACCAAATACCACATTCATATACGAGGAACATAAAAGCACCACCTGACCACACCCTACTCCACATTCCTTGACCCGAGGTCACTTTTCAAGATGGCGACTCAAGAAGCCAGCTGACAACTCTCCAGACATTCTCCCAAGACGCCACTCTTTTATGTGGAGGTAGAAAAGGTACTATTTCCGCCGGAAGAGCTGCTGGTAATACCACTCGTACCGTGTCAGTGTCGGGAACCAGCTACTTGAGCCTCGGAGTGGGTTGTTGTCAGGGTGGTGAGTTGTTACTGGGCTCCTGTAGGAAGATGTGACAAATGTAGTCAGCATCGTTAAATAGACCAGAAATATGTTGATGGTCTTTCAGTGCGAAGATGGTTCAGAATACTCGTGCAATAGCAATGAGAATATGATACTTCTTAAAGAATATCAAAAGTTTACAGAGTCTGTTATTTTAATGAATACGAAAATACTTGAGTAATACATGGAGTATTTATATAGAACTGGATCGAGAATCATATAAATATGCAGTTCTCCATGATTTTTAATAGATGTACTGCAATCGTCATCAAGGCGAAGCTGAGTGACGATTACGGCGCATCCAAACGAGTGGACTATTGTTTATTTATTGATTCGAACTGCGTCTTTTAGTTTGAACTACTAAATTCGGGTACAACCTTCTTTTAACCTTTTTCAACAATTTATTTTAAAACTCATACTGTTTTTTGCAGTGTTTTTTTCTTCTTCTCATATATGACAAATATACCTGAGTTTCGGGTTAGGCCTATACGTGGCCTATCTTCTTACCCTCGAGTGATGTCTCCTAGCAGAGTCTCGCATTGATTCACCAATTTGGTAGGCCTATACATCTTGTCAAAATATCAGGTAAAACCTTCCAATCAGCTCTAAGCATTTTTCTTTAAGATGTCGAGTTCTCAATGGTCTCTAAGCTGTGAGAACTCCTGCTTACCTATCATCCAGAGCCATTATCCAATATCAAATTCAACCCAGTCTGGATTTGCTGGTGGCGTTTTTTCACTCTCCCCCCAGATCTTTCGCGGCAATAGCGCTGGCTTAATCTCTGTCCCAACCCAAAGCTTACACAATTGGGAATTCACAGTTGATTAGTTATATACACAATATTGACTGGTTTCAGATACAAGCGGCCGTTTGCTCCGAGCAGTCGACGCGTAGTAATAACCGAGCACATGTGAGGATATTGCGCAGAGTCAATTCCGAGGAGCATACAACCGCTTTTATGTGTTTTCTATGGACACTTTGTATTAGGTGGATGATAAAAACGTTTAACATAAGTGTGAAGCACTTATGTATGTGCAGGACAGGAATGCTTTAAGCCAATCACTGAGAGTTACATTGTTATGGATAGACTTTCATAGAATGATAGGTTTTCCTACACGTATATTTTTCCTGTTTAATTACAAAACACTTTAGTTGTCCCTGTATTAATCGAGAGGAATAGAATTTGACATGAATATCTGAATATATATTAACCCCCCCCCCCAACAAGGGACACACTACCCGGGGACCTCCTAGGGGCTACTGTTACCTAATAAGCTGCCCGCATTGAAAGGGTCGATGTCATCTCTCGGTCAAACACCGCCGAGTTTGGACTCCTGTGAATAGTTGGCTGATTACAAGGCTGTCTTCTCTTTTCTCCTTCACAATATGTGCCTGCTGGGACAAAGAAGAATGATGTTATAGTCATTATAGCCTGTCTATTGGTTGAATGATGTAATAGTCATTATAGCCTGTCTAGTGGTTAAATTATGTAATAGTGATTCTAGCCTGTCTAGTGGTTGATTGTTGTGGTTACATAAAATGAAGATAGGTACAGAAGAATCCCACCTAACGGACACCCCGCGTAAACGGACACCCCGTGTCAGCGGGAACTTTGCTCGGAACGGAAATTTGTCCCTCTATTTGAGGTATAAATCAACCCCCTGTAAGCGATCACCTCGTGTAAGCGATCACCTCGTGTAAGCGATCACCTCGTGTAAGCGGGCACCTCGTGTAAGCGGCCACCTCGTGTAAGCGGCCACCTCGTGTAAGCGATCACCTCGTGTAAGCGGCCACCTCGCTTTGAATTACTTCGGATCCGATTGAGATATTGGAAAAGGATTTCTCCCCTACGTATTGGTTTCAAAATGCTAAGACTATTGGACAAAAACACCAGAGGGGGATATTTTTCTTTTTTAATTCAATCAACATATGTATATGACATCATATTAGACTATCGGTGTTCCTGCATATAATAGTCTGGACAAATACAAACAAAGACAGGGACAAATGCAGATTACAAGACAATTCCATATTCATCTGTTGTGGACAATACATAATACTTTCCAAATCATAAATCTTCATGATTGTTATATTTTCGGACCCATGCTGCTGCTATACTGCATATCTCAGAGGAAACCTATTCAAGTTTTAGGGTCCACCTACTACGATAGATAATTAGACCTCCCGATATGTCACCGATACAAGAAGTCAATATCGGAGACATATCGGGAAGGTGAAAAATCATAGACAAATGTCTAGACAACCCACTTCACCACGTATTGTATGGGGTCATTATTGGTGTCTAATCGTAGAAACGTGGTGTACTGTCCCGATAGTAGGTGACCTTCCGACGCGATTTTGATTTTTTATCGAGAGGTGCATCGTAGACCATATCGGAGCCATATCGTAGTAGGTGGACGCCGAACCTAAGAGTTCGTATCCCATCGACGTAATTCACGCTGATCTGCCTTGAGAATTACTACGGGATTCAAACTCGATGGGATACGAGCTCTGACCCTAAACTTGTATAGCTTTCTGAATCTCACCCTTCACTTAACTAACGGGCTAACGTTTGTGACATAATCCCCCATTGGGTGATATAATTATATAGAACTGCATCGAGAATCGTATAAATAGACAATACTCTACGAGTTTGGATGGGCCGTGATCGTCATCGAGGTGAAGATTCGAGTGCAGTTCTAGATTTATCTCACCCCTTTTTATCAAATTAAATATCATCAAACTTTCACAATAATTAGAATAGACTTACCAAATCCATATGACGTCATCCCAAATTCACTACGCCACGGCTGTGGCGTAGTATTGTCACTTTACGGGGGTGATCGTTGAGTATTTTTTTCTAATGTTATTCCTATGGCTAAACGTATACCAGGGGTGAGATAATAGGTAAAAACCAACGATTTACAGCAAGTCTCTTTCTGGTGATTTAGTAGGGACTATGTTTCAAATATAAACATTTGACATAAATTGGGGGTGATTATCCATAGTCCCAGCACGCTACCGTTGGTCATGGACAGTGCCTGGGCCCCGTTGTATTATCTAGGATCGTACATGTTTTATGATATAGGATCGTACATGAGGACCTTTTTTCTGTATACCATAGACATCCAGGGACGATGTGGGTCAACTTTATTCAACACTTATGGAAGACATTATGGACGGCTGATACTGTCTTCGCAAACAAATATGATTAAATGATAACCCTTGTACAAAGAACATACACAATATTACCATGATTTCGATCTGAGTGGTTGAAACGTAATAAAACTCCGAACAGAGTATTGCGTAGTGTCAACTACAAGGAACCACAAGGAGAATACGACCACACATATCAAAGTCATGATAATGTTGTATTTATTATCTTACCCTGGTATTTTTCTCCATAGGCTTAAGGTTAGGAATACGTATTTCACGGCCGTGAAGGTAGTGTATCCAATACTCAATGGTTAATCTCGTGAGGTATTTATCAATAAATGATGTTACACAGGGTGAGATAAAATCGGAAACCCACTCGATGAGAATAATTACTCACCTTTCGACCAATTATTCGAGAAAAAAAGTAAATATTAAGAAACCCGTCATAACTTCAGTTGCGTCGTGCATTGTGTATATAGAATAGTTCCTATAGTGCCCGTCAGGTGGCAGAAAAAACTGTATTCTACTGAGTAGATTCTGGCTTTCCGTAATCTAGTCAGTAGCGATATGTAGATTACCTAGGTTTAGTATGGAGACTCCGTATTAGGTGGATAATAAAAAGCCGTATTCTTCTGAGTAGATTCCGGCTTTCCGGAATCTACTCAGTAGCGATCTGTAAGCTCCATTAGTTTAATATTGAGATTCTGTACTAGGTGGGTAATAAAGAAAAGGGTCTTCATGTACGATCCTAGATTATTCAACGGGCCCCTGGTCAGAGTGAAGCCTATAAGACACCGACCCGACCGCTGTGCCCGATTCTACCTTTGCCCGACGGATCCTTCGGGTCTGTGACAATCTACATCAATCGGGTCGATGTACGCACTTCACCGACCCGATTTTATTGCTTTTCCCGACGGGTCGGGCATTACTACCATGTCAGATATGACCGACTCTCCCCGACCTTAAGATTTCGGTGTACGCACATTCACCGACTGTTCCCGATTCTGAGCAGGCCATTCAAATAGCAATACTACCTATTACTCAGTCTTGCTTGACATCGTTTGAGAACAATGCTGGGCTTGTTCCTGAGACAGACTCTGCCCTGCGTGCGGCCTCTTAAAGAACTCATCTCGGCATCTCATGTTCCGCCCACCACCTGAGAGTTCACCGACTCGTAATTAAACCACGCCTCCGTCAACCCGGGAGTCGGGACTCCAGTCGGGACACCTCCCACTGATCCACCTCAGACTGGTCGAGTTTCCGGACGGAATTATGATTCGGATGACTGTAGATCGTCTAGTCAATAGTCATCATGTGGTGCTCTAACCTGACGTTTACACTAAACCACTGAAAACGTGATGACTGTAGATCGTCTAGTCAATAGTCGTCAAGTGGTGCCATATCCAGGCGTTTACACTAGACGACTAAAACATGACGACTGTAGATCGTCTAGTCAATAGTTGTCAGGTGGTGCCCTAACTTGGGGTTTACACATGACGACTAAAAACGTGATGACTTTAGATCGTCAGGCAAATAGTCATCAGGTGGTGCCCTAACCAGGCATTTACACTAAACCACTAGAAACGTGATGACTGTAGATCGTCTAGTCAATAGTCGTCAGGTGGTGCTCTAACCTGGCGTTTACACTAGACGACTAGAAACGTGATGACTGTAGATCGTCTAGCCAATAGTCGTCAGGTGGTGCTCTAACCTGGCGTTTACACTAGACGACTAGAAACGTGATGACTGTAGATCGTCTAGCCAATAGTCGTCAGGTGGTGCTCTAACCTGGCGTTTACACTAGACGACTAGAAACGTGATGACTGTAGATCGTCTAGCCAATAGTCGTCAGGTGGTGCTCTAACCTGGCGTTTACACTAGACGACTAGAAACGTGATGACTGTACATCGTCTAGCCAATAGTCATCAGGTGGTGCCCTAACCTGGCGTTTACACTAGACGACTAAAACGTGATGACTGTAGATCGTCTAGTCGATAGTAGTCAGGTGGTGCTCTAGCCCGGCGTTTACACAAGACGACTAAAACGTGATGACTGTAGATCGTCTAGTCAATAGTCGTCAGGTGGTGCCCTAACCTGGCGTTTACACTAGACGACTAAAACGTGATGACTGTAGATCGTCTAGTCAATAGTCGTCAGGTGGTGCCCTAACCTGGCGTTTACACTAGACGACTAAAACGTGATGACTGTAGATCGTCTAGTCGATAGTAGTCAGGTAGTGCTCTAGCCCAGCGTTTACACAAGACGACTAAAAACGTGATGACTGTAGATCGTCTAGCCAATAGTCATCAGGTGGTGCTCTAACCCGGCGTTTACACTAGACGACTAAAAACGTGATGACTGTAGATCGTCTAGCCAATAGTCATCAGGTGGTGCTCTAACCCGGCGTTTACACTAGACGACTAAAAACGTGATGACTGTAGATCGTCTAGCCAATAGTCGTCAGGTGGTGCCCTAACCCGGCGTTTACACTAGACGACTAAAAACCTGATTTCTGGAGATCGTCTAGCCAATAGTCGTCAGGTGGTTCTCTAACCTGGCGTTTACACTGGACGACTAAAAACGTGACGACTGTAGATCGTCAAGCCAGTAGGCGTCAGGTGGTGCCCTAACCCGGCGTTTACACTAGACGACTAAAAACGCGATGACTGTAGATCATCTAGCCAATAGTCGTCGGGTGGTGCTCTAACCTGGCGTTTACACTAGACGACTAAAAACGTGATGACTGTAGATTGTCTAGTCAATAGTCGTCAGGTGGTGCCCTAACCCGGCATTTACACTAAACGACTAAAAACGTGATGACTGTAGATTGTCTAGTCAATAGTCGTCAGGTGGTGCTCAATTATGCAATTTTTGCCATTATCCACCTTTATTCAAGCATTTACACTAAATGTCAGAGTGTGTTGTATATATATGTGCCAGGTTGTGCCGAATTGTGTAATCAGATGTAATCAGACGATCTGCAGTCGCCATGCTCTTAGTGTTTACATCAGACGATTTCTCGTCTTTTACGGCTGAAAGTCGTCAGGTGGTGCAACATTTCTGTTTTTTTTAAGTAATTTTATTGGACACATTTTAACTATTCAGTCTGTTTTCGATTGTGACCACCACGGTTTGAACAGTATCTTATCACAAATAACATTACATTATTAGGTTTTCGGAACCATTTTGATATTCTTTGGGAAATTCACGAATCGCCGCCCATAATCGTCCAGTGTAAACGCCGGGTTACTTGTCAATCTATCGGGAGAATAGTGACGCCGAGTGGAACTCTCAAAACACATTAAAAAATGAAATATGGATCAGACATTTATACCACCTACGCTGTGGTTTCCTGTTTACCTTCTCGCAACTCCAAATCTTTTTCTTGTTGTTGTATTTTAACAGGAAAAAGAATGTGTCCACCTCCACGAAAACAGAGTGGGATGATTTGAACGTGTGATCACGAAACGTCAACTACAACGTAATCATGAACCTGCATGATGGAATGATCTCAAGTCGGCCTTGCTAGGGGTGCCAGGGAACATTCCTCAAATCACCATAATCAGTTTGAAGCTGTTTTATAACACAAAAACGCGGTGAAATTCGAAGGGAAGTTGTTGATTCCAACCTACGCCAACTCCGCTTCCTACAATTACCAACGTTGGCAATAATAAGTCCTTAAACCAAAGAGGCATGAAATTACGTTGCCCTGGTAACCGCGTGGACCTCTGAGTGTCGTGTTTTGTTTGGCAGAACAGGCCCCAGCCAAGACTGGCGCCATCTGGTGGGATGAGGGGCAGGGTGCGGAGGTGGAATCAGGAAGCGGGGGTGAGGGAGGGGGGGGGGGGTGGGGGGTGATGGCAGGAATTGCGGGGGTAGTTGCTATACGTTGTTGATATCATCCCTGGGCCCCCTTGCTCCTGTTTTTTGTGGTATCGCTAGCTATAATTGGATCGCAATTTTATTTTTACGATTACCTTAACGATCCGACTAAAAAGGCGTTGCTCCAGTAATATCGGATCGTATGAAATTGGATGGCAATTTTATTTTTATGATTACTTTAACGATCCGACTAAATAAGCATTGCTCCAGTAATATCAGATCGTATCGCTATATTTCCGTGGTATCGCTAATGTTTACGATGTGATTACGAAACAACGATTCAGGGGCACATATTGAATGAGACAGGGGAAGATTAATTAGTTCTTTAATTAAATACAGATGTCACCATAGTTGAAACTGATCTGACACCTGGTGGTTTGGGTCGCTGTTTCCTATAGGTAAAAGAACAAGGGGCAGAGGTTGGTGGTGCGACCTTGGATCATTATTTGAAATATCAGACAAGGCTGTATTTAACCTACAGCGATACGATCCGCAGTGCTGTGAAGGTCCGGTAAAAAGTATCGCTAAATGCTGTATTTTACGCGGCGATGCGCCTATGCGATTACGAAGCGATCCGCAAAATTTCAGGAGAAACGTTTTGGCTCTCGGATCGCTATTCTGCGATCCGCAACTCTGTCGGTAATCCTCTCACTTTGATCTCAATTGAGACATAGTCAGGAGTATAGGCTAAATATATTGCTATGACAACACAGGCGGCCAGGGAACTGGAGGAGGGAAGGGGGGGGGGGGAGGTATAGGGTTACAGGGAGTGGCTCGGGGTCATAAACAGGAGATTCTGGTCAGAGTGGACAAGTCTTTGATTCATGGGCCAGTCAGAGAAGGACACATGATATAATGAATTGTATTCCGATTTTCTTTAATCATTTGATGAATGTTCATAATCAAAGACTTGAGCAAGTCTACCTTTTGGTGTTTAGCTTAGTTAGGGTGTCACTCGGTCAAACACTGGTCAATGTAGCATTGTATGAATAGGATTCACAGCTTGTACACCTCAAGTGTGGGCGGTAGGTGCCGGCGCAAGACTGTTGTTTTGGGCAATATATAAGGGCTTGGACAAATTACAGTATTGTAATAGCGACTATGAGTTGTCTTAACTGAACAGTTGATACATGTTTCGGTTTTTCCAAAGATAAAGAAAAGGCTGTGTTGACCAGGCTTCTGCCATTGTTTATCTACAACTGGTTCGCATTGTTTCTGTGTTTTCTTGACTTTATTTGAAGTATTAGGGGTTTTATCGGTGTCTAGTCAACTGGCCTGATATTAGGTGACCTTCCGACGCGATTTTGATTTTTTATCGGGAGGTGCAACGTAGACCATATCGGAGCCATATCAAGTAGGTAGACGCCGGACCTTATTGAGGCGACATGCATGTATATCACACCAGATTGAAGCGGAGATGACATAGAATACGATGCAGGCACTGTACCCTCTCTGGAGATAATTCAAACGGGTATCATAAATGTATTACCCTCATACAACAATCCATCCAATGCTAAAGGATTGGATCCATTGGTGAGATTGACTTGGAAATTCAATGAAATCAGTCAGAAAAATGGGCCTTGGGGATTGGGCGAGGAGATGTGGTAAAGAGATGGGGGGGGGGGGGAAGGGATGGGTGAGTATAATGGGGGGAGATAATGAGAGGCAGGATAATGGGGTGGAGAGATGGGGGAGTGATGGGTGGAGGGAGACGATACAGAGAGGTGCTGTAGCAAGGAAGGCTGTAGGGAATTGATGATAGGAAGAGGTTGGGCAGGAGCACATGGTAGCAGGATTGTGTGAAACAATTGCTCATTGGTCCAGATTGCTTTTAGCGAGATTCAGCAGTAATGTGTGGCAGTCAGTGATGTTAAGGGAATACTCTAATGTGTGCTTTTAAAATGGAACTGGAACAGGATGAAACTTTAAGCGGGATTCACACGATGGGATTCGTGTACCTCACAGGGTGTGTGTCTGAGACAAATCCTGCTGAGATTCGTGTACCTCACAGGGTGTTTGTCTGAGACAAATCCTGCTAAGATTCATGTACCTCACAGGGTGTTTGTCTGAGACAAATCCTGCTGAGATTCATGTACCTCTCAGGGTGTTTGTCTGAGACAAATCCTGCTGAGATTCATGTACCTCACAGGATGTTTGTCTGAGACAAATCCTGCTGAGATTCGTGTACCGCACGATACATACGAATCAGGTAGGTAATGATAATGAAATGAGACGTGGGTAAAGTGAAACAGTCATACGTGAGAAAATCAAACTTCATACGTTAGAAGTCAACAGTGTACACTTTGTAAATACAATACTTTATGGTGCTCAGGTCCACTCATTGACAGACAGCCTTGTTTCTATTTGCACTTTGAAATCACTTTTATCATCTAATTTCTGCGTGTGTTCGTCCAACTCGTTCCAAAGCTGAACACCTATTAATCAAATATCTAACGTGGGGAATTCACATGATACAGTTTAGATAGCTTAGATATACGAACTCGATCGATATCTATACGCCCTATAGAGGTATCCCATAATTCAGTCTATTTACAAGTTCCTGCGTTCGCTGGTTGCCGATGTTGTATGGTGATAGACCCTTGAACCGTAACCCACAATTATTGCAGTTTAACGGTTTTTATAAATCTTCAAATTGGAAATCCAATGCCAGAAACGGAAATTTCAGTTATTTCTACAAGTAAATCCAAAATTATATTCAGTTTCTCCAAATATAAATCGGAAAACTGTGTTTCATGTGGTCGTGGTGTGGCCAGCCAGTTGCGAGCGGGACTTGTATTTACCCTGGGCGATAATAGGGAGTTTAGTAACCTCTGAAGGGCCTATACGAGCCGAGCGGGCAACGATTTATCGTCGTCACCTCGAAGAAGTACCTCCGTATTGGCGTTATGACTGTTTTTATGTAATACTACACCCCTAGCACCAGGCAGTATTTCATAGACATTCGCACACAGGTATGTAATAACTAGGAGTAAATAGTATGTTCATCATTGATGAATGAGCGTGCAATTATAAATGAATAACAATTAAAAGATTTGGGCTACATTCAGTATATATGGATCGTGTTCTGTAACCCAATTGCACCCAGTCAACTTGCCATTTCTTCAACTGCTTGAGTCTAGGATCCAAATACATCAAGCACCAGTGGGTCAATGAAGTACTTCGGTCTTGAGTGATTGGTCATGGTCAGTTGGGCAGCCTCTAATACACTGAGACACTGGCACCCTGCTCCTTTGCCAGTAGCACAGTAAGCAGCATACAGATAGTGAAGGGATAGTTTTCTGGAAGCATGCTGGAAGTGTATATATATGTGACCACTCTAAACTCTAGATGATGTGTATAGCGCGTGCAAGTACGCTCTGATAAAAATTGAGACTTTGCATAACAAACTAAATGCATATTGGATCATTGATAGATAACAACAACAAGGGATACGACAATAGAGTATGAGGATAGACAAACATGGTGTGATATGGGTAACATTAGACTTGCTCAAGTCTTTGATTATGGACATTCGTGATTAAACAAAGTAATGATAAAGTTTGTTGCGGTGTGACTGGTCCAGGAATCAAAGACTTGCCCATTAAGAACGAAACCTCCCGTAGATTGCAACCCCAACCGCTCCCTGTAACCCTACATCTCCTCCTACACCCCCCTCTCCCTCCTCCAGTTCCCTGGGTGCTATGTTATCAGAGCAATAAATCCCGCCCGCCTATGGACGACCTTTGGACTGTGTTAACGATTAAAACCTCAGTGAGGGAGTAGGTGGAGGGGTAGAGGGACTGAAGCCAGAGTTAAACCTAGACATCCTGGGTATCAATCTTCAAGCAGATATCCTGACCAGTAGCAAGGAACTCTGCATGGAGAGTGGTGGACAAGCCTGGCGTTAAACAGCGCCAGAAATCGGACACCCTTAAGCCTATAAGACAGCGACCCGACCATTGTGCCCGATCACACCTTTGCCGGACGAATCCGTCGGGTCAGGCAGAATCGAGTCGCTGTACGCACTTCACAGACCCGATTTTAATCGAGTCGGGTATTACTTGCCTTGGGGTAATGACCGACTCTGCCCGACCTTAATCGTGTCGCTGTACGCACTTCACCGACTGTTCCCGATTCTGAGAAGGCCCTTTGAACAGCGATGCTACTTAAGCCCCTAGTCCGATTTACAAGTGCCTTATGTCGATTTGTTGGGGAGACAGAGGCAATAATGAATCTGAAAACCATTTCTGAATATCTTAATTTGATCCGAAATTATTAAACTTTGAATTATTTTCTATGACTCCACACCAGCGGCCCGTGGCTCACCCCGGCTCGGCTCTCAGCGGCTCTCTTTGATCTCAATCGGGTCACTGTACAAGGCCATAAGTTTGAGAGGTGTGATCGGCAAGCATCGTTGAGGGTATATGACAGCCACATTCTTGTTCCCAATTATAATCGGTGATCGGATCGGGCAGAATCTGTGGAAAATGTCGCTGTCTTATGGGCTTCACTGATTTGACCAGTCCCTGTATCAAGGAGAGGAGGGGTGGGGTAGGCGGAGGGATACAGGGACTGAGGCCAGTCTAGTGTAACATTAGACTTGCTCAAGTCTTTGATTATGAACATTCATTAAATGATTAATCACAATCAGAATAAAATTCATTAAAGTATGTATCCTTCTCTGGCTGGCCCATGAATCAATGTCCCAGCGAGGAGGGTAGCCATAGGATGCAGGGACTGGAGCCAGTATCCTAGCGAGGAGGGTAGCCATAGGATGCAGGGACTGGAGCCAGTATCCTGTATCCCAGCGAGGAGGGTAGCCATAGGATGCAGGGACTAGAGCCAGTATCCCAGCGAGGAGGGTAGCCATAGCATGCAGGGACTGGAGCCAGTATCCCAGCGAGGAGGATAGCCATAGGATGCAGGGACTGGAGCCAGTATCCTAGGGAGGAGGGTAGCCATAGGATGCAGGGACTGGAGCCAGTATCCCAGCGAGGAGGGTAGCCATAGGATGCAGGGACTGGAGCCTGTATCCCAGCGAGGAGGGTAGCCATAGGATGCAGGGACTGGAGCCAGTATCCTGTATCCCAGCGAGGAGGGTAGCCATAGGATGCAGGGACTAGAGCCAGTATCCCAGCGAGGAGGGTAGCCATAGCATGCAGGGACTGGAGCCAGTATCCCAGCGAGGAGGATAGCCATAGGATGCAGGGACTGGAGCCAGTATCCCAGCGAGGAGGGTAGACATAGGATGCAGGGACTGGAGCCAGTATCCCAGCGAGGAGGATAGCCATAGGATGCAGGGACTGGAGCCTGTATCCCAGCGAGGAGGATAGC
Organism: Alentia gelatinosa; assembly: GCA_950022655.1. Lineage (NCBI taxonomy): Eukaryota > Metazoa > Annelida > Polychaeta > Phyllodocida > Polynoidae > Alentia > Alentia gelatinosa. Next base: position 56,332,921 of record OX465588.1, read on the forward strand.
CATAGGATGCAGGGACTGGAGCCAGTATCCTGTATCCCAGCGAGGAGGGTAGCCATAGGATGCAGGGACTAGAGGCAGTATCCCAGCGAGGAGGGTAGCCATAGCATGCAGGGACTGGAGCCAGTATCCCAGCGAGGAGGATAGCCATAGGATGCAGGGACTGGAGCCAGTATCCCAGCGAGGAGGGTAGACATAGGATGCAGGGACTGGAGTCAGTATCCCAGCGAGGAGGGTAGCCATAGGATGCAGGGACTGGAGCCTGTCTAGTGTAACATGTACGTGGGTGTGAAGCAGGGAGGTGTGGCGGGGTGCGTGTCGTAATGACTGCCATGGGGTGAGGGTGTTATTTGTGTACAGGATGTGTGGACACACAGACATTGCTCGATCTGTTGCCAATCACCCTCCAAACATCCCCGACCCCCTCCCACACATCCCACCTCCCGACTTGAGCTGTCGGTCACGGCTGAGGGGACAGGAAGACAGCCACATTAACATCATGACAACTGCCTGGCATCTCCGCATCCAGGGACCACCGCAGCGACAGCAGGCCCTTGTTGATGGGCTGGTGGTGGCGGTTGTGGTGGTGTTATTGTTGTAGTAAAGTTAGTAGTAGTGAAGATGGTGTGGCGATAGCGGCAGTCGTAGTGGTGGTGTTTTAGGGAAGTTAATAGAAGTGGCATTGATGTGGCGATAGCGGCAGTCACAGTGGTGGTGTTTTAGGGAAGTTAATAGAAGTGGCGATGATGTAGTGATAGCGGCAGTCGCAGTGGTGGTGTTTTAGGGAAGTTAATAGAAGTGGCGATGATGTAGTGATAGCGGCGGTCGCAGTGGTGGTGTTTTAGGGAAGTTAATAGAAGTGGTGATGATGTGGTGATAGCGGCAGTCGCAGTGGTGGTGTTTTAGGAAAGTTAATAGAAGTGATGATGATGTGGCGATAGCGGCAGTCGCAGTGGTGGTGTTTTAGGGAAGTTAATAGAAGTGATGATGATGTAGTGATAGCGGCGGTCGCAGTGGTGGTGTTTTAGGGAAGTTAATAGAAGTGGCGATGATGTGGCGATAGCGGCAGTTGTGGCATTGATGTTTAAGGAATGTTTTTCATAGTGGTGTTGATGTGGTGATAGCGGCAGTTGTGGCATTGATGTTTAAGGAATGTTTTTCATAGTGGTGTTGATGTGGTGATAGCGGCAGTTGTGGCATTATTGTTTATTAAGGAATGTTTTTCATAGTGGCGTTGATGTGGTGATGCGGCAGTTGCGGTGGTCATGTCTAAGGAATGTTAGTAGTAGTGATGATGAACTGAGAGTCCTGGCAGTTGTGGTGGTGGTTCAAGGTTTTACAAATGTCAGCAGTAGTAGCAATGATTTTGTGAAAGTGGCAGTTGCTGTGATGATAATTGTGATGGGGTGGGTCCTTACACGGGGTGTCCCTTACATGAGGTGTCCCTTTTCACAAGGTGCCTCCCTTACACGGAGTGACCCCTTACACAGGGTGATCCCTATCACGGGGTGGGCCCTTACACGGGGTGAACCCTTGCACAGGGTGTCCCTTACATGGGGTGAGCCCTTACACGGGGTTCCCTTACACGGGGTGAGCCCTTACACAGGGTGATCCCTTACACGGGGTGACTCCTTACACGGGGTGATCCCTTACACGGGGTGACCCCTTACACAGGGTGACCCCTTACACGGGGTGACCCCTTACACGGGGTGATTCCTTGCACGGGGTGAACCCTTACACGGGGTGATCCCTTACACGGGGTGACCCCTTACACAGGGTGACCCCTTACACGGGGTGACCCCTTACACGGGGTGATTCCTTGCATGGGGTGAACCCTTACACGGGGTGATCCCTTACACGGGGTGACCCCTTACACAGGGTGACCCCTTACACGGGGTGAACCCTTACACGGGTTGGCCCCTTACACGGGGTAATACTTATACGAAGTTAGCCCTTCAGCGGGGTTCTACTATACTATGAAGGTTCTATGTTAAAGCTGGTATTATTGGTACATCCCGCAGGTTTAGCATCTTCTTTTCACTTTGCCGGGGTTTGCGTCACTCACCTGGAGGCTGAAGGTGAAGGTCACGACGTACCTGAGCCGCCCGCCTTGTCCCTTGACAGGAGGTAAGTGGAGGTCATCGCGCGGGGTTCTGTCTCCTCAGGGCGCAATAAACCCAGAATCCGCCGAGACTCACCCCGAGACACGGGCTGCCTCTACGACAAATAAACAACGTCGTGTAGCGAGTCAGCTTTTCAGCGATTGTGATGTTTTTCTATTACAATTGAACGCTATATCACGATCGCTGAGATATCGCTAGACTGTTTTTAGCTTCAACTATGAAAATTTAGCGATGAATGAGGGGAGGGGGAGGGGGAGGGGGAGGAGGAGGAGGAGGAGGAGAAAAGGAGAAGGAGGAGGAGGAGGAGGAGGAGGAAACTATTCTTCACAAGAAGAAGCAAGAAGAAGCAAGAAGAAGCAAGAAGAAGCAAGAAGAAGCAAGAAGAAGCAAGAAGAAGCAAGAAGAAGCAAGAAGAAGCAAGAAGAAGCAAGAAGAAGCAAGAGGCAATGCAGCCAGGACACCCTTCACCACGAATCACCCCACCTTATTCCATTATTACTTTCCTCAATTATCCATTTTTGACAGTACAATCTTTTCCTCTGATATTGATCTAATTATATTTCAACTTATCTTTCCCTTTTTTCACCTTTGAAGTAATGGCAAATGCCAGATATGGCTTGTTGACTAAATAAAAACACGAATACAAGGGTAACGACACTCACAAGGTACAATATGTTCCACAGGTTGGGAACAACCTGTGATGTACCTCACTCTTATTTCAGGATGAAGCAAAATAAATCGTCCCCCACTCCTACGCTGCATCTTCAGTTTCTCTCACAAATATTCTTACAATTTTAAATCGTCCCCTTCAGCAATAGAGATTTGATGCTTGAGGGGCATCCACTCAAAACACGCTGAGCTTATCCGGCTTCACAGTCCGATGTGGGCACACCTTTATTTGTGGATTTAGAACATGAAGGGATAAAGCTTATATGGCTTTGGGAGCTACAAAATCCAACATTCAAGTACCCATAATAATGGAAGATAGTTCTATACGGTCGGGGATATAGTATCTTAGGGTTGATATGATCCACTATTCTATTTAGATACACATTAAGGACGTGACCTTGCAAAGCAATGTGATCCTCAGAAATATGCTAAATCAGCATTCTTAACACAGATATATATGTTACCTCTTGGTCTGAACGCAAAGGTGAGTATTCAGCATATGAAAAGATGCACTTGAGTTCTAGTTATCCAATCTTTATTTTCATATCAAACGAAACCGTGAAGCTAAATCAGTATCCGGACATGGTACACTTGGGTTCAACGATTACTTGTAAACACGCTCATAACCTGCCTTATTTGTCTATAAGGGCCGTTTCCATTGGCCGATTTCCCGTCACCGATCTACAGTCAGGCACCACCGACAGACTTTTGGCACTGCTGACCAAAAATCGGTCAATGGGAACGACCCAGCTCGTGAAATGACCCCCGACTTTTTCTGCTTAGATTATGCAATATGGCACCACCCACCACTGAGTGAAAGCTTGGTCACTGAGTGAAATCTACTACCCTCACCGTTTTTTCTATACTGATGCACAGTCATTGGCACCACTGACAGACTTTCTGGGTACCTAAAAAATCTACACACTTTTTGTCGGCCAATAGAAACAGGCCTTATAAGGCCCATTTCCATTGGCAGATCTCCCGTCACCGATCTACAATCAGGAACCACCGACAGACTTTTGGCACTGCTGACCCAAAATCGGTCTATGGGAACGACCCAGCTCGTGAAATGACCCACGACTTTTTCTGCTTAGATTATGCAATGTGGCACCACCCACCACTGAGTGAAAGCTTGGTCACTGAGTGAAATCTACTACCCTTCTATATAGACGCACAGTGAGTGGCACCAAAGACAGACTTTCTGGATAACTAAAAAAACCGACACCCTTTTCATCGGCCAATGGAAATAGGCCTATAACTCCATGAGCTCGGTAAACAGCATTTTGTAGAAGGAGGTGGACACTAGGAGCAAGCTGTGCTTAATGCCGATTATCCAGGCGGGTGGTCAGTAGAAGAACTTAAAACCTACGACAAATTACCCTCTTAAGCCCATAAGACAGCGACATTTTCCACAGATTCTCACCGATCCGATCACCGATTATAATCTGGAACCAGAATGTCGCTGTCTTATAACCTCAACGACGCTTGCCGATCACACCTCTCATGACCTTGTACAGCGACCCGATTGAGATCAAAGAAAGCCGCCGGGAGCCGAGCCGGGGTGAGCCACGGGCCGCTGGTGTGGATTCATAGAAAATGATTCAAAGTTTAATAACTTTATATCCGATTAAGATATTGGGATCGGTTTTCAGATTCACCATCACCTCTGTCTCCCCTACAAATCGATATAAGGTACTTATAAATCGGACTGGGGGATAGGTAGCATCGCTGTTCAAACGGAATCGGGAACAGTCGCTGAACGTACAGCGACACGATTAAGTTCTGACAGAGTCGGTCATTACCCCAAGGCAAGTACTGCCCGACCCGATTAAAATCGGGTCTGTGAAGTGCATACAGCGACACGATTCTGACTGACCCGACGGATTCATCGGGCAAAGGTGTGATCGGGCATAATGGTCTTGTTGCTGTCTTATAGGCTTTAAACCTGTTTTCGTTTATTAACATTTCCGATAGAAAATGTTTGCATGCGTTATACTTAATAGCGCCTCTACCGGAATATGCATGTAAATGCACATATATAAACCAAGGCGTATTCTTATCTGTTTTTATCAGAGTTTATATTCAACTTTATTATCAAATATTGGTATTATATAAACGTTGCTGTATGTCTACTATAAAATATTGGTATCCCATCAACGTCCTTGCCTCAGCATGTGCTAAACTTGACAGCTCCTGCTCCCGCACATGCGCGTACTGGAACGAATATAGTCAGGCATATGTTGACGTGTTTTTCGTCACAGTTTTAGAGATCTACATTTAAAAAAATATTGGTATCACATAAATGTCTCTGCGTCCGCGTTCGCGTGTCCTGGCCTACCAGGGCCCCGTTTCTCCTGTTTTTGTGGCATCGCTAGCTATAATCGGATCGCAATTTTATTTTTACGATTACTTTAACGATCCGACAATAAAAGCGTTGCTCCAGTAATATCGGATCGTATCGCTATATTTCCGCAGTATCGCTAATTTTTACGATGCGATTACGATACAACAATGCAGGGGCACATATTGAATGAAACAGGGGAAGATTAATTAGTTCTTTAATTAAATACAGATGGCACCATTGTTATAACTGATCTGACACCTGGTGGTTTGGATCGCTATTTCCTAAAGGTAAAAGAACAGAGGGCAGGGATTAGTGGTGCCACCATGGATCGTTATTTGAAATATCAGACAAGACTGTAATTAACCTACAGTGATACGATCCGCAGTGCTATGAAGGTCAGAGTAAAAAGTATCGCAAAAAGCAGTATTTTATGCGGTGATGCGCCTATGCGATTACGACATGATCCGCAAAATTTCTGGAGCAACGTTTAGGCCCTCGAATCACTATTCTGCGATCCGCAGCTCTATCGTAATCCTGGAGCAACCGGGCCCAGGACAACCATGGACCTGTTTCACTAGTTCCGTGACATGTCTGTGACACCATACACATATTGGGGTTGTCTAGTTTCGTGACAACACAAGTAGCTGCCCTTAGGAAAAGACAGACCCTAAACATAAGAATCAGATAAATCTACACATCATGGACCTGTTTCACTAGTTTCGTGACAAAAGTGTTAGACAGACATGAAAAGTGACACCAACAGTGCAAGCAAGAAGGGACAAAACGAAGTCTAATGTCTGGTTCTTATGAAACCGGACACACCATCTAGACACCATCTAGACATGTCACGAAACTAGTTAGACAGGTCCCAGATCTAAACTCGGTAAGGCTCGGAAAAATTACCTCGTAACTTTGAACTTTTGCTTACTGGAACATGGTTTCCCTCTAATACCGCCAACCTTTGTCAAAACAAATGCCGAAAAAGAAATCCTAGTAAATTGTAATCTTCAATCATTATTCCTTTAAGCCTTTTTGTTAACCTATCTTCAATCAATCATAGGAAAGCATATGTCTACCATTTCACTATTCATGTACATGTTTTTCCGTTTTTTAATTAAGAACTCACCATCGATTATAATTGCTCTGTAACCTTTTATTGAGGTATTCCTTTGAACGAACCTTTTATCTCAACTATAGAAGTACATGCAATAACTAGTTGCCTGATGTTTTTACATATTTTGTCCATATTTATCTCGAATTTTCTATGCGTGACTGCATGGATTTAGATACTCTACTTGAGAGTTTACTGGATACCTATCAGAATATAAACATCATAATCATACATTCCACTCTCGGAGTAGGAATGTGTAAACAGAGCTGGGTGTTGTTGTTTACGTGGTTCGTGCATGTTAGACGCGGGGGTCTGTGTTATGACGGAGAGTAGGCATCCTCCTGTCACCCCGCCACCCCTCCTCCCACCCCCAGCCTCACTACAACCCCCTCCTCCCACCCCCAGCCTCACTACAACCCCTCCTCCCACCCCCAGCCTCACTACAACCCCCTGATCCCCAGGCCTGACACCTCCACATCCCTCCTCACCACACGCACCCTCCCCACTCAGTCATAAAGAAGATCAACTCTCACCATGACTATCATAACCATGACTATTATAACCATGACTACTATCAAAACGACTACCGTCACCATGACCACTATCACCATGACCACTATCACATGACCACTATCACCATGACCACTATCACCATGACCACTATCACCATGACTACTATCACCATGACCACTATCACATGACTACTATCACCATGACTACTATCACCATGACCACTATCACCATGACTTCTGTCACCATGACCACTATCACCATGACCACTATCACCATGACCACTATCACCATGACCACTATCACCATGACTTCTGTCACCATAACCACTATCACCATGACTACTATCACCATGACCACTATCACATGACTACTATCACCATGACTACTATCACCATGACCACTATCACCATGACTTCTGTCACCATGACCACTATCACCATGACCACTATCACCATGACTACTATCACCATGACCACTATCACCATGACTTCTGTCACCATGACTACTATCACCATGACCACTATCCCCATGACTTCTGTCACCATGACCACTATCACCATGACTACTATCACCATGACTACTATCACCATGACTACTATGAACATGACTATTATAAACATGACTACTATCACCATGATTACTATCACCATGACTTCTATCACCATGACTACTATCACCATGACCACTATCACCATGACTACTATCACCATGACTACTATTTCCATGACTACTATCACCATGACTGCTATCACCATGTCTGCTATCACCATGACAACTATCACCATGACCACTATCACATGACCACTATCACATGACCACTATCACATGACAACTATCACCATGACTACTATCACCATGACCACTATCACCATGACCACTATTAACATGACCATTATAATCACTACTACAAACAAAACAGGAGTTTTCACAATTATATCATAGGTTTATTATGCCAATTCAATTGCAATGCAATGTCAATTCGATGAATGAGTTATTGATTGTTCGTTAGCTGGACTCGGCCTGTTTAAAAGTCTATCTTTGGTTTCGATATCATTCATCATACAGTAAAACCCCGCGTAAGCCGACACTGTAGGTTCCGGGCCAAAGTGATCGCTAACGGGGGGACCGCTTACTCGGGGTTTTGAGGTTTACACTGGTCATATAGTGCTGAATTTACTATTAGATCTATTTCTATAGTATAAATATGAATAAACAATAATTATTATATGAAATATTTATCAAATACATGAACAATTACATCTAGAATAAGGAATGAATTAATGAATAATTTGATAAATATTTCTAAAAATGTACGAATGTACATGTTCTGTTTGCTAAATTGACACCCAGCCCGCCCCACCCCTCCACCTGCAGCCTGTCCGGGCCCTCTCACCTGCCATGCGTGTCTCCGCGACAGCTTTCACACCTACCCGCTCCCGCCCGCCGCGGACTGCCCCCTCCACTCACAAAGCCCGCCCAGGCCCGCTACACAACTTCCACACACTCCTATTGTCCCACCTGTGTCGGTGGACTTGTAGTCCACTCCAAAAACAGATAAGTCTCGATAATCCCGATTGTTCTCCCCTCACTGATCAGCCATTTTTGCCGGGGTGACCGTCTGAGGTGACCGCTTACGCGGGGTTTTGGGCCTTTTCGTACCGAAATAACCGACCGCTTCCGCAGGGTGCCCGTTAGGCGGGGTTCTACTGTACAAATAAATTATCATTCATACCTTTTTTTATAAGTTTGTTTTATTTGCCACAATTTCTCCCACAGGGGAGTTCTTCCAATTGAGAGCTATTAGTTAGAAAAAGCAACAAAAGTACGTATTACGCAGGACAGCATACGATACATTACAGGTATAGGTGACAATAGGAAACATTACATCTGTACAATATCTATGGAGTAACCAGTATTATACGGAAACTGGCTTACTGTCTTCCTATGTCAAAAATACGCGGTCAAATTATTGATCAGATACATCCCGATGCCGAAGACAGAGGGATGTATCTGAGCATCAACCATCGGATTTTGACGTACTAAGATAGTCAGCCCGTTTTCGTATTATTATATACATGTACCTAAAAATGGCGAGATTTTAGCTAGTCACGTGGTCACATACTCCGTACGTCACAGTGTGGCGTACGGCTATACATACGTCATGGGTAACAGCAGGCAGTATGTGTGGGTCATACGGCCATAGGTATATAATGATATCCTACCCCTAATAAAAAAATGTCACAGGCTTAACATGGGATTTGTTTATGTCACGGGTGTTACATAAAGTGTTGTTAATGTCACAACTTTCTAATGCTGAAAAAATATGGAAACAATATAGGATAAAATCTAGACGCCACTCGTTTGAGTTTGAGTTTATTTATACCACGCAATTTGTTGGTTCCGTAATTTCACTAGTTTTCGACTCGCGAAATTATGGAGCCAACAAAATGCGTTATATAAATACACTCAGTCTCAAACTCGTGACGTCTCTTGATATCAAGGCCTGGCGTCCACCTACTACGATAGAAATTTAGACCTACCGATATTGCACCGATACAAAGAAAAGCAAATATCAGAGACATATCGGGAAGGTGCAAAATCGTAGACAAATGTCTAGATATGCCGATCCACCACACATTGTATGGGTTTTTTATCGGTGTCTAATCGCGGAAACATGGTCAACTGCCCCCGATATTAGGTGACCTTCTGACGCGATTTTGATATTTTATCGGGAGGTGCATCGTAGACCGTATTGGAGCCATATCGTAGTAGGTGGACGCCAGGCCTTAATGTCAAATATATTTGACAAATGAGGTTATACTTGAATTGTATCACAATAGTTGACTTTAGGTCGGTCATAGGGAACCCTACTTTTACTTATCTATCTACAATAGTTGTCACTTAATGGAGAAATTCTGTCTGATTGTTACACACTGTTTCAATATGACTATTTTCACTATTTAGACGCTGTGCCTAAAGCCTATAAAACTACACTTCCAAATTATGTTTATAGTACATCTAGAAACAAATCATAAGAATAGAAGTACATCTGTGTAGAGAAAAACAAAAAAATTATAGCAGGATTCAGTTAAGTACTGCACGAGAATCTCACTCTCGTGGCCCTTCAATCTCCAGGCACAGGTCGGGTTCACTATGTCTCTATGTACGGCAGCAACTTCAAGCTGATATCACAAAATTCTAACGTTTTATATGTGGTAGGTAACTAATACTATTCCCCTGCCACCGCTACCATCATCCAAACCGCTTTGTCCCACGATCAATGCTGGAAGTCGAATACCAGTGAATTCGGTACTACGACAACTTCGGTCAGGTGTTGAGTTCGCTATAGACTTGCTCAAGTCTTGGATTATGAACATTCATGATTAAACAAAATTTCGACAAAGTATATTGCAGTGTGACTGGTTCAGGAATCAAACCTGTATCGAGGAGGAGAGGTGGGGTAAGTGGAGGGAAACAGGGACTGGGGCCAGTCTATGTTCGCTACTGTGACAGTTTCTGTCCGCGAAATTGGTGAATTCGATACCGCCCGCGGTGCCGGCACGCCACCCGCGGTGCCGGGATGGGGTGCCGGCCACCACCCGGGGTGCCGGGGTGGGGTGCCGGCCGCCACCCGCGGTCACGGCCGGTCTTACCTGGAATAAGCCCGCATCCCTGTCAGTCAGCCTGTCATCTCCCTACATTGTTATCTAATCATCTATACAGTAAAACCCAGGTTCCGGGACACCCCGCTTAGGGGGGAGGGGGGGGGGGGGGGGCGCGCTCCCTACTAAAGGGGACAAATTGTTCGGAACAAAAATGTTCCCCCCTATTAATCTTTTTTTATTGGATTATTTTCTTAATCTTTTCCCGTGGTGGTTGGAAGTTAAGAAAGGTTGAAATGTATAGGGAGTCGCACATGTTGTCAAATGGAAGAACTGGAATGTACCAGATTTTAATAACTAAAACCTTGAAACAAAAAAAAGGAGTTTATTTTAACCCCGCTCTAAGGGACAGTTTTTCGGTACTGTGGAATTGTTCTTTGAACTATGTTGAATGCTGTAAATAATGTTATTTATCTATTTATCTTATACATTTGTGTATTTTTCAAAAAAATATTTGGTATTTTTCGGTACGGAAATGCTTCAAAACTCCGATTACGGGTACAGTTTGGATGGACATCTTATCAAATACACACTAGATTCTCTGAAATCCGTGTTTATGATGTCTGTGTGTACTGACCAGACAGGTATTGCAACAATTCGACACCTACAGATACCAAGACAATAGAAAAGCGTTCTCGGGCGGGCACTAGCGGCCCGGGTGTGTTGATTCTGTGCTAATCCCTGCATCTCTAGCGGGCCTGGGCGGGCCACAGTTAGTGAGTTCTAGCACCATTGAGTTTCGCGCCTGCTGAAGGTGCCAGGTAAGAAGCCCTCTTACAGGTTAGTGATGGGAGGCTAACGCTAACACTAACCCTAACCCTGCAGTCTTTGAAGGTACTTTGGAGACAGTACCACAGCCCTGCGTCGGTACTGTCATAGCATAAAGCTGCTAAATCACAGAAAGTCCAGTCCACCCCCGATATCTTCCCGGGACTGTGGAATTATTCTTTGAACTATGTTGAATGCTGTAAATAATGTTATTTATTTATTTATCTTATACATCTGTGTATTTGCCCAAAAAATATTTGTTATCTATTTTCCATTTATTTGCTTAGAATGTTTTACTTTACTTGGTGGCTGCACCATCTCCGATGTTCTTATATTTATAAGGTATTTATTCTGTAATATATACTTTTCTTACAGTCAAATAAATGACATAACCTCCTGACACATCCTTAACCAAACCCTAACCCTAACCCTAACCCTATCCCTATCCCTATCCCTATCCCTATCCCTATCCCTATCCCTAACCCTAACCCTAACCCTATCCCTAACCCTAACCCTATCCCTACCCCATACCTAACCCTAACCCTAACCCTAACCCTAACCCTAACCCCATCCCTATCCCTAACCCTATACCTATCCCTAACCCTAACCCTAACCCTATCCCTATCCCTATCCCTATCCCTATCCCTAACCATATCCCTATCCCTATTCTTAACCCTATCCCTAACCCTTACCCTAACCCTAACCTAACCTAACCTAACCTAACCCTAACCTAACCCTATCCCTATCCCTAACCCTATCCCTAACCCTAACCCTAACCCTATCCCTAACCTAACCCTATCCCTATCCCTATCCCTAACCCTAACCCTATCCCTAACCCTCACCCTAACCCTATCCCTAACCCTATCCCTATCCCTAACCCTATCCCTATCCCCACCGGTATAGAGTTCGCATGTGAGTTGTGACCGAATTCACCGTAGACCTCGAAGTAATCTCCACCCAAGACGATCATTGCTGCCATTTGAAGTACGGCGCTACTGTTACCACTATTTACGTGCATTATACATTCAGCAGCTCCAACATATTCCCTGTAAAGATGGTAGATTGACTGTATTCCTACAGCCGCATTTAATAAATACCATAAAACAAAAAGGAAACTAAGGCCTGGCGTCCACCTACTACGATAGAAATTTAGACCTCCCGATATGGCTCCGATACAAAAAGTCAATATCGGAGACATATCGGGAAAGTGCAAAATCGTAGACAAATGTCTATACATGCCAATCCACCACGCATCGCAATGGGTATTTTTCGGTCCCTAATCGCAGAAACGTAGTCAATTGCCCCGATATTAGGTGACTTTCCGACGTGATTTTGATTTTGTATCGGGAGGTGCATCGTAGACCATATTGGAGCCATATCGTAGTAGGTGGACGCCGGGCCTTAGTCACCATCCAAGACATACATTCAAAATATCTTTTGTAAAGGTAGAATAACGTTTATCTTCTTTGCTTTAGAAACCTCCACAAAGAGTACCCCGCACCACACAAGACGGTGGGCGTGTCGCCGTGCGGGTGGGCGGGTGATTGGCAGGGGGTAGGGCTTTGATTGACAGCGCGTAGCCCCGCCCCCGCTGCGGGCCCGGCTATATAGGGTGTGACGGCCTGAAAGCTGGGCATTTCTGGAGGTTGTCAAAGAGAAGACAGAAGCATTCTGCAGTCCTTCCACCACCCCCACATTCACCGTGCGCCCAGAGACTGCACCGGGGACTAATTTGCCTTTGGGATATTTTTATTTACCTGAGAACTGTATTGGTGGAGAAGAGAGAAGGTGAGAGAGAGAGAGAGAGAGATAATAGTTGGCCACCTTGAGGAGTCTTCCGAGGATAAGCAGATTGAGTTTTATCGAGCTGAGTGGCTACAGTGAAGACCATGTTGTGGAGGGACAGGAGGCAGTTAATGCGGTAAGTTCGCTATTTATTACCCTCTATTCTCAATGTAAAGTGTTATTTTCAGGTGTAAACACAAGAGGAATGTCTGTTACACAAGTGTTTACAATATCTTCCAATCATCGGAGACTTAGAGAAATCCATCGGGTATCTATTTAAATCCATGCGATTTTGTTATCAGTGCAACAAAGGGAAATGTCCCTGAATGTATCTAGTCGTTCTTATAAGGGAATATATGGGTATATCTATATATATATATATATCTATCTATATATATAATACATGTAAAGACACACTTTATATTTGTATACATATACATAAATTACATGTAAAGACACTTTATATTTGTATACATATATACAAATATATATATATATATAATATATATATATATATTTATGTATATATAATACATGTAAAGACACAAATATATCTATGCATAGTTCTACAATTGGTCGGTCAAAACTAGTACATTTATCTTCCTGAATAAGCTAAAAGGAATGCTTATTTCTCATGAATTGCCAGCTCAACATAATGCATTTCTTTAAGATTATAACATCTCATGATGCATCGTAAAAAGGCACCAATATAAGGGGGAATATCAAACCGAAACTCGATAGAGCAGACGAACATAACACAAAAAGACGCGTGTATTGATGGTATTTACGGCGTTGGCGGGGAGAGATATAAAAACCGGTACGTGCTTCTTTGATCAGGATCCAGTTGTTCCGGGCATTATCTTTGTCTTGTGTGGTGGTGTACTGTGACCTTAGTGTGAGGACAGGCCTCCGGGGGACCGCCGACCGCACGCCGCCCTGCCCCGACCGCACGCTGCCCTGCCCCGACCGCACGCCGCCCTGCCCCCGCCCATCCCCTGCCCCGACCGCACGCCGCCCTGCCCTGCCCCTGCCCCAACCGCATGCCGCCCCGGCCCTGCCCTGTCCCTGCCCTGGCCCTGGCCCAGTCCTGCCCTAACCATACCATGGCCCTGCCCCTGCCCCGTCCCTGTCCCTGCCCCTGTCCCTGCCTCCGTCCCTGCCCCCGCCCTACACTAAACGTACCCTGTCCCTGCCCCTGTCCCTGCCCCTGCCCCGCATGCCCCTGCCCCGCCTGCCCCTCCGCGGCCGCCGCGTCCTCCGGGAATCCGGCGTTGAGCCTCGGGAGCGGCCGACGCAGGCTCGGGACAGGTGCCAGGAACCTGCCATTGAGAATAATCTACACAAAAAGTAAAACAAACCAGCACGCCTTGCGTTTCTCTGGTCAGCGGCACTCCACCTGCCCTCTCCCGGTTAGAGTATTTATAAACGTAGTGTGTATTCTTGTATAGATAGGTCGATTATAGTAAATGTATATCTGTGTAGGAGTGTTGTTGGGTTCGAAATCTCATGAGATTCCGTCCCTTTTTAGGAGTAAATATTGCCAACAATTACAGGGGAAAATCTGTCCAAGGGAATCCTACAATTTAAATGAAGACATTGTGTTCGGGTACAGAATCTCAGCAGGATTTGTCTCAGGCAAACACCGTGTGAGGTACATGAATCCCATCGTGGGAATCCAGCTTAATGTATAGATATTTACAATCAAATATCACACATAAAGGAATTATCCTTATAAACACACATATATTTGTATATATCTATAAATATATCAGCTGCTAGCTTGGTACATATTTTAGTAGTTCATGCATAGGCAAGTGTTTATTTTAGATAGGGATACAGCTATTGCTAACAGTGCTGAATCAAAAACTGGAAAATTCGGGAAAGCACCCTGGTCAGTTTTCCCACGAACCGCACTTCGCTAAGCCGACACCGATGCAGCAGAATCTGATTCCCATCTAAACATCTTTATGAGTCACCTTCTTCATTCAGTCAGGACCACTTTACCCCCTAAGAACAATAGCACTACAAGGTGTGTCAAGGTCTGGGTCGATGGTTGGCTGGTGTGGGGCCTGCATAAAGGGCTGGGAGGGGGAGGGGTGCGAGCTACCTGAGTTACCCTGGGAACGGGCACGTACCCTCCCAGCAACGAGGAGGGGTGGAGGAAGGGGGGGGGGGGGGGGTCTACACGCATGCGTGGTCGGCAGGAATGCGCATTCTTTCTGCCTAATTTCGTTCGCACGTTGAGAGGTTGTCTGGAACCCAGGGAGAGTGTGTGTGAGGAGGGGGAGGTGGAGGGGTGGGGGGAGAGCGTGGTGACCCTATCTGCCTCTCCCAGCAGAGGCCTGGAAGGACAACCTTTCCACCCTTACCTGTGTACCCCTCCACCACCACCACCACCACCATAGCACGAAGCTGACATGGCATGTCCAACCAACCAGTAGTGGTAAAACACCGCAGAAACATGAAATAATGCACGTAAAAACGCGGGAATATCATCCTAAAAGTATTGCACATGTAGCTCGAAGGACAACAAAAACATGGCCATCTCGTGCCGAACAGGTTGGCTCCGTTGTCGTGCTACTGTCACGGGGAGTATGGGTCACTACCCTGACCCTTAAGGATTCAAGGGTCAATCCCTTTTCACATTTCCAAAATACCTCAGTAATTATATATTGCCGAGGGGGAGATAGGGAGAGACAGTTAGAGGGGAGAGGGAGGGAGCGAGACATAGAAAGTGAAAGAGAGAGACTAAGACAGATTGACAGAGGGAGAGAGACAGATGTAGGAGGGATAGAATAGGAGATGGAGAAATAGAAGGAAAGAAAGAAGGAAAGAAAGAGAAAAGGAGGAAGGAAGGAAGATGGGAAGGAAGGAAAGGGAGACGGGAGACAGACTAATACATATACAATATACATAGGCAGAATGAGATAGGGAACGACAGAGGAAGAGAGAAAGGGAGGAAAGAGTGAGAAACAGACATACACCAAAGGAGAAGGAAAGTGAGAGAGAAAGTGGCAGAGACAGAGACAGTAAAATAGAGACATAGAGAGAAAAGAAACAGAGACAAGACTCATACGAAGAAGCAGAGACAGAGACTGTGAAACAGAGAGAGAGAGAGGCAGAAAGAGAGGCAGAGACAGAGAGAGAGAGACAGAGAGAAAAAGAAGCAAAAAGAGATAGAGACAGAGAGACAGAGACTGTGAAACAGAGACAGAGAGGGAGACAGACAGAAAAAGAGGCAGAAAAAGATAGAGGCAGAGGGAGACAGAAACTGTGAAACAGTGAGAAAGAGAGACAGACAGACCGAAAAAGAGGCAGAAGGAGAGAGACAGAGACTCAGACTGTGAAACAGAGAGGCAGAGAGGTTGGGCCGGGAATAGATCTCTTAACGAAGTCTAATGTCACCATCTCGATTACTTTGACCTCAGTACAGGTCGTGTGCAGCAGATTTTATGCGCCATTTTATCTCCAGAGCATAAAGGTGTCCCACTGCACTCAGATATGCAGAAGCCTGCATCATTAGGCTGGGCTATGTGTGAGGGTACTTCCCGGGAGGTGAGGGCATTGTGAGGGTCGGGGTTAAGACTGGGCCGGAGAATGACACCTTTAATCCCGCCCTCAGGGAGTCTGAGAACGTCCTGACAAAGCCGCAGGTGGCGGGAAACGGACGATAAGCCGCCGTCACCTCCCCCGAGATGTCCGTGAGACACCCCAGAGAAAGGTGTACTTAAATCTCACACACCTCACATTTATATATAGATGTGAGAAACCCCAGAGAAAGGTGTACTTAAATCTCACACACCTCACATCTACATATAGCTGTGAGAAACCCCAGAGAAAGGTGTTCTTAAATCTCATATACCTCACATCTACATATAGCTGTGAGAAACCCCAGAGAAAGGTGTACTTAAATCTCACACACCTCACATCTACATATAGATGTGAGAAACCCCAGAGAAAGGTGTACTTAAATCTCACACACCTCACATCTACATATAGCTGTGAGAAACCCCAGAGAAAGGTGTTCTTAAATCTCATATACCTCACATCTACATATAGCTGTGAGAAACCCCAGAGAAAGGTGTACTTAAATCTCACACACCTCACATTTATATATAGCTGTGAGAAACCCCAGAGAAAGGTGTACTTAAATCTCACACACCTCACATCTACATATAGCCGTGAGAAACCCCAGAGAAAGGTGTACTTAAATCTCACATACCTCACATCTACATATAGCTGTGAGAAACCCCAGAGAAAGGTGTACTTAAATCTCACATACCTCGCATGATGAGAAAATCAGGATTTTCCAACGCATCATCAATTTCCTTCATTGCTTAATGTTAATGAACAAAACAAGTCAAATTTGAAATCGTCGGCCAATGGAAACTGACCTCTTGCGTGAGTGTCCAATCGAAAAGCCAGTTTTGTAAATCTATGTTTCATTGGAAGTCTGATTTGTAATGAACAGAAATGAATCAAGATTTAATTAAAAGAATCCAACTTGCGCAGACAAAACACAGATGATGATAGAATTCAGTCAAGTCTGAACCTGGTCTGAGATAAGTCTTAAGATTAATTTCATGCGGTTGTCCAAGGAAGATATTTGTTTGAAAAAAGCCGCCGAGACAATAATTAAATAACTAGTCGCGGTATGGTGTCACAGTGGTTTGGGACGCTTTACAAATATTTGATTTGTACTCTAGACATAAATCATTGTTAAAATTGGCTACTCTTATGGCTTCTCAGAACTATAAAAACAGGATAATTATAGTTTGTAATTTCAATGAATGGCTGGTTTAATTAATCGTCATAATCGAGTAGAGTATGGTCAGCATAGGATATAATATATACACATTTTAGTTAAAGGCATATCATACAATTCACGCTGGCGCCACCAATAGTTTCTGAAACTTTATTGTGTAGTTCTATACCTCTACTATATTCAATGAAAGTTTGAGGGAAATGACGTAGGTTTTATTATGTAAAAGGCAACTTCTTAGAATTCCTATTTATTCTTTTATAATATTGTCAAAATATTGAGCTCTAAATCAAAAACTAGCACGGTGACTTTTCAGTTGGATCTGTATACTTCAACATTAAGAGATCATCATATTTGAATTTCAGGAAAATTACATAAGTTTTAATTTTCAAGCCAAATTTTCCGATATGCCTTTAATGTCAGCCCACACATTTGTCTTCTCAGTGACCTGCAAGATGCAGTTAAGTAATCAACATTTATTAAACTAACCAGCCGTGACCCTTTAACAGTCATGGCTGATGTATCACACCTGGGATACCCGGGAAGTATTGATGTTAACTCATTGATCACAGTTAGGTATGTCCTAATACCTCCATCATCCATCTCCATGAAATATCTCCTGATGTAAGGGGTAATAATTCCTACATGAAATGCATACCAACCCAGAATCTTATAAACAATCTCGGTGGCTAAGTGGTAGGGGTGTTCGCCTCAAGCATAGGAGATCAGGGGTTCAAACCCTGGTCGGGTCATACCAAAGACTTACACAAAAATGGTACCCACTGCCCGTTCGGTTTAACACCCGCCATTAGAATGAGGAGTAGGGGCAAGGGCCCGAATAGAAGAACAGCTGTATAGCCGAATTCGGTGATTGTGTACACAAATATTCCCTAATAAAATTGCTTAACAAAAAAACAAAACATTCCCAATCAATATTCATCTCATTATCTATTATTACTACCGTGTGTGAATATAAACTTTATGAATGACTCCAAGACTTCGTCCCGTTACAAGCTTTATTGCTGGTGTTACTGCAATGCGCTAGGCTGACCGCACTACTGACTGTACATCGAAATCCAGGTTATATGCTGGCTCCGTGTTTACCGTGTGGGGGCAACTGTGTTGATTGTAACCAAGGGTCGCCTCTAGTGGCCTGTTACGTAGAGCCAGCTTGGTCAGTTAGGCCAAGGGATAGTGCCTGTATACAGGTAATTTGGAATGTAACAATATCTGTATCATATTATAGCGGGGAATCCATCTCATGTTCTGAGCAGCATCGCTGTACTGATATTTTCCTGAATAAATTCTGAACATGTTGATTATTACCATTTAGTTTTTTTCCATATCGTACATAAATATCTAACAAAAATGATCTAACAAAAATGATCTAACAAAAATTATCCCTTTCGTCACTGAATGATGAAAGAATATCCATACGTCCCTCCGTACCACGTGACGTATTGAACCAATGAAAATGAGTTCTAAAATGGCGGTTTTAATGGTTTTGAGGTCCGCAATAACAAGGACACATAGTGAGTGTCTCTGAATACATCTGTTTCTTGTTGTTTTGGTCGGAAATATTCACCTCGTTCCTCGAACTCCATAAATGTTCTCGACAAACACAGCTCGGAACGGATTCCATTCGGTCACACTGACCATGTGTCCCTATAGTAACAATCCCGCTGCTGTATATAAATAGGGATATTCCTGGACGATTCACCCCAAGGTCGAGGACACCCGGGGCCGTAATGACCGGGCCGTAATAACCGGGCCGTAACGACCGGTTATTTAATGGACGTTTTGTTTGGGTCGAGAGGTTAGACACTTCAGGAGGCCCACATAAGTTTGATTATGACTCCAGGGGAACTGCACTCATTTAGGTGCATTCTAGGTGGATAAATGTTGAAGCATCTTCAGAAATTATACTCTGTGTTCATCACATGAGTAGATAAATTGAGGAAACGTGACTGGCCAGGAGTCTAGAATTTCTATAAATATCCTCAGGATTGAGTAGTGAAATGCAGTGTAAGCGTTCTATGCCCGCATTCAACCAATCAGAATGTCTCATATCCATATTGTCCAACTTTACTTTCAAAACATCTTTATTGACGCAAAGTGACATTAATGCGAGATGACGTCATATGAGATTGACCAATCAGCGGCCAGGATTTCTGAGGGAAGTCATGAACATAAACATGGAGATTTAAACGTTCCTTACTTGATTTGCTGAGTAATTTCTAATATAACCATAAAATGTGTCCCTAGGCAAAGGGATAGAGCCAGTATACCGATAATTTGGAATGTAACAATATTTGTATCATTTTTCATTATATATGCGATATCTTATTGACCTAGTTCTTCCTCTAAGGCCTGGCGTCCACCTACTCCGATATGGCTCCGATATGGTCTACGATGCACTTCCTGATGAAAAAAAAAAATCAAAAACGCGTCGGAAGGTCACCTAATATCGGGGCAGTTGACCACCTTTCTGCGATTAGACACCGATAAAAACCCCATACAATGTGTAGTGGATTGGCATTTCTAGACATGTATGTCTACGATTTGCACCTTCCCGATATGTCTCCGATATTTACATTTTTGTAACGGAGCCATATCGGGAGGTCTAAATTTCTATCGTAGTAGGTGGACGCCAGGCTTAAAGAAGCAAAGCAAGGCAATTGAACTTACGTAATCAAATCACTAACCTAGAGGAATGTAACCCAACCATTAGACTAGCCTCAGTCCCTGTATCCTACCCCTCCACCCCTTCTGAGTGATTCATGGGCCAGTCAGAGAAGGACACATGCTATTATGAATTGTATTCCGATTTTCTTTAATCAGTCTACCCAACCATGGTTCCTTAAAACAAAACAAACATGTCGCACAGCCCTGCGGGTACATATTGTACACCTGTCTTCATCACGGGGGGGGGGGGGGGGGGCTAGGGGGGGGATGCGGGCAGGTAGACGATGAGGGGGGGGGGGGGGGACATAGCTGGGTGTAACCGATATGGCGCGGGATTCGCAGACAAGCCGTGTCAGACGTCTACCTGTTTGTTCACTTCGTCTTTGTACTCTCTGACCACAAGTGGAATACAGGTGTTGCCGTTCAGCGCCACCCTACGGCCCACCTTCTAGTTACGGACAAACACCGCGAGTCCGGCGGTATGCGTATAGAGATATAGAACATTCACAGCTAGAGTGCGAACGGTGGGTGTGATTGCAGGAGTGTTTTTTTTTTGACAGATTATAATTCGAGAACAATCTTTGGCATATGTGGGTCAGATATTTGTATTAAATACCATAATATATCCTCTAGTTTAATTGATAGATAATGCTGATCTTTGTGAATTTGAATCTTCTAGGAGACCTCAGGGGTGTCCCCGCAGGAAACTTTTCTGTAAGTGGAAGATTGGTAAAAGGTGGATAATATAAATCAATATCATCCTTAAATTGAAGAAAATAAATTCCACTTTTCCTCAGTCGATCGTTCTAAGATATTCCTTTTCGGAAATGACCTATTGTGGGGACAGAAAGCGATCTGCTGACGATTATCTGTAAGTCTAGAATCGTGAAGATCACACAAAGCGCATTAAAGTCCTCACAAACTGCACGATTTCTCCTCACAATCCCTGCTGACCTGCCCAGATAAATCCGCTCACAACATTCCTGAGGAGCTCTGCATCAATGTTTGTGTCGACAAGATGGAGGCACATTTTAACATCTACTGCCGGAACGAGGCTGCAGTCTAAATATAGAACATCAGGGGGGTGTTTGATAACTTGTACCTGTGAAAGGATATTTTATTATATACCTGTTGGCTGTATGAATTACGTATGCTACCCGCTCCTACCCATGGCGTATTTATATCCGTACGCCACACAGTGACGTACGGGTATTTGATCACGTGACTAGATCAAATATCGCCATTTTTAGGTGTATAATAATACGAAAACTGGCTTACTATCTTCGTACGTCAAAATACTTGGTAAAATTAGTGATCACATACAGAGGTATGTATGTGATCACTAATTTTACCGCGTATTTTTAATTATAATCATAATTCCCCACTGAGTATTTTTTCTAAATACTCCATGGGCGTTGGATACGAGTTCCCAATGTTAATTCTATTGGGGAAAATACCAGGGTTGATATAAAAATCCGTATTAAATAGTTATGGTTACAAACAATGGGCATTGATTTTCAAAGTAAATTTCACAATTAGTGTCTAATAGAAATATATATTCATTAAACAATATTTTACTGAAATTCATCGGTTCTGCTTTTACAATTATACAGAGTTCTTATTTGCAACGGTGGCGATGCGATTTTCCTTTCCCGAATAAACATGTGAAACCTCAAAGGTATTTCATTGGCAAGTAGGGCAGATGTAAAACCCACCTAATTGGTGCCGGTGATTTATCTACCTGCGCGTTGCTATGTACCTGCCCCACTTTGCCCAGAAGGGGTTGCTGGACTGGTATGGCACCCCAGCATGATTTACCTGACAGATGTGTGTCCACTGGTCGCTAAGGGTTACAGGGAACCCCAGTTAGAGACACAATTAAATGAGGTTTACTGGTTCGGGTTCTCACACCCGTGCCCCATTCGTCAACCCAGTATTTAGCACATCAGTTAGAAGCGCCCGTAACTATCCCAGAGGGCATCGAACTGCTAACTTTAAATTCTTAGTAAACTCAAAGGAGCAAAGGGAAGGACTTTGACTGCCATTATCTGGAATTTGAAATAAATACGGCCCGAAATAAATTATCCCATTTGTGATTTAATGTCTATTATTTTACCAGTCTGCATTCACTTGTGGGATTCTCGAGGGTCGGGTTTTGGGATGCCCTTGTGTCTATTGGAATGGGAGTTGGGGGCATTTAACTCCCTTTTTGGGGTATTTAACCCCTTTTTTCTCTTTTTTTTAAAATTAATCTTTTTTTTTTTATAATAAATTTCACTCATAATGAGAACTACAATCAGCCGAAGCAGGTTTTTCGTTGCAGCAAACGACGTATACATTCTTTTTCTGTTACAAGTCTTGGTATAGCTTATGCAAAAAGGTGACTAAATAGGGTAAAAAGGTAATGAGATGAATCTATTTTGACGATGACTTTAACGATCCGACTGAAAAAGCGTTGCTACCGTAATGTCGGATCGTATCCCTATATTCTCTCGATATCGCTAATTTGTACAATGTGATAACCATGGTATTAGATGTTATTAAATGATAACTCTTGTACGAGGTACAGAAAAGGGTCTTCAAGTACGATCCTAGATTATTAAACGGGCCCCAGTATCGTAAACGTGGAGTAACAACCCTCTGGGGCCTGTTTAATAATCAGGGAAGGATAATAAAATGATCTTAAGATGGTCCTAGACATTGAGGGTTGTGTGGGGATGAGGGGTGTATGTCTATAGGGCAGGGTAAATACTGCACACTGTGTACATAACAGGTAACCACAAGACAGAAGCAGTTCCCATAAACCCACTTCTGCCTCTCACTCCAACCTACACCCCCTATTTTACACCGACAAGCCTCGCCACCCTGCAATTCAACCACCTCCAAATCAACGAGATCCTGAAAATAAGTGGAAGACACCAAACTAAACTAGTTCCCCTTCATGCCCTTCTCCTTGAAAACGTACCCTTAAGGGCAACTTCCCGCCTGGAAAATTGGGGGAAATGGGCCCCTGGGGGTTTCTTATGACGTCAGAGACGTGGGTGACTAGGGTGGACGTGGGGGGGGGGGGGGGGCTTTGTACACAAAAATGTATCTCTTTAGATGCAGTACAGAACCGAATGCAAAACACCCCAACCCCAGTTCTCAGAATTTAAAAGTATTCAGTTTGTCGAAGGGGTTTGGAACGATTATATACGTAGGCGTGTCGGAGCCAGTATCCTAGCGAGGAGGGTAGGCATAGGATGCAGGGACTGGATCCAGTATCCCAGTGAGGAGGGTAGGCATAGGATGCAGGGACTGGAGCCTGTATCCCAGTGAGGAGGGCAGCCATAGGATGCAGGGACTGGATCCAGTATCCTAGCGAGGAGGGTAGCCATAGGATGCAGGGACTGGAGCCAGTATCCCAGCGAGGAGGGTAGCCATAGGATGCAGGGACTGGAGCCTGTATCACAGCGAGGAGGGTAGCCATAGGATGCAGGGACTGGAGCCAGTATCCCAGCGAGGAGGGTAGCCATAGGATGCAGGGACTGGAGCCAGTATCCTAGTGAGGAGGGTAGGCATAGGATGCAGGGACTGGAGCCAGTATCCCAGCGAGGAGGGTAGCCATAGGATGCAGGGACTGGAGCCAGTATCCCAGCGAGGAGGGTAGCCATAGGATGCAGGGACTGGAGCCAGTATCCCAGCGAGGAGGGTAGCCATAAGATGCAGGGACTGGAGCCAGTATTTCCCAGCGAGGAGGGTAGCCATAAGATGCAGGGACTGGAGCCTGTATCCCAGCGAGGAGGGTAGCCATAGGATGCAGGGACTGGATCCAGTCTATGCCTGCCCCAGCACACAGCAGGAATATGCAGGGGTCGTATCGGGGGTCGTTTGTAACGCGAGCAGTCTACATGAACAGTATCACATGCACACGTGACCATGTTTTAACTGGGTCATCTCATACTCCCCGGGCGCGTAGTAATACACACGCCAGTGTGCCCTATCACTACCCAGAGTAAAGTCAGCTCCGCGAAAACATTTGCGTAGGCGGATTTCGTATGAATTTCACGTACTTTATAGATAGGTGTGATTGTGTCTACCTCAAGGCCCCTGGGGGCCTGTTTAATACATGAAGACTATTTTCTGTATACCTCGTACAAGGATTATCGTTTGATAATATTTTAATTAATTTGCTAAGACAGTTTGGTAAAATGTTACAAATCCGAGATAGCTTCAAAGTGTGCTGGTATTTATGTTGACATCTTACCAAAAGTGAAGCTCTGACCACTCTTTAATCTGATTGGTCGTGGAAATTGTTTCAGCCAATCAGAATACGTATTCAAAATATTCATAAAATTTACACAAAATGCTTGGAATTCCCCCCTCACCCGGGAAGGGGGGAAAGGGAGACCCACTGAGGGAATGAATTTTACGAACATATTTAAAGTATGTTGGTACGTTATTACATACCACTATAGTATGGTGGTATGTAATTAATACCAATACCATAGCAGAGGCTAGTATTTGTGTAACATACTGGCATAAGTATATAATAAATTAAGTATCTACATAGTCATCTGTCGGTTTTTGATATATGTACAGCGATATTGGTGTACCAAAGAGTATAAATCATTCATTCTGATCTCCTGTGTGTCCTGCTTATCTGTCTCCTTCATCTCATAATTTTATTTCGCCTTAATATCACCCTGGGTATTGCTTCAGTGTAAGAACCAGTATGCATGTTTTCTTTGTACATTCAATTCAGTATTTCTAAAAAATAATCCTTTTTTTTAGTACTTCCTTCCAGACTAATAAGGCCCGACGCCATGCATCTTTATCCAGAGATCATACTTATAGATTTCTCAAATAGAAACGTCTCAGACTATATATGATAAGAAGTTTAGTATATGATAAGAAGCGTGTAGTCTGAGGTGATGTCAGTTAAGTAGTGATTAGGTCCTCTGTGTCGCCCTCGTTGTCACTAATTAATGTCGGTAATCAGACACTAATGTGGATCTCACGTCGAGTGTCGAGCTCACATTTTTATGTCACGTCTACTTTTTGGTGATGACTCTGTTATATCTCAGACAGCCAAGTATTTAAAAAGCCGTCCACCTACTACGATAGAAATTTAGACCTACCGATATGGCTCCGATACAAAAAGTAAATATCGGTGAATATCGGGAAGGTGCAAAATCGTAGACAAATATCTAGACATGACAATCCACCACGCATTGTATGGGTCTTTATCGGTGTCTTATCGCAAAAACGTGGTCAACTACCCCGATAATAGCTGACCTTCCGACGCGATCTTGATTTTTTATTGGGAGGTGCATCGTAGACAATATCGGAGCCATATCGTGGTAGGTGAACACCGGGTCTAAAAACCCGCGTAAGCGTTTCGGGCCAAGGTGTCCGCTTACGCGGAGTATCTACCTTTCATCCAGTCTAATATGCAAGTGTTATATTTCGATATGTTAGGGAGACTGAGGCGACGATAGATCTGAAATCCATTTACCAATATCATATTTAGATCCGAAGTTATCAAACTTTGAATTACAAAATGTATTTTCTATTAAAACACCCCCACACACTAATAAGAAATACAGATTGATTTATTTTTGTTAGGGTGTCCATCAAAATTATCCAAACATAAAAATATACCCGACAACATCTTCATCAACTGCTTCATTTCCAAGCAGAAATCGGATCTACCTCTTTGGGGATGTCAATAAAAAAAGAAGCACAAACACAAACCTTAAAAAGGGGGGCGGATAAGTCGTCGACCTTTGAGGTACAGATTCCTACTTGTATGATTAACTTGAATCACTGAAAAAAAAGTGATGAAGAAAAACGGATGAAAGGATAGAATAAAAGTAATGTAAAGATGGGCTCCTTTAAGTAGGTCCGGGGAGGAGGTTCGGCCGCCATTGACTGTTATCGGACTGAGGGGGGCTTTCACACCCGGTTTTCACACCCGTCAGTGGTCATGAATGTGCCCCCCCCTGACATGGTACGGGGGTCACGGGGGTCACGGCCCCCACCCCCTCCTCTCGCCGTTACAAATTGCCCTCCTGCCAAGTCAGGATCCTGAGGCCCGTTTCACTCTTCCAGTAAGGCCCGGCGTCCACCTACTACGATAGAAATTTAGACCTACAGATATGGCACCGACACAAAAAGTCAATATCGGAGACATATCGGGAAGGTGCAATATCGTAGACATCTCTAAAAATACAATGGTACCGGAAGTTATTCATCAGTTGCATTTAATATGCATTGTCTTAGTTACATATAGAACATTCATACAGATGGTTATCGTGTTTTTCAATTATTTTGAAAAAATTAAGAAAGTCTTTAAATTTTGTCGCATAGAATTCCGTTTTTAGTGATATTAAAAAAATCCGCCTGGAGGCATTCATCGTCCCCTGCATGGGAGTGCCTCAAGGCATTACTCGGACTGATAGGGTTGATAATCTAGGAATGTACATGAAGACCCTTTTCTGTATAACATAGAGACCCAGGGACAATACGGGTCAACTTAATATAACACTTATGGACAACCTTACGGACGGCTAAGCGAACCTTAGCGAACAAACATAAATTTTATTCAACGATAACCTTTGTACGAGGTACAGAAAAGGGCCTCCATGTACGATCCTATATTATTAAACAGGCCCTCGATCCTCTCAGGCCCAGTTTACATCCGCCGATGGAAAATGCACCGATATAAAATCGGATGAAGAGGCATCGGTTGGGGCTGCTCCCCGATGAATAATCGGTACTGATTAGCGTTGATACTTCGTCCCCTGCAGGTCCGACTTGACTCAAATCAGCGCAACTCCCTGTTTCCCAAACAGAGAACGGAGGAATGTCCATGATTAGGGCAATTTCTGCAGAGTGGTGTACATGGCGAGGGGATAGGTGGAGGGTGAGGGGTACTGAGGTGTGGTAGGCAGACCTAGCGTGGGTTTTTTTCATCATTGAATGTCACTGTAAGAACAAGATGCGATTCTTCTGTTGACATTCCCCGGATGTTCCTGTGGGTGTCGGGGCGGTGTGGGTACACTGGGGGAGGCCCCTCTCTGGTGAAGGGACCTCCTTAAGCCCTACATGACCGCAGTATGTGGGGGATTCATGGGAGAATTAACTAAAGGTAACTATTGGGGATGTGCACTCAGTATCGCCAATCTACACGTAGTGGAAATCACACCCTCATCATCAACTAGTATATTGTATATCGATTTGTGTGTGTATGTTTGTGCACAAATGATCTATATTCATGTATGTTTTTGTGTATCAAGGCTAGATTTGTATATATGTTTGTACATTGATATACATTTTTGTATTTGAAGCTGACTCTCTATTTGTATACATGTTTGTATGTGAAATCTCTATATGTGTGTTTGTGTGTGAAGGTGTGTCTATATTTGTATATGTTTATATATTTGTGTATCGTTGTGTGTGAAGGGGTGTCTATTTTTGTATATATGTTTTAATATTTGTGTATATATTCTTGTGTTAAGGTCTGTCTCTATATCCGTATATATGTTTGTATATTTGGGTATATGTTTGTATGCGAAGGTGTGTCTCTATATTTGTGTATATGTTTGTATATTTGGGTATATGTGTGTGTGTATGAAGGTGTGTCTCTATATTTGTGTATGTGTTTATGTGTGAAAGCCTGTCTATATTTGAGTATATGTTTGTATGTGAAGGTGTGTCTCTATATCTGTATATAAATATGTGTTTATGTGTGAAAGTGTGTCTATATTTGTGTGTATATTTGTATGTGAAGGTGTGTCTCTATATTGGTGTATATATTTGTATGTGAAGGTGTGTCTCTATATTTGTGTGTATAGTTGTATGTGAAGGTCTGTCTCTATATCTGTGTGTATAGTTGTATGTGAAGGTCTGTCTCTATATTTGTATGTGAAAGTCTGTCTCAATATCTGTGTATATATTTATGTGTGAAGGTCTGTCTCTATATCTGTGTATATATTTATGTGTGAAGGTCTGTCTCTATATCTGTGTATATATTTATGTGTGAAGGTCTGTCTCTATATCTGTGTGTATATTTGTATGTGAAGGTCTGTCTCTATATTTGTATGTGAAAGTCTGTCTCAATATCTGTGTATATATTTATGTGTGAAGGTCTGTCTCTATATCTGTGTATATATTTATGTGTGAAGGTCTGTCTCTATATCTGTGTATATATTTATGTGTGAAGGTCTGTCTCTATATCTGTGTGTATATTTATGTGTGAAGCCTGTCTCTATATTTGTGTGTATATTTGCGCTGAAGGCCTTCCCTCTGTCGACCTACGTCAGGGCGTGTCTCTGCGTGGTTCTGGGGGAGTGTCTCTAGATCCTGCCGATGATCGCTAACACCTTGTAGAGCGTACAGGTAACATGTTTCACCTGACACAGGTAAATGAGACCGGGTGGAGCTCGCTCAGGTGGGCGGAGTGGTGAGGTGTTCGGCAGTCACCCCGAGGACAGGACACATGGAGATGTAGGCGCCATGTAACTCCAGCAGGTGGGGGGCACGGAGTGGGTGTTAGTTCCACTGTCATCCACTAGGCAGGTGACGGGTGAAGGGCACATAGTGAGTGCTAGTTCCACTGTCATCCACTGGGCAGGTGACGGGTGAAGGGCACAGAGTGAATGTTAGTTCCACTGTCATCCACTAGGCAGGTGACGGGTGAAGGGCACATAGTGAGTGCTAGTTCCACTGTCATCCACTGGGCAGGTGACGGGTGAAGGGCACAGAGTGAATGTTAGTTCCACTGTCATCCACTAGGCAGGTGACGGGTGAAGGGCACATAGTGAGTGCTAGTTCCACTGTCATCCACAGGGCAGGTGACGGGTGAAGGGCACAGAGTGAGTGCTAGTTCCACTGTCATCCACTGGGCAGGTGACGGGTGTAGGGCACAGAGTGAGTGCTAGTTCCACTGTCATCCACTGGGCAGGTGACGGGTGTAGGGCACAGAGTGAGTGCTAGTTCCACTGTCATCCACTGGGCAGGTGACGGGTGAAGGGCACAGAGTGAGTGCTAGTTCCACTGTCATCCACTGGGCAGGTGACGGGTGAAGGGCACAGAGTGAGTGCTAGTTCCACTGTCATCCACTGGGCAGGTGACGGGTGTAGGGCACAGAGTGAGTGCTAGTTCCACTGTCATCCACTGGGCAGGTGACGGGTGTAGGGCACAGAGTGTACACTAGTTCCACTGTTATCCACAGGGCAGGTGACGGGTGAAGGGCACAGAGTGAATGCTAGTTCCACTGTCATCCACTGGGCAGGTGACGGGTGTAGGGCACAGAGTGTACACTAGTTCCACTGTTATCCACAGGGCAGGTGACGGGTGAAGGGCACAGAGTGAGTGCTAGTTCCACTGTTATCCACAGGGCAGGTGACGGGTGACGGGCACAGAGTGAATGTTAGTTCCACTGTCATCCACTGGGCAGGTGACGGGTGAAAAGAAGGGCACAGAGTGACTACTAGTTCCACTGTCCACTCTAGATAGGTGACGGGTGCAAAGTACAGAGTGAATGTTAGTTCCACTTTTATCCACTGGTGGTGACTTATTTCAATGCACAGTTCTTTTGTATGCTTCAAGAATGGGGGAAGTATATGTTTAGCGGGTTTTTTTCCCCGTAGGTCACCTGAAAGATCAAGATTACGAACCACTAAATTAAACCCAGTAATTGCCATATCAAAGGGTACAACAATAGGGACTATTTCTTTGCTCTATAGCACAAAGGGACTATTTTTCCCGTATACCATGTTTGAATCCGTATACCACAGTTATAGTATCTGACAGGTTTTATACAATGGGTAGTGGTTTACTGAGTCCCCATACATTTTCAATGGGGGCTTTGTATACGATGGATAATAAACGCGTAGCAATAGTCCGAGCGATAGCGTAGTGTCAACTACAAGTAGAATACAGCCACACAGATCGAAATCATTGGAATGTTGTATTTATTACTCACCTTTAAACTAATTATTAGGAAAAAAATCTTGTAAATGATTTGAAATTTGACACAAGCGCTGTGCATTGTTGGTATAAAATAGTTCCTATAATACCCGTCAGGTGGCCAAAAAAGCCGTATTCTCTTATGATAAAAAAAGAATTCAAAAGAAAAGATATACCAAAAATTTCCTACAAGATATGAGGGATTATCCCGCCCCACAAGGGTTGGGAAAAGAATGTTTACACTTAACTTCTTCTAAGATAATATGACTTTCTGTATTCTACTCAGTAGCGATCTGTGGGCTCCATAGGCGTAGTATGGAGACTCCGTATAAGGTGGGTAATAAAACCCTTTATGTAGGCCACTCCTACCGTGCTGCATAGCGTTATGATCTACAAATCTCTACCAATCTCACTGAGATAACTACAGAAGGCGGTGACCCGGAAGTACTAACGTCTGCTGACCTCCAATTACCACACTAGCGCCCCCTCGTGGCCGCGTCCGTCATTAGGACAAGGACAGGCGCCGCTTGTTCCCGTCGACACTCAGTGTAAGCGATAAAAAGTGACACATACCAGCGGAACAGCGCTTGGCTACACTTTGCATAGTTGTAGTCAATTTTTTGTTGTTTCAGGATGAGAATGAAACAAGGCATTTCTCAGAGTACTGACATAGCAGGCATAAAGTCACGTCAAAGGTACTGAATCAGCAGGCATACTATAGAGGAAACTTATGAAAAATTAGGGTCAGAGCTCGTATCCCATCGACTTTGAATCGCGTAGTAATTCACAAGGTGAAGCCGCGTGAATTACATAGCGATTCAAATGAGATGGGATCGAGCTCTGATCGTGAACTTGAATAGGTTTCTGAATGTATCTCACCCTTTACATTAACTAATGGGCTAACCCTTGTGACATAATCCCCCATTGAGTATTTTTTCTAAATACTCTATGGGTGTTGGATACGAGTTCCCAATGGTAAGTCTATGGAGAAAACATACAAGTAAGGATAACATATGAGGAATTTTATCTAACACTAACAGAAGAATATATGATTATCTTACCCTCCATTCAGGGATTTTGGAACAGATAATGTTATCATATCATAGAAAGATCAGAGCGCATGAAAAGATATTGCACAGAGTCAACTCCGAGGAGCATACGACCGCTTTTATCTGAAACCAGTCTTGATTGTATTCATCATCCACCATTTTCTGACAATATGGGATATTGATATTAGCTTGTTTAGGTAGACACTATTTTTCAGTTTGCACTATTTTTCAGTATGCGAGCTTTATCGGAACTCGAAGCACATAGCATATTTGTATGCTCCAGCTATAGTGATACATACTCCTTATGTGTTTTCTATGGACCCATAGCATTACTTGTATAATAATTCCTGATACGAAAATAGTCAACCAGTTTCTGTATAGTACTACTTAAGAGAACGTCTCTAGACTCTAGTAGCAGCCCAAGTGTGGGGTCTGGGGGGAGAGAGAGAGAGAGAGAGAGGGGGGGGGGGGTGGTTGTGGGGTGGTTGTAAGGTCTCGTATGCATGCGTGTCTTGATGGTTATAGACATAAAAAAACACCAGACATGATGAGTATATAAATACATAAATGAAGTGATTTTGTCGTGGCAGGACGGGTGAGACTGTATGATGGCAGTATACGTCATGTGAGACTCTGTAATAGACATCAAAGGTAACGTTTTTAGACACCACACCTCGCATGTAGACTGAGGTTCTCCCCTCACACCCCTCACCACATGCCTCACACACCTCACACACTTCGCATACCGCGCATACCGCGCATACCGCGCATACCGACCACCTTTGACACTACTACTACCTATCACCCTTTCACAGCAGCCCTCAGCTATCTCATTAGCCGAGTGGGAAACCGCGGGGAACCAGCCAAGAAAGGTTTGGTTAAAAGTCGTCTGCTTTGAGAAGGTACAGACGCTGAGCTGTAAAAAGGCGGGAAAATGAAACAGTTCAACTCTGCACTGGCGTCCACCTACTACGATAGAAATTTAGACCTACCGATATGGCTCCGATACTAAAAGCAAATATCGGAGACATATCGGGAAGGTGCAAAATCGTAGACATATGTCTAGACATGCCAATCCACCACGCATTGTAAGGGATTATTATCAGTGTCTAATCGCAGGAACGTGGTCAACTACCTCGATATTAGGTGACCTTCCGACGCGATTTTGATTTTGTATCGGGAGGTCCATCATAGACCATATCGGAGCCATATCGTAGAAGGTGGACGCCGGGCCTTACCATCTCATTATCATAAAAGAATTTTAAAAGATTTTAAGATAATTTTCTCTGGGTTATCTATAATCATAATATTATACAGAAAATTTTCTGTATAAATATTTAGTCCATATGTTATCTATTTCTTTTTTATTTATGTATTTTCGTGTTCAGCTTAACCAATAATCATATTCAAAGTATGGTGGTACGTCGCCATACAGGCACAGTATAGTGGTACGTGTTAACTACCACTACTCTAGCAGAGGTTGGAATTTACAGTATATTCTAACATAGGTATATGGTACAATAAAACAGTTCATCTCTTGTTCACAATTCAGGACTTGTGAAATGTAAGTTGAAATGTGATTCACGTGGAGAAAGGAATGTAAACTTCATTTTATTAGCATAAATCCATAAAGATTACTTAGATAATTTAGAATACACTGCAGGTAAAGATAAAGATCTCGAATTTCTTGTGTTAAATTTGAGGACCAGTGAGGAAATGCAAACCATTCAAATATTTTTTCATACCAAGAATAAAACTCTTAACTTTGTCGCAAACCTTAGATCTACCGGATGTAGAAATACTAATCTCTTTATCATCTTGTGCATCGACATTCATATCTATTGTACAGGTTAAAAAAATGCAATACGTGTACATGGATATCGTTGAAGATTTCAATCTTGAATTGTAGGAGTTCTGAAGGTTTGAATCTTGAATTGTAGGAGTTCTGAAGGTTTCAATCTTGAATTGTAGGAGTTCTGAAGGTTTCAATCTTGAATTGTAGGAGTTCTGAAGGTTTGAATCTTGAATTGTAGGAGTTCTGAAGGTTTCAATCTTGAATTGTAGGAGTTCTGAAGGTTTCAATCTTGAATTGTAGGAGTTCTGAAGGTTAGAATCTTGAATTGTAGGAGTTCTGAAGGTTTCAATCTTGAATTGTAGGAGTTCTGATGGTTTGAATCTTGAGGTATTTAACTGCTGCAATCCTTGACCAGTAATTTCATGACGTCATCAAATCCACATCAGAAATTACTACGCGGTGGGTTTATTACCTACTACGCGACACTAAATAGTGCCGTCCATAGACCCCGAATGATACGTGTCTGGTTACTCACTCAACTTCCAACCTGCCTACATCATTATCTGACTTCCTTAATGTCAGTGCTTCTCGTGGCCCCATTGAGTATGTAGTTTTTGTCAATACACGAGCCACAGCGTGTATTCAGGACCGGACAACGCAGTCTCCCTCCGCGGGGCTGTGATGCGGTCATATAACACGAGCACGCTTTGGGAGCATGTAAAGGGGGCGGAGTAATACATCATAGGTGTAGAATAGCCCCGCAGGGACTCTTTCGTTAGCGCGGCGGGATCTATGATTACAGAACGTCACGGTCGTTGTTCGGTAATTTATATCGGTGGATAAAAAAAGTAGTGCGTGAATAGGTGTTGATTTATAAGGGCGTGTATTTTTAAGAAGGTATGGAGGCCAAACAACATTCCGAGAAACCATCTCCTCTGTAATTTACAGTTATATTACCACGCCATGCCGAAAGTAGACCCCCAGGTCAATATATGTATCAATATTTATTACCCACCCAATACAGAGTCTCCGTACTAAACCTATGGAGCCTACAGATCGCTACTGAGTAGAATACGGAAAGCCGTATTCCACTCAGTAGAATACGGCTTTTCTGCCACGTCACGACAATTTAGGAATCATTTTCTATAAACAATTAATGGAAGGTGCTTACATCGAGATTTTATATCATTTACATGATTTTTTTTCTTATATGTTATTCGAAAGGAGCCTGTGTGTCTATGTCATGATACACCTCCAGTTGTCACCCTGTGACGTACATAGGTGCAGTAATTATCTGTACGCCACCCCCGTGTGGTATGTGTGTGTTTATGTCATGACACATCTACCACTGTTAACATCATGTGACATACATAGGTTCAGTAAATACTCTGTACGCCACCCCTGTGGGATATGTGTGTGTCTATGTCATGATATACCTCCAGTTGTCACCCTGTGACATACATAGGTGCAGTAAATATCTGTACGCCACGCCTGTGAAGTACGTGTGTGGCTGTGTCATGACACGCCTACATCTGTCACCCTGTGACGTACATAGGTGCAGTAAATATCTGTACGCCACCCCCCTGTGGGATACCTGTGTGGCCGTGTCATGACACGCCTCCAGGGACCTGTTTCAGTAGTTTCGTGACATGTCTAGATGGCGTCTGTGACACCATACGGACAAATCACAAGACTGCAATTGATGACATGCAGAATTTCACTCACTTCCCGTAGGAATTAAGCGATGACACTTGAACACGAGTAGGGGATACATATATCCTATAATCGTTCCAAATATGAAGAAGATTGGCCGCTCGAACCCTCTGATATTTGCGCTGACTTTTTCCGCTGTTGCTTGCACTGTTGGTGCCGCTGTTGATGTCTGTCTAGGCCTGATGTCACGAAACTACTGAAACAGGTCCCTGTTGTCACCCTGTCAGTCTGTCTACACCGTTACCGGGAGAACTTCCTTTCACATGGTTACTTTACACCTCGCCACCAACGTCGCCATTCACACGTAGAAAAAAACCCCATACTACTAACACAGAGGTGAGAAATAAATCACTCCGCCCTACAGTAATACCCATATCCGATGTTCTCACTAATCCTTAAGCACACCTGGATGAAAGGTAGGGATTAAAGTAAATTGAATACTTAGCTGAGACGTAGAAAAGTGAATGTAGTTAGAGGGTGATGTATGTCTCAATTGTGTTTCAGTTGACGTAACCCGATATATTACGACTAGTTTCTGGGTAGCTGTACTCTGATATGCATTATATGTCCTATCGTATTCCGATAAATGCTTGAAGATATATGTATGAAAATATCATTCACATAGCTCTAATGCATATGGGAATCAACCATATTATTTTTTCATACATTTATATCTTTTTAAAACGTGACTATATAATATTGAATTATGAACTAACCGTTATTTCATGGTATTTTTGTCCCATAGACCTAACGCTGGTGACTTGTTCTCCATACCCAGACAAGTAATTTCATCCGTTCTCCATGGACTATGATGTCATGTATTCAGTGTGTCATCCATTGTTTTAGTGTGAACAGGGGCGAGATAAATACAGAAAGCAACTCGTTTTGGTCAAAGTTGTCGTTCATCAACTCGAATAGCTACATCTTGAACATTACACAATATTTACTTAGATTTGCCTGGTTCATATCACTCCGCGTCAAACTCGTAGAGAACGATGACTTTGACCAAAACTTATAAAACTTGCATATAACTTAGATTGGACATAGAGACCAGAAGCGGTGGACTTATTGCGCTCCTGGGTTAGTTTTTGTGACGGTGGATAACCTCCAGGGAAGTGTTCTTCTAATCCAGTATTGTCAACTCTGTCCCCCACCCTCAAGACAAAAAAAACCGGGAGCTCGTTTCTATAGATACTGAAAGCACCCACTATCCAACCGTTAAGGCATGACTAAGCATCGAATTTGCTGCGAAATGTTTTGTCTGAGCCAAGAAAAAGGTTTTATTTTCTATCTTGTGTAGGTTCTCTCAAAGTGTGGTGTGAATTCAGAACATCAGTCATATGCCACGTACACAGAATGAAACGTATTTGGGAAGCGTAGTAAAAATTGTCATTCTAATTAGTTAATTAATTAGGTGGAGATAAGTATGTTTCTGACAGCAAGTAGGTTGATGTATAACCATGTTGTCATCAGAGAGGAAAGTAGAAGAACAGTTGGAGGATGGATAGAAAAGAATAGGTGTCACTGTCATACTATTTAGTGCACCATTTTGTTTGATTTGTCTCGCTAATTGTGGAGGATCAGAAACGTGGCATGCCTTTTTCAACTGCATGAAAAATCAGATTTATTTCCCGTCCCCTCTGTCTCTATTTGTCTGTTTCTATGTCTGTGTCTCTGTCTGTTTCTATGTCTGTGTCTCTGTCTGTTTCTCTATCTGCCTCTGTCTATCTATCTGTGTGTTTTTCTCTGTGTCTGTTTCTATGTCTGTGTCTCTGTCTGTTTCTCTATCTGCCTCTGTCTATCTATCTGTGTGTTTTTCTCTGTGTCTGTTTCTATCTCTGTCTGTTTCTCTATCTGCCTCTGTCTATCTATCTGTGTGTTTTTCTCTGTGTCTGTTTCTATCTCTGTGTCTCTGTCTGTTTCTCTATCTGCCTCTGTCTATCTATCTGTGTGTTTTTCTCTGTGTCTGTTTCTATCTCTGTGTCTCTGTCTGTTTCTCTATCTGCCTCTATCTATCTATCTGTGTGTTTTTCTCTGTGTCTGTTTCTATCTCTGTGTCTCTGTCTGTTTCTCTATCTGCCTTTCTCTATCTATCTGTGTGTCTGTCTCTGTTTCTATGTGCCTCTGTCTCCCTAACAGTTACCCCATTTATGTCATCCGATTATCGGCAAAAATAGAATCCGTTTAATTAACACAAATATCTCTTGCCAAGATGGGAACCATTCCACCCCAGGCTTATACCTATCTATCACGACCCAGAATCTCCAGACGATGCTTTGATTTTCCCTGAAACTGGAAAAAGTGAGATCTCCTTTCTTCGCCTTATAATTGATCAACGACATCTGCGACAATTTTATCGCCGGAATGCGTATTTGTTTTTCATTGATGTTGTATAGATAAAGACCTTGTAAGTCATACTGACATTATCATCAACTTGATAAAAACACAATGTAGAGACCCGAAAAACTGGTTATTTGTTACTTCTGGAGAAACAATTTGGTCCCCCCCTAACGTGCACCCCTCTCATAAGATCTCACACTCTTAAAGTCGAATTCTTAACGAACTAGGCTTAGAGCCTGGAGAATCCACTGGCCTGCCTCCCGTGCTAAAGACGTACATCAATGTAACCCAAAGATTCCTATAATGTCACCTAGCGGGAATACTGTGTGCCAGTGGATTCTCAAGACTCTAAGCCTAGTTTGCTAAGAATTCTTAACCCATAGAGCGCAGTGAGAACCTTGTACAGAATACGACTTAGAGAGTGTGAGATCTTATGAGAGGGGTGCACCCTGGGCCATGCTATGGACTTTTAGGCCTATTTAAGCCCATAAGACATTTACCACCGATTCTCACTGATCCGATCAAAGATATTAATCGGGAACATAAATGATGCTATCTTAAACCCTCAAGTATTCTTCCCGATCACACCTTCTCCCTTTATTGCCTAGTAAAACTGACCGATTGAGATCAGGGAGCGGCCGGGAGCCGGGTCCGGGCAGAGACGATACGGCTTCCTTACACCGTTGCTTGTACATAGAGTAACAAAACGATAGAATCTATTTGTAAATATCTAAAATGTAAGTCCTCCCACGTAACACGCATGCGTGTAAGACAGGTGAGCACTGCGCATGTGTGAGTGCGCACGCATTAAGCGCGTCGCACGCACCTCACACATCTCTGACACAGATACCAGTGCCCCGACCAGGTAGCACCCCCCCCCCCCCCCACACACACACACACACCGGCCCACATTGTCTCGCCCCAAGATGAACTTGTCCCGTTTAGATTTCTCCTTGTAATCTTTCTCAAACAATCGTTATCTATTTACTTATATGAGGCAGTGTTGCATTCGTCTGATCCCTTGCTAGACCGTAGCTATGAGAGGATGATAATATTGCTTGCTAGTCAATATGTATAATATATTTGTTTGTTTATATATATATTCATATATATATATATATATATATAGATATATATATATTCATATATGTATAAATGTAATATATATATACATATATATGTGTATGTATACATCTAATATATATTTATCTATTTAAATATACATATATATATATATATATATATATATATATATATATATATTCATATATATGTATAAATCTAATATATACATATGCGTGTATGTATACATCTAATATATATACATGTAGAAATATTTGTTTGAGGCCTAAGGCTAAATTACTGTACGACATCTCCAAAAAGGGTTGAGTTCTCCTTTAAATTAAGGAGCTAATTGGTTTGGGGTGAGTTCTCCAGAAACCCTCCCCTCCCTCACCCCCACCCCCTCCCTCCTCTCCGCCTCCCCCTCCCCCCTCCCACCCACCCCGGCCCTGGGAGGCCTCCAACCCCAGCCCTCACCTGTCTCCAACTCGCGTGCGCCGACCAGACAAATTGTCCCCATTTTATTGCATTCCTAGCGATGGCAGCGCCACCCTACAGCAGGATCGAGCCCCAGCACACCTCAAGGTCACGGTGAAGGTCATAGACCAAGGTCAAAGTCCGCTAAGAGAAGGAGGAGGTGTGTGTGTGTGTGTGTGTGGGGGGGGGGGTGTAAGATGGGGTTAGCAGGGATGGGGATAAAAGGGAGGTATGACTATCTTGTACTGTATGGTGGTAGATTCACAGTTGATGTACAATGAGAGACATACTTAATTAGAGATGTGAAACTCAAGGGGAAATAAAACAGACCTCAAATCTCTGAGGCTTCTCTTAGCACATGATATATGCGGAGGTAACGATTGAGGCCCCCTTGTCTGCCAAGAACTAAAATCTTTGCTTAAAAGCATATTCTATAATTCTGAACTCTTTGCAACACTTTTTGTCCTATGAAACTGCCTGTAATTGTGGAAAGGCCTTATCATCCTTTAGTCATCTGAATCATTCCTAGATATCTAATTTAATATTAAAAAACACAATAAGATCAGGTTAGATTAAAGAAGGTCTTCATGTGTATAGCCGAGAGCAGGCTTCCTTGGCCTGTGCTCTGTATCCAATCTCCTATTGAATATTGTTTTACAATACTCTGTGGGAATTGATTACGAGATCCCAATGTTAGGTCTGAGTAAAAAAAAAGATACCAGGGGTGAGATAAATTCAAAAATACTAGTATTGAAGTAGGGTTATGCTGTAATGAGGTATAGTGTTGAATAAACACAAGTGGAAGGTATATGGTCAACCCCTACTAATCTATGATACTTTCACAAGAATAACAACCTAAAAGGCATTGTGTGGTTCTCCACCAGTGTTACTATCGTGTCTGTGGATAGTAATCTAAATGAGTGACTCCAAGACTTTGTCCCGTTACAAGTTTTATTGCTGGTGTTACTGCAATAGACTAGACTCAACTGGGACCTGCCAACTGACTAGCGTTACAACGGAATCAAGGTTATATGCTGCCTCCGTGTTCACCTTGTGGGGGCGACGATGTTGAGAGTAACCAAGGGTCGCCTCCAGCGGCCTGTTATGTAGAGCCAGCATGATCAGTTAGGCCAAGGGAAAGTGCCTGTATGTTTCACATACAGATTTGGAATATAACACTATCAAAAATAGACAAAATATGTTTCACAGGTGGATAACGGATAACAAGACAAGAAGACCATAACAAATGATCATACGAAAGGCAAACATTGATGTACCCATATGAAATGAGGGATTTTATGACTCCCCGTAAAACGCAGTATTTGTTCACGCTGTGGGATAAGTTCACACTATTTGACGTACATGTAGGTGCAGTAAATACTCTGTACGCCACCCCCGTGTAGTACATGAGTGGCTGTGTCATCACATGCCTACAAACGAGGTGTAGTAATAAGAAAGAACCTGATGAGTGTTTGTGTTCCCGTTCGTCATTCAGTTTGTAGCGTGCAGTAATATAAACGAGGCGATAGTCGAGTGCCCATTCCGAAGCGCTCGGAATGGGATGTTGAATCTGATATAAGTTACCATACTCGTAAGCCTGTTGAGTACGAGTTCCTGATTTTAAGCCCGTGGATGTTTATAGCAGGCTAAGATGACCTTGCAGACGGAGCGGGATTGGGATGAAGCCAGGGCGGCTGGTTGGCCGCATGTGATCATGTCACTTGGCCAGGTCGTGGCGGAGACAATGCGAGCCTTGTTCTCCCCGCCCTCTCTCAGGGCCGTGCGTGTCTCTCAGAGTTAGAGTACTGGTACTTCACCTCATCAGGGCAGGGACTCTCATCAGGGGCAGGCAGGGCACACACCTAATACAGACAGAGCAGGGATACACACCTTAATACAGACAGAACAGGGACATACACCTTAATACAGACAGAACAGGGAGTAACACACACCTTAATACAGACAGAACAGGCAGTAACACACACCTTAATACAGACAGAACAGGCAGGACACACACCTTAATACAGACAGAACAGGCAGTAACACACACCTTAATACAGAGATCAGGCAGTAACACACACCTTAATACAGACAACAGGGACACACACCTTAATACAGAGAGACTAGGCAGTAACACACACCTTAATACAGATCAGGCAGTAACACACACCTTAATACAGAGAGACCAGGCAGTAACACACACCTAATACAGACAGAACAGGCAGTAAAACACACCTTAATACAGACAGAACAGGCAGTAACACACACCTTAATACA
The DNA here is from genome assembly GCA_950022655.1 of Alentia gelatinosa. NCBI lineage: Eukaryota > Metazoa > Annelida > Polychaeta > Phyllodocida > Polynoidae > Alentia > Alentia gelatinosa. Next base: position 56,374,007 of record OX465588.1, read on the forward strand.
GACAGAACAGGCAGGGACACACACCTTAATACAGAGAAATCAGGCAGTAACACACACCTTAATACAGACAGAACGGGCAGTAACACACACCTTAATACAGAGAGATCAGGCAGTAACACACACCTTAATACAGACAGAACAGGGACACACACCTTAATACAGACAGAACAGGCTGATCTAATATATACATATGCGTGTATGTATACATCTAATATATATACATGTAGAAATATTTGTTTGAGGCCTAAGGCTAAATTACTGTACGACATCTCCAAAAAGGGTTGAGTTCTCCTTTAAATTAAGGAGCTAATTGGTTTGGGGTGAGTTCTCCAGAAACCCTCCCCTCCCTCACCCCCACCCCCTCCCTCCTCTCCGCCTCCCCCTCCCCCCTCCCACCCACCCCGGCCCTGGGAGGCCTCCAACCCCAGCCCTCACCTGTCTCCAACTCGCGTGCGCCGACCAGACAAATTGTCCCCATTTTATTGCATTCCTAGCGATGGCAGCGCCACCCTACAGCAGGATCGAGCCCCAGCACACCTCAAGGTCACGGTGAAGGTCATAGACCAAGGTCAAAGTCCGCTAAGAGAAGGAGGAGGTGTGTGTGTGTGTGTGTGTGGGGGGGGGGGGTGTAAGATGGGGTTAGCAGGGATGGGGATAAAAGGGAGGTATGACTATCTTGTACTGTATGGTGGTAGATTCACAGTTGATGTACAATGAGAGACATACTTAATTAGAGATGTGAAACTCAAGGGGAAATAAAACAGACCTCAAATCTCTGAGGCTTCTCTTAGCACATGATATATGCGGAGGTAACGATTGAGGCCCCCTTGTCTGCCAAGAACTAAAATCTTTGCTTAAAAGCATATTCTATAATTCTGAACTCTTTGCAACACTTTTTGTCCTATGAAACTGCCTGTAATTGTGGAAAGGCCTTATCATCCTTTAGTCATCTGAATCATTCCTAGATATCTAATTTAATATTAAAAAACACAATAAGATCAGGTTAGATTAAAGAAGGTCTTCATGTGTATAGCCGAGAGCAGGCTTCCTTGGCCTGTGCTCTGTATCCAATCTCCTATTGAATATTGTTTTACAATACTCTGTGGGAATTGATTACGAGATCCCAATGTTAGGTCTGAGTAAAAAAAAAGATACCAGGGGTGAGATAAATTCAAAAATACTAGTATTGAAGTAGGGTTATGCTGTAATGAGGTATAGTGTTGAATAAACACAAGTGGAAGGTATATGGTCAACCCCTACTAATCTATGATACTTTCACAAGAATAACAACCTAAAAGGCATTGTGTGGTTCTCCACCAGTGTTACTATCGTGTCTGTGGATAGTAATCTAAATGAGTGACTCCAAGACTTTGTCCCGTTACAAGTTTTATTGCTGGTGTTACTGCAATAGACTAGACTCAACTGGGACCTGCCAACTGACTAGCGTTACAACGGAATCAAGGTTATATGCTGCCTCCGTGTTCACCTTGTGGGGGCGACGATGTTGAGAGTAACCAAGGGTCGCCTCCAGCGGCCTGTTATGTAGAGCCAGCATGATCAGTTAGGCCAAGGGAAAGTGCCTGTATGTTTCACATACAGATTTGGAATATAACACTATCAAAAATAGACAAAATATGTTTCACAGGTGGATAACGGATAACAAGACAAGAAGACCATAACAAATGATCATACGAAAGGCAAACATTGATGTACCCATATGAAATGAGGGATTTTATGACTCCCCGTAAAACGCAGTATTTGTTCACGCTGTGGGATAAGTTCACACTATTTGACGTACATGTAGGTGCAGTAAATACTCTGTACGCCACCCCCGTGTAGTACATGAGTGGCTGTGTCATCACATGCCTACAAACGAGGTGTAGTAATAAGAAAGAACCTGATGAGTGTTTGTGTTCCCGTTCGTCATTCAGTTTGTAGCGTGCAGTAATATAAACGAGGCGATAGTCGAGTGCCCATTCCGAAGCGCTCGGAATGGGATGTTGAATCTGATATAAGTTACCATACTCGTAAGCCTGTTGAGTACGAGTTCCTGATTTTAAGCCCGTGGATGTTTATAGCAGGCTAAGATGACCTTGCAGACGGAGCGGGATTGGGATGAAGCCAGGGCGGCTGGTTGGCCGCATGTGATCATGTCACTTGGCCAGGTCGTGGCGGAGACAATGCGAGCCTTGTTCTCCCCGCCCTCTCTCAGGGCCGTGCGTGTCTCTCAGAGTTAGAGTACTGGTACTTCACCTCATCAGGGCAGGGACTCTCATCAGGGGCAGGCAGGGCACACACCTAATACAGACAGAGCAGGGATACACACCTTAATACAGACAGAACAGGGACATACACCTTAATACAGACAGAACAGGGAGTAACACACACCTTAATACAGACAGAACAGGCAGTAACACACACCTTAATACAGACAGAACAGGCAGGACACACACCTTAATACAGACAGAACAGGCAGTAACACACACCTTAATACAGAGATCAGGCAGTAACACACACCTTAATACAGACAACAGGGACACACACCTTAATACAGAGAGACTAGGCAGTAACACACACCTTAATACAGATCAGGCAGTAACACACACCTTAATACAGAGAGACCAGGCAGTAACACACACCTAATACAGACAGAACAGGCAGTAAAACACACCTTAATACAGACAGAACAGGCAGTAACACACACCTTAATACAGACAGAACAGGCAGGGACACACACCTTAATACAGAGAAATCAGGCAGTAACACACACCTTAATACAGACAGAACGGGCAGTAACACACACCTTAATACAGAGAGATCAGGCAGTAACACACACCTTAATACAGACAGAACAGGGACACACACCTTAATACAGACAGAACAGGCAGTAACACACACCTTAATACAGAGAGATCAGGCAGTAACACACACCTTAATACAGACAGAACAGGGACACACACCTTAATACAGACAGAATAGGCAGTAACACACACCTTAATACAGACAGAACAGGGACACACACCTTAATACAGACAGAACAGGGACACACACCTTAATACAGACAGAACAGGCAGTAACACACACCTTAATACAGACAGAACAGGCAGTAACACACACCTTAATACAGACAGAACAGGCAGTAACACACACCTTAATACAGAGAGAACAGGGACACACACCTTAATACAGACAGAACAGGCAGTAACACACACCTTAATACAGACAGAACAGGCAGTAACACACATCTTAATACAGACAGAACAGGCAGTAACACACACCTTAATACAGACAGATCAGGCAGTAACACACACCTTAATACAGACAGATCAGGCAGTAACACACACCTTAATACAGACTGAACAGGGACACACACCTTAATACAGACAGATCAGGCAGTAACACACACCTAATACAGAGAGATCAGGCAGGGACACACACCTTAATACAGACAGAACAGGTAGTAACACACACCTTAATACAGACAGAACAGGGACACACACCTTAATACAGACAGATCAGGCAGTAACACACACCTTAACACAGACAGAACAGGCAGTAACACACACCTTAATACAGAGAACAGGCAGGACAGACACCTTAATACAGACAGAACAGGCAGGACAGACACCTTAATACAGACAGAACAGGCAGGGACACACACCCAACCTTTAAGATGGGGTTTACATGAGATTATAATCCCGCTGCAATCCAGAAAAGACTTTATGTGAATACCACTCTATAACACAGCCTCAGGCTAAAACGGCGCTCGTTTCAAATCGCGCCATTTACTTGCAAGCCGCAGATGTCATCCAGCTAGATTAAAGTGTCTTCTGAGGTGAAGGTGACACACAGACAGACACAATCCCTGAAGAAGCCATGAATGAAGAAGTGGTTCACTCAACTCGCAGTGTATTGCCTTTTCTCCAAAATAAACCGCGTTTTCTTGTGTAAGCTCCCTAAGCAGCTCCTCGTAAAGCATAATGTCCCTTGAGAAGTTCAGCCAAGAATGAAATTACCAAAGCAAAGTAGACGCAATGGCTGGCTGCCCTTTGGTCTGGATGTAGAATGTTGTCAGAGAAAGGCTGGAGAGGTCCGGGCTAACAAGATGCGGGGTATCAAAGGAAGGTGATATTTCATTTTCTAATCAGCTTAGAATGTATCAGAGAATATATATGTGATATTCAGAATATAGTTTACCAGTGGAGCTTAGATTGCACATCAAATACAAAAAGATAAATGCACCAGTGAATATCATCATGAAATAAACATTACGAAATTTCATATGATTGTTTATATGGTATGAGTTGTCTTCGTGGAATGATATCATGAAGCGGAGCTGAGTGATATCTGTAGCAGAAGATAACGAATTCCATGTAAAAAATTGTATGAAATTGAGTGATGTTTAGATTTTATCCTACCCTGTTACGTGTTTTTAACTTCATGTGTCACCAGTGGCATATAAATCTTTATGGCATAACCGTGGCATAGAGTCACACCATGATAAGTCCACGGAGATTTATATGAGTGGTAAAAGTGTGTATGTGGTTGTAAAGGGCAGATAGCTATTGCGTTATGGAAACAGCCATCTTGCCCCCGACATCCTAAAACTCCCAACAGGTGGTGGGTTCAGTTACCAATGGATTTTTTCCTTATCTTTTTGGCCTTTTTTTTAGATAGTATTAGAGGGAAACTATGTTCCGGTAAGAGAAAGTCAAAGTAATGAGGTGAGGCCCAGAAAATTTACTGCCCAAGGCGTAAGCTGCAGGCAGTAATTTTTCCAGTCCTCACAGAGTTACTTTGACTTTTGCTTTACCGGTACTTGGTTTCCCTATTCCTATATACCTTCGAATATCGATAAAAATTGTTATTTCTTTACCTGCGATAACCCCAAGAAAAATGGTCACCCTTATTGAGTACATGCAACAGCTATGTTTTCGTCCCGGCGCTCTTAATATCACATGGTCAGCCCGGGAAGAAAACATCAGCCTGAGACGAAAACATCACCCTCACTACATAACTCATAATTACTGCACCCCCAGCAGCGGTATGTAACTATAGAGTGTTCGGAAATGGGTATATAGGAATTTCGGATTATTGTCAGTTTGGCGAACAGACAGATTCAGATTGGATTCGGCGGTTGTCTGACGTAGATCCTGCTCACTGTTCTTGATCCTGATTAGGATTATTACACACAGGGATCCAGGCAGGTATCTTATTATCACCATGATAACGATCTGACCTAGCCTGATAATATCAGCGTTAATTAATCACCTACACCTTCACTGTGACTAGAATACACGCGACGTATAGAAAAAGGCAATGATCCCACGAACCGTTAGGGAGTTTATATTGAGAGGGAGAGGGACATGTAGAAATAGAATTAAATATTTAAAAACAATAAAATAGATATAGAATAGATAAGTGAATTGATTTTAAAGGAGAAATATGAGGGGAAAGTTTAAACGAAAAATAGTTTTTAAAAAAAGAGAAAAAAAGAGAAACGCTCAATGGGATACATTTCCTCATATGTTAGAGAACATAAATTCACAACTTTTAATTAGATTTGAATTGAGCAATCTACATGTAGAAACAAAGCATCAAAAGCAAATTAAACAAGAAAAATTGAGGAGGAAATGATCTGATTTCAGACCCTACGATCTTATTCGCACACCATCCTACTCTGAAGTTAGGAAATAGAACGGTCGGAGTATTTATGAGCATTACAAAGGCGATGTCATTGTATGTATTCAGATTTCAACAAAAACACTCTTACCGAATGTTTCATGGGCGAAACGGCGAAAATAAACCCACAAAAAGTCTTCTTTAAGAGTAGTTTGCTGGTAATTGTGTTTTATCACCACACGTAGAAGTGTCGCTGTATGTCACACTTAGATCCTTATATAACCGGAAGTAGTATACTACAGAGCGATCATTGGGCATGCGCACGAGAGGGATGTAAACAGTCTGACTACAACTCATCAAAAGAAACAGTAGTATGTAGGTTAAGCGTCAGATTCGTTTCTGAATTCAACAATATAAAAGCCATGCGCCAGATACAAATTACTGTTTTCAGTCCACAATATATGATACTGAAACAGCTGTTAACTTTGTACACAGTTACTATCGTAAAACTGGATGAATTTTGATTTTGGCCACCGTATGCCACGACTGGAGTTTGGCATAGTGACTTCATGAGGCGAAGCCGAGTGATGTCCGGAGCCAAAACTCCAGGAGTGGCATACGGTGGCCAAGATTAAAACTCATCAGGTTTTGATAATGAAGACAAACATATGATATACGTGTGTGTACATGAACAAAAATCTCCTGATTATGTTATGCACCGTCTTTTTGATCGTGATTCATCTAAATCTGTATGTGTTAGACTTTCTGATCTTTATGCACCTCAATGACAAATCTCTTAATTTGATAATCTTACATATACCTTAATACCCCGACTTAGATTTCTGCTTATCAATATCATCATACAAAGCTAGTTCTTATATCAGTTCTTTCACCTTTATCTTAAACGTGTCTTCTTGTTGAGTGTTTTGTTAGGGATCCTGCCTGGGCCTCCACCCCTCCTACCCACCCCCACCCCCACCCCCATCTCACAACCCTCCCCCCCCCCCCCCCCACGAGCCCCCCCTCCCCCCCAGCATCCTTCACCGGGCACCATATCCAGGGTAGTTAATTGTGGAGGGCCACATGTAAAATCCCTGTTTTGTCACGAAAGGTGGGAAGTGGTGTGTGGGCAGCGTGGCTGAGTGTGGAGGGAAAATGGCTTGGCTGGTGGTGAGTGGAGGGTGTGGGGGTTTGTGTTAGCATACTGGTGGCCGTTGAATAAAGAAGGATCTTATATAAAGACACTTGTTTGTACCTTTGTACAAGGGTTATCGCTTGATGATATTTAAGTTTGTTTGCTAAGACAGTATCAGACGTCATCCATAAGTGTTGAATAAAGTTGAGCCACATCGTCCCTCCCTGTCTGTGGCGGAGTGGGTGTTAGGATACTGGGGTGATTCTTACTCGCCTGCATTCCTGCTACCACAGTGAGGCCTGCTTGTAATGAGATCATTATGATAATAGTTCTTTTCAGTTTAATGCATGTAGGATGGTAATAGATACAATGCATAGAGACAGGGTTAAGATTATGTGGTAAGATTATCACCCAGATTATTCTGATAATGATCATAGCCAAACTGTATTTTGATAAAGGCAAATCTCCTAATGTCAATCAAAATGACGATTTTCTGTACGTCACAGTGTGACGTACGGCCATGAATACGTCATGGGTAGGAGCGGGCGTTTTACGTAGGTGATATAGCCACAATAATGATAATAGTATCACTATTATGGCTATATCACCAACAATAACAGTATTTGCAAACATTCACTTTGGCACAGTGCGCCCGAACATTATTTATACTGTACCCCTAGTAGCGGGTAGTATTTCATAGACGTTCGGCCATAGGTATGTAATAATATGTGTCATTACTATGGCTATATCACCTACAACAACAGTAGCAGCAGTAACATATCTCATTGGTTATATCACCTACGTAAAACTCCCGCTCCTACCCATACCATCTTGACTTTACCATCTTGACTTGGAATTCCTAAAAAAGATCGATGTGTGGTCCCCGCGGCCAATAATCGGCCGGCGGAAACTGGTCTTAATTCGGTCTGCATTTCTTGTGGTCAGTTGAGGGCGGAGTGTTCATTGTGTGCGTCCCCCCCCCCCCCCCCCCTGAGGGCCTGGGAGTGGCGGGGGGTCGGGGGGTCGGGGGCCGCCCCGTGGGGTGACGAGGAATGTCCGCGGTCAGGTGTTGATCTCCGTGAGACTCACAGGTGTCTAGCTGAGGTCATCTCCCTCCAGGGGGTAAACAGACTTCACCGAGACACAACAACAACACACCTGAAGTTCGCCTCCTAGCGGAGCAACAACTCACCATCAACACGGTGTGGAGCAGTTAATCTTCACCCTCTAGGGGAGAAAACCAGTATTTGTGTTCCACCTAATACAAAGTGCTCATAGAAAACACACATGTAAGTTATATACACAATATTACCATTATTTCGATTTGAGTGGCCGTATTCTCCGCGTAGTTGATGCGTAGTAAAACTCCGAGCGATAGTGAGGAGTATTGCGTAGTGTCAACTGCAAGATGAATACGGCCACACAGATCGAAATCATGGTAATGTTGTATTTATTTTACCTTTCGAGTGATTACCAGGAAAAAAAATAAAGTTTATAATTAGAAATTCGACCCTAGCGCCGTGCTTTGTTTAAATGAATTAGTTCCTATAGTGTCCGTCAGGTGGCCGAAAAAACCGTATTCTTATAATCATAATTATTAATGTCTTGTAATAGACCCCTTTATTTATCTGATCTTGCATCTTGGTTTGTATTTGCCCAAAGAGCAACTTCAATAAGAGTTATTGAAGCTTGTCATTTGTTTTTCTAAGCAATTACTTTGCTTTAGGAGCATAAAGGAATAGAAAAAAGATCTCCCGCTATTTTTTGTTTGGCATTTTGTCAGCTGCGATGAATCCGATTTTCTCCGATCCTGTTGGGTTTCTTTAGTGATGGCTTCGAGGCTTTCATAGCTATTTTTCTCACAGGCGAGACCAGACAGTAGTTTACTTATTGTCCGCTTGGTGTCGCCTCAGGTGTGATTGATGGAAACGACGCTGGACCCTGCGCCTACGTAAGCCGCCTGTGGTGTGCGGTCACCTGGCATTTCCCGAATTGCATAAAATGGCCAAAATAAACATACTAAGTGTTAAATACACAATGTAATGTAAATAGCAGGGAATTTAAAAGTTTAAAAAATGAACAGTTATCATATAACTAAATCACACCCCTAATGTCCAAATCATCACAAAATAACCAGATGCTTGGATATTGTTGGAGTTATCATACTCCCGACTGCAAATCGGTGAATAATCGGCCAGTGGAAGTGGTAGAGGTTGCACCAATACGGAAGCCAGACTTGGATGGTTAATGGCAAATGAGATATACTACAGTGGTGTCCCGAAGTGGCATAGATCGGAACTATTGGATAGTGGCGTAAATACTACAGAATCAGGCGTATATGTGACGTATTTATGACCGCGACAGGTATATATACGCCAATAGATAAGGCGTATACACAACGGAAAATAGGTCATCGCAAAATACGCAAAATCATACCTATATATACGCTGTTCGCATACATATGTAAAGTGGTTAGTTTCGCGCAGTGACAGAAAGCAGCCCTGGAGGAATTCGCATGGCGCAAACACCGGGCCATTGACGTCAGGATGTCCAATCAGCTTCCCGTGTTTTCTTGGCCCAGCAGCAAATAAACTATTTAAGAGGGAATTCAGCCAAGTTCCATTGTCCCTCCACAAAAACCGGTCCTCACCGAAAACCAAGAAAGATGTCGGCAGCGGCCAACTTGGACGGGAAGAGTGAGACCGGAAGTGTGGGTCGTCTGGAGGTCAGGGGTCAGACACTGACTGCGCATGTCTGTAGCGTGGTAACGGGTAATTAACGTTGTAGACGCTACATGATCACGCTAATCCTGCCACCGTCCCACCTCTCTGCCCTGACCAGGGCCCCTGCCAACAACTATAAAAGAAATATAAAAAATAACAAAAAGAAACGATATCCAAATACTTGCTTTTGATAAACCTAACGCACTATTGATTTGTATAATGATGAAGAATCTGTTTATATATTATATACCTAATACAAAGTGTTCATTGAATACCCATAGGGAGTTTGTATCACCATACCCGGAGCATACAGATATATCCACCTAATACAAAGTGTCTATAGAAAACACATAGGGAGTGTGTATCACCATACCCGGAGCATACAGATATATCTACCTGATACAAAGTGTCCATAGAAAACAAATAGGGGGTGTGTATCACCATACTCAGAGCATAGAGATATATCCACCTGATACAAAGTGTCCATAGAAAACACATAGGGAGGGTTTATCACCATAAAGCGAGCATTCAGAAAGATAGTGCGTATTCAAAACTACCTATAATAAACTGATATTGACATGCCACTTGTTAGATAAAGGTGGATGATAAATACAATATAGACTGGTTTTAAATAAAAGCAGTCGTATGCTCCTCGGAGTTGACTCGCATGCGCTCGGATATTACTACGCATCAACTCGTCGGAGCATACGGCCGCTTGTATCTGAAACCAGTCAATATTTTGTATATATATATATATATCAAGCCACCGATATCATAGAAGGAAAATTAAACTTCCCCTGTGTTTTTTTTTATTCCCATATGACTTGTACCCTCTACTCATAATTCAAGTAGATTTTTCATGCAGGCTTCCTCTTCAAGCACAGATAAAATCCGCTTGGAGTTTGACAGCGGGCAGACATGATGTACAGAGGGCATAATATATTGATCACGTGACTAGCTGAGATACACACCTCCATAATTGCAATGCCCCAGACACTATTTGAGTTACGACCCCCAGTATCCACCACCCTGGGCGTATAGGATGTATTTTTCTCCGCTCGATCCTTGCCTTGGCACATTCTCTTCCACGACGTTTTTCACGGCGATTTCAGAACTCTCGTGTGCGGAGGTCAGTGAAGAAGTCAAAGCCAAACCAAACTCTCCGTGTCCCTCGCGGAAGGGACATGCGAGGATCCTGAAAAGGGTCTTTGTGCGCTTATAACATCTGTGCATTGATGTTCACACAGATAACATTCCTCAAAATGAGGTTGCAGACTCCAGGCACCCCCAAGACCCCCCATTATCGCCCAAGACCGGAAGACGGGGTCTACCCATCATGCCTTGCGTCATGATGATACCGGAAACGGGCCCAGATGTAATGGGACTTGTAATTGGTGCCAGCCATGACCTTGACATTTGCAAATCACACTTCTTTCCCTCTGACAAGATCCACCAAATACCACATTGACTTTGGTTTGAAGTGAGTGGGTATACAAAGTAAACTATTCAGAAATATAACAGATGGAATTCTCAGATGTTTTACGAAAAGTGACAAAATGCACGCTGTTCATCGGTCAGTTTGAGGCAGGGCACGAACCCACGAAACCCCGACGCAGAATTCAGACCTCCCGATGCAACCCGACGCTCATTCAATCCGATGCAATGTAAGGCGCGTCGGTGTGCATCGGGAGCCCATTGGGCTCGCGGTTTAAGAAAACTAGTGGCCAGAACCTGGATTTGTATCCTGTTCAAAGGACAGGACATGAATGGTAATGAATGGTAAACGGTCACTATCAGGCTGTCTGTTAGGCCCGGCGTCCACCTACTATGATACGGCTCCGATATGGTCTACGATGCACCTCCCGATACAAAATCAAAATCGCGTCGGAAGGTCACCTAATATCGGGGCAGTTGACCACGTTTCTGCGATTATACACTGATATAAACCCCATACAATGCGTGTTGGATTGGCATGTCTAGACATATGTCTACGATTTTCCACCTTCCCAATATGTCTCCGATATTTGCTTTTTGTATCGGAGCCATATCGGTAGGTCGAAATTTCTATCGTAGCAGGTGGACGCCGGGCCTAATAAGAATCGTAGAATTAACTGATATGAATCGTAGCTGGTACTAATAGAATGTGATGGGTTTTAAACCCTTTTTTACGCGTTGGACTAAGAGGGTGTTTCACGATCCTTACAGATTTATGAGGTAAACGTGACAAGCCTCAGTCCTCCAGATTATTATGAAATCCTTGGCATATTTGTAGAGACAGCGTACAGGAGGTGTCATTGTTTCACCACTGAGGCGTCATGTTTCCATGATAACGTCACGCAGATAGAAATTCCTCTGACAGGAAGAACATTTACCCTTCTGAGGAGTCTCACAAGCACTGCGGGCGATTTGAACGGGTCTGGCTGAAGCAAAGCGTTTATATTCAATTCAAAATAATCACCAAATATTCCCCCCACTTATCTGACTATTTATCATGACAGAAGGTGGAATGATCAGGGAAATCGACATTAAAATTGTTTTAAAATATATATCAGGTGAATTTCGGGTTTGACACCTCTAGAGACGATAAGGTATTGTGACAGTGATGTATTTTTCCATACGTCATACTTTATGTATTAACCCTTTATTTACGGACGCTGCATGAATGATTCTTTTATATTGTATGATTACAGAAATACGGAAAAATTTATCTATAAGAGCCAAAGAGGAAATATATGAAAGTTCCGTATATATATGTACTCTTCTTGAAGTATTTTGATGTTTGAAAAACAGATATACTCCAGAATGTGTTTTCAGGATGCTTAGCTTTGCCTCGCAAACTGTATCATAAGTAGGGTAAGGATGCCTGGAGGCAAACTGTGCCCTGCTAAACGCTTCCTGAGGTTGCCTTCCTCGGAGAGGCTCCAACGGATTTTATCAGTAATAATTTTTGGGGCTTGCCATACAGGAATTTTAGCTTCTTCTAAATATTATCTATAAATTATAACAACTGATAACATTTGGTTGCCCCCCGACTACAGTGGCGCTATCTTACAATTTCCTGGAGGATGATGGTAGACCTAGCAATCACCCTGTGCCCTAAAAGGCGGGTAAGCAGGGGGCTGTTTATGATGAATGAACGGAATAATCCGAGGTGACAAATAACATGTGACCCTTTTCCAAAGCATTTCCATAAACAATACATATCCTCTGTACCCCAAAACGACAATGATAAACGGAGGGCAGGATCGGGCTCAAGGTTAACACCATGAGTTGTGTTCTGATTGGCTGCTGAATCCGTGACGTCATAGGTGTGTATACTGAATGTGGTCACGTGGGCTTGGTTAAGTGTGACTTTCAATCGTCAATGAATAATCTGCTTTCTGTTCTTTCTGTATGAGATATTGCTCTGTGGTGTCACCCAGCGGTCTGTGTTGTAAGAGGCAATGAATCTCTATATCTTCAGCTCCTACTGACCGATTTAGGGAAGCATCATCCATTCCATCAACAACAGTCAACAACAACAACATCCAACAACATCAATCAATAACATCATTTCAACTTGATAAACAGGGATCAGATATTCCTGAAAAAAAATTAAAAGAAGAAAAAAAAGCTGGTTTTAATTTGTCAGTTGGTGTCGGAATGTCTCAGGTTTGCTAGTTTTCATGGCTGATATTTTGTTGAAAGTCCATAAAATTGTTCGGCGGTTCCTGATAAATTCATCAATTGAAAAAGTCAGTCAAAGGAACCCCCATTTATGAGGTGATGACTGTGAATGCTGAGCAGTGGCAGGTGTGTTGGGTGTGAGTATAAGTGTGTGGGGTGTGTGTATAGGCGTGGTGGGTGTGTGTATGGGTGTGGTGGGTGTGTTGGATGTGTGTATAGGTGTAGTTTCTGTGTACAGGTATGTTGGGTGTATGTACAGGTGTGTTGGGTGTATGTATAAGTGTGTGTGATGTATGTATAGGTGTGGTGTGTGTGTATAGGTGTGTTGGGTGTGTGTGCAAGTATGTTGGGTGTGTGCAGGTGAATTGGATGTGTGTACAGGTGTGTTGGATGTGTGTGCAGGTGTGTTGGGTGTGTTGGATGTGTCTATAGGTGTGTTTGGTGTGTGTTAGATGTGTCTATAGGTGTGGTATGTGTATAGGTGTGGTGAATGTGAATACATGTGTGTTGGGTGTGAATACAGCCACATTAAGTGTGAGAACAGGCTGGTCTCCACATCCAGGATACCTAATTACCTCACGTCTAAGTGACAGCGGGTCATCCTTTCTGATCCGCCGTCCATGAGATGTCGGGGGCTGCTGTGGGGTGGAATGTCAGTCAAAGGATGGTGTCATGCTTAGACAAGTTTTGCGTCATTTTGAAGATAGAGTTACGACTAGAATGAGGCTAATGGCGGTTTCAGGGAGTATTCCCACTTACTTATGGTTACAAAACGTCGGGAGGATCTGAGAGGACATAAAATATCATTGAGTTATTATATTTGTGTAGAGTGACATCATTTCAACTTAGTAAACAACGATGAGATATTCCGGAACGGAGGAGAGTGACAGATACACATGTTAGCAGTAAGAGTGCTTATTTCTTATTTTTTTGTTATTTTTCTTACCATTTTTTGTTTTTAAATTCAAGACAATTCCTCATATTTAAAGTATAATTTCATCTTTTTAATGTCTACTCATTTCGTATGTACCAGGACATAACGCCAGGTAATTCACCCAGCTTCACTTCGTGAATTACTCTGTGGTCAAACTCGGTGGAGTGCGGACTAGGTTATTTTCATCTCGCGAGTTTCCAGAGTGTTGACAGAATTCAATCCAAGTTACACAAATACATCGCTCGCCCTTACGATCTCGTTACAGTTTTCATGGTAACTTTATAGTCGTCCTGTCATCACTACGCTAAACCTGAACCAGTTTTGTCACAATACATTTATGTAAAACTGGAGGTATGTTTATATCTGCTTGTATGTATATAATGTATGCGTGTATGCATGTCCTATATGTAGGCATGCTTGGTATGTTTGTGTGTATGCCTGAGCTGTATGTATGTTTTGAATGTATGTGTTTATGGACTATGAGGCAGTAGAAGAGCGCCTTTTACATTCTGAACATTTCTTGCTGAGATCTCAAGACGTTTGTCAAACTTTTCAATGCCATCCTTCAACCCCAAAAAGAAATCACAATCTCACCTTGTCCTGAGGCATTTTGGAATGAATCTTGCGGTTTTCCTTACAATCCTCCACAAGCATAGAACGATTGTGCAGATCTACCAAGTCCACCTCATCATCATCCATTCTGATATCAATCGCTGGCAATTTCAAATTTACCAGTTTTTACATTGCCTTCCACTGTCCGTGCGAGGGACCAATAAAAATGATTAAAGTTGAAAAAGAGATCTAAATGCAATTGCCCTGGAGCCTTGAGAGGGAGTTAGAGAAAACAGCATTGATCGATGACAACTGTCATCAAGCCATTCACAGACAGTGAGAATTTCAGGTGTGAAATCTTATCGGTTTCTTATCAAAGGTGCCCTGTTCGGGGGTGCTCGAGTGATTAGCAGATAAAGCGCTGATCGGAGGACACCCTCAGGCTGTTATCCTTATCGCACCCTGTGCCTTCTCCGCTCACGCCTCGCTGAGTGTCTCCAGGGCGCAGGTGCCCAGGGTTGTCAACGAGCTAGAGTTGCCCTAGACTTGCTCTGGTCTTTGATTATGAACATTTATTAAATAATTAAACACAATAAGAATAAAGTCCATTAAAGTATGTATCCTTCTATGACTGGCCCATGTATCCCAACGAGGAGGGTAGCTATAGGATACAGGGACTGGAGCCAGTCTAGACTTGCCTCTCTCCCATATGTATATTGTTTATTTTTCCATATTGAATTCCTCAAGTGATGTCTTCATATATATGTCTTTCAAAGCTTGACAGGGCTTTAATGCGACTAGAGAGTATGTGACCGATGCATATGTATTTCATATTGAGTAAAAGATCTACCATTAAATGAAATATAAATCATTTATATTTGTATTATTCATACAATATATATGTTTGAAAATGCATAACAAAATCACCAACCATATTTCATGTTTAAATATATACACATTGCTTAGGCAGATAAGTTAACAGAGAGAATCGATATAAAGGGATACAATATTGAAATATAATTTTGAGCAATTCTGTTAAAATACCCTCCTATTATTATTTTTTTCAACATTCTTTATGTTTTCATGGATGGTGTTACATAAATCAGATATAAGTTACATCATTGCCAATAAATTGGCAGGCCGTCAGCCATAGCTGGTTTTCTTAGCCGCCATGGCTGAACGATCCTAATCCTGTGGATTATTTATTGTACCTCTCCACAAAACTTCTGTGCGAAACACTACTTCAAATTCAGAAAAATGAGAAATGAAACTAGGATATGAATTGAGAAAGTACAGGGACTAACATAACTGTAGGACCTCGCCTGGTCTAGCCTGGAGAGGGAGGGTGTTTTGATGGGTGTTGTTGTAGGAGTGTGTGTATGTGTAACCCATCACCTCTACGTGATCGTAACGCGCTCTCATTGTACCACGACCATCCCGCTCTTAAAGGAGTGAGGAGACGTCCGACTGAGATCCAACCCCTCCCCATCAGTCTACAACCTAGGGTGTCAGAACGTCTCAAGATCTCAGTCTCAAGTCTGAAGGCCCGCAAACAAAGGAAAACGATTACGAAATGGGTTCTCTATGAATGCGGTAGGCAGGACATGGCATTTGGAACTTTCCTATTTGTGTATTTTGTGTATTTTAATTCTGTTCACAGCTTTTTTACTTGAATCAGAAAATAAAGATATAACAGCCTCCTTCACTTAGTAGATGTGATGGCAGTATAATAGCCCAGAGAGAGACAATGGAGATAGGAGAGAGGAAAGAGAAAAGGGAGAGAGGGAGAGGGGAAAGAGAAAAGAGACGAGAGGGATAGGAGACACAGAGAAAGCAGAGAGCGAAGAGAGAGAAGAAAGAAGAGAGAGGAGAGGGAGAAGAGAAATGAAGAGATAATAGAGTCTATGATCTAGGAAGCAATTACCTATCAAAGATAGGTGTAGGTTACACCCTAAATTAGTATGTGAGTATTAGCGTCATGACTTTGTTTTACTTAATATCTGACAAAGGGACATTTTGAGTCTGATCAATATTCCTGTGATAAGATTTAGATTAAGCTGAAGTATTGAATGTCAACCTGAAAACATTCTGTCAAGATGAATCTCTGAAATAGAAATGAATAGTTCTGACATGAGACAGGGTCTAGACTGTATGTGTACAAGCTAAGAGTTCCCCTGTGAAGTTTTTAGTATCAGTCCTTAAACATTCTAATTTCATCTTAGGTATGCTCTAGGCAGATTTAATAATTCTGACATTTACTTAAAACAGCATTGGATGTCATTTACAATGGCTGAGACTAGGAATGTTCAGGAAGATGCTCTCCAGAATTGGACTGGGAGGCAGGTTTTTTGAGCTACCTGAGGTGACGGTACGTTTTACAAGTATGCACTCTCTCAATGGTGGCCCTAATCATGTATAGCAATTACAGTCAATGTTGGCCCCAATCATGTATAGAAATTACAGGCAGAGTCGTCTGCTCCGATCGTGATTGGGTGATAATTGTGTCTGCATTCCGAGAGTCTGTAAAAAAGGGTTAGAAAAGGCGGGGAGAATAATGAGATGCAGATTGTGGATCGTAACTTGTTGTTACTGGTTCATCTGGTTGGGTGAGCACTTAGAAGAAACCAAATGAGAGTTAGTCGAGTTGTTGTTTATCGCACGACGGCAATGTTGTGTATTACTGCTCGAGGCGAAGCCGAGTGCAGTGATACACGACTTTGCCAGAGTGCGATAAACAACATGACTAACACGAGTTTGGTTTAGAATTTATCCTACCCCATCTAAATTACTTCAGCAAATTAAGAAATAACATAAAACTTAACGATAATCAGTGATAATCATTGGTCGCTTTTCAAGTGACGTCATTTGACAACTGTATCCCACTAGAGCGATAAATTTAATTTTCCTGCACCGTAGACTAAATGCAGTCCGCTAATGTTAAGCCTATGGAGTTTTTTATTAGGGGTAGGATAAAGAACAGTGTCTCACCCCAGTATTATTCTCCATAGGCTTAACCTTAGGAACTGAATTGAACGGGTGTCGGGGTGCATAGGGTTGTTTAAATTTCTGCATCGGGGTGAATTCCCGGGTTTCTATGTAACTTCTGTCAGATTGTATACTGAAGTACACAGATTTTCTTTAAGATCTCCGGAATGTAGCATATTAGGCCTGGCATAGTAGTGCCAGACAAAGTCTGTGACAACCCCCCTAAAATAGACGCTGTTGGTTTGTGTAATAACAGGTATAGACCCAATTAGGGTGTCCCATAATCCCTTGCAGGTGTCAGGTTCCAGTGCAGCCACACTACGGTGAAGTCTGATCGAGGGATCATTACGCTTCAAGAGCAGGGAACCAGCGTATCACAATGTAGGCACTTTGCGGCTGACAGTGATCGTCTGCTAGACCGGAACTTGATCGTACGCGGGGCGATAATAGAGAGTTTAGTAACGTCTGGAGGGTGTATAGATTCTACCATCACCACGTCTAGAGTCTCCCTGTCCAGACAGGTGAAGGTAGCACTGCTACTTACTGGGCTTTGTTTCCCGCCAAAACAATAAAACAAACCTTACCTTTTTTCCTACCCCTCTACGTTATACCGAGACGGTTCCAGCTACGGCGAAATCAAAATTTCACTTCATTTTCATGACAATAAGAACGGTCCCAAGCTAAATTATTTTCAATTTTCTTTTGATCTTAAAGCATTTATGTTTGTTAAAGCATTATTGTTTTTTGAAACAGGAATGTCTCATCTGATTTGTGTCCAAATTGCACCCACAAAAAGAAAGAAGGAAAACCTGAACCACAGGAACTTTTATAGTCATATATTCACGTTAATGTATATATGTATATTAATGTCCTTGGATTTGAATAACAATCAACCATAGGCATTAACATTTTTATATCACACCCAAAGGCTCGTTCTCACTCGGGTTGCACTTTCTTATTTAACTCATGTCCAACAATAAGACATTCTACGAATACCAGCTTCACAGTCAACATCTACACACCGTAACATATTGTAGTATCCACGTAGAATCTACGAACACCAGCTTAAACATCTACACCCCGTAACGTATTGTCGTAGTATCCGCGTAGTATCTACGAACACCAGCTTAAACATCTACACCCCGTAACGTATTCTCATAGTATCCGCATAGTGTCTACAAACACCACAGTAAACATCTACACCCCGTAAAGTATTGTAGCATCCACATAGAATCTACGAACACCAGAGTAAACATCTACACCCTGTAACGTATTGTCGTAGTATCCGCGTAGTATCTACGAACACCAGCTTAAACATCTACACCCCGTAACGTATTCTCATAGTATCCGCATAGTGTCTACAAACACCACAGTAAACATCTACACCCCGTAACGTATTGTCGTAGTATCCGCGTAGTATCTACGAACACAAGAGTAAACATCTACACCCCGTAACGTATCATAGTATCCACGTAGAATATACGAACACCAGCTCCACAGTAAACATCTAACAACCCGTAACATATTATCGTAGTATCCACGTAGAATCTACGAACACCAGCGTCACAGTAAACATCTACAACCCGTAACATATTGTTGTAGTATCCACGTAGAATCTACGAACACCAGCTTCACAGTAAACATCTACACCCCGTAACATATTGTTGTAGTATCCACGTAGAATCTACGAACACCAGCTTCACAGTAAACATCTACACCCTGTAATATATTCTCATAGTATCCGCGTAGAATCTACGAATACCAGAGTAAACATCTACACCCCGTAACGTGCAACCCGTTCCCCTTATACGTGTATTTGAGGACAGGCTCCGTCTTGATGGCCCTAAATATTGCATCAGTTATCTAAACACTCGTTACAAGCGACCTCATATAGCACCAGGGACGGCGTGCTGACAGGTCGACTCTCAAACCCACTTTGTATATCATAGTTCATAAAACATACTCTGTACAGTTAAAAAACAATGAATTTCTTCTCATTGATATTCCAAAGAAATTGAGTTTTGGGCTTTCAAAGGAACCAAAAAGAGAGAATGGGAGTGAAAACTTTTCTATATACTGTAAAAAGAACTTGAGAAAAGACTGGTTCAAGGACGTGATTTTGCAGTATATTTCTAATTAGTTTCGATCGAAATAGCGAACAATATAATTTTACAGGAATATTTCTATTAGTGCAAAATGCCAGTTATAACAGAAA
This sequence comes from Alentia gelatinosa, assembly GCA_950022655.1. NCBI lineage: Eukaryota > Metazoa > Annelida > Polychaeta > Phyllodocida > Polynoidae > Alentia > Alentia gelatinosa. Next base: position 56,393,839 of record OX465588.1, read on the forward strand.
GAAATTATTATTTTCTTTTAATAATGTTTCATTCCACATTCAGTAAGTAGTACATTTCTTCCATGAGGATATGAAACATCCTATGAATTCACTCTGAAATTGAATCATTAACACGGACATTTTTCCTTTTTAATGAAATAACAAAAGCTGTATGTTATGATGAATTATATATGATGAATTTAACAGATTTCACCCCTTTTCAGGCGGAAAAAATAGATTTGTGTATTAGGGTATACATTCCTCTGGATGGAACACCTGGTGGAGCATGGAGAGAGCTGCAGGTGTAGATAATCCAGGTAAATAGAGAGGGAGGGCGTTGTGTCAGGGCTGAAGCCTAAGTACCTCTCACAGCTCTCAGCATCTCAACCTGTGAATACCTTCAGCCCCCCTGTACCCACCTTCAGCCCCCCTGTACCCACCTTCAGCCCACCTGTACCCACCTGCACCCCCCTACTCCCAGCACACCTCCCGTTACGACACACTAAATGCCAAATCCCCAACCTCCATTGACCACGGGGGAGGAGAAGACATTCCAATGACGTCACTAAGAAGCCTGCCAAAGATATTACTTCGTAGAGAAGGAGGGATAAGAATTCTTGAGAATCGGGTTTGCAACCAACCCCTGAAAGGGTAGTGTCAAGAACAGGTTTATGAATCGGTTTTGTGAATTTTCTTACCTTACACAGTGATATTTAGAAACAGGCTTACTGTGGCTGTAGGTGATGAAAATGCGGTAAAATTGACGATTGGAGGAACCGATGCTGAAGGTAGAGGTTCTTCTAATCGTCAAAATGCCTTGTGTCGGATAGGCATGCGATAATTAGAACAGGGACAAATTCGTGTCTCCAGGCAGAGATACATGTCCTAAACATTAAACAAAGAACGAGTGTCTTGCCCCCATTTTCTGAATGTTGATTGTTTTTGTTGTTTTTGTTTTTGTCCACCACTCCAAAAACCGGACGGAGGCCAGGTGACATGGACGCACCTGTTAAGCCTGGTCCCCCGTTTGTCAGTTACATCTTTACCTGACACCTTGGCAAGAAGCACCTTCTTAATCTATTACTCCAGTACAACTCTGTCCCACACTCACCAGCCCACATACAAACATATTCCTGTATAACTCTGTCCCACACTCACCAGCCCACACACAAACATACTCTTGTCTTTTTCAAGTACTCGTACCATCCACTGATGTCTGTTTCCTTCCTATGATAAATCTTTCAGTGGTATGTCCTCAAAAAGTTGGAATACTTTATTGGTTTTCCTGATAATTGGTGGTGTGATTTCACTCACCTCTTACCTATCAATCTGTCATTGCAGCCACGACCCTTTTCATCAGTGACAAAGTCAACCTGGTTTTACCTTGTCGGTGGCATTTGTTATCAGTTGATGATGCCAATCTTGGTTGTCGGTACTAAAATCAGTCAGTGATTCTCTGCATGGCCAAATATTTTACTGCAAGTAACATTTTATCAGTAAGCGGGTAAAGGAATTGATGGTAAACTGGAGGAACATTATCATGACCGTAGACCAACTTCCCCTCTGGCGACACTAGATCGTTAATCTTTATCTCACCCCGGTATTTTTTCTCCATAGGCTTAACGTTAGGAACTCATACTCCACGGCCGTGAAGGTTGTGTACCCAATACTCAATGGCTAATTGGGTGGTTTGCCTTAGTAGTTAGTTAATTATTTCAGTAATAAAAGCAAACCAATGATAAGATTACCTTGGCAGTTTTGCTATTCTTCACTTTATCATTTTAGTTATCAATAATGTTTCTAATGTTATAAGTTGGATGCCCACTCGATGAAAATGAATTGGTCCGCACTCCACCTCGTTTGACGGCTACGTAATTCACTCATTATTACTGCATGAATTACTCCGCAGACAAACTCAGAGTATGGACATTTATTTAATGGACAAATTATTTTCATTTGGAGAGTTTCCTTCTAATTACTGGTAGGAATATCTCCAAGTAATCAAGTTCTTCTCAGTAAAAAGGCAGTATATAATAGATCATTTGTCGGCCCATGAGCTCTTAACAATTCACAGATCTAAAACTGTATATTTTCTAGCATTTTCAAGCATTTCTTTGTGAAGCAATTTATGTAAAAATCCTTCACACTGGCAAGAGGGAAGACGAGCCTTGTAGCTTCTGACGGTACCAGTATGGATAAATAACTAAACAAAAAACAAACAAAAACAGGTATAATGATGCAGTTATTTATACACCACGACTCGGTATAGAGCGAGCTAGCCGCAGATATAACGGAAATTGTACTCGGAGGTCGTTAGTTGGAATGGCTGAGTTTGTGTTACACGTAGCAGGCGTGTTAAAACCACCTTTTCCTTTTACATCTCAGAAAGAAAAAAAAAAAAAAACCCCACTAAAAACACTAATAAAGAACAGCACACAGACAGTAGTAGTAGCAAGCCAATTACCCACGTCACAAAACAAACAACCTGCCCTGGAGCACGTATCCCAGCATGCCTTGCGTTCCAAGCCTCGCGTCACGCATACCTGCGCGCGCAGCATCCGGAAACGGCTCACTTCCGGTCTGGGCTCTCGGCAACAGGAAGTTGGCCAAGCGGATCTCTCAAGGCCATTAGGGTGGGGTACTTCGTGGGTGGGGAACAAGCTCTGTGTTGGGAGAGTGGTGGGTGGGGAACACCTCCTGTGTTGGGAGAGTGGAGGGTGGGGAACATGGTGGGTAGGCGTGTTATGATGAATAGAGGAATGCAAACCTGTGTATGGCTCCTAATCCTGTATTTACATTACCACTTTACCACTCTGGGTTATTCGTATGTTACATGACACATTTTATCGTATCATTCGATTATGATATTAAGGCAAATGCAGGATATTCAATCTATAGACAAAGGTTAACGTCCAAATTAGCCTGATGATAGAGTGTTGTCTCTGTACTCATAGTCGATGACCCGTGTTACTATATATACCCATGCCGTATATACTATTGATACGCACCATTTCGTCATATAACGTAAAATACTGTACGGACCACTGGTCCGAACACTAAAATACGGACCACCTTGCCATACACGTTTATTAAGATATTGGTTGTTAATCCAAAAGAAATTAATGATTTTTTTTAAATTTCGGGTATATAGTAAATATATAACGTCCAACCATGCTATACAAGTCACAGAACGAGATGGCAATTTACCATTTGTACGGAACTCGGCATAAACGCCTCGGTCCGTACAAACTGTAAATTACCATCTCGTTCTGTGACTTGTACAGCATGGTCAGGACGTTCTATATAATTACCTATCACGTACAGACACAGTATGCCTATTTTTATAGTATTATAATATATCTCAAAAAGGCATTTTTAACTTCGCCTTTGGACGGTTTGTTACTTGTCCATCACTTGTCTGGAACATACATATCCAATACGCCACGCACGTGTAGTACAGCCATAAATACGACATGGGTAGGAGCGGGAGGTGTGTGTAGGAAATACAGCCACAGGTATCAAGAAGGAAATGCATTGAGATCAAAAGACAATGAAATACGCCATGAGTTTCGGTTGCAGAGGAATCTCATGAGGCGAGGCCAAAACGAATGGTGCATGTTCAGTGGCTCTGGATCAAGTGTGTCTCAGATTTTATGTCATCCTATACCTCACCGATTGGCTTACGTTGCTGACACCATCCCCATTGAGTATATTTTTTACAATACTCCATGGGCGTTGGGTATGAGGTCCACATGATAAGTCTATGTGGAAAAGATATTTTCTTACCATATTCCATGGGCTTTGAGTATGAAGTCAAAATCTTAAGTCTATGAGGAAAAAACACCAGGGGTGATATAAATAATAATTCAGGGGGATCTTTCCATTACAAAGTAAGGATTTAAGGGATATCCAATTACATACTTAACTTTTTTAATTGGATATCCTGCTGAACTGTTACTGTTGAGAGAGGGATATTTTACAACTGTTAAGTGGAGATCCGCGCACGTTTATTTAGGAGCGGGCCCCTGGTGTGTGATGGATCTGTGACCTGGGTGGAGGTGTCACACCTGTCAGTGTGTCACACCTGTGTAGAGGGGAGTGAGGGGGGTGTAGGTGTCACACCTGTGTAGAGGGGAGTGAGGGGGGTGTAGGTGTCACACCTGTGTAGAGGGGAGTGAGGGGGGTGGAGGTGTCACACCTGTGTAGAGGGGACTGAGGGAGGTGGAGGTGTCACACCTGTGTAGAGGGAGTGAGGGGGGTGGAGGTGTCACACCTGTGTAGAGGGGAGTGAGGGGGGTGGAGGTGTCACACCTGTGTAGGGGGGAGTGAGGGGGGTGGAGGTGTCACACCTGTGTAGAGGGGAGTGAGGGGGGTGTAGGTGTGACACCTGTGTAGAGGGGAGTGAGGGGGGTGTAGGTGTCACACCTGTGTAGAGGGGAGTGAGGGGGTGTAGGTGTGACACCTGTGTAGAGGGGAGTGAGGGGGGTGTAGGTGTCACACCTGTGTAGAGGGGAGTGAGGGGGGTGTAGGTGTCACACCTGTGTAGAGGGGAGTGAGGGGGGTGTAGGTGTCACACCTGTGTAGAGGGGAGTGAGGGGGGTGTAGGCGGGACACCTCACACCTGTGTGTTTACATCACCACCCCTGCACATGTCGACAGTCCTTACTCAGGGACCCATAGAAACATTGCGCGTATGATCAGTGAATGGTACAACTCGCCCTCCCAGCAAAAACTCTCCAACAAAGTCGTCAGTCACTAAATCCATTCACTACAAATATCACACTTTTTTTCTTGCACAGAAAAATATATCTTCACCTACAAATCTCCAGGAGAATATGAGGTGGAATGAACAGAAACAGAGAAGAAAATAGAAAAAAACAATAGAAATATCACTTCTGATAAACAATGAAGAAATTAGGAATGCCATATTTCCCAATCAGCATGCTATATAAGGTACAAAAACACACTATAAAGTATGATAAAATGATCATAAATTTAAACTAGAAGAGCAAGTTCTGGTCAAAATATTAAATTCCTGTATTATTTATTGATGTAGCCAACAAGCCGTATACAACTTGATCTAAGGATGAAAAACAACCACTTGAAAACACAAATCATTTGAACTACAGAAATGTGACAACAATTCGTCTTGTAAACAAGACTCAAGGGGCAGGCAATTTATTTTAACACCCAACAAGAAATATCACATATATTTCATCCAACCAATGAATGGGGATAAGCCCATTTTTTTCAAAATAAAAGAAGACAAAAATGGACACACATCAAAATCGTGCTGTGTTTGGTCACGACACCCTACGCTAGACTGGTTCCCTGTTCAATAAATAATGGGAAAGGTATCGCAAATCAAACCTCACGGGATCCCTCAACAAAAAACGTATCTTCATTCGAGGCCAGGTTTTGCATAGGTCGGTGTCGCACGTTATCTGCGTGGTTACGCAATGCCTGTAGCCAAACATACCCCTAGCAACGTATACTTTAGCATTGAATTACTGAATGTATAAAAGTAATACATTTATAATACCCATGTTCATCATTCTCATAGAGATAAAACTGATTGAACTGTATTCTATGGTATTACAGCTCTGATTTGATGTGTCATACATGCATATCAACTAAATAATACTTTAGATATATCTTAGATAACACAGGTATATCCAAACTGTATGCACAGTAATACATTGGCAGGCCTAGCTATAATATGCTTATCTTTCTCCAAGTTTAAGCAAAACAATTATCAACTATAAAGTTTAGACAGCTCGGACTCGTTAGTACAATACTCTAGTTTGTTCCAGCAATTTAATCTGTCAAAAAACAATACTCCTGCAATCACACCCACCGTTTACACTCTAGCTGTGATTGCTGTGTGTCTCTATATGCATACTGCTGGACTCGCGGTGTTTGTCCGAGCAACGAGTATACTCGTTGGTCCGAGCGGCTGCGTAACTAGACAGTGGACCGTTAGACGGCGCTGAACGGAAACACCTGTATTGAGGCAGGGATACCGATAAAAACCCCATACAATGTATGGTGGATTGGCATGTCTAGACATATGTCTACGATTTTGCACCTTCCCGATATGTCTCCGATATTTTCTTTTTGTATCGGTGCCATATCGGTAGGTCTAAATTTCTATCGTAGTAGGTGGACGCCGGGCCTAACCCGTGTATCATCACAACCAGCCGGATACGACTGTAGACCGCTGTCAAAAGGACGGACTTCATTTCGGAGAAGCAACAAAACTTGTATTGACATTGACTTTGAACATGATGGATACCCAGGTGTGAGATTTCACAGTCCGACGACACCAGTCACTCTACAGTAACGCGCGAGTCAATATGAACGTGGGGTTTCCGTACGTAGAGGAGGGGGGGGGGGTCTCAATACAGGGGGGGGGGGGGGGTGTAAAGGCGTCAGATCGTAGTCAAGTCAAAATGTGAGTAACCACCTCATTACTTTCTACATGATTCACTGGGCGGTTACCTTGTGTTAGGAAAGATCTTCTATGAGATCAGATACATACATTGCAGCATTGCTTTGTGATGAATCAGACATGTATTTCAATTTATCTAAATATAGATCTATAACCACAAATACGGTAAAGAAAGGAGAAGAAACAATAAAGAAGCATATTGCAAAGTTATGGCAACTATGAAAGCAGAATATAAAGGCTCATTGCTTGTTTTTATTTCGATGCTAAGATGCCATAGTGAGGTATTAAAATAACGTAAGATTTGAGGTTGTCCTTCAGATAAAGACAACGCACACATATATCCAAATGTATGTACCATCGTCTATAATCTCTTAATGGGTAACTTGGGTAGTTTTAGGGTGTTTCTTCCAACCACGACGCTCGACGTAGCCTCAACGGAACGAAAAAGATGAGCGAATAGTTTTAGGGTGTTGTTTGTAGTAACTCGCTAGGTCCCACACACTGTCAGGTTCCTATTATGGCTCTATTTTTCACAGTATTCTATCTGCTACATGATATTTAAACCCTCCACCAAACAGCTTAGCATTAATGGTACCCGTTTGCTGGCTGCTATGGAAAGAATGTCGGACATCCCACATCGCCCACTGAATATACGGTAGTTATTGTTACGGTGATGGCCCCACCAGGTTCGACAAACACTACATATTTGTCAGTGATGGGAGCGAAGGTGTGGGTTGGAGTTTTTCTTCTTTTTTGGGGGGTCGGGGGTGGGTTTGGGGTGAGATTCTAACACAGGCGCCTCATTCCCTGTACTTATATAGAACGTCCTGACCATGCTGTACAATTCACAGAACAAGATGGGAATCTACGGTTTGTACGGACCGAGGCGTTTACGCCGAGTTCCGTACAAATTAAGCAGTTGAGAACTCTTAGAAAGATGGCTTAGAGCCAGTGAGAAGTTGAGAGAGATGGGACTGCTCGGGATCACTATTATGTAATATCTGATTTAAAAGCTAGGGTAGTATGTGACAAGAAAGATTCAGTGAATCTCAATTGTAGATTGAGAAATTGAGAGAGGAAGAGAATCAACGACGCTCTGAAACACAATTGTTTGGGTCAGAAAAAAATCTAAGCGTGTTTGCTGAGAAAGCGTTTCAAATCTTTCAACTCCCGTATAAGGCAACACCGTTCGCGGAATCCACCAGAATGAACACTCTGCTATTGGTGAACTACAGTTCCTTAATGAAGCCAATAATCTTTTGATAAGAGCCTACTTCAACCGGATATAGCAACTCAAAACTACATCAAAACAACAAAAAAACGAAGCTGAAGATCAGAGTTCCCAGTAGACTATAGCGGAAGGGGCAGGGCACCAGTGAACAAAGGGCACTGTAAGGAGTGTAGGGGGGAATGGGGACCAGTCGAGCGTGGAGTATGAATGTGACACGGTCAGTGTAAGGAGTGGTGAGTATCACTCTCCCAGCAGAGATCCTGCGGTCGCTAGTATCTCTGCCCCAACCTGCCTGTCTGGGTCCAAATCTGGCCCCTACGCGAGTTTTTCAAATATCCTAAATTCTGAGGGCTTTTGGGGGTATTCTGTGTTCTATTTGTAAATAGAGTTGCCTTGTCTGAATCTGAAATGTTCGCTGGTCTCCCCTGTCCTTAGTGGATGCCCAGGGAACAGGCTTTGGGTTGGGGCAGAGACTAAGCCGCGAAAGATCTGGGGGGAGAGTGGGTGAGCATGTCATGGGGGGTGACGAATAGAAGGAGCGTGGATCACTCTCCTGTCCCTGCCACAGACACGTAATGTCTTACCGGGAATCTCTCCTTGATACTTGCTGATCCCACCACCCCACCCCGGACCCCTCACACCCCTCCTGCCGCACACCCCCGCACCCCAGCTCCCTTTATCTGGCTACCTGCTGAATGGTAGAGCAGCATAGGAGATCCACCATCGCTAGAGTGAACATTAACGAGAAACTAGGATTTACCCTGACTGAGTGTTAACTCTAGGCAGCATTCTCTTCTTCTGTATATCGGATAACAAAAGGACATTAATCCTAGGAGCTAATATGGCGAGGTAGGTCAGCTGGTTCAAATTTCCATCGAGGTGTTATATTGGATTCTGTATGCTATGGACACTGGATGAAGATTTGTTCGCGATATTGCCCGGGTAAAAGGTCATATTGGGTTGCCTCTATACCAGTTTCTCCATGTTGATGCAGATCATATTATAGCGAACTGTTCCGACATGATTATATTGTAATCGTGTGAATCCCACTTTAAGAATTGTTTGCGTTTTGTTTTACAGAATCATGCTGTGTGGGTGGTTTCTACTCACTTTGATCATGGCAACACGAGCACAGGAGGAGGGACTCAGAAAAATCGGTAAGTACCTTCATTAATCATAATCATCACCTTAACTCTTAACTGAAGGAGCAAAACATCTAAATAACGAAGATACACTGCATCATATATGTATACAAGATAAGTACTAGAATGATCAGAAAATGATTTATTTTATTTTCTTAGAGAGGAGAAACATAGGGAGCCAAAGTGAACCCACTAAAACGGCAGATACCCGTGCTCAAAACACCATTTCCGGAGGCCAGTAAGAACGAGGCTTAGTTCTAAAGCTATGAGGGTTTGAGGCGAGAATTTAGTTTTTGGTCTCGTTTGTTACTATTGAAGTACAGTTTACTTCTATCGTCTCTCGGTAAGAATGTCTTGAAGTTATGATGACAATTGTTAAGTATACCAAAAATATGGATCTAAAAGCTTAGCGAATGACACATATAATCTCGAACCTACATAGTCAAAGTACTGAGCGTCTATATCCGGAAATGGAGTTTTATGAACGGGTATCTGCGGTTTCAGCCGGTTCATTTTGGCTCCCTATTGATTTGTTTTGGAAGAACGAACTACTGGGACCTGTTTAACTAGTTGCGTGACATGTCTAGATGGCGTCTAGATGGTGTGTCCAGTTTCATAAGAACTAGAAATTAGACTTCGTTTTGTCCGGTCTTGCTTGCACTGTTGGTGCCGCTTTTCATATCTGTCTAACACTTTTATCACGAAACTAGTGAAACAGGTCCATGATGTGTAGATTTGTCTAATTCTTATGTTTGGGGTCTATCTTTTCCTAAGGGCAGCTACTTGTGTTGTCATGAAACTAGACAACCCCAATGTCTGTATGGTGTCACAGACATGTCACGAAACTAGTGAAATAGGTCCATGATGTGTAGATTTGTCTAATTCTTATGTTTGGGGTCTGTTTTTTCCTAAGGGCAGCTACTTGTGTTGTCATGAAACTAGACAACCCCAATGTCTGTATGGTGTCACAGACATGTCACGAAACTAGTGAAACAGGTCCATGATGTGTAGATTTGTCTAATTCTTATGTTTGGTGTCTGTCTTTTCCTATGGGCAGCTACTTGTGTTGTCATGAAACTAGACAACCCCAATGTCTGTATGGTGTCACAGACATGTCACGAAACTAGTGAAATAGGTCCATGATGTGTAGATTTGTCTAATTCTTATGTTTGGGGTCTGTCTTTTCCTATGGGCAGCTACTTGTGTTGTCACAAAACTAGACAACCCCAATGTCTGTATGTTGTCACAGACATGTCACGAAACTAGTGAAACAGGTCCATGATGTGTAGATTTGTCTATTTCTTATGTTTGGGGTCTGTCTTTTCCTAAGGGCAGCTACTTGTGTTGTCATGAAACTAGACGACCCCAATGTCTGTATGGTGTCACAGACATGTCACGAAACTAGTGAAACAGGTCCATCATGTGTAGATTTGTCTAATTCTTATGTTTGGGGTCTGTCTTTTCCTAAGGGCAGCTACTTGTGTTGTCACGAAACTAGACGACCCCAATGTCTGTATGGTGTCACAGACATGTCACGAAACTAGTGAAATAGGTCCATGATGTGTAGATTTGTCTAATTCTTATGTTTGGGGTCTGTCTTTTCCTAAGGGCAGCTACTTGTGTTGTCATGAAACTAGACGACCCCAATGTCTGTATGGTGTCACAGACATGTCACGAAACTAGTGAAACAGGTCCATCATGTGTAGATTTGTCTAATTCTTATGTTTGGGGTCTGTCTTTTCCTAAGGGCAGCTACTTGTGTTGTCACGAAACTAGACAACCCCAATGTCTGTATGGTGTCACAGACATGTCACGAAACTAGTGTCCCCGGAAGGCGGTGTTGATTTACTGATTGTATTGATGACTGTGCATCTACTGTTTGTTGATTGGACGAGTGAACCTTTCAGATGACGAGACAATTGTCGATAACCAGAAACGGCTCGCTGAAGTGGATGGGGACCCTCCTACGGTCCAGGATTTATTTGGCGGGAACATCTTCACTGGTGCGGATCAGCCGGACGTCCCTGGTCCATCCTTCAATCTCATCCCTCGGGTGGGCACTGAAGAACCATGTGAGTGTGGACCGTCTCCAGTATATAAAACATGCTCTGTTACGCTAAATCTAGCAGCAAATGATTTGTTCATCATTGATATATGAGCGTGGACAGTATTCAGTTTATGCTCTGTCACAGAAAATGTAGCATCTCTCACTTTAGGAGAAAGTCCATTATTGATGATTGAATGTTGAGTTATAAATAAAGGTAATCAAGTTCAACTCAAACAACTTCCCAAATTGGGTTTGTTGATTGACTTTATTGATGCAACAGGGTACAACGTATTGGCGTGGAGTTGCCTTTGCCAAGTCAAGTCAAGTAAATAAATGACAAGTAAAAGGTTTCAGTTAAATTCTAGGCACTCATAAAGTAACAGTCACAGTGGACACGAACATCATTATTACTGCACCCCTAGCAGCGGGCAATATTTCATAGAAATTCACAGACGGGTATATAATAATAAAGAAAATGTAAATATTCCGTGACCTACTTAACAGAGTGTGTGATTTGTGTGTTTGTCAGTCACCGGAACCTGTAAGCGCAAGATGGACATCCTCTTCCTGCTCGACCACTCGGGGTCCATCCGCTACGAGAAGGCGTGGGGAACCATCAAAACCTTCGCCACCAAACTCATCAACCACGTCACCTTCAACGCGACAGACGGCGCTCGCGTCGGCCTCATCACCTTCGACAACGAGGCTATTCTCCGCTTTGGATTGGACAGGTGGGCCACTGAGAATGGTGTCATCTTAGAGTCTGTCCCTCTGTTCTTATAACGATCACTTCCTGACTCTATGTCTTCTTCTTCTCTGTCTGCCTCCATCCTCTGCCTCTACCTCTAAATCTGCCTGTCTCTCTTTCTGTCTGTGTGTCTCCTCTGACCTTTGTCTCTATCTCTCTCTGTGTCTCTCTCTTAACCTCTCTCTCTGTCTCTCTCTGCCCCTGTCCCTGTCTGTCTCTGGCTGCCTCTCTTTCTTCTCTCTGTCTTCCTCTGCCCATCTCCCTATCTCTATGTCCCTACCTCTCTGTCTCTCTTTGTCCCTCTCCCCATCTCTGTGTCTCTTTCTCTCTGTGTCTCTTTATTTATCTTCCGGACTCTCTCTCTGTCTCTGTCTGCCTCTCTTTCCTTGCTCCTGTCTTATTCTGCCTCTTTCTGCCCCACTCTGTCCCTTTCCTCCCTTTTCCTCTCTGCCTCTCTCTGTGTCTTTGTCTCTCTGTGTCCCTCTCCCTGTCTCTTGATCACAATCTCTGCCTCTATCGCTGTCTCTCTCTGTGGTTGCAATCCAATGATAAGGTCTATAAACAGGGAAATACATAGAGGCTACTATGTCTACTGAACAAAGTCTTATCTTTTGTAACGGCGAGTAATTCTTCGATGAGAAACAAAACAAAAGATAATAAATTAAAAAAACTCTCTGTCTTAATGTTGTGGTTGTCTGTCTGCACAGGTACGAGGACCGTAGGAGTGTGGTTGCGGCCATCAATGCCATCCCCATGCCGGGAGAGCGCTTCAACACCACCATGTTAGCGGCACTCAACCTGGTGGGCAGCGCCTTCAGGAACATCCGTGATGACAAGGAGACGCGCTACTTGGTGGTGCTCATCAGCGACGGGCTGCCCAAGGATGGCACGCCCCAGCAGGTCATCGAGGTCAGTCTACGTCTTCTGCTGTATAGAGCGGGATCGAGAAGTAGCGAAGAAACCAGCAAGTTTTGGTCAAAGTCATTGTTCTCTATGAGTTTGATGCGGAGTGATATGAACAAGGCAACAGCCGAGTGAATATCACATAGCGACAAACTAGTTGGAGAACAACATATTTGAACGAAATGAGTTGGTGAGAACCGGAAAAATTACTGCCCAAGGCATCAGCAGTAACTTTGACTTTTGCTTACCGGTACTTGGTTTCCATATTCCTATATACCTTCAAATATTGATACCTATGATAGCCCCAAGAAAAATGGCCACCCTTTTTGAGTAACTGCAACAGCTATGTTTTCCTCTCGGCACTCTTTATATCACGTGGTCAGCCCTGGACGAAAACATCAGTCAAGGACGAAAACATCACCCTCACTACATAACTCATAATATCTGCACCCCCAGCAGAGGTATGTAACTATAGAGTGTTCAGAAATGGGTATACATCATCGTAAAACTGGATGAGTTTTAATCTTGGCCACTGTATGCCACACCTAGAGTTTGGCATAGTGTCTTCATGAGGCGAAGCCGAGTGAAGTCCGGAGCCAAGATTAAAAGAATCAAGGAGCTTTTTCAAAAGTCGGGAGGGTGCTAAACGAGAGCACTCACCACCAAAGTGAGAGCTAACAATGGCACTTGAAGCATAGCTGTCGAGGTGGAGGTGCCGCTCTCTATTGGGTATTGGTAGCGGTTTTGCTGCCGCTTTGTTGCGGGCTCTCGGTTTGAAAATGCGACGTACCACTGGCAAGACTTCACTTGACTTTTGAAACAGCTCCCAGGTTTTGATTTTTATCCTACCTATCTCCTCGATTATGGAATATTATGTGATAACAGTTCCGTATGCCACTAGTAGCATATAAAACTCCGTATGCCATTCAGCGTGGCATACGGAAACTCAATGATAAGCCTATGTGATTTTATATTAGGGGTAGGATAAATAGTAATATGTCTTTCTTTGCGTGTGTTTGCAGGCTGGTCATAAGATCAAGGACGGATACTTCACCAACAACAGGTCGGTGGACTTCATCACGGTGGGGGTGACTCCGACTCAGCGGCAGAGCGAGCGCGAGTTGATGGATTACTTACTCAAGTCACTCGCCAGTAAGGGCGAGTTCTTCCACTCAGTGGAGAACTTCGACAGTCTGAGCACCATCCTAGACGACCTGGTCACTGACACCTGCCCCTACCCGGCTCTCCCCGGCGAGGGTCAAGGTAAGCTCCATATTTGACAATGATATAATGATAGATAATGTGGGAAAACTGACTGGGATTTTAATCTGGTAACTGTTACGAACTCATAGATCGGCAAATACTTGCCCAGACGCCTAAGGCGGGAAGAGAATATTTACAAATAAGAAAGTGAGTAACAGATAACAGATCACATGGCTGGTCGGTTTTCCTTTTATTACATATCCTAGAAAATATTCCCGCTTTCCTAGCTGTGTTTCAGTTTGTAAGATGGCCTTAGACCTGTCCGATGTATAATAAAATCGTGGGAATAATCCCGCTTTCTTGTGTTTTAGTGTGTAAGACGGCCTTGGACCTGGCCGATGTATAATAAAATCCCGATAACAATCCCGCTTTCTTGTGTTTCAGTGTGTAAGACGGCCTTGGACCTAGCCGATGTATAATAAAATCGTGATAACTAGCCCGCTTTCTTGTGTTTCAGTTTGTATGACGGCCTTGGACCTGGCCGATGTATAATAAAATCCTGATAACAATCCCGCTTTCTTGTGTTTCAGTTTGTAAGACGGCCTTGGACCTGGCCGATGTATAATAAAATCCTGATAACAATCCCGCTTTCTTGTGTTTCAGTTTGTAATACGGCCTCCGACCTGGCAATCATTGTTGACGGCTCAGGATCCATCATGGAGAGCAACCCGGAAGATAATTCTTACAACAACTGGGAGTTGATCAAACTGTTCCTCGGTCTACTCGTCAAGCAGCTCGGACCAATCGGACCAGAAAATACACAGGTACTTTTATTACTAGGAACACATCGTCTGTTCATCACTGAGGAGTGGAATTATAAAAAGAAATAACCATCGAAAGGTTTGGGTTTATCTAGTCTCTGGATCATTTTCTCCCCCTCAGTCGACACCCAGCTGACCTGCCATTTCACCAAATCCAAATATCCAAATATATCAACCACCAGTTAGTCAGTGAGGAAGTTTCTGGTGACTGGTCATGGTCAATTAGGTACGCCTCTAAAAGTTTTAGAGGCGTGAGTGTCGCCAAAATGTTGATAAATCCAGTTGCCTGCAACAGAACGTTGGTAAATGGCCTCTAATTGGGTAGCCGGCGCGGGTCGAGGGGTTACGTAATTTGCCTGCGACAAGTTCACCGTCTCCTATACGATTTGGGAACTAATCGTTCAATCCTGATTCAGTAGATGTGTATTGGGCTTAAACGTTGTCTTGTGCTCGACAGGTGGCCATCATTGTGTTCGCGAACCGTGCCAAGGTGGTGACTGCACTCAACGAGGACAACGATGTTGACAGTCTGTTAGCCATCATCAAGAACCTGCAACACAAGGACGGCAACACCAACACCTCAGGGGGTGAGTATAGGGTTAACATCGAAAACTTTTTTACTTTTATTTTTATTTAACGAAAAAGATTCGCCATTGCTGACGGTCTACATTTTGCTCCAGTAGAATCCAGGAGTCTTCCAAATCCGTGTTGCTTCAGTCATGATACAGGAAATAAAAATAAATGCTGCACAACAATGAGAAAAAAGGGTGAAATGACACAATGTGATTGTGTATAAAGAAATAATGAACAAAAAGGATGAAATTGATATTGATGAACGAGGCGGTGTTCTAGATTATTAAACAGCCCCTGTTTGTGCTTGCCACAGCCATCAAGGTGATGAATGAGGCGGTGTTCTAGATTATTAAACAGCCCCTGTTTGTGCTTGCCGCAGCCATCAAGGTGATGAACGAGGCGGTGTTCTAGATTATTAAACAGCCCCTGTTTGTGCTTGCCGCAGCCATCAAGGTGATGAATGAGGCGGTGTTCTAGATTATTAAACAGCCCCTGTTTGTGCTTCTCGCAGCCATCAAGGTGATGAATGAGGAGGTGTTCTAGATTATTAAACAGCCCCTGTTTGTGCTTCTCGCAGCCATCAAGGTGATGAATGAGGAGGTGTTCTAGATTATTAAACAGCCCCTGTTTGTGCTTCTCGCAGCCATCAAGGTGATGAACGAGGCGGTGTTCTAGATTATTAAACAGCCCCTGTTTGTGCTTCTCGAAGCCATCAAGGTGATGAATAAGGCGGTGTTCTAGATTATTAAGCAGCCCCTGTTTGTGCTTCTCGCAGCCATCAAGGTGTTGAACGAGGCGGTGTTCTAGATTATTAAACACCCCCTGTTTGTGCTTGCCGCAGCCATCAAGGTGTTGAATGAGGAGGTGTTCTAGATTATTAAACACCCCCTATTTGTGCTTGCCGCAGCCATCAAGGTGTTGAACGAGGCGGTGTTCTAGATTATTAAACAGCCCCTGTTTGTGCTTCTCGCAGCCATCAAGGTGATGAACGAGGCGGTGTTCTAGATTATTAAACAGCCCCTGTTTGTGCTTCTCGCAGCCATCAAGGTGATGAATGAGGAGGTGTTCTAGATTATTAAACAGCCCCTGTTTGTGCTTCTCGCAGCCATCAAGGTGATGAATGAGGAGGTGTTCTAGATTATTAAACAGCCCCTGTTTGTGCTTCTCGCAGCCATCAAGGTGATGAACGAGGCGGTGTTCTAGATTATTAAACAGCCCCTGTTTGTGCTTCTCGAAGCAATCAAGGTGATGAATAAGGCGGTGTTCTAGATTATTGAGCAGCCCCTGTTTGTGCTTCTCGCAGCCATCAAGGTGTTGAACGAGGCGGTGTTCTAGATTATTAAACACCCCCTGTTTGTGCTTGCCGCAGCCATCAAGGTGTTGAACGAGGAGGTGTTCTAGATTATTAAACACCCCCTATTTGTGCTTGCCGCAGCCATCAAGGTGTTGAACGAGGCGGTGTTCTAGATTATTAAACAGCCCCTGTTTGTGCTTCTCGCAGCCATCAAGGTGATGAATGAGGCGGTGTTCTAGATTATTAAACAGCCCCTGTTTGTGCTTGCTGCAGCCATCAAGGTGATGAATGAGGCGGTGTTCTAGATTATTAAACAGCCCCTGTTTGTGCTTGCCGCAGCCATCAAGGTGATGAATGAGGCGGTGTTCTAGATTATTAAACAGCCCCTGTTTGTGCTTGCCGCAGCCATCAAGGTGATGAATGAGGCGATGTTCTAGATTATTAAACAGCCCCTGTTTGTGCTTGCCGCAGCCATCAAGGTGATGAATGAGGCGGTGTTCTAGATTATTAAACAGCCCCTGTTTGTGCTTGCCGCAGCCATCAAGGTGATGAATGAGGAGGTGTTCCAGGCAGCGCGCGGAGACCGAGTCGGAGTTCCCAACGTGGCGGTGATCATCACGGACGGCAAGTCGACATACGACATCAAAGACACTGTCCCCAACGCCAAGGCCGCGCGCAACCGGGGTATCCGCATCATGGCTGTCGGCATTACCAACGAGGTACGTCACCATCAGCCATCAGATGACCACTAACGGTGCACTCTCCTCCCTAGAGTTCACGTATTTGCGTATTTCAGGGTCTTATACTTATTATGTGACGTTTCAGGTGGACATAGGAGAGTTGCATCAGATCTTGTATTGATTATTTAGTGTAAACAGGGTCTTATACTTATTATGTGACGTTTCAGGTGGACATAGGAGAGTTGCGTCAGATCTTGTAATGATCATTTAGTGTAAACAGGGTCTTATACTTATTATGTGACGTTTCAGGTGGACATAGGAGAGTTGCGTCAGATCTTGTAATGATCATTTAGTGTAAACAGGGTCTTATACTTATTATGTGACGTTTCAGGTGGACATAGGAGAGTTGCGTCAGATCTTGTAATGATCATTTAGTGTAAACAGGGTCTTATACTTATTATGTGACGTTTCAGGTGGACATAGGAGAGCTGCGTCAGATCTTGTAATGATCATTTAGTGTAAACAGGGTCTTATACTTATTATGTGACGTTTCAGGTGGACATAGGAGAGTTGCGTCAGATCTTGTAATGATCATTTAGTGTAAACAGGGTCTTATACTTATTATGTGACGTTTCAGGTGGACGTAGAAGAGTTGCGTCAGATCTCGTAAAGATTATTTAGTGTAAACAGGGTCTTATACTTATTATGTGACATTTCAGGTGGATGTAGGAGAGTTGCGTCAGATCTCTTCGCCACCACAGATGCTGGGTGTGACGTTTTGGGTGACACCCACCTTCAACACGCTGTCCTCCCTTCTCTCCGTGACGTTACAACAGACCTGCCGTCCGCTACCAAGTGGGTTCTCCACCAGTTTTTTGGGCAATTTTTATGGGAATATTGTGTTACACAATCACCAAATTCGGCTATACAGCTGTTCTTCCACTCGGGCCCTTGACCCCTACTCCTCATTCTTATGGCGGGTGTTAAGCCAAATGGGCAGTGGGTACCATTTTTGTGTAAGTCTTTGGTATGACCCGACCAGGGTTTGAACCCACGACCTCCCATGCTCGAAGCGAACACCCCGACCACTAGGCCGCCGAGCTTGGTAAAGTGTTTAATAACAATTCACAGCAAGCAGCACTAGATGTGTTACCGGATTCGATGTATTAGATTATAATATTATAGAGGAAACTTATGAACGTTTATGGTCAGAGTTCATATACAATGTAGTTTGAATCGCATTTAATTCCTAAATCGGTGTACATTACGTAACGATTCAAAGTAGAGGGAATCATGCTGTAACTTGAATAGGTTTCTAAATTCATCTCACCCCTCACATTGACTAATTGGCTAACATTTGTGACATAATTCCCAATTGATTATTTTTCTAAATACTCCATGCGTATTGAGTCCTAGTTCCCAAGGTTAAATCCATTGAGGGGAAATACCAGGGGTGAGATAATTCATCATAGATACCTGTGAATTACTTTTAAAACCTGTTGCTGCTACCTATACAGTATACATTCTGTACTGCACCCTGTACCGTACACTTTTATAAAAAATACGGAACACGTTGAAACATCGGCAGAGTGTAGACTTTCCCTTCAACATGATTTCTGTGCTAATTTATGAGAAATATGATACATCTAATAAATTATTCCTAGAAATTCCAAATATCAAATATCACATAAATGTGTCATACTCTGCTCATATATTGTCATATTTGGAGGATTCTATGTTTTATTTATGATACCCTTTGTGTACAAACCCTTCTGGACAGTACTTATATAGAACGTCCTGACCATGCTGTACAAGTCACAGAACGAGATGGTAATTTACCGTTTGTACGGACCGAGGCGTTTACGCCGAGTTCCATACAAACGGTAAATTAGCATCGAGTTCTGTGACTTGTACAAGCATGGTTGGACGTTATATATTTATTATATACCCGAAATTAAAAAAAAAATCAATTTAATTTTTCTTAACAACCAAAATTTTTATAAATGTGTATGGCTAGGTATTTTATGTCATATGCCAAAATGGTGCGTATTTACAGTATATACGGCATGGGTATATAGTAATATAGGAGAACTGTTCTTCGTGCTCGCAGATTGTCGTCGCGCTGACGTGGCTGTTCTCCTCGACAACTCGGGCAGTATCGAGTATAAAGGCGGCGACAACTGGCCCCTGGCTCTGGAGTTCGTTGGAAACCTCCTCAAGTAAGCATTCTGAATTCATAACATACAACATCTTCCTGAGAAAAAGGATTACCAACGGATGATCAAGGACAAGTTTCTGAAGTATGCTCAAAATCTGAACTGAATTTACTCTGGTTGTCAATACTTCATCTCATATTTTCATCCATATTTGTCTTTGCTTGTCTTTTTTTTTTTTGAAGGAGTAGATTGTATTTACTTGTAATTGAGTATGTACATACGACCAGTGGAAGATCTTTCCTCGGAAAGAACTGAGTTTTGCTAAATAAGAATTAAAAAAAAAAAAATCAATTAAAAACAAATGCTGGTAGGTATTGATCTGCCTTGTGTGACCACCCTCAGAACCAACATTTAACACTGGTGCTGCCATCTGGTTCCATGAAAATATTGCAGTTTCCCATAGATTCCAATAGTTAAGTACTTACATTTTCTGATGGCCTTCCCATAGAAGTTAGCATGGTGACATGCCATTTTTTTTTTTTTTTTTCCATTTGCTGATAGCAGATTGTAGTCTTATCTGAATTAAAAAAAAATTTAAAAAAATGTTTAGCCAATGGACGTTCATGCGAGGCTAAGATGAGTTTTCGTCTTTCACAGAGTGTTCTCGATCAGTGAAGACAACACGAGGGTGGCCATGATCCGCTTCGCTACATCCCCTGTGCTGGAGTGGGGGCTCAATGAGTACTACTCCAACGAGGGACTCCTCGAGGCCATCTCCGAACTCAAGTACAAAGGTACCTCTTTCAGTATTTCAGTTGTATATTTCTCGTTGAGACGGAATGAAATTTCTTTTTTTTTTAAAGATTTGTAATCGCGACAAAGCAGCATTCATTTCAGAAGTCTGTTTATTATTTCTTTTATATCTTGGAAATTTCTCTTAAAATACTGTTCATACTAAATAATGAAAACAATAAAGATTATAACAGATAATCTGTTATTATTATTACAGGCGGGAGACAGAGATCGGGAAGGATCTGACCATGGTTTTATAATCTGTTATTATTATTGTTATTATTATTGTTATTGTTATTATTAATGTTATTATTATTATTATTATTATTATTATTATTATACAATCTATTAATATTATTCCAGGCGGGGAGACAGAGATCGGGAAGGCTCTGACCATGATTCTGTGATCTGTTATTATTATTTCAGGCGGGGAGACAGAGATCGGGAAGGCGTTGACCATGGTTCTGTAATCTGTTATTATTATTGTTATTATTATTGTTATACAATCTGTTGTTATTATTTCAGGCGGGGAGACAGAGATTGGGAAGGCGTTGACCATGGTTCTGTAATCTGTTATTATTATTGTTATTATTATTGTTATACAATCTGTTGTTATTATTTCAGGCGGGGAGACAGAGATTGGGAAGGCGTTGACCATGGTTCTGTAATCTGTTATTATTATTGTTATTATTATTGTTATTATTATTGTTATACAATCTGTTGTTATTATTTCAGGCGGGGAGACAGAGATTGGGAAGGCGTTGACCATGGTTCTGTAATCTGTTATTATTATTGTTATTATTATTGTTATTATTATTGTTATACAATCTGTTATTATTATTTCAGGCGGGGAGACAGAGATCGGGAAGGCGCTGACCATGGCGCTGTCGCGGGTCTTCACGGTGGCAGGTGGCGACAGGCCGGATGTACCTAACATCATCATCCTGCTGACGGACGGAGAGGACACCTCGAAGACGGACAGCGTGCTGCGTGCAGCCAGCGCAGCACGTGCTGCCGGCATCGAGATCTACGTCGTCGGCATCACCAACAAAGTAGATGTGAGTCCTCTTGAGACGTCAGTGTCCTATGTTATGATAGTTTTCTTATCATTGAAATAACTAGGAGCAAATGGTACGTTAATGATGAATGAGCATGCAATTATAAATCAATAACATTTAGAAGGTTTGGGTTACATTCAGTCTATGGATAGTTTTCTGTAACACACTTGCACTAAGTCACCTTGGCATTGCTACAACAGCCTAGGATCAAAACATATCCATCACCAGTGGGTCTTGAGGTATTTTGGTCTTGAGTGATTGGTCATGGTCAGCTGGGTACGCCTCAAGCGAATGCGTCTGCGATCCATGTGACTGCGAATCCCATGCGATGATATTCAATATATTGAATATTAACACAAGGCATTCGCATGTCCATGCGGACGTCTGCGAACGTCTGTGAACACAAATTCGCATGGAAAATCGCCTTAGTGGATCTGGTGCTTAAGACCGTAAGACACTGGCTCCCTGCTACATTCTCAGTATCATAGTGAATATCACACACATATTTAAGGGAAAGCTTTTTTGCAGCAAGCTCTAAGTCTATATGTGTGCACTCTAACCTTTAGGCAACGTATAAAGTGCGTACAAATAACCTGTTGACGGATTTGCTCGTTTTTTTGCCGGCAGATGGATCAGCTGAGGGACATCGCGAGCGACCCCGACTCCACCCACGTGTTCCGCGCCGCCGATTACGACCGACTCGCCTCCATCTTGGATGACGTCATCCCAAACACGTGTGGCCCGGTACCCACTCCGGCGCCGGCCCCCGTGCCCGTCAGAGGTGAGTCCCCGTGGATATTTATATACAATCTTTTATGCAGTCGTCATAATATTGAGCTCTGAATAAAAAACTAGCACGTGACCCCCGATTTTAAAAAATTCAGGAAAATGACATGGGGTTTAATTTTTAAGCCAAATTGTCGATAAAATCGGGACCCGATTTACAAAAATCGAACACCCGATTTTTTTCGAGGGAGTTCCCATACAAATTATCAATAATCATTTAAAACACGATACTGAAGGCAGCGAGTGTGACTAGTGATACGCACAGTGAATGATGTGTCATCATTAAGACACTGAAGGCAATAGTGACCCCCTATTCTTAAGGTAGTTTTGTGTTCTACAACACTTTGAGATCATCATATTCAAATTTCAGGAAAATGACATGGGTTGTAATTTTCAAGCCAAATTGTCCAATGTGCCTTTAACTTGTCCGACATGCCTTTAATAAGAGAAACTGCTGCATCGTAAAATGTTCACCTCGTGTTGCTCATACAGCGTGTCGCGTGGCTTCTGACATCGCCTTCGCCATCGACACGTCGCACATGAACCCGAAGGACTTGGACGAAGTGAAGGACTTTGTGAATGACATCATCGCCAAACTGGACCTGGCGCACCCGACGGGGTCCCGGTACGGGGTGGTCACCTACGCCGGCACCGCCGACATCGCCGTAAGTACGATGGAGCATTCCCTCACCCCTCATATGAATCTCCATAGACTTAACATGGTATGACTGTATGCCACGGTTATGGCATAAAATATTTATATGCCACTGATGACATATGAGGTTAAAAACATGTGACAGGGTAGGATAAAATCTAAACATCACTCAATTTCATATAATTATTTACATGGCGTTTGTTGTCTTCCGCTACACATATCACTCAGCTCCCCTTCGTGATATCATGCCACAAAGACAACTCATGCCATATAAACTATCATATGAAATTTTGTGATGTTTCATGATATTAACTCAACCCTGGAATAATTGTCCATAGGCTTAACATTGGGAACTCATTTTCCATGCCCCTATAAGTATTGGAGTCCGTTCTCCATGGTCTTTATCCTGTGTATTGTCCATTCTGTTAGTGTATACAAGGGTGGATAAAATACAGAAAGCAACTCGTTTTAGTCAGAGAAGTCATTCTCCAACTCGTTTGAATGCTACGTGATATTCACTCGGCTGTCACCTTGTTCATATCACACCGCATCAAATTCGTGGAGAATGACGACTTTGACCAAAACTTGTTGGTTTCTTCTTTAGTACTGCACAGGTGGCCATAAAGGTATTGGGAGCAACAGAAGGTAATTATAAAAAAATACTGCATGGGTATGCAATAAAGTGGCTGCTGTAATTTTGTGATGTGTTTGTCCCGTTTTTCCACTGTTGTAACCTGTGATATCATTCTATGTATGACCATAGTATGGAATATCTTCTACATCGTTAAATTCATGTCTGAGTAGAAAAAAAACCCAACAAAAAACCCCGAAAATCTAGTGAAACGAGTTCCAGGTTTCATATGATCGGTGCAGTTTTTGTCGGCAGGTGAAAATGTTCCTAACATGCGTCTTTCTGATCGTCACAGGTGCCGCTGGGCAGGCAGACGAAGCTGGGAACGATCAAGAAGACGGACGATAAGACGAGCAACATGCCGTCGGCGCTGCGAGCCCTGTACGAGCGATTCTTCAGCGAACAGAACGGCGACCGACCGCTGACACCTAACATCGCCGTTATCATCACCGACAACCCCGTGAGCGACAAGGCCAGAACGTGAGTGTGATAATAGTCATAGAGAGCGAGCGACAAGGCCAGAACGAGAGTGTGATAATAGTCATAGAGAGCGAGCGACAAGGCCAGAACGTGAGTGTGATAATAGTCATACGGAGTGAGCGACAAGGCCAGAACGTGAGTGTAATAATAGTCATAGAGAGCGGGCGACAAGGCCAGAACGTGAGTGTGATAATAGTCATAGAGAGCGAGCGACAAGGCCAGAACGTGAGTGTGATAATAGTCATAGAGAGCGGGCGACAAGGCCAGAACATGAGTGTGATAATAGTCATACGTGAGTGTAATCGTAGTCATAGAGAGTGTGCGACAAGGCCAGAACGTGAGCATGATAATAGTCATACAGAGCAAGCGACAAGGCCAGAACGTGAGTGTGATAATAGTCATACGTGAGTGCAATCATAGTCATACAGAGTTAGCGACAAGGCCAGAACGTGAGTCTAATAACAGTCATATAGAGTGAGCAACAAGGCCAGAACGAGAGTGTGATAATAGTCATACAGAGCGAGTGACAAGGCCAGAACGTGAGTGTGATAATAGTCATAGAGAGCGAGCGACAAGGCCAGAACGTGAGTGTGATAATAGTCATAGAGAGCGGGTGACAAGTCCAGAACGTGAGTGTGATAATAGTCATATAGAGCGAGCAACAAGGCCAGAACGAGAGTGTGATAATAGTCATACAGAGCGAGCGACAAGGCCAGAACGTGAGTGTGATAATAGTCATAGAGAGCGAGCGACAAGGCCAGAACGTGAGTGTGATAATAGTCATGGAGAGCGGGCGACAAGTCCAGAACGTGAGTGTGATAATAGTCATACGGAGTGAGCGACAAGGCCAGAACGTGAGTGTGATAATAGTCATACGTGAGTGCAATCATAGTCATACAGAGTTAGCGACAAGGCCAGAACGTGAGTCTAATAACAGTCATATAGAGTGAGCAACAAGGCCAGAACGAGAGTGTGATAATAGTCATAGAGAGCGAGTGACAAGGCCAGAACGTGAGTGTGATAATAGTCATAGAGAGCGAGCGACAAGGCCAGAACGTGAGTGTGATAATAGTCATAGAGAGCGGGTGACAAGTCCAGAACGTGAGTGTGATAATAGTCATATAGAGCGAGCAACAAGGCCAGAACGAGAGTGTGATAATAGTCATACAGAGCGAGCGACAAGGCCAGAACGTGAGTGTGATAATAGTCATAGAGAGCGAGCGACAAGGCCAGAACGTGAGTGTGATAATAGTCATGGAGAGCGGGCGACAAGTCCAGAACGTGAGTGTGATAATAGTCATACGGAGTGAGCGACAAGGCCAGAACGAGAGTGTGATAATAATCATAGAGAGTGAGTGACAAGGCCGGACCGTGGGTGTGATAATAGTCATACGGAGTGAGCGACAAGGCCAGAACACGAGTGTGATAATAGTCATACGGAGTGAGCGACAAGGCAGAACACGAGTGTGATAATAGTCATGCGGAGTGAGCGACAAGGCCAGAACATGAGTGTGATAATAGTCATAGAGAGTGAGCGACAAGGCCAGAACATGAGTGTGATAATAGTCATAGAGAGCGAGCCACAAGGCCAGAACATGAGTGTGATAATAGTCATAGAGAGCGAGCCACAAGGCCAGAACATGAGTGTGATAATAGTCATAGAGAGCGAGCGACAAGGCCAGAACGAGAGTGTGATAATAGTCATACGGAGTGAGCGACAAGGCCAGAACAGGAGTCTAATAACAGTCATACCGTGTCATTGACACATTCAAGGTCAGAATGTGAGTCATAGAATAGTCATACTCTATCATTGGTTCATTCAAAGCAAGAATACGAGTCCAATGATAGTCTTCCCAGTCAGTGACGTCTCCTAGGCCAGAGCGTGAGTCCACTCATATCGTTTAATAATATTCGAGTTCGTTTGCTAAGACAGTCCTACCCGTCCAAAAGGTCGTCTATGAGTGTTGAATTAAGTTGACCCATATCGTCCCTTGGTCTCTTTGGCGTACAGGAAAAGGGTCTTAATGTACAATCCTAGATCATTTAGCATGTTTTAACTGGCATCGGGGACTAGATGGCCTCCCCTAGGCCTGAGTAGCTATGTGCCCTCACCTCCTGACACCTATTCCAGGTACGCGGAGGCGACTGAGGCCAAGAAGCGCGGCATCCACCTGATCGTCATCCGAATCGGGAAGCCGACGGACGACAACATCCTGGGCGCCCTGTCCAGCTACCCGGCCGACGAGAACGTGATCGAGATGAGGAGCTTCAAGGATCTGCCGGACCACACCCAGGACGTCACCAGCTTCCTCTGCAACAGTCAGTGCTGCCTCCTTACTATATAGCCATGCCGTACTGTAAACATGCGCCGTTTACTATATACCCATGCCGTACTGTAAACACGCACCGTTTACTATATACCCATGCCGTACCGTAAACACGCACCGTGTACTATATACCCATGTCGTACTGTAAACACGCACTGTTTACTATGTACCCATGCCGTACTGTAAACACGCACCGTTTACTATATACCCATGCCGTACTGTAAACACGCACCGTTTACTATATACCCATGCCGTACTGTAAACACGCACCGTTTACTATATACCCATGCCGTTCTGTGAACATGCGCCGTTTACTATATACCCATGCCGTACTGTAAACATGCACCGTTTACTATATAGCCATGCCGTACTGTAAACACGCATCGTTTACTATATACCCATGCCGTACTGTAAACACGCACCGTTTACTATATACCCATGCCGTACTGTAAACACGCACCGTTTACTATATACCCATGTCGTACTGTAAACACGCACCGTTTACTATATCCATGCCGTACTGTAAACACGCACCGTTTACTATATACCCATGTCGTACTGTAAACACGCACCGTTTACTATATACCCATGCCGTACTGTAAATACGCACCGTTTACTATATACCCATGCCGTACTGTAAACATGCGCCGTTTACTATATACCAATGCCGTACTGTGAACATGCGCCGTTTACTATATACCCATGCCGTACTGTAAACACGCACCGTTTAATATATACCCATGCCATACTGTAAATACGCACCGTTTACTATATACCAATGCCATATGTACTGTAAACATGCATCATTTACTATGTACCAATGCTATATATATACTGTAAACACGCACCGTTTACTATATACCCATGCTGTACTGTAAACACGCACCGTTTACTATATAGCAATGCCATATGTACTGTAAACATGCATCATTTACTATATACCAATGCTATATATATTGTAAACACGCACTGTTTACTATATACCCATGCCATACTGTAAACACGCACCGTTTACTATATACCCATGCCATACTGTAAACACGCACTGTTTACTAAATACCCATGCCGTACTGTAAATACGCACCGTTTACTATATACCCATGCCGTACTGTGAACACGCACTGTTTACTATATACCCATGTCGTACTGTAAACATGCACCGTTTACTATATACCCATGCCGTACTGTAAACACGCACCATTTACTATATACCCATGCCATACTGTAAATATGCACCGTTTACTATATACCCATGCCATATATATATATATACTGTAAATACACACCGAACATATAGCCATGCCGTATTGTAAACACGCACTGTTTACTATATAGCCATGCCGTATTGTAAACACACCGTTTACTATATACCCATGCCATACTGTAAACACGCACCGTTTACTATATACCCATGCCGTACTGTAAACACGCACCATTTACTATATACCCATACCATACTGTAAATACCCACTGTTTACTATATCCCATGCCCTACTTTAAATACCCACCGTTTACTATATACCCATGTCATAGTGTAAACACGCCCCGTTTTCTATATACCAATGCCGTGCTGTAAATACGCACCGTCTACTATATACCCATGCTGTGTATGGAAGAAGACATCAGCAAGTTTTGGTCAAAGTCGTCGTTCTCCACGAGATCGTTGCAGAGTGATATGAATGAGGCAACAGCTGAGTGAATATCACATAGTGTTCAAACGAGTTGAAGAACAACTGACTAAAACGAGTTGCTTTCTGTATCTATCTGCAATTACTGCAATTACTAAAATACTATTTGTTAGGCCACATTGAATTTTTTCCTGTCGATTTCCCCGATTTTTTTTTGGAAAAAACGACGGGGAAAGGTGAATGAATTAGTCATCTCTCCTGGTTTTTACTGATGCTTGCCTTCTCTTCTCACAGCTGTCTACGAGTGTGAGTCGAACCCCTGTTATAACGGCGGCACGTGCGTGGACGGTATCGGCATCTACAGCTGCTTCTGTCCCCCCAACTATGGCGGAGTCAACTGCGAGTACTGTGAGTATCTCTCTCTATCTCCAGATTTAGTGCCACTTTACAGAAAGACTCATATAGATCTATACTTAATACCCTCTGTCATATATAGACCTCTTCCATACTGAGACCGAGTATTAATGAAGAAACCAACAAGTTTTGGTCAAAGTCGTCGTTCTCCACGAGTTTGATGCGGAGTGATATGAACAAGGCGACAGCCGAGTAAATATCACGTAGCATTCAAACGAGTTGGAGAATGACTTCTTTGACCAAAATGAGTTGCTTTCTGTATTCATCTCAGCCATGTACACACTAAAAGAACGGACAACAAATGGGATATAAACCATGGAGAACGGACTGCAATACTTGTAGGGCATGGAGAACGAGATCCCAATGTTAAGCCTATGGACTTTTATTCCAGGAGTGAGATAAATATTATAAGAAAGACTCATATTTACCCCTTAATACCCTCTGTTGTCTATAGACCTCTTCCATATTGAGACCCAGTCCTTTTCTCAGAAGAAGAATATCTACACTTAAACAGCCCCTCTGTTATCTAGAGTTACTCTATCGTAAGGGTCGCGTATATTAGTCATTGAAAGGGGCGGTTATGTGGCCCCATACATATTCAATTTGATATAAACATTTTGAAATGGTATCTATCTCCATCACTAACACCCCACCCCTTCTATCAATCTGGAACAATCTGAAACCTGAATATATATACATATATTGCTATCAACAAAGGCTTTAAAACAATAACAATAGAGAATTATCCTTAGAGTTTGCACGAACAAAACCCACCCCTTTGAGATCGCAACCTGTAACTGCAACTATTGAAACCCAATACCTGTATCAGCTTCTTATGTACCTGCATTCTCTCTACCGTGATTTGTCCGTGGACCTATAGTCAATGCTCTAATTGCTCTAAGTAATTAATCTATAGTTATTACTTATGTAGAACTAATAGCTATTGACCCTATTGAGGTATCCCATAATTCAGTCTGTTCACAAGTTCCGGTTTTCGCTGGTTACCGACGTTGTATGGTGATAGACCCTTGACCCGTAACCCAGAATTAATGCAGTTTAACGGTTTTCAGAAATCTTCAAATTGAAATTCTGATGCCAGAAATGGAAATTTCAGCTATTTCTACATGGAAATCCGAAATTATATTCAGTGTCTCCAATTATAAATCAGAAAACTGTGAGTCATGTTGTCGTAGTGTGCCCAGTCAATCGGGAGCGGAACTTTGCCTTACCCGAGGCGATAATAGGGAGTTTAGTAACCTCTGGAGGCTCTATGAACTCCTCGTAGCTCTACAGACAGACGGACCGGACAGAAGAGTAGCC
Source organism: Alentia gelatinosa (assembly GCA_950022655.1). Classification (NCBI taxonomy): domain Eukaryota; kingdom Metazoa; phylum Annelida; class Polychaeta; order Phyllodocida; family Polynoidae; genus Alentia; species Alentia gelatinosa. Next base: position 56,423,158 of record OX465588.1, read on the forward strand.
ACTCGCTGAGTTTGGCATCACCCTCAGAAAATTGTCCCCCAAACAAGAGAGATTTTTAATTAAAACCTAACAGACGCCACATGTTTGTCTGGTTACAGTTTGCAAGGAGCCTTCGGATCTGATCTTCAGTCTGGACGCGTCCGGGTCGATCGAGAAGAAGAACTTCTACCTGCTCCTCGACTTCCTCAAGGACCTGGTGCAGGAACTTCCGGTGGGCTCGGGCATGCGCGTGGGGCTGCAGACCTTCAGCGACAACGTCACGAATTACTTCGACCTCAACAGCTACTCGGCCAAGATCCAGTACCTGAACGCCCTGACCCTGCCCTACTTCACGGACAGGTCCACCAACACGGCAGGTACGGGCTGCCTATTCATTATCATACCCCTAATAAAAAAAAGACATATAGAGCTTTATCCTACCCCTAATAAAAAATCGGACCAATCAGAGACGAGATAACGAAAGTAGATCCGGCAGCATTGATAACTACTAACATGGATAATTACAAATATTCTCTGTATATCGGTGAGATGGGGTAGGATAAATACGAAACTGAACTCAAGTTAGCCTTGTCAATGTTTATACCACTCTGGTAAGGTCTGCTACTCACTAAACTCGGCTAACGCCTCGTGTAGTAATACACAACCTGCCCATCGTGGCATAAACATTGACAAGGCTAACTCTCGTTTGGTTTCTACTAAGTATCGAGAATCGTATAAATAGACAATACTCCACGAGTTTGGATGGGCCGCAATCATCATCGAGGCGAAGCCAAGTGATGATTAAGGCCCATTCAAACGAGTGGAGTTTTGTGTATTTTACGATTTGAGTGCAGTTCTGGATTTATCTCACCCCATTTTATCGAATTAAATATCATCAAAAAACTTTCACAATAATTAGAATAGACTTAGCAAATCCATATGACCTCATCTCAAATTCACAGCTGTGGCTTAGTATTGTTACTTTACGGGGGTGATCGTTGAGTATTTGTTTCTAATGTTATTCCTATGGCTAAACTTGTACCAGGGGTGAGATAAACTATAGACTTAACATAGGACAATTTTATGTGGCATGCCGTGACATAGAGTGTTTTTAAGGTCGGCTCCCACCTACTACGATATGGCTCCAGTATGGTCTACGATGCCCCTCCCGATATAAGATAAAAATCATGTTGGAAGGTCACCTAATGTGGGGGCAGTTAACCACGTTTCTGCGATTAGGCACCGAAAAACAACAGCATTACGATGCGTAGTTTTTTTCCTTTTGATTTAATGCCAGAATGAAATTGAATATGAAGGGAAATATTCTCCTGAATACATTGTACAAACCTGTGTGGCAATAAAGAAAAATTATCAAAAAAATGAAGAATATCACATGATACAAAAAATCACTATAAGCTATGCTTCCTGTAACACCCCTCCCCCCTCCCGTTCTGCAGATGCCCTCCGGAACCTCCGGGACAACATGTTCACGACGGACCACGGAGATCGCCGAGACGTGCCGAACATCGCCATCATCACCACCGACGGGCGTTCCAACGACCGTGCCGCCACCTGGCAGCAGGCGCTCAGACTACGCGCCGCTGGTGTCCACGTGATTACGCTGGGTCTCGGCGCGTCGGCCCGCGAGGCCGAACTTCACGACATGTCGTCATTCGTGTCGAACGCTAACGTCTTCATGCTGAAAACCTTCAGAGAGCTGGGCAACATCAAGACGTCCATGGTCGAGATCGTCTGCAACAGTGAGTGTTTATATAACTTATATTACAGTCTGATGAACTTAGAAAGAAGGTTAAACAACTATTACAGAATGTGCTGACGGTTTGATAATTGTCAAAATCGGATTGCAGTTTATTGCAGGAACATTATAGAGATGGAACAAGTACATTATCTTATTATGGAAACATTATAAAAGTGGAACAAGTACATTATCTTATTATGGAAACATTATATAGGTGGACTAAATACATTATCTTATTGTGGAAACATTATATAGGTGGACTAAATACATTATTTATTATGGAAACATTATAGAGGTGGACTAAATACATTATCTTATTGTGGAAACATTATAGAGGTGGACTAAATACATTATCTATTATGGAAACATTATAGAGGTGGACTAAATACATTATCTTATTGCGGAAACATTATATAGGTGGACTAAATACATTATCTATTATGGAAACATTATAGAGGTGGACTAAATACATTATCTTATTGTGGAAACATTATAGAGGTGGACTAAATACATTATCTTATTGTGGAAACATTATAGAGGTGGACTAAATACATTATCTTATTGCGGAAACATTATAGAGGTGGACTAAATACAATATCTTATTGCGGAAACATTATAGAGGTGGACTAAATACATTATCTTATTGCGGAAACATTATAGAGGTGGACTAAATACATTATCTTATTATGGAAACATTATAGAGGTGGACTAAATACATTATCTTATTGCGGAAACATTATAGAGGTGGACTAAATACATTATCTTATTGCGGAAACATTATAGAGGTAGACTAAATACATTATCTTATTGTGGAAACATTATAGAGGTGGACTAAATACATTATCTTATTGCGGAAACATTATAGAGGTCGACTAAATACATTATCTTATTGCGGAAACATTATAGAGGTGGACTAAATACATTATCTTATTGCGGAAACATTATAGAGGTGGACTAGATGCATTATCTTATTATGGAAACATCATATAGTTGGACTAAATACACGATCTCATTACAGGGGTGAACGAGTGCGACTCGTCGCCGTGTCAGAATGGCGCCACCTGCGTGGATCAGCGAGGCGGGTATCTGTGTCGCTGTCCGGACGACTTCACGGGCACCCACTGTGAGCGAGGTGAGCACCTCTCTCCTGAATCATCACCACTGTACTCACTCCTCACTCAGTGTGAAATGATTCTCACAACCCATCACCTTACTCCTATATCAAAGGCCAGTCCTTCTCGTACCATGTTTATTTTGTGTGGTGCACAGCCACATTTCTCCATCCCCAGCAGTGGTAGATTTACTGCGATATCAAAGGCCAATCCTTCTCATACCATGTGTATGTGGTGTGGTGTACAGCCACCTTTCTCCGTCATCCCCAGCAGTGGTAGACTTACTGCTATATCAAAAGCCAATCCGTCTCATACCATGTCTACGTGGTGTGGTGTACAGCCACCTTTCTCCTTCATCCCCAGCAGTGGTAGACTTACTGCTATATCAAAGGCCAGTCCTACTCATACCATGTTTCTGTATGAAAAGTCTACAGACACGTAAATTATACAATCTTCACAAAGAAAATAGTGACTCTTAAAATTTACCAACATAGTGGTTCATCAGGTACAAATCTAAAATGGGCGATAATACAGGTTCTCCACGCTTTACTCTCCCCCCGCAGGTTGCTCGGGTGCCATGGACCTGGTGCTGGTTGCCGACACGTCGGGCAGCATCCGGCGCAGCCACTTCCGGGAGGTTCAGAAGGAGATGGTGAAGATTGTTGACAACCTGGAGGTGTCGCCTGACAAGGTACGTTATCTCACTATCCACCGAACACAAGGTGTCCGTAAACAATACAGTGATTGTTGACAACCTGGAGGTGTCACTCGACAAGGTATGTTATCTCAGTATCCACCGAATACAAGGTTCCGTAAACAATACAGTGATCGTTAACAACCTGGAGGTGTTGCCTGACAAGGTACGTTATCTCAGTATCCACCAAATATAAGGTGTCCGTAAACAATACAGTGATCGTTAACAACCTGTAGGTGTCACCCGACAAGGTACATTATCTCAGTATCCACCGAATACATGGTTCCATAAACAATACAGTGAATGTTAACATCCTGTAGGTGTCACCCGACAAGGTACGTTATCTCACTATCCACCGAACACAAGGTGTCCGTAAACAATACAGTGATTGTTGACAACCTGGAGGTGTCACTCGACAAGGTATGTTATGTCAGTATCCACCAAATATAAGGTGTCCGTAAACAATACAGTGATCGTTAACAACCTGGAGGTGTCGCCCGACAAGGTACGTTATCTCAGTATCCACCGAAAACAAGGTTCCGTAAACAATACAGTGAATGTTAACATCCTGTAGGTGTCACCCGACAAGGTACGTTATCTTAGTCCTCCTTCAGTGGACGTCTTAAAGGCATCTCAGACAATTTGGCTTGGAAATTAAACCCGTGCCATTTTCCTGAAAATGGAATATGATAATCTCTTAGTGTTGTAGAATACAGATCTAAGTTGTGCTCGTTTTTGATTTAGAGATCAATATATGAAAATTTGATCATAGAATATATAGAAATTCTAAAAAGCTGCTTTTCACATAATAAAATCAATGCCATTTTCCTCAAACCTTCACAGAATATAACTGTTGTATAGTACTACGAGAAAACGACCTTACTGTAGGCGAACCATGGGTCAGTTCGAGGTCACCTATCGCGGACATTCGTCCCGACGCCGTATAAAAAGGTGACCCTGGTATTCTGCGCCATCCACTAGCACTCTGATAGGGCGTGCGGGACTGATTGTGGGTTGTGTTTCTCTCGACAGACTCGTATTGGCGCCATTCGGTTTAACGGGAACGTGACCATAGAATTCCCGCTGGGCTTCTACAAGAACAAGGTGGACGTCATGCAAGCACTGCGCCACATCAAGTACACCAAGGGAAGGACCAACGTCGCCGGTCAGTCTCCCGCTCAAATGTTGTCTGTCACTCAAATGTCGTCTGCCTAGTGAAAAATGACATCTGCCCAATCATAACTTGTCCTCTGCCCAATAAAAAATATGTCTGCCCCATAAAAAATAATGTCTACCCAATAAAAAAAATGTCTGCCCAATCAAATGATGAAATTTGTCCCGATCAATCGTTGTCTCCCGCTTAAATCTCGTCTTCCCCTCAAATGTCGTCTGCCCAATTAAAAAGATATCTGCCCAATCAAAACTTGTCCTCTGCCCAATGAAAAATGACATCTGCCCAATCAAAAAATGTCCTCTGCCCAATCAAAAAGTATTGTCTGCCCATGGATGGGCCAGGCTATGGCATAACCTGTTTTTATACCTGTTTGAAACAATCGAATTAATATATGAATTAATGTTCAATTCAATCTGTATGGAATCTCCCCACATTGATAAACCTGCCATCCGTTGGTCTACCTTATTCAACACATATGGACGATCTCAAGGACGGCTTATACTGTCTAACGAACGAACTTACAAATTATTAAACGTCAACCCTTGTACGAGGTACAGCAAAGGGCCCTTCATGAACGTTCCTAGATTATTAAACTGGCCCCTGACCGTGGTTCTGTTTTCGCCCACAGGAGCGCTGCGGGTGCTGTGGGAGCGGATGTACTTCACCGACCCTGAGGCCCGCGGACCCAGCGTCCCCAAAGTGGCCATCATCTTCACGGACGGCAGCCAGACGACGGGGCACCTCGACCTGGTGCAGGAGGCAGTCAGGTCAGTACTCATACATGTAGAGATTAATGTACCCGAGACGGGTGTTCCCCAGTCTCAGACGACGGGGCACCTCGACCTGGTGCAGGAGGCAGTCAGGTCAGTACACTCCTCTTATAGATGTAGAGGTTAATGTACCCGAGACGGGTGTTCCCTAGTCTCAGATGACGGGGTACCGCGTCACACGTAGAGATTAATATACCTGAGACGGGTGTTCCCTAGTCTCAGTCGACGGGGCACCTTGTCACACATAGAGATTAATGTACCTGAGACGGGTGTTCCCTAGTCTCAGACGATGGGGCACCTTGTCACACATAGAGATTAATGTACCTGAGACGGGTGTTCCCTAGTCTCAGACGATGGGGCACCTTGTCACACATAGAGATTAATGTACCTGAGACGGGTGTTCCCTAGTCTCAGACGACGGGGCACCTCGACCTGGTGCAGGAGGCAGTCAGGTCAGTACACTCCTCTCATACACGTAGAGATTAATGTACCTGAGACGGGTGTTCCCTACTATCAGACTACTGGGCCACCTTGTCGCAAGTAGAGACTAAGGTACCAGAGGTGTTAAGTGTCCCCTAAGCATATTCAAACCTTTAATTTTGTTATCAAGTTTTACACTTTCATAATCTTAAATGAAATGAAACATCTCAAAGAACACATACATATGTTACTTTACCCCTGAACATCTCCGCACGCTCGCAGTGGCTTCATCTTGTGTTCTCGTCTTGCAGGGCCAAGTTGGCGGGGATTCACATCATCACAGTGTCGGTGGGCACTGACGTCAACAAGGACGCCGTGAGGGTCATCGCCAGCGCGCCCACGTCACAGAACGTGTTCCAGGCCTCGTACATCGCCGACTTGCCGGCCGTCGTCGCCCGGGTCCCGCAGGCCACGTGTAACGGTGAGTAACAACCTAGTGTAAGGGAACACCCCGCGTTAGGGAACACCCCACGTGAAAGGGCACCCCGCATTAACAGACACACCATGTCCCGCAGGCCACGTGCAACGGTGAGTAATACCCAGTGTAAGGGTGAACCCTGTGAACGGGCACCCCGCGTTAACAAACATACTGCGTCCCGGAACGGTGAGTAACAACCTGTGTAAGGTGTACCCTGTGAACGGGCACCCCACGTTAACAAACATACCGTGTCCCGCAGGGTGTCCACCAACCACGACAAGGCTACGACAATGGTTTTTCGACAAGGTCCACGACAGCCTTACGATTTGAAGGCTTGTCGCAGCCTTGTCGTGGTTGGTGGACCTCAGTTCCCGACAAGAGTCTACAACAAGGCCACGACAGGCTGTGACTGAGAAGCTTGTCGGGGGGCCTCCTGACAAGGTTGCGACAAAATCGAACATGTTCGATTTTTTCCCACGACCGAAGCCTTGTCGTGGAGTGTCATGTTGTGACAGGAGCGTGTCGCAGCGGTCTATTGGATATTTTGGTGGAGCGTGCACTTCCCGACACCCTCAGACAATGCTGTCGTAAAGCCCCCCTTCTTACGACAAGGCCATGACAAGCGGCGATTGGAACTTTCTTGTCGCCGCTTGCTGTAGCCTTGTCGTAGTTGGTGGACGCCACCCTTAAGGATACACCCCGCATGAACGGGCACCCAGCGTTAACAGACACACCGTGTCCCGCACGCCATCTGCAATGGCGTTTAAGACCCCGCGTAAGGGGTCATCTCGCATAAGGGCCCACCCTGAGTGAACGGGCAGCCCGCATAAACAGACGATTCAGCTGGAACATAAAGTGTCTGTGGTTATATTATGTATCCCATATTTATACAGGGGACCTGCAGTGGGCTACTAGCTGGGCACAATGCTCTCAACCAATCACAGCCCTGCTTATATTTACCAGACTCTATAGCTGAGTAAGGCTGTGATATTGGTCTTAAGCACTAGGGGCTCATCTAACCACAAAGTTACTGGTTCTGTGTTTAAAAGATCCTCACACTTATTCACTGTGCTGTCTTGACATTCTCTTGATCAATAAGTTCTGTGTATTAAGAGAAAACGTGGTTACTGAGCCCGAAGGGAATGCCGTTCGAGGTCTTTTAATGCCATGAATACGTCCCGACGCCGTAGGCATAAAAAGGCCGAGAATGGCATCCCTACGGGATCGGTCACTACGTTTCCTTATTATTACATACCTAAATTTAAAAAAACCATGCCATTTTAGATACTTATTAAATGTACCAATTGACCCGATGGTCACAGTGCGCCCGAATATTCACTACGGGTGCAGTGCGCCCGAACATTATTAATACTGCACCCGTAGTAGCGGGAAGTATTTCATAGACGTTCAGCCATAGGTATGTAATAATAAGACACTCCTTGTTCTGATTGTAGATCATGACGAGTGTTCGTCGTCGCCCTGTCAAAATGGAGGCCGCTGTGTGGATATGATGGGAATGTACCGCTGTGATTGTCCCTCAGGGCACACGGGCTTCAACTGTGAGAGAGGTAAGTTCATATAAACAGTATTACTACCGCTGTGATTGTCCCTCAGGGCACACGGGCTTCAAAAAGTATTAAAAAAACGCTGTGATTGTCCCTGAGGGAACACAGGTTTCAACTATGATAATGATAAGTTCATCTGGAACAGTATTAGTACTTTTGTGATTCTCTCTCAGGGCATTCAGTTTTCAATAGACCCTATTGAGGTATCCCAGAATACAGTCTGTTTACAAGTCCCGGGGTGCGCTGGTTACCGACGTTGTATGGTGATAGACCTTGAACCGTAACCCACAATTATTGCAGTTTATCGGTTTTTATGAATCTTCTAATGGGAAATCCGATGTCAGAAATGGAAATTTCAGCTATTTCTACATATAAATCCGAAATTATAATCAGTTTCTTCAAATATAAATGGGAAAACTATGGTTCATGTTTGTTGTGGTGAGGCCAGCCAGCCGCGAGCGGAACTTGTATTTATCCTGGGCGATAATAGGGAGGCTAGTAACCTCTGGAGGGCGTATGGTCATATTCATTCACTAACTAATTACCCTCTCCCTCTCACAGTATGCAGCGCGCGGAAGGATGTAGCATTCCTCATCGACCTCTCAAACGGCGACGATAAAGTCGACCCCGTCCGCCGTACCTTCATCCGGGCCTTCCTCGGCGGCCTTGACCTCCATCGGGGTCAGATCAAGGTCAGCACGGCCGTGTACTCAGCGCGCACGCGCGTTCTCTACAACTTCGACGCGCACAGGACGCCGGGAAGCGCGATCATGGCCACCACCTACACCAAGGACAAGACGCGGCGCACGAACACAGTGGACGCGCTGCAGACGGCAAGGTCCCGGATGTTCACCAGACAGAGCGGCGCCAGGACGGACGCTGATGACGTCATCGTGGTGCTAACGGACGGCGGCGAGCGGAACCGCACAGGCGCAGAGCGACTGGTGGAGGAATTAACGCGAGATGGCGTTGTGGTGTACGCGGTGGCGTTCGGAGATCACGCCAATATTCGCGAGATCTCGCGGCTGGCGTCCAAGCCGGCGGACCAGCTTGGAACGCTCATCCGGTTTAACACCACGAACGCTGAGCAGGCCGCCGACCGGCTTCTCACACGGATCTGTTCATAAACAAACTTCTATTTTGACATGGAATGTTAGTTAAATGTAAAGGGGGATGTTTCCTGGGCGCCGCCATTTTGCCCCAGAGTAGGTGCTCTCCACTGTTGAAGGTGAGAATAGGGGTGTTCATCATTACTGGAGGTGTAAATGTAAGTGAGCGAAAATGGGGAACTGTCACAACTCCAGCCTCTCTCACATCTGGGAGCTGTTTCAAAACCATAGACTTAACCCACGTTTTGAAACAGCTCCCTGGTCTAGAGCAATTCATGTGAGGAAACTCATGTCTTGGGTTTAATCATTAAGAGATCCTACTTATGGGCACCCTTTTCAAGACATCCTACCTATGGGTGTGGAGAGACAAGGGAATCATGGTAAAATTCGAGTCAGTTGAATTTTCTACGAGAAAGAGAGCCAGGGTCTGTCCCCCAAGGAAGGGGGGATGCCATCAGCAGATACTATTGTCAGGCGCCGGGTGACTGCTTCATGAACTAACACTGGCTCTGTTCCTTATAAGATGTTGATGCCCATTTCTGATTTGTACCAATCAAGTGACAATGAATCAGTAACAATCTATGCCGATGCACGATGCCTTCTGGTGGGTGACTTACCCGGCGTTTACACTAGACGATTATGGGCGGCGATTCTTGAACCTGACGACTTTCAGTTGTAAAAGTCTAGAAATCATCTAATATAAACGCCAAGAGCGTGGCGACTACAGATCATCTGATTACATCCGATTATATAATAAAGCACCACCTCACGACTATTGGAACCTCTGTGACACCGGCGACTATTTCAAGCCGCCTTGAATAAGTCGTCTATACGGGCAGCGATTCTGCGAAAACTCATAGTCGTCAGTGTAAATGCTCGGTTGTATTCTAAGGTCGGCGACTTTTGCGATGGACTTTGCCACCGCCTGACGACTATTGGCTGACGATCTACAGTCGCCACGTATTTAGTCGTCTAGTGTAAACGCCGGGTAACGTGACTAACGTGCAACAAATCGAGGACTCTTTTACCTCGCAATCCCCATATGTTGTGATAAACTCTTTGCTCATATCCAGCGGCGGACAGGCTTATTATCCATTGATATCTGACATTAATTTGTCATACTCAGCATTTATACAGATACATTCCCCTGGTGCATTACATTGTTGCATTTATATTTCCCCTATGTCACTCATGTTAGAAATCCACCGTGTTTTTTGTTTATTAATGGCATCTCTTCTGGAAGATTCCTTTGATATAATATTCAATGAAAGTCCTATTTTCTATGGAATAGCACCCACTGCTAGGGGTGCAGTATTACTAATGTTCGGGCGCACTAAGCCCGTATAGTGAATGTTCGGGCGCACTGTGACCGTAGTGTACTTCATGAGGACAAGAAATGACATTTTTCTTTACCGATGTTTAGGTATGTAATTTTAAGAAAACGTAGTGAGTGAGTCCGTAGGGATGCCATTCTCGGCGTACTCTTTGGCGTCGGGATATATTTTATGGGGAAAAGACTTCGTACAGTCATCCTACGGGCTCAGTAACCACGTTTACTCTTAATGCTGCGAGAGAGTCAACACCAGAATAAGTGTTCAGCAGTAGGAAGTAAGTGCACTTTAGAGTGCCTGTAGGCTAGGTCCACGCAGAACGTTAGTGTAAATATTGATGTATTATGTCTTTAAGAAAGGGGAAGATACATTATGTGTGGCTTTGGGCTGAACTGATGTTCTCAAGTTTTCTATGTTTTTATATCTGTCCATTTTGCGCAAATTGTATGCATTGTATATCTTTCTAATTGTCTCCAAACGTGGGCGTTTTAAGTATTAGGACAATCCTTTTTGGTGGTGGAGACAAATTTCCTGTTTAACCCTTTCCCTGCAGCACCCAGTTCCCCTGCACAATAATACACAGCAGGCATTGCCTGGAGAAACAGCCCCCCTACAGCAGGCACCTTATTTGTAAAATAGTAATGTCACGTGATGTGTCACGTGATTTGAGTAATTTACCAAGGTAGATAACCATATTTTCATTTACCAAATCAAAGTCCAATATACCCCTTATACTTTGCCAAAATTTCTTTTATTTCAAACAATTTATTTTTTATTCATTGAATTTGTATACAAGTATCAATGATGACTCCATGATGCCTGGAGGAATCATGCTGCTGTATTCAGGGGAATGCCTGAAGGCATCATGATGCAGTTAAAGGGTTAATATCAGAGGTACATGTATATCTATTCACTCCACGTAATGTATAAGCTATCCGCTTGCCATTTGATCTGCTTGTAAATGTATATATCTGAGGCACACTTGTACTGCATGTGATGTGATTTCTGTAGAGCGTGTAGATTGTTTGAAAGGCTTGACACTAGATACATTTACCTACTTCTCATAGTCACCAGTAGAAAATATATACTCATCGGTCAAGCACCAAGTTAATCTTCACTGAGACTGACCCAAAGTATTCTGACGATTAACTGTTGAAAGTTATGACTAATGAAGCATCCAATAATGTTGTTGAAGAAAGTCAAGTATTTGTTCAGTGAATGTTGACAAACAGCATCACAGTTTAGTTTCTACATTTATACGAAGAACGTATTGCCTTTCGGAAAGAAAAAAATCGCACAAGGTTTGATACTAGCGAGTTTGTGTTTTGCTACAGGTTTTTATGATAGATATTGTGTGTTTGAGTGTGTATATGCGACTAGAGCTTTGGGAATTTAACATCTTACAAGCCCGTTTCCATTGGCTGACGAAAATGGCACCGAATTTTTGAGTTACTCGAAAAGTCTGTAGGTGGTGCCACTGACTATACTTTGGTATAAATTTACTACTACGTGTGCAGTAGATGCCTTGTTTCTGCTGCATTTCACAGGTCCATACCAACAGAAGTTTTTCAGTGGTGCCCTCATTGCATATTCAGTGTACAATTAATCGGTGAGCACTTCCCGGCATGCCTGTTTCCATTCACCGATCTGGCGTCAGTGGTTCCCGACTGCAGATTGTTGGCGAATAGTCAGCCAGTGGAAATTGACTTGTAGGACAACTAGCGATCACGGCATGTGGGTCGCCATCTTGCCCGTGATACCAAACAGACCACCAGGTGGCAGGTGTGGTTATATCTATGGATTAAAGTAGCGGTTTGCCACCGGATAAAACTTCCACACTAGTGCTGCCATCTTCAGGTGTCACACTAAAACTACGTCAAATTCCTGGCAATGGACGTAGAACATAACATACACTATATGCCCTATAGACCCTATTTCATTGGCCGACAAACACGGTGTAGATTTTTTTGTGTTCTCCTAATAGGCTATTTCCATTGGCCATCACCGATATGCAGTCAGGAACCACCGACGGACCTTTAGCACTGCTGACGCAAAATGTAAATAGGTTATTAGGAGAACACAGAAAATCTACACCATGTTTGTCGGCCAATGGAAACAGTCCTTATATGGGCATGTAGCCTCCCAAGAGATTCTGTTGGTATAGTTATAGACTATAGGGCGCTATGTGAACGGACGGATGGTTGATGAACATGATATTTAGGAAATGGTGGAGATTCCTATATCGTGATAGCTGAAAGGGTGTGTATGTATTTGATAAAAACATTTTTTATATATCTTGGGGCGATTTATTGGGGAGATCTTAAACATATTTAGTCTTGTTTTATAAGGCATTCATATGAGGAATATATTATCAATTTTATATTTAGATCCATTCCTCTTCCTGCCATATGAGTATTAATTGGCACCTAAAAGCCTTTTTCTTTTAAACCCTTTTATGTTATATATCGCTTATACCAGGAACATTTAGACATTTTTAAAAATGACCCTAGTTTTCCTAACATTTTCGGCTACTACAAATAATTGAGTTTTAACTGCAAAATGGGTTCTTTGACATTTATATTTTATGCCTTTCACTGTGCATTTATAATTTAGATAGCATTGAGGATAGAATCCCATATTATTGATTATTACCCATCGAATCACATTCCATATAGAGTCGCACCCATTAGTTAGCCATCGACGATAGTAACAAGTAAGTTATCAGATGAAGATGATAATATCCTTGTGTCTGACGGGGCTGATCCTACTAGACTGCAGTATTTAATAAAGAGTGTACCTCCACCCAGGTATTTATATAACCTTTTACTAACAGCAAGAAAGTGATAGACCTAACGTGCCATACACTGCCCTTCTAACAACACACCACTTTGTCTTATATTACAATCGCAGCTGCCTAATCAACAATTAACCACACTATATTTTGTGAGGCAAATCTTATTGAGATGCCAAGAGAATATTTGCCGTAGGAAATCACATTGTGTATCCCGTCTAACACAGAGGTTTATTCTCCAGAGAGTTATTTACTAGATTTTGTGATGTATCTATTTATTGTTCATAATCTAACTGAATACACCATATAATATATAAAAGAGTCCTGCGCCAGAGAGTGTAGAAAACGAGGGGTTATTTTCAAATCACAATTCCTCCAGGGAATAGGCTTTATGAAAAAAAAGAGATATTCTTCAATTAATGTGAAGAATGTGAGTATTTTCCCCGTGACGTTTTTATAAAGATATTCCATTATATAACTTGTAAATATTTTTGATGAACCTTTCTCTTGATTGTCGAGAATATCCACGTGATGAAATGTTTTTAAATGTGTTAAACTATGATTTGAATTCCACATGAATATGTCACTATATCAAAGCACATGCTGGTGGAAAAAGAGGACACTTCGTAATACTAAACATTGTACAGCATTATATTCATATGCATATATATATATCGTATTTTGTTCAGTTTGCATAAATCATTTTTCATTTTCATATATTACTTAAATCCATCATTTTTGTTAGTTTTTGTTGCAACTCAAGGATAAAAAGGTCTTCCTGTAATGCGTGATAACTGAGTGTTTTGAGGAGACTGGTGGATTGTAGCTCAGATCTGATGTACAAAGATTGATGAAACTCATTAAACTATATCCAAGTTTAAAACTGACATACCTGGCTTCACTTTGTCATTGATACAGTATCAATCACTTCTTCCAACTATTAAATAAGCGAGTGTTAAAATTGTAATAGTTTATGTATTCCGGATTCAGGGGTGAGAAAGATATAATCTAAAATAGAATTTGTAATCGCAGACACGACTTGATGACCGCCATAATGTAGTTGACTCAATTGTGAATAATTTACTATAGCACTCTAAAGTATTTAATTGAAAACCAAATAGAGAGTGTTTTCAGATTTCTTAAAACTTAAGTTTACTCCTTTATACTCACAGGGCAGGGTACTAAAGGGAAATGTACTGTAGGGCAGTGTACTGTAGGGCAGAGTACTGTAGGGCAGAGTAATGTAGGGCAGTGTACTGTAGGGCAGAGTACTGTGGGGCAGAGTACTGTGGGGCAGTGTACTGTAGGGCAGGGTACTGTAGGGCAGAGTACTGTAGGGCAGAGTACTGTAGGGCAGTGTACTGTAGGGTAGAGTACTAAAGGGAGGTGTACTGTAGGGCAGAGTACTGTAGGGCAGAGTACTGTAGGGCAGAGTACTAAAGGGAGGTGTACTGTAGGGCAGTGTACTGTAGGGCAGTGTGCTGTAGGGCAGAGTACTGTAAGGCAGAGTACTGTAAGGCAGAGTACTGTAAGACAGAGTACTGTAAGACAGAGTACTGTAGGGTAGTGTACTTTAGGGCAGAGTAAAATATACCAAACTCCACTCGTTTGAAAGGGCCGCAATGGTCACTCGGCATCGCCTCGATGACGATTGCGGCCTAGCCAAACTCGTGGAGTTTTGTCTATTTATACGATTCCCGATGCAGTTCTTTATAAGTGTGTACAGGGGTGAGATAAATATAGAAAGCAACTCATTTTGGTCAAAGAAGTCATTCTCCAACTCGTTTGAATGCTACATGATATTCACTCGTCTGTCACCTCGCTCATATCACACCACATCAAACTTGTGGAGAATAATGACTTTGACCAAAACTTGTTGGTTTCTTCTTTAATGTTTTGACGACCTTTTTCTTCGCACTGACGACTTGGGATGAAAATCACCTGTATTAAAGGCAATTTGGCTTGAAAATCAAAACCCATGTCAATCTTCTGAAGATTGAATATGATGATCCCCAAGTGTTCTAGTACACATATCTAACTTAAAAATCGGGTGTCACTGTGCTAGTTTTTGATTTATAGATCAATACTATGATGATTTTATATTAGAATATAGAAATTGTAAAAAGTATTTTTTTTCACATAGTAAAACCCATGTCATTTCCCTCAAACTTTTCCGAGATATAGTACATATATAGTACTTCACATTTAGGTTTTGAAAATCATAGGTCACCGTACTTGTTTTGAAGAGAATTGAAGAAAATCTTATTTTTCAATACATTTCCTATGTAAATCAAACAAATCTGAATTGATCTATTTTACCTACTAAAATTGGATGAACATGACTAAATGTTAAATTTACTCATGTAGAATTAGAATGAATCCCAAGAAACCAGTTTTGACTAATATTTGACATTATTAAAAAATATCACCAGGTGGCGCCACTGTATATTGTAGGATATGCCTTTAATGTAAAACCTTTTTTCGTCGCTAAAGACATCTGTTTTTTTAAATAATTCGAATGGTCACCTTGTCTTGTCACCTGCTGTCATCTCAATGGAGACCTCTCTAACCCCAGGAAAATAACCACCTCTCATTTACCACTCACCCTATTACATAACTCCCAAATGATGTCTCACAACAAAGTGCACTATTCAGAAGCCATCGATCACGAACCAGTAAATTGCAATCACGTTTCGGAACATTAAGTCAGCTTTATCAACCATAACACACTAATACATCCGCCCACTAGTTCCCCACACTCCAGCTGAAAGGACCCCCACCTGGAGTCACGTGGCTAGAGCATTGACCAATGAGCGTTCAGCACTGCGTTGGTGTCAGCCAATCAGCGGCCAGTGAAGGACTGTGTCGTGCAGAAGTGTTTAAACAAGCATTAAACTGAGAGGAGGGGAGTGTGTGTGTGTGTGGGGGGTGGGGGGGGGGGGAGGGGGTGGGTGGGGGTGTTGTTTGGTTCCACCTTGTGTCCACGAAAGGTCCAGTCGGCGGGCAGGTCTGAGGACTGGTCAGTTAGTTGCCGTGGCCTGTCTGGACTTGCGGTGGTCGTTCCCACCTGCCCGTAGAGTCCACTACCTTCTCCTCCTCCTTCCAACCACTCTCCACTCTCCTACACCTCCCACCGGACCCCTTTCTCTCACCTGCCTCTGGATATTCCCAGCACAATCAACCCAGCAGTTGGTGATACAAGCTGCAACATGCGCCGAGGTGAGTGAGCTTCTACTTTTACTTAATTAAACTTCACATAGATGTGGGATATATTCCTAACACCAGATATCTGGTGGAATTTATTGTTGAAAATGGGCCATGTGGTTGGGTATGAATGAACCATAAAGCATAAGATATGCTGCATATAATCATTGGAATTTCCTTCAGGAACTCCTCATTGTATTCGTATTGCTACAGGGGCCCACTAAACGGACCCATGCAGGGGTACTTAAATAAATACATACCTATGTATCGATAATACATACACCCGTTGCTATTAATTCCATACTCCAAGGAGTAGTATTTTCATAATGAAATTGTGACTCATATCATAGTACTGAGCTTTTAAAAGGTGAATCATCAGGATTATTTTATCTTTTATTTCCTTAAAGAATGATTAAAGTTATCTGAGTTATAGTTGTTCATAGAAGTTATGGATCGAACACAGTGTACATGAAAGGAATGTCTAACAATAATCCATGTTTACATGTAATATATATATATATTTTTTAATTCACATATAATTTACACAGAATCAGGACTACTTACAAATATCAATGTAGTCAAATCCAAGTCACATAAAAGATTACATGAGTTGATAATAAGTGGTAGGATTAATTAACTAATAAGTACACGCAAATCGATTTATGACTCACAAAATTGTGAAACCAAGATAGTTGATACATGTGTAGGAGGTAGAATGATAATGAGTATGAAAGAATAATGAGTACACTACAAGGGCTACATCCAATTAACCGTTTCAGTCATAGTTATAGCTATATATTTACCAAAATGATTGGCTACTTTCATTCAGGGAACAACGCATGTCAACTGTCTGTTCTTGTACACTATGATATCAAGTTTTTCCCATACATGGATTAATCTTTTTGTTGGACACAATGCTCTGCCCTTAGAGCGTGTAAGGAACCCTTTGATGACTGTCACAATATTTCCGATGGCTGATCACACAGGTGCTAGATGTGTTACTACAGGAAGCATCCTAGACTTGCCTAAATATTTGACCATGGATATTCGTTAAATATTTAAAAGAAAAGATTGAGAAAATCCATTACAATATGTAGCCATTCTCTGGTGGGTCCATGTATCTCCACGAGGAGGGATGATGTGGGTGGAAGGGTAGCCATAGGATGCAGGGTCTAGGCCCAGTCTAGACTCTGCATGGCCTACTTTAGGACTCATCAATATATAGAAAATAATCGATATTTTTTTGGACAGGCGGCTGCCTCGTGGTTTAGTGAGCTGCCTGTCCACATAACCATCGTTTGTTACCTTTATTATCCATCTTTTTGACCCAGTTTTTGTTATATTAAAAGGATATGGGACTATTTCCTCGCTCTATAGCACAAAGGGACTATTTTTTCCGTATACCATGGCTTTGAGGCCGTATACCACAGGTTAGAATCCGTATACCACAGTCATGGTATCTGACAGATTACCATAACTGCCATTGCATATATGGTGTCTGACAGGTCTTATCCTACCCCTAATAAAAAACGCCATAGGCTTAACATGGGATTTGTTTATAAAGTGTTGTTTATGTCACTACTTTCTGATACTGAAAAAATATGGAAACGGGGTAGGATAAAATCTAGACGCCGCTCGTTTGAGTTTGAGCTTATTTATGCCACTCATTTTGTTGGCTCCGTAATGTCACTCGTCTTCGACTCGTGAAATTATGGAGCCAACAAAATGCGTGACGTAAATGAACTCAGACTCAAACTCGT
Source organism: Alentia gelatinosa (assembly GCA_950022655.1). NCBI lineage: Eukaryota > Metazoa > Annelida > Polychaeta > Phyllodocida > Polynoidae > Alentia > Alentia gelatinosa. The sequence continues at coordinate 56,441,304 of OX465588.1, forward strand.
GATGTCTCTTGATATTATATGATGGGTGGTGGTTTACTGAGTTCCCATACCTCCTCATTGGGGTCTTTGTATATGATGGATAATACAGGTGTATAAAGCTCTGGGATGAGGCACCACCCCCTGACTCACACCTTAAAAACAAACCCTGGGGGCTGTTGAATAAACTACGAACGAGAAAAAAGTCCCCCAGAATTGTCTTTGGAGCCATAGTATTGTATAAAATACTATCGTAAAACTGGATGAGTTTTAATCTTTGCCACCATATGCCATGACTGGAGTTTGGCATAGTGATTTCATAAGGCGAAGCCGAGTGAAGTCCAGAGCCAAAACTTCAGGAGTGGAATACGGTAGCCACGATTGAAACAAATCAGGTTTTGATTTTATCCTACCCATCTCCTCGATTTTGGAATATTACATGATAAAAATTCTGTATGCCACTAGTGGCATATAAAACTCCGTATGCCAGTCAGCGTGGCATACGAAAACTCAATGTTAAGCCTATGGGTGGGATAAAGTGCTGTAAACAGAAGATATTTTGGCAATAAGAGTAATTTAAACCTCTTACAAGGTTTTGTATACAAATACGTTACGTTTATTTAGAAAATATCTACTCTTCTGTCATTCAAAACAGAACGTAAAAAACACGTCCATCATGTCGTTTATCGTTGGAGTTATCGTATCGTCCAGCACTTCACCAGAAACGAACGAACTTTATTCAACAGCCCCCAGGGCACTGTTTAACAAGTTTTGGTCCTAGCGGAAGAATCCTCCTAAGATCAGACCAGCAATCCAAGACATATTTTAGGACGAAAGACCTTTCCCGTTTAACAAGTGGTGTCCCCCGTAGGGTGTGGAATGTTGTATAATTAGTCTCCTAGGATAGGACAAAAACAGGCTGTAAGACAGATGTGGGACCCCTATGGAAGAGAGTTCCTAAGAACATAGTGGGGGGTTGTGGTAAATAATTTCATCATAATCAATTATCAATGAATCTATCTAAATATATAAGCTATTTTTCCTCTAACACTGTCGTTTTGTATTACATACCATATTATACATATTGCTGGTAATTAAATTGATAAATAAGGTTGTTCTTTGTGGATTTAAACCATCTAAGACACCTATATAGGTATCCACCATCTAGGACACTTTTGGGTATGTGGGGGACAGTTTGTAGGAAGTGGGTCAAACTTGTGAGACACTTTTTGACAATCAGGCTAAGATCCTTGGCTAAGACAATCCCCCGCTAAGATTGTCTTAATAATTAAACGCAAACTGTCCTAGGATAACTCTCCTAGGACCGGGTTGTTAAACTCCCCCCAGCGCCCCGTTGCTCCACGTTTATGACAGAGTTGCAGATCACAGAATAGCGATCCGAGGGCCTAAACGTTGCTCCTGAAATTTTGCGGATCATGTCGTAATCGCATAGGCACATCGCTGCGTAAAATACGGCTTTCAGCGATACTTTTTACGCAGACCTTCACAGCACTGCGGATCGCATCGCTGTGGGTTAAATACAGCCTCATCTGATATTTCAAATAACGATCCATGGTGGCACCAATTAATTTTCCCCTTAATTTTGTTGTATCGCTACCGCATCGTAAAAATATAGCGATACCGCCGGAATATAGGGATACGATCCGATATTACAGGAGCAATGCTTTTTCAGTCGGATCATTAAAGTAATCGTAAAAATAAAATTGCGATCCGATTATAGTTAGCGATACCACAAAAACAGGAGCAACGGGGCCCAGGTGTGGAATGCCAGCTACCGTCGCCAGCCACCTGTACACCGGTGAGTGGTGCAGTGTCGTGGGGTCCAATGTGGGAAGCCAGCCCGTAAACATTCAGAAAATCAAAATCATTCAGAGGAACTCCCGTTGGGTTAACACCTGGGACCTGTTTCACTAGTTTCATGACATGTCTAGATGGCGTCAAGATGGTGTGTCTGGTTTCATAAGAACTAGATATTAGACTTTGTTTTGTCCGTTCTTGCTTTGACTGTTGGTGCCGCTTTTCATGTCTGTCTAAGACTTTTGTCACAAAACTAGTGAAACAGGTCCATGATGTGTAGATTTGTCTAATTCTTATGTTTGGGGTCTGTCTTCTCCTAAGGCAGCTACTTGTGTTGTCACGAAACTAGACAACCCCAATGTCTGTATGGTGTCACAGAGATGTCACGAAACTAGTGAAATAGGTCCCAGATGTAAATCTTCCAGGAGAGAAGATTGCAGGAATAGAGTAGTTAATCAGGAATAAACGTAGGAGTGGATTATTTAAAGTAGGAGTAAAATCCGTTGTAAGGCCCAGCGTCCACCTACTACGATATGGCTCCAATATGATGCACTTCCCGATAAAAAATTCAAAATCGCGTCAGAAGGCCGCCTAATATCGGGGTAGTTGACCACGTTTCTGCGATTAGGCAAAATAAAAAAACCTTACCAAGCGTGGTGGATTGGCATGTCTAGACATTTGTCTACGATTTTGCACCTTCCCGATATGTCTCCGATATTGACTTTCTGTATCGGTGCCATATCGGTAGGTCTAAATTTCTATCGTGGTAGGTGGACGCCAGGCCTAATAGGTAAACAGGGCAAGTCTAGGCATTGCAGACATATACCTGAGGACTGTTTGTACTTTATTATACACCAGTGCACACTGTTACTTATACTTACTGACCTCTGCTCCCTAATAAAAAAAATGATGTAGAGCACAGTATGCCGTACACTGTTGTACGACCCTGGGGCCCGTTGAATAATCTACAATCGTACATGAAGACCCTTGCACCCGGTGCGGAAAGAGTGTCCATATATGATCCTAGATTATTAAACGGGCCCCGTGCAGCGCTGCATGCCCATAGTGCACTTAAAATGGCGATTACATGTAATTCCTTATTAATCTAAGATATATGAAGGAGTATAATATAGGGAAATCCGACCAGGCATTTAATCTGGTGATTGTAACTCACTCCCAGACTCGTAAATACCCCCTCCCACCTAAAGCCTATAGGACACCGACCCGACCGCTGTGCCCGATTCTACCTTTGAGCGATGTTATTGTTCATCGCACTTCGGCAAGATCGCGTATTACTGCTCTCGGCTTCGCCTCGCAAAGGAATAGAGGGAAACTATGTTCCGGTGAGCAAAAGTTCAAAGTTACGAAGTAAGGCTTGGAAAATTTACTGCCCAAGGCGTCAGCCGCGGGCAGTAATTTTTCTAAACCTTACCGAGTAACTTTGACTTTTGTTTACCAGTACTTGGTTTCCCTATTCCCATATACCTTCAAATATTGATAAAAATGCTTTATTCTTTACCTGAAACACTTCCGAAGCAAATGGCTGTATTGTATCACGTGATCAGAGCGGGACGAAAAAGTCAGAGCGGGACGAAAACATGAGAGCGGGACGAAAGCGTCAACCTCGACACATAACTTATTTTTAATGCACCCCCCAGCAGCGGTATGTAACTCTAGTTAGTTCAATAATGGGTATATAGGAATACGCGATCTTGCTGTCGTGCGATAAAGAACAACACGACTAACTCTTGTTTGGTTTCTCCATATTACACATATTACACATAAAGCACAAAGAGCTCTTTTATCAAGAACACAGACTTCTACATCGGGTTATGTTTATCCACGTACAGTGGGAATATAACCATGACATACACTTACACACATATACAAGTAATTATATAGAACGTCCTGACCATGCTGTACAAGTCACAGAACGAGATGCTAATTTACGGTTTGTGCGGACCGAGGCGTTTACGCTGAGTTCCGTACAAACTGTAAATTATCATCGAGTTCTGTGACTTGTACAATCATGGTTGGACGTTATATATTTACTATATAACCGAAATTTAAAAAAAAAATCATTAATTTCATTTAGCTTTATATAATAACAACCAATATCTTAATAAACGTGTATGGCAAGGTGGTACGTGTTTTAGTGTACGGACCGCTGGTCCGTACAGTATTTTTACGTTATATGGCGGTGCGTATTTACAGTATATACGGCATGGGTATATATAGTAAATAATGAAGTTAGAGTTGTAATTTGCACTGCCCTGGGGAGTCAGCGAAGTAGTTTCACAGTAGTTGTGAAGTAATTGTTGCATTATCCCTGTGAGAGGTGCAGTAATTTGCGCTAACTTGGGGAATCAATGAGGTAGTTTCACAGTAGAAGTGAAATAAATAGACAATAATCGATGGTTTTGTGGACAGGCGGCCGTCAACCACGAGTGGTTGACGCGTAGTAATACACGAGTACTAGCGAGTGTATTACGAAGTCAACCGCGAGTGGTTTACAGAGCTGCCTGTCCACAAAATCACCGTTTGTTGCATTTATTATTCATCTTTTCGAATAAATTAAACTCAGTAATTGCCATATTAACAGGTATAACAATAGGAACTATTTCTTTACTCTATAGCAAAAGGGACTATTTTTCCCGTATACCATGATTTTGAGGCCGTATACCACAGGTTTGAATCCGTATACCACAGTTATGGTATCTGACAGGTTTTATACAATGGGTAGTGGTTTACTGAGTCCCCATACATTTTCAATGGGGGCTTTGTATACGATGGATAATGATAGTTGCATACTCCATCCATGTGAGAGGTGCAATAATTTGCACAGCCCTGAGGAGTCAGTGAGGTAGTTTCACAGTAGCAGTTAAGTTATAATTGCACATTGGAATACTTTTCATTGCCTCTGGGAGTCAGTGAGGTAGTTTCACAGTAGTGGTTAAGTTATAATTTCACCTTGGAGTAATTTTCACTGCCTGTGGGTGTCAGTGAGGTAGTTTCACAGTAGTTGTGAAGTTATAATTTCACCTTGGAGTAATTTTCACTGCCTGTGGGAGTCAGTGAGGTAGTTTCACAGTAGTGGTGAAGTTATAATTTCACCTTGGAGTAATTTGCACTGCCTGTGGGAGTCAGTGAGGTAGTTTCACAGTAGTGGTGAAGTTATAATTTCACCTTGGAGTAATTTTCACTGCCTGTGGGTGTCAGTGAGGTAGTTTCACAGTAGTTGTGAAGTTATAATTTCACCTTGGAGTAATTTTCACTGCCTGTGGGAGTCGGTGAGGTAGTTTCACAGTAGTGGTGAAGTTATAATTTCACCTTGGAGTAATTTGCACTGCCTGTGGGAGTCAGTGAGGTAGTTTCACAGTAGTGGTGAAGTTATAATTTCACCTTGGAGTAATTTGCACTGCCTGTGGGAGTCAGTGAGGTAGTTTCACAGTAGTGGTGAAGTTATAATTTCACCTTGGAGTAATTTTCACTGCCTTTGGGAGTCAGTGAGGTAGTTTCACAGTAGTGGTCAATTAGAACTAATCCTGTAGTGTTTGAGGCCTACTCCTGATGATCCTAACTGGAGGAACCTCCTTCTCTGTCCCTGCACACACAGCTTACACCTGTGTCGTAACGCTAAACGGGAAGGTCAACAGGGGGGGGGGGGGGGTGCAGCGGGCTGGAACAGCCAGGGAGCAGGCTGATCCATTTATCCCCCCGGCTTAACGGCAAGAACTAAACTCCACTGAAGTAATGCCTCTTTCCGGTGAGGAGTCCAACTTCTGAATCAGGATAAGACTAGTTAAGGGCATCATTAGGGACTCGAGGAGAACATGTTTACTTGCGGTGGAGTAACTAGGAACAAATAGTATGTTCACTTTTTTATAGATTTATTTTTCTTTCACTTAGTTGGTGTTTTACAAAGTAACAGTCGCACGCTGAATGAGGGAAATCCAAGAAAATACTGAATAGCATTCAAACTATTTGAGAATGACGACTTTGGCCCAAACAAGTCGCTTTTTGTATTTATCTCACCCCTGTGCACACTAAGTGAATGGATGATACACAGGATATAGACCATGGAGAACAGACTGCAATACTCGTAGGGGCATGGAGAATGAATTACCAATAGACCCTATTGAGGTATCCCAGAATTCAGTCTGTTTACAGGTCCCGGTGTGCGCTGGTTACCGACGTTGTATGGTGATAGACCCTTGACCCGTAACCCACAATCATTGCTTTTTAACGGTTTTTATAAGTCTTCAAATGGGAAATCCGATGTCAGAAATGGAATTTTCAGCTATTTTTACATGTAAACCCGAAATTATATTCAGGTTACTCAAATATAAATGGGAAAACTGTGGTTCATATGATTGTAGTGTGCCCAACCACTCGCGAACGGAACTTGTATTTACCCTGGGCGATAATCGGGAGACGAGTAACCTTTGGAGGGTGTATGTTAAGCTGATGAGACAAAAATACAAGGGGTGAGATAACAAGCAGTGCTTAACACATCCCGAGTCCCTGACTACAGGGTGTGAAGTAGAACTGCAGTGGACTTGACTGACCAGAAACACTCAGTGCATACCTTCATGTTGACACAAGGGGCACAGTGAAGAGCACACAAAGTGAAGGCCACATACCAGGAGACTGGAGAACGTATTTACAGCGCGCCTGACTGACCACAAGATACTCACCGTAAATTATCATATTGCTAGTAGTTTAAAGGGGGCGTCCACCAACCAAGACAAGGCTACGACAATGGCTTCCCGACAAGGTCCACGATTGGCCTACGATTGGAGGCTTAGTCGTGGTTGGTGGACCCCAGTTCCCAACAAGAGTCTACGACAAGGCCACGACAAGGCCACGATTGGAAGCTTGTTAGGAGCCTTCCGACAAGGCTACGACAATATTGAACATGTTCGATTTTTCCCATGACTGGACCCTTGTCATGAAGTGGTATGGTTTCCTCATATCACTGTTGTAGTGTGTCGGTACCATGGACATCTTTTTTATGGGAACCAGCGACGTCTACGACATGCCCCAACAATGTTGTCGTAAAGCCCTCCTTCTTATGACAAGGCTGCGACAAGCGCTGATTGGAACTTTCTTGTGGGCACTTGTCGTAGCCTTGTCGTGGTTGGTGGACGCCCCCTTCAGACATTGGGCTGGCTCCACTACTTTGTATTTGCATAAAGTAAAGTCTGAAGTGTTCTTGTTTTCCATTTCTGGTATACACAGTGATACAAAGGCCTGGCGTCCAACTACTATGATAGAAATTTAGACCTCCTGATATGGCACCGATACAAAAAGCAGATATCGGAGACATATCGGGAAGGTGTAAAATCGTATACATATGTCTAGACACGTCAATCCACCACGCATTGTCAGGGTTTTTTTCTGTGCCTAATCGCACAAACATGGTCAATTACCCTGATATTAGGTGCCCTTCCAACGCGATTTTGACTTTTTATCGGGAGGTGCATCGTAGACCATATCGGAGCCATATCGTAGTAGGTGGACGCCGGGCCTAACTCACTGATACATATCATAGAGTAGACCATACTATAGAGCTGTGCCTTAGGGCAAATGACCAGTAGACTGTGGCAATGTTGGTATGCGAACTTCCCTAACTTATGATACTAGGAGCAAATGGTATGTTCATCATTTGATAAAATGAGCGTGCAATTACAAATGATCAACAATTGAAAGGTTTAGGATACATTCAGTCTATGGATCGTTTCTGTAACCCACTAGCATCCAGTCAACTTGCCATTTATGCAACTGCCTGAGTCTAGGATCCACACATATCAAGCAACAGTGGGTCTTAAGGTATTTCGGTCTTCTGTGATTGGTCATGGTTACCTATGCAGGCCTCTAGGACACTGAGACACTGGCACCCTGCTTCTTTCCCAATATCACAGTGAATAGCACACAGATAGTGAACGGATAGGTTTTTTTGCAGTACGCTGGAAGTCCATATGCAACCCTCTAACCTTTAGGCGATGTATAAAGCGCGTGAGAGCACGATCTTGAAAAGATGACCACAAAGGAGCAAAGGTCGGGCAAAGGTGTGATCGGCCGGAGTCGGTTTGTCCACCAACGCTTCTGGCTACCCTCTCTGATCAGATTCGGGTCGTTCTACGAGGTTATAAAGGGGTGAGATATGCTCGGGAAGAATTGCCATAACGATGTATGAGGGTTTAAGATAGCCACGCTATTGTTCCCAATCATTATCGTTGATCGGATCGGAGCGAATCTGTGATAGATGTCGATGTCTTATGGGCTAAGTAGGCTTAAAGCCAGGTTTCCGTTGGCTGCCTTTTGCCAGCGATCACTTTGTCAGTAATCTCAGACTGATGGCATAGCACCCTCTGACAAGATGTTGGTGTCTGAAAACTAGCCACACACACACATGGCCTTACTGCTATACGACATATAGCCTATGATCCATGGGGGCTGCCATGACGCCCACCGAGTAGGTGTTCTTCACTAAAGGAGGCGAAAAAGTAGCTGTTCTTCACTAATGGAGGTGCAAAAGAAGTGAGTGATAATTGGGAAATGTCACTTTTCTTACCTTGCTCACATATGTAAATAAAGTGTTCCATGTAAAAATCATCATGTCCTGGGTTTTAGCATTATATCTTCCTGCTCTAGAATCGGTGTAGAGAGTCAAAGGAACCTTGGTAAAACATTGAAAGGCAGCTGAATTTAGTAAGAACAAAGAGCCAGAATACAGGTTTTGTCCCCCGACCACCTAGTGACTGCTTCATGAACTAACAATGGCTCTGTCCCCTATACCAGCAGTGACAAACTCTGATACCAGTGACAGATAAAACAGTTCAACTGGGTTGACTTTGTCACTGAGGAAACAACTGCAGGAATCGTTTGGGATCATCGGCAGGTGCAAACTCTTCCTTAAGTGGGATCCACACGATAGGACAAATGGACCTGAGACTGGTGTACTTCACACCTTTGCACCAGTCGGCTACTATTTCTATGTCCTACAGTCTCAGGGTAACATGGCAGATTCAATTCAGATAGGAAGACTTACCAGGTACATAGTCTCACCCCTACACCCCTACACAGGGCACACGGGGTACACAGGGTACACAGGGTGCACATTCGGGGATTCAGGACACTTCCCCGTGTGTATAGGTGTATTTTGGGATCACTGAGACTCACAGATTGGGGGAGAACGTGTGAAATACATCTGTCTCACCAAAATGCCCCTCTAAATTTTAAACCTGTTTAAAGTCAACATCTCATGAGATTCTGTTCCTTCTTAAAGGTGATTGTAGCCGACAATTGCAAGGAAAAAAACTTGTCTCAACAAAATGGAACCATACAATCCAGACGAGGAGATTGTGTTCCAGTACCAAATCTCAACAGGATTTGTCTCAGACAAACGCTCTGTGAGGTACATGGATCCCATCGTGTGAATCCCACTTCACCTGACTATTGCCGCGTTTTCACCCGATGATTATACCCCCATTACGTCATTTATTAGCACTTTCGACTGATTATTTGACACTTTTGAGAAAATTTTCGGCAAGTAGAAGCGGAAATGATCAACACTCTTATTTCCTCCAACCACGACAAACTTTTCGTGCCATCAAGTTCAAACAGAAACAAAACAAGCATGAATGATCTATTTATTTATGGTTGGTGGTATTTTTCGTAGAGTAAAGGGGTGAATCCACCAGGCCGATTTCTCACCCGATCAATTGTTCCTGGGCCCTTAAGAGGAAGCTCACGTATTCTAATTCATTTAATTCTGATAATAATACATGTAGTTTAATAAATGACCATTTTCAAAGATTTGAGAAATTCTAGGGCATCCGGTAATAATCGGCGATTGTCTGGCTACGGAATCGGCTACCGTCGGTCCAGTGGAATACCCCCTTAAAGGGGATGCTCCACGAGGCCGAATTTTCACCCGATCGATTGTTCCGGGGCCTTTAAGACGAAGGTCACATATCCTAATGTACTTTAGACTGATAATAATAGTTTAATAAATGTCCATTATCAAAGACTTGAGAAACTCGAAGGCATCCAACAAGAATCGACGAGTGCCTGTCTGGCAAATCGGCGACCATCGGTCCAGTGAAACACCCCCTTAATATATATCTGAAGTAACCCATCTGGGATCGAATGGACTTCCCCATATAGGGTACATTCATATTTTATAGATAAAACATAACTGTATGAACCTACTATACGTAATGTATAAAAGGGAGCTTGTATATACTTTCCTGCTTTGTCCAACATGTATTACCTCCTTGGAATGTTAAAATTCCATAGCCATTCTTTCAATAAACTCTCCTGCTAGCTCCTGCTGTTTCTGCTGTTACATAACAGGAATCCCTACACGGTATGCTTAGCGAGTCACTGCACTATTATTATTACTGCACCCGTTTTATGTCACACATTTTACCAAATAACAGCATTCTTTATTGTAACCACCAAAGCCAATTAACAGGACATAAATCACAAATTGAATTCAAAGCCACCTCATAGACCTCCAATTAAATATTCATGTCCAGTTCTATTCGCTCTTTAATAGGAGAAATTTACTGATGAAAGAAGATCTTTGTTAACTCCATGAAATCACATTAAGACTGGTGTAAGCCTGGCGAATCGGCCACATTGTGTTAGATCTATGTATGGAGATTTGAGTGAGGCGATAATGGCAGCTGTGGTGGTAATAAGTGGCACAGGAGAGGTGGAGGAGGTGGAGGGGGAAGCTGTAAGATCAATACTGACCTCCCCCCCCCCCCCACCCACCCACCCACAGTGAACCCACCCTCACAGCACCAACCAGTCTGACCACTACTCACCAACCTCACTCTCCTAGCATAGGTCCTGCGCCTTACATCCGACCCTGCTTTTATCTCTGCACCGACCTGCCTTTCTGGGGCAAATTCTTCCCCTTACCCGGCGTTTACACTAGACGATTAAGTATGTGGCGACTGTAGATCGTCAGCCAATAGTCGCCAGGCGGTGGCAATGTCCACTGCAAAAGTCGTCAACGTCAGAATTTACCTGAGCGTTCACACTGACGACTATGATTTTTCACCACCCGTGTCGACGACTTATTCAAGATGGCTTGAAATAGTCGCCGGCATCAGAGCATGTCCCATAGTCATGAAGTGGTTCTTTATTGCGTAATCAGATGTAATCAGACGATCTGCAGTCGCCACGCTCTTGCTGTTTATATTAGACGATTTCTAGACTTTTACAGCTGAAAGTCATCAGGTTCAAGAATCGCCGCCTATAATCGTCTAGTGTAAACGCTGGGTGACGCGAGGTTTTTTCATGTATCCCAAATTCTGAGTACTTTGAGGAGTATTTTGTGTTTTACTTAGAAATAGAGATACACATATAAATATGGTGAATAATATACGCTCATTTCTGTTATCTTTGTTATGTCAAACCAGACATAGTCATAGGGAATACTTTCCTCAATTTAAAGAACTTCATGTGTTGCTGGGTTTGTTTTGTCAACATGACACATGCGCTCATACGAGGGGGCAGTCTAATCAACTGTGGATTCACATCATACAGTGTTTTAAAGTTGAAAAAGAAACAGCTGCAATATCTGTGAAGTTCATTTAACAATTACAGTATTTCCCAACTCATAATGTGTGAATTGTTTGGGTTTCTTGATTTTTGACAGCTGCCCTGTTTTTAAGGCAAAACATTGGCTGGTTTCCCTTGGTTCTAGGGGATGCCAGGGAACCTGTGTTGGGTTGAGGCAGAGATTAGTAAGCGCTAGCGCCACGAAAGATCTGCTGGGAGAGTGCACAGACTTGCCTGCTACTCCAGGGTACTGTTCCAGAAACAGACTTCTCACACCAGGGCAGGAAGGAACTTGGGAAGCTTATGTAACAAGTATAGGAATTATATACAAGTATTTCTTTGCTTGAAATGCGGCTCAACGCCAAAAGTGAATGGCTGTATTTCAAGGATGAAAGACAAAGAATGTCAGCGCTACGGGCTCAGTTACTACGTTTCTTTATTATCATACACCTGGGAATCCTCAGAAACGCCATTTTAATGGCTTTCATGCTAGTGGTCATTCACTATACGGCCCTAGGGCGCGAACATTAGCAATACTGCACCCCTAGCAGTGGGTAATATTTCATAGACGTTCGACCACAGGTATATAATAACTAGGAGCGAATGGTGAGTGTTCATCATGGATGAATGGGCGATGAATTATAAATAAATGATATCAAGAGACGTCACGAGTTTGAGTATATTTATGTCACGAGTCGAAGACGAGTGAGATTACACAGGCAACAAGATGAGTGACATAGATAAACTCAAACGAGTGGCGTCTAGATTTTATCCTACCCCGTTTCCACATGTGTGACATAAACAAATCCCATGTTAAGCCTATGGCGTTTTTATTAGGGGTTGGATAACAATCAATATATTTTAGATATATTCAGATTATGGAACATTCCTGTAACCCACATGCACACAGTCCATTTGCCATTCTTGCAACTGCCTGAGCCTAGGGTACAAACATATCAAGGACCAGTGGGTCTTAAGGTAGTCTATGTGTGACTACTCAGTTTATCGGTCCCGATTTCGGAACATAGGACTCTAATTCATCGGCGAGAAAAGTACAAGTCCATTGGGGGGGAAGCATTTTCTAATCTTAGGTAAATCTTTGGGAGGGGGGTGCCACACCGACCGACTCAGTTTCTAGGCCTCAACTGAGCTTACGATTGTTCTTTAATCGCTGAGAAAAGAAACATTCATGTTCCCAAATCTTACAGTGTGTTATGGCCTTAACGGCTTCCGGTCGTCCGCAGACCCACGTGACGGCACGTGGTGTTATTTATTAAACAGCCCCCACCAGATCGAGAAAAATCAATATTGAGAATTGAACGTGCGCCTGTGAGAGTTTATGACTCAGTGACTGGCACCTGCGAACTCTGACTCAGAGGCATTCCTTAAATAAATATAATTTGTATTCAGACATAACACAGGTAGAATTATACGGATTGCTATCCGCTTAAATTTATAACTCTATTCACTGCAGGTGGGGGAGGTGGGGAGTTGGCTCAGTGGTTAGAGCACTGGACTTGTAACCCCAAGGTTGTAAGACTTTGTGGGTTTGAGTCCCACCCCCAGCAGTGGTAGATTTACTGGTATATCAAAGGCCAATCCTTCTCATACCATGTCTATGTGGTGTGGGAAGTAAAAGAACTCTCATCTCGGTAAATGTGTAGGGGTGAGATTTCTACCTGAATTCATCACATAGATTTGATCACCACCCTAGTGGTGTAAAATAACCTTGAGGAAGTCTGGAAAGGACCTATAATGGTTGACTGGACGTAAAATCAAACCAAACAAACAAACAAACCACTGTGGGATTACTCGATGACATATATCTATGATATGCAAATTTGGCAATGGGAATTTTAACCCTGTGTCAGCACTGCTTGCATATGATTTAAAAACAAATATCTAAAAGAAACAGACTATATAAGCTTTCCTAGTAGTGGTAGTTGTTTTTATAAGTGAACATGTAATCACTCTAGCCACATGAAGTTGATGATAAAATAACAAATCGAACAGATAACGGGATCTTATAAGGAAATGATCTTATAAATAAGGAAATGAGCAATCTAACAGGATATCGGTGTCCTATTATTCTGAAGTCATGGAATCGGTGTAGGAAAGATACTAAACTGAACTCTAGTTAGTAGTGTTCGTTTTTATCACACTCTGGTCAGGTCTGCTTCTCACTACGCTCAGCTAACGCCTCGCGCAGTAACTTGCGACGATAACTGGACCGATGGCACCACGGACCGATGGCACCACGGACCGATGGCACCATGGACCGATGGCACCACGGACCGATGGCACCCGTGCCTGGACTGATGGCACCACCTCGTTTTTTTTTACCTTATGGGCAACTCTTGATTTATGTGTTTAAATGTAGAAAATCTATTGTCCATTATTTCAATCTGTTGTTCATCCTTTAACCTTATGGTAATTCATTTTAATTCAAAGTTAAAGTGTGGGCATGGCCTTGTGGCCGGCCGGGACGGCGGGTGGCCGGCCGGTGCCCCGGGTGGTACCTATTCGGGTGCCGTGTGGGCCGACGCTGGGGCTGAGGAACGGCCGGGAAATTTTAAAAAGAAATATTTTATTTGATCAAAATCAGATTAGCACCGCATGCCCTCTTCCGTCCCCAAGTTACCAAAATGCCATAAGGTTGAAACAAGAATATCACAAAGAGTAGTGACTTTGTGAGTGGTGCCATCAGTCTAGGTATTGGTGTCATTGGTCCAGGGAAAATGTTGAAGGCAGAGGGATGTATCTGATTGATAATTTTACAAAGTATTTTGACGTTCGAAGACAGTCAGCCCGTTTTCGTATTATTATGTACCTAAAAATGGTGAAATTATAGCTAATCACGTGATCACATACCCCGTACGTCACAGTGTGACGTACGGCTATACATACGTCATGGGTAGCAGCGGGCAGTATGTGTGGTTCATACGGCCATAGGTATATAATATTAAGCTTGTTAAAGCTGAACTAAAATGCCTCGAACTGTGTTTAAAATTGGTCACGATCTGAATCGACATTATACATACCACACTAGACAATTGTGAAGGGAATGTCCTAATGCGATATAGAGCTATAAATTACCCTGGACGACCACAGAGTTAACATGCCGCGGACATTCCCAGCCTCGGCCATCTTTAGGCCACTAAAAAAAAAAATTGTTTCTCATCACCGCGCGCATCAGAAAAAAAAACGATTTTGGAAGATTTTTTTTATTTTTTTTAATAAGAAGAACATTGATAGAAATTATGAAAGGCATGTGTATTTAGTATCAAATTAAAGCTCCTGGTGTCAGGGATGCATTAAATGTATAACTAGTAAAAATCTGGAAAGCCCCACGTAAGCTGACACCCTGCGTAAGCGGCCATCTTGGCCCGGATCGGAAGGTGTCCGCCTATGCGGGGTTTTACTGTATGTCTGAAGCCTATTTTATGACACTTCAAAAGCCATTTTTGATCCAGCCGAAAAAAACCGCCCTTGTCATATTTTTCATGGATTGGCGATGAGAAACAAGTTGTTCTTTTAGTGGCCTTATTGGCTTCATAAGTATCATAGTTTGTATCTAGAAAGGTCAAATTATAAATTCCTTTGAGTGAGATCAACCAAGGTGAGCTACTGCATCAATACAGGTGTTGCCGTTCAGCGCCGCCTAACGGCCCACTGTGTAGTAACGCGGCCGCTCGGACAAACACGGCCGAGTCCATGCACTTGCCCATAGAGACACACAGTAATCACACCTAAAGTGTGAACGGTGGGTGTGATTACAGGAGTGTTGTTTTTTGACAGATTAAATTGTTGGAGCAAACTCGGGTATTGTATCAACAAGTCTGAGCTGTCTAAACTTTATAGTTGATAATTCTTTTGGTTTTAATTAAGAGAAAGATAAGCATATAAGAGATAGGCCTGCCAATGTATTAATGGTTATTCAATTTTGGTGATCCTATGTTATCTATGCTATATCTAAAGTAATATTGATGCAATATGCATGTGTGGCATACCAGATTTGAGCTGCAATACCATAGAATACGATGCAATCGTTATTATTTCTCTGGAAATAATGTAGGTGGGTATTATGAACATATTACGATCATAAATTCAGTAATCCAATGCTAAAGTATACGTTGCCAGGTGAATGTTTGGCTTCAGCCGTGGGGTAACTAAGCAGATAAGGTGCGACACCAGCCTACGGAAAAAGGCCTATTGAAGGAATTCGGCTAAAAAAGGTCTACGAATGTAGGTCACGGAAATTCCTCGATGTTTAAAATAGCGCTACTATGTTGACCTGCTATGCTGACCAAGGGTCAACTTCAAAGTGTCAGTGTCTGGGTATTTCCTTTTAGTTCGGATTAAAGGATTCATCACCCAAGTATATCGCACCTAAATCAACCAGACCATTATACCGTCATTTCCAATCAACCAGAGCTTTCAGATCTAATAGACCATGAGGTACACACTTGACTAGTATAAATCCCGCTAGAAATTCCTGAATTCTTCCGTGAACATCGATATGGCTTGTGTCAATTGGAAAGGTTGTATTTGAATTATCGTTGATGTTATTCGATAGGAAAAACCAGAAGTGAGTGTTTTATTGCCTAATTCCTGACTTTCAAAAGGCTTTCGATAGAGTGGACCTGCGAATGTCTCATGTTTATGCCTAGTAGTAATGATTTCATTCGTCCACACTGTGGCGTAATATATATAATACTACCCTCCATACTACGTGACTACTCATTCTTCTATTTAGTGAGTAAAAGAATGGCATTTTTAATGATTTCTAGGTATATACTAATAAAAAGACAGTGAGTGTGTCTGAATTCCATCTGTTCCTCGATATTTTGGTCAGAAATACTCACCTGATTCTTCTAATTCGGTGAGTATTTCTGAACAGATTCCATTCAGACACAGTCTGGTCCTTATACATATATCTGTACAATTGCATAATAAAGAAGAAATCAGCAGGTTTTGGTCAAAATCGTCGTTCTCCACGAGTTTGATGTGGAGTGATATGAACGAGGCGACAGCAGAGTGAATATCACATAGCATTCAAATGAGTTGGAGAACAACAACTTTGATGAAAACGAGTTTCTTTCTCACCCCTGTACACAATATAAGAATGGACGTTGCACGGGATATTGACCATTGAGAACGGACTGCAATACTTGTAGGGTATGGAGAACGGGTTCCCAAGATTAAGCCTAGGGCACAAAAATACCGGGGTTGAGATAAATGTAGTGCAGCAAGAATTGTACTTTATATATCACTGATTATATGTCTGCCATTGTGGCCTAAAATGGCGATGCAAGGGAAAGCTAATGCAATAAGGACTGATAGATACAATTAGAGGTTCAAATAAATTTAAACATTATCAAAAAGAAAAATAGAAATTAATTTAAATACATCAACTACCTGCAGTACCCTGGACCTTGTTTTTTTAGTCAAGATCATCTTAGGCTGAGACCAAAGTGTGCTATAGACGAGATATCTTAGACGATCTTAGAAATATCTTTGGCTGAGACACCTTAGGGGTGTTAGAGGTGTCTTTTAGTCAGAATCTTCTTAAGATATCTTAGCTCAAATTAGCTCCAAAACGGTCTCAGCCCAAGACAAGGTTGGAGGTGTCGTAGAGGTGTCTTAGATTCTCTAGGATATCTTCGCAGATGTCAGTCTAAGACTGTCTTGACTAAAAAATATTCCCCAGCCAAATAGGTCACCCTAAGTCTCATTCACAATAAATTTCATATGTCTCAACCTAGATGTATTGGCTTCCTTTCTAAGAAGCTGAGACTGAACACATGTAAAATGGATGTCTAACATCCATCGCCGAACCCCATTCTCTCTGCTGATACCCCTCAGTAACCCTCTCCACTCAGGACTCGAGTCGAGTATTTACATTGTACACACTGTCAGGTCAAGGGTGGACTATGCAGTTTGCAAAGTAAAGCCTAAGTCATTTACCCCATACTCTAGGGGAGTGAAGCACATGGGGAAGGACCTTCATTATACACCTTTACCTTACCCCTGGTATTTCTGTCCCATAGGCTTAACATTGGGAACTCATTCTCCATGCCTCTACGAGTATTGCAGTCCGTTCCCCATGGTCTGTATCCTGTGTGTTGTCCCTTATTTTGATGTATACAGGGGTGAGATAAATGTATAAACCAAGTCGTTTTGGTTTGAGTCTTTTTCTCCAACCTGGTGAATTTTTTGGGATAAAATCGGGGCCCGATTTACGAAAATCGGGGTGCCGATTTTCTCCAGGAGAGTTCCCACACATCTTTTTCTCCAACCCTGTTTGAATACTATGTGACCTTCCCTCGGCTGTCGCCTTGTTCGTATCACTCCGCATCAATCTAGTGAAAAATGAAGACTTTAACCAAAACAGTCACTTCTATAGTAACTATCCTATGTGCAGTGCACATGACACAGTGGTAAAGAAATATCATGTATGCCTCAGTCCAACATGTATGACCCCTTTGCTACTACAGGTTTCGAGCTGTGACTGCATATTCGGAGCAAAGATTCCCAGAATTTGTATAAAATCGGATGAATTTTTAAACCCATTTCCATCAATCGGGAAGTGGAAACAAAAAACGTAGATATCTGATTCATATTCCGATTTGGCATTTTTCTTTCACAACCTACCAGTAAATTGGTCGCAGATAAATTCAACACAGATGCACATAGACTCTGGGTTGTTGAGCCTCACTAGACAGATGCATATAGAATATTCTCAACCTATTAGTCGATGGTTTTTGTGCACTTCTCAAAAAGTTTACATTTCACGCTGAATCTTTCTAAGCATATGCCCCTAATTTATCAAAATAGTATTTAAATGAGGAGAGTAGATATAGTTATTGCTTAATCATCGACAAATCTTCTATATTTGTCACTCTGTGCTCGGATTGCGGTTGTCGTAAAAGTATACCCAACGGCGTGGGGTATTTTTGCAAACACCCGAGGCAGGGTTGAGTATTTTCTTCCTATGTTCACTTAATGTCGGAAGAAAAACGCAGCACTTTATCAAAATGCAGAATCATAACACCTGGTAGATCGCCTGGTAAATCGCCGGGCAAAATGTCTGGTAAAATGTCTGGTAGACCACCTGGTAGACCACCTGGTAGAATGCCTGGTAGATCACCTGGTAGAATGCCTGGTAGACCACCTGGTAGATCACCTGGTAGATCACCTGGTAGACCATCTGGTAGATCGCCTGGTAGAATGCCTGGTAGATCACCTGGTAGACCACCTGGTAGACCACCTGGTAGATCACCTGGTAGAATGCCTGGTAGACCACCTGGTAGACCACCTGGTAGATCGCCTGGTTGATCGCCTGGTAGACCACCTGGTAGACCACCTGGTAGATCACCTGGTAGACCACCTGGTAGATCGCCTGGTAGATCGCCTGGTAGATTGCCTGGTAGCCCATACTCATACTCCTGATGCATACAGACTCTAAATCTGCCTCAAATATTGACCAATCAGATGGCAGGAAGCCAGTCAGCCCGATTAGGTCAGGATCTAGCCGAGGGGGCTACCCTTGATTTACATTTAAGTGTGCCTAAGTTGGAACGGGTGTGTGAAACTATTGGTTTAATCGGATAAATCTGCAGGAGAGGTTGTTTGGCAGGTTGGTGTGACCGGAGGTTCATCTAAGAGAAGGCTTTATCCCTCTGGTATGCCAGGTGCAGTTTTACCGCTATATGGACATAGCCCGGATTCCATTTCTGATCCCTGTAGTCTTTGGTAAGGTCTTGACCCCAGACCACACCTCTACATTATATAGTAACAGTACATACCTCTCCTTCAGTCAATGATCTTCAAAGTGGGTCAGAAGGGATTACTTTAAAGGCGTGCAGTGCAATGCACCCTGAAATGTAAAATCCATGTCTTGTATTCAAGAATATAAATATATATATACATATATATATATATATATATATATATATATATATATTTATCCTACCCCTAATATAAAAGCCCATAGGCTTAACATTGAGTTTCCGTATGCCACGCTGACAGGCATATGGAGTTTGATATGCCACTAGTGGCGTGCAGAATTGTTATCACATAATATTCCAAATTCTAGGAGACGGGGTAGGATAAAATCAAAACCTGATTCGTTTTAATTTTGGCCACCGCATGCCACTCCTGGAGTTTTGGCTCCATATATATATATATATATATATATATATATATATATATATATATATATATATATATATATATATAGCGGACCACTGGTCGTTGAGAGTGTGCTACCACTCTCCACGATATTCCTACCATCCCAGTGGCGGAAACAAAGTCGCTACCCCGTGCTACCGCTTCCACACGGGTTGGTTCCGATCAATCCGAGGTAGTTTCAGAAAGTGCTGGTGGATTGGGTACAAGTGGATTTTAGAAAAAGATTCATAGAATGAATATATCCAAAACCCTTTAATTTGTTTTTTTTACCTGTGAGGTCAGGGGGATGCTGTGAGGTCAGGGAGATGCTGTGAGGACAGGGAGATACTGTGAGGTCAGGGGGTGCTGTGAGGTCAGGGGGTGCTGTGAGGTCAGGGTGAGGTCAAGGGGATGCTGTGAGGTCAGAGGGATGCTGTGAGGTCAAGGTGAGGTCAGAGGGATGCTGTGAGGTCAGGGTGATGCTGTGAGGTCAGGGTGCGGTCAGGGGGATGCTGTGAGGTCAGGGTGAGGTCAGGGGGATGCTGTGAGGTCAAGGTGTAGTCAGAGGGATGCTGTGAGGTCAGGGAGATGCTGTGAGGTCAGGGTGAGGTCAAGGGGATGCTGTGAGGTCAGAGGGATGCTGTGAGGTCAGGGGGATGCTGTGAGGTCAGGGGGATGCTGTGATGTCAGGGGGATGCTGTGAGGTCAGGGTGAGGTCAGGGAGATGCTGTGAGGTCAGGGTGAGGTCAGGGGGATGCTGTGAGGTCAGAGGGATGCTGTGAGGTCAGAGGGATGCTGTGAGGTCAGGGTGAGGTCAGGGGGATGCTGTGAGGTCAGGGGGATGCTGTGAGGTCAGGGTGAGGTCAGAGGGATGCTGTGATGTCAGGGTAAGGTCAGGGGGATGCTGTGAGGTCAGGGGGATGCTGTGAGGTCAGGGTGAGGTCAGAGGGATGCTGTGATGTCAGGGTAAGGTCAGGGGGATGCTGTGAGGTCAGGGACATGTTTTGAGCACATATCTCTTTTGTATTTCAATCTGAGAGCTAACTTCTATTAAGTTACTTGCCTAGGGATGTTTACAGTATTGAAGATTGCTTCTGTTACATGTTATAACTCCGTCTCTTCTCCTTGTTTTCAGGAACCATGTGGACATGGGGCCTCTTGGTGGTCGCCCTGACAGCTCTCATCGGGGGCTCAGAGGCCCAGACGTCAAGTACGTATTTACCTTCATCTCAGATTCATATTTTATGCCATAGACTTAACATTGGGAACTTGTACCCAACACCCATGGAGTATTCTCAAACGAGTACTCAATGAGCGATAGCGTCACAAACGTAAGCCAGTTAATAAATGATAGGGGTGATAAAGAATCTTTACTACACTCGGTCTGTAGCCGTTGAAATTTCTCTATATATTTTGCCTCGTGAGATTGCTCCGCAATGAAAACCCATGGTATATCTTCAGCGGCTATGGATCTCGATGCAGTTCCTTCTAATTACTATTCTAAGCATATATACTTTGGTTATCTAATTTCTGGCGCCCATCAATTAAACAGTCTGCCATTAATAGCTTTCTCGGAATCTTATGTAAATCCTGGCCGATTTCTTATTTCACGGAAATCTTGAGAAATATTTAGTTCTCTAAAGAGGAAAATGTGTCTGTAACAATTGTTCAATTTTTATTTCCTTGAACCATTGACACCTAGAAATATATTAGAAATCACCAAAGTATTATATAGATTATAATATGTTCCATGTAGAATATTTGGCTTTCGATCGATAGACATTCCTTTGGTTTCCATGATGTCATTAAATTTGTTGAGTGGTGGACATTGCCATGGTGATCGACAGAATCTAGGGCCATGATGGCATCTGTTAAGTGGGGATTTGCCACCAATAGAGACTGAGGTTGTTTAGAAAACTCACATATTTAATGAAGATTGTCTCGCAGCTCTGTGATTGGTGGACATTGCCATGGTGATGACAGACTGTAGGGCCATGATAGCATCTGTTAAGTGGAGATTTGCCACCAATAGAGTCTGAGATTGTTTAGAATAAAATTTTAAAAATTTTAAATAAAATTTTTTTTTTTGATTCCACACAAATATGTCGAATTAATCTTTTTTTTTCAAAATAAAAATTGTTTAGAATACTCACATATTTAATTATGATTGACTCACTGTTTACCCCGCAGCCCGGTGCATGGTGGACATTGCCATGGTGATCGACTGAATCTAGGGCCATGATGGCATCTGTTAAGTGGGGATTTGCCACCAATAGAGTCTGAGACTATTTAGAATACTCACATATTTAATGATGATTGTCTCGGTGTTTACCCCACAGCCCGGTGAGTGGTGGACATTGCTATGGTGATCGACTGAATGTAGGGAGATGATGGCATCTGTTAAGTGGGGATTTGCCACCAATAGAGTCTGAGGTTGTTTAGAATACTCACATATTTAATGATGATTGACTCAATGTTTACCCGGCAGCCCGGTGCGTGGTGGACATTGCCATGGTGATCGACATGTCGGGCAGCATCCAGGACACGGGCCCTGATAACTGGGCGCGACAGATGAGTTTCGTCAAACAGGTCATCAACAACCTGGAGATCGGGAGAGACCAGACCCGAGTCGGCGCCGTCACGTTCGGCAACCGCGCCGAGCTACACTTCACCATGGACACATACGGGTCAGCAGCCCTGTCTTATTTATAATCATTTTAATTTCGTTTTTATTAAAATCAAATGCTTTTACCATTATCCATTGGAGGAGGCCATGATAAGATCACCATGGACACATACGGGTCAGCAGCCCAGTCTTATTTATAATCATTTTAATTTCGTTTTTATTAAAATCAATTGCTTTTACCATTATCCAATGGAGGAGGCCATGATAAGATCACCATGGACACATACGGGTCAGCAGAACAGTCTTATTTATAATCATTTTAATTTCGTTTTTATTAAAATCAATTGCTTTTACCATTATCCAATGGAGGAGGCCATGATAAGATCACCATGGACACATACGGGTCAGCAGCCCAGTCTTATTTATAATCATTTTAATTTCGTTTTTTATTAAAATCAATTGTTTTTACCATTATCCATTGAATGAGGCCATGATAAGATCCCCACTGATATAGCTCAGTTACAAACACATTCAACAGCTAAAATTCGTGATAATACAACTTAAACTCTGATAGAATTTTGCGCGTGGCATGTTACCTATGTAATAAATGTGAACATGGAGGAGTGAATGGCGGTATATGATAAATCTGAACATCTCTTGCCGGACAAAGGAGGAGTATATGGCGGTATATAATGAATCTAAAGATGTCTTGCAGCATGAAGGAGAATCACAGAAGATTATGTGATGAATCCGAACATGTTTTGCAGAATGAAGGAGGGGTACATAGTGGTATATAATAAATATGAACATGTCTTGCAGGACGAAGGAGGAGTATATGGCGGTATGTGATAAATCTGAACATGTCTTGCAGCACGAAGGAGGAGTACATGACGGCCATCGACGCCATCCAGTACCGGGGCGGGAACACCAACACAACAGGCGGGCTGCGTGTGGCACGTGACCAGATCCTGTCTCCAGCAGGGGGCGACAGACCGGAAATCATGGACCTGGTGCTGCTTATCACTGACGGTATGTTAACCCGGTACCCGGCCTGCCTGTATGTACACTAACCCGGTACCTGGCCTGCCTGGATGTACACTAACCCGGTACCCGACCTGCCTGTATGTACACTAACCCGGTACCCGGCCTGCCTGTATTTACGCTAACCCAGTACCCAGCCTGCCTGTATGTACGCTTACCTGGTACCCGGCCTGCCTGTATGTATGCTAACCTGGTACCCAGCCTGCCTGCATGTACGCTAACCCGGTACCCGGCTTGCCTGTATGTACACAAACCCGGTACCCGGCCTGCCTGGATGGCTTCAGGCAACGTGCAGAGTGCTGGTTCTGAGGCGCGTCTGTAGATGGCTGTTTTGTTTTTAGACTTATCCAGTATTATAGAGGAAACCTATGAAAGTTTACGTATCCCATCACGTAAGAATCGCGTAGTAATTCACAAGGCGAAGCCGCGTGAATTACGTAATGATTCAAACTCGATGGGATACGAGCTCTGACCCTAAACTTGAATGGGTTTCCGAATCTATATTAAGAAGTAAGTCTACCATATCCGTGTTTAACCTGCAGTTACACGTAATGAGAAGTACCTTTACCATATCCATGTTTCACCTGCAGGTTATCATAATGAAAAGTAAGTCTCCTACATTCATGTTTACCCTGCAGGTAACCCCACTCGTGACGTAGAACAACTTCCGGGCGTGGCGGCGGATATCCGGGCCAGAGGCGTGCGCATCATCGGCGTGGGCGTCACTGACCGGATCAACCAACAGGTCTTCAGGGAAATAGGTCAGTAGGTCAGGAAATAGGTCAGTAGGTCAGGCAGGAACTCTAAGTATGTCGTGAGTCACTCATTGGAAGAACTGTATTTCAGAAGCGGCAAAAAAACATAAAAATATGGTATTCTTATTTCTTTCCATGCTCATTACGGGCATCCGATAAATAAAGATTCAAATATGAGTTTGACTTTATAGTTGCAAGAAAAGTTTCAGGTGAAAACTGTTTCAACTTTAAACTTGCTGAGGAAGAATCAAAAGAAAACGATTCAAACTTTACAGTTACAAAATAAATATCTAAAGAAACGCCATGGACAATGTAGGAAACACGTGTTTTGCAGTTAAGGCATTACTGATATAAATACCATATATCATACTCTAAGTGGGAATGTAGTTTAATGTTTTCATTTGAGCAAGTAAAATTGTTAATTTCTGCAGTCACCCATGTAATGAAATATTCTTATTTTACATACTGCTATTTCCCCAGTGACACAGTCCACCCGTGTCATTTAGTTTAGTTTAGTTTAGTAACCTCTGGAGGGCGTATATTGGTATTTAACCTGCAGGTAATTGTATTAAAAGAAAGATATTCTGATTTTACATACTGTTTATAACGCCAGTCATTCAACTTACCCATGTATTAAACTATTCTCATTATATATGCTGTTTATGTCCACAGTCACTCCGCACATCCATGTTATAAACTCTTCTCATTTTACATACTATTTATGTCCGCAGTCACTCCGCACATCCATGTTATAAACTCTTCTCATTTTACATACTATTTATGTCCACAGTCACTCCGCACATCCATGTAATATACTCTTCTCATTTTACATACTATTTATGTCCGCAGTCACTCCGCACATCCATGTTATAAACTCTTCTCATTTTACATACTATTTATGTCCACAGTCACTCCGCACATCCATGTTATATACTCTTCTCATTTTACATACTATTTATGTCCGCAGTCACTCCGCACATCCATGTTATAAACTCTTCTCATTTTACATACTATTTATGTCCACAGTCACTCCGCACATCCATGTTATATACTCTTCTCATTTTACATACTATTTATGTCCGCAGTCACTCCGCACATCCATGTTATAAACTCTTCTCATTTTACATACTATTTATGTCCACAGTCACTCCGCACATCCATGTTATATACTCTTCTCATTTTACATACTATTTATGTCCGCAGTCACTCCGCACATCCATGTTATAAACTCTTCTCATTTTACATACTATTTATGTCCACAGTCACTCCGCACATCCATGTTATAAACTCTTCTCATTTTACATACTATTTATGTCCACAGTCACTCCGCACATCCATGTTATATACTCTTCTCATTTTACATACTATTTATGTCCACAGTCACTCCGCACATCCATGTTATATACTCTTCTCATTTTACATACTATTTATGTCCGCAGTCACTCCGCACATCCATGTTATAAACTCTTCTCATTTTACATACTATTTATGTCCGCAGTCACTCCGCTCATCCATGTATTAAACTATTCTCATTTTATATGTTATTTATGTCCACAGTCACTCCGCACATCCATGTTATATACTCTTCTCATTTTACATTCTGTTTATGTCCGCAGTCACTCCGCTCATCCATGTATTAAACTATTCTCATTTTATATGTTATTTATGTCCGCAGTAACTCAGCCGTTTTCGGAGAACTACTTTAACGTAACCGACTTCTCGAGCCTGATGGACATTCTCGATGCTGTTATTTTCGCCTCCTGCCGCACGATGCCTCCCACCGCCGCCCCCGCGCCCACCGCCCCACCACCCGGAGGTAGGACTTCTGTTTACATAAATAATAATCGATAGTGTTTGAGACAGGCGGTCATAAACCACGAGTGGTTCAGGCGTAGTAATATACGAGCGTTAACCTTGAGTGGTTTACAGAGCCGCCTTTCCACAGTGCTTTATCTCTGATTCTTACTGACCATGTGATCAGAATGAATAATTTTTTCGAATAATTTTTCGATGTACAATATCTTCATAAAGCTATCCAACTGTGATCAAAGGTTTCCAGCTCTGGCTGGACCGGGTCAGGGGGTTGACATTAGACGACTAAAGATGTCGGTAGATGTTCCATCCAATAGTCGTAAAGTGGTGCGCGATTATGTAGTCTTGACCGTAATAGTCGTTGATCCCAAAAGGTGTTTAGTGTTTACACTGGACGACTTTTTACAGTGACAATTTTCAAGGGTAATTCAAAATGTTCAAAATCGTTACATAATGATAGGGCATGTTTTATGTAGAGGGACTTTAGAGGAGGACTTCGGGAGAGTATTTTGGAGTTGCTATTGGATGCAATACTGGCTTCCAGAGCAGATGTTTGTTAGTCTGAAGTCAGAGCTGAGCCTACACAGACCGGCTCTATAAGTAAATTTGATCTCAGAATTAACTTATGCTGGAGGTATCTGCGCGTGGAATGACTGGTTGTGTATCTTTATCCTACCCCTAATAAAAAACTCCATAGGCTTAACATTAGCGGACTGTATTTGGTCTACGGTGCAGGAAAATGAAATTTATCGCTCTAGTGGGATACAGTTGTCAAATGACGTCATTTGAAAAGCGACCAATGATTATCACTGACTATCGGTGAGTTTTATGTCATTTTTTAATCTGCTGAAGTAATTCAGACGGGGTAGGATAAATTCTAAACCAAACTCGAGTTAGTCTTGTTGTTTATCGAACTCTGGCAAAGTCGCGTATCACTGCACTCGGCTTCGCCTCGTGCAGTAATACGCGACAATGCCGTCATGCAATAAACAACAACACGACTAACTCTCGGTTAGTTTCTCCTAATCACGAAGTGGCTTCTTCTTGCAGCGTGCGCCATTGTGGCTGACATCGTGTTCGTCCTCGACGCCTCTGGTTCTATCGGAGACATCAACTTCCAGAAACTGAGATCATTCGTGTCCAACGTCATCCAAGACCTGGACGTGGAGAACGGCAGGGTAAGGTCATCCCAAGGTCATCCCAAGGTCATCCCAAGGTCATCCCAAGGTCATCCCAAGGTCATACAATAACATCCTCAAAGTCACCTCAAGGTCAAGCAGTGTCATTCTGTATCAGAATAGATGAAAATAGTTGTAGAAACAGCTCTCTTACCATATTTAAGTGTCTGTTGACTGGTTCTCTGTCCAAATGAAATATGGGACAGGTAACGCCCAGCTAGTTCCGAATTCGAACTTTTGCTGGTTTCCCGCTTATTTGCAGTGGAAATGATAACCAGCCAAACCTCTCTTCTACTCTCCCAGCAGATCTTTTGAGACACTGGTGCTAACAAGCAGCCGCAGACTCTAGTACAGCCTGTTGTCGCCAGCTTTATAACAGATTTTACCACGCCCTCTAACGGGTAAACCAGTGTAAACATGGAGGTGTTACCCATAATTCACCAATAAATGGCTGGCGTTACCTGGCCTATAATATGAGTGAGCAGATAGGCCAGGCTTCCGGGCTAAAGTGTTTAGTACACAGAGGTCAAATTGAGAGGTCATTGAGGTTTACCTTGACCTGCGCATTGAACTCGTACTCAACAGGCTTGGGAGAACGGTAACTCATACTCAATGGGTAATAAACAGATTAATATTTCCAGGCTAAGATAGAATCAGAAACATTTTCATGTTTGGTCTGATTCCTATTTCACAATCTCGTTTGGAGCGCTTCAAAATATTCACTCGGCTATCACTTCAATCATATTACTACAAGCTCAAAACTCAGTGGCGAACGGGGACACAGACTAAACCCTCATCAATTTCTTTCTTATCATCTCTGCCGTATATAAATGTCCATAGGTTTATCATTAAGGACTCATACCCAATAGCCTTGCTAGTACGGTATCTCATACTCAATGGGTAATAAACAGATAAATATTTGCAGGCTAAGATAAAATCGGAAACATATTCATGTTTAGTCTGTGTCTATGTTCTCGTTTGGAGTGCTTTGGAATACTCGCTCGGCTATCATCTCGTTTGTAATACTGCGCACTCCTAACTCGATGGCATATGCGGACACACACCAAACACACATCAACTTGTTTCTTATTATCAGAACAGTGAAGTAGCGCTGTCGTGGTGCCACTTCCCCCCTTGTTAACGGCGTTTTCTGCTCACAGGTGCGCGTGGGATTGGCCACCTTCAGTAACTCGGTGGAGACGAGGTTCAACCTCAACACGTACACCACACGCCTCGACCTCATGGCCGCCGTCCAGAACATCCCCTACACCAGGGGGCGCACCAACACCGGCGCCGCCATCAGGTGAGAGAACCGCCAACTACATCTTACCTTATATCACACACACGTGCATATTGCCTTATAACCTACACACATGCATATTACCTTATAACATACACACGTGCATATTCCCTTATATCCTACACACATGCATATTCCCTTATATCCTACACACATGCATATTACCTTATAACATACACACGTGCATATTCCCTTATATCCTACACACATGCATATTCCCTTATAACCTACACACGTGCATATTCCCTTATATCCTACACACGTGCATATTCCCTTACATCCTACACACAAGCATATTCCCGTATAACCTATACCCATGCATATTCCCTTATAACCTACACACGTGCATATTCCCTTATATCCTACACACGTGCATATTCCCTTACATCCTACACACAAGCATATTCCCGTATAACCTATACCCATGCATATTCCCTTATAACCTACACACATGCATATTCCATTATAACCTACACACATGCATATTCCCTTATAACCTACACACATGCGTATTGCCTTATAACCTATACACATGCATATTCCCTTATAACCTACACACGTGCATATTCCCTTATACAACACACGTGCATATTCCCTTATAACCTGCACACATGCATATTCCCTTATGACCTACACACAATCATATTACATTATAACCTACACACAATCATATTCCCTTATAACCTACACACATGCATATTCCCTTATGACCTACACACATGCATATTCCCTTATAACCTACACACATGCATATTCCCTTATGACCTACACACATGCATATTGCCTTATAACCTACACACATGCATATTACATTATAACCTACACACAATCATATTCCCTTATAACCTACACACATGCATATTCCCTTATGACCTACACACATGCATATTACATTATAACCTACACACAATCATATTCCCTTATAACCTACACACATGCATATTCCCTTATGACCTACACACATGCATATTACATTATAACCTACACACAATCATATTCCCTTATAACCTACACACATGCATATTCCCTTATGACCTACACACATGCATATTCCCTTATGACCTACACACAATCATATTTCATTATAACCTACACACATGCATATTCCCTTATAACCTACACACATGCATATTCCCTTATGACCTACACACATGCATATTCCCTTATGACCTACACACAATCATATTACATTATAACCTACACACAATCATATTCCCTTATAACCTACACACATGCATATTACATTATAACCTACACACAATCATATTCCCTTATAACCTACACACATGCATATTCCCTTATGACCTACACACATGCATATTCCCTTATGACCTACACTCAATCATATTACATTATAACCTACACACATGCATATTCCCTTATGACCTACACACATGCATATTCCCTTATTATCCATCGTATACAAATACTCCGTTGAAGATGTAACCCACGACCCATTCTATAAGACCTGTCAGATACCAAAACTGTGGTATACGGATTAATATCTGTGGTATACGGCCTCAAAACCATGGTATATGGGAAAAATAGTCCCTTTTGCTATAGAGCAAAGAAACGGTCCCTATTGCTATACCATCTATATGGCAATTACTGGGTTTAATTTATTTGAAAATGTGGATAATAAATGCAACAAAGGATGACGTCGTAATACACTCGCTAGGGCTCGTGTATCACGACGCATCAACCCCTTATGGTTTACAACACACACACATGCATATTCTTTTATACCACACACACACATGCATATTCCCTTATACAACACACACATGCATATTCCTTTATACAACACACACGTGCATATTCCCCTTAACGTACGCATAATCGCTTATATCAGTTGTATCAGAAAGATTCATCTCTTATGCAGCTCATTAGTATTGTGGTCTAAATAGTTAAATGATGGTCAACTTAAAAAAAAATTCTGTAGTTGTTTTTATTTCTCAGCAGGATTTGTCTCAGACAAACACCCTGTGAGGTACATGAATCTCAGCAGGATTTGTCTCAAACACCCTGTGGGGTACATGGATCTCAGCAGGATTTATCTCAAACACCATGTGAGGTACATGGATCTCAGCAGGATTTGTCTCAGACAAACATCCTGAGAGGTACATGAATCTCAGCAGGATTTGTCTCAAACACCATGTGAGGTACATGGATCTCGGCAGGATTTGTCTCAGACAAACACCCTGTGAAGTACATGAATCCCAGCAGAATTTGTCGCAAACACCCTGTGAGGTACATGGATCTCAGCAGGATTTGTCTCAGACAAACACCCTGTGAGGTACATGAATCTCAGCAGGATTTGTCTCAGACAAACACCCTGTGAAGTACATGAATCCCAGCAGGATTTGTCTCAAACACCCTGTGAGGTACATGGATCTTAGCAGGATTTGTCTCAGACAAACACCCTGTGAGGTACATGAATCTCAGCTGGATTTGTCTCAGACAAACACCCTGTGAGGTACATGGATCTCAGCAGGATTTGTTTCAGACAAACACCCTGTGAAGTACATGAATCCCAGCAGAATTTGTCGCAAACACCCTGTGAGGTACATGGATCTCAGCAGGATTTGTCTCGAACAAACACCCTGTGAGGTACCTGGATCTCAGCAGGATTTGTCTCAAGCAAACACCCTGTGAGGTACATGAATCCCAGCAGGATTTGTCTCAAACACCCTGTGAGGTACATGAATCTCAGCAGGATTTGTCTGAGACGACCACCCTGTCAGGTACCTGGATCCTATCGTGTGAATCCCGCTTTACTACAGCGTCATACTATTTTACTGTATTTATATCGTCCTGCAGACAAGTGCGTGAGGTGATGCTGCGTAGTGACAACGGCGGCCGCCAGGCGGCCAAGTCGGTGGTGGTGATGATCACAGATGGCGCCTCCAACAACAAGGTACGGCGTCTCTTCACGCAGTAATTG
The DNA here is from genome assembly GCA_950022655.1 of Alentia gelatinosa. Classification (NCBI taxonomy): domain Eukaryota; kingdom Metazoa; phylum Annelida; class Polychaeta; order Phyllodocida; family Polynoidae; genus Alentia; species Alentia gelatinosa. Next base: position 56,472,508 of record OX465588.1, read on the forward strand.
ACATGGGGGGTGTTTAATAATCTAGTACGGAGTCTCACTCACCGCTACTAACATGGGGGTGTTTAATAATCACACTCACCGCTACTAACATGGGAGGTGTTTAATAATCACACTCACCGCTACTCACATGGGGGGTGTTTAATAATCACACTCACCGCTACTCACATGGGGGGTGTTTAATAATCACACTCACCGCTACTCACATGGGGGGTGTTTAATAATCACATTCACCGCTACTAACATGGGGGGTGTTTAATAATCACACTCACCGCTACTAACATGGGGGTGTTTAATAATCACACTCACCGCTACTAACATGGGAGTGTTTAATAATCTAGTACGGAGTCTCATTCGCCGCTACTAACATGGGGGTGTTTGATAATCACACTCGCCGCTACTAACATGGGGGGTGTTTAATAATCACACTCACCACTACTAACATGGGGGGTGTTTAATAATCACACTCACCGCTACTAACATGGTGGTGTTTAATAATCGCAATCAACACTTCTAACATGGTGTATTATATTAGTGTCTTCATCTCCGTGTGTTTCTCTGTACAGGAGGAGACCTTACAGGAGGCCTTCGCCCTGAAGCGGGGCGGCGTGCACTCGCTGGTGGTGGCGGTGGGCGGCTGGACCGACATGGAGGAGCTGATCGGCATGTCCTCCTACCCCTACGCCAAGAACCTCTTCAACGTCGACAACGCCGACGGGCTCGAGGGCATCAGGAACAACCTCAGGGACGTCGTCTGCAACAGTGAGTCTTCCAAGTCAAATAAGTACCCAGCAAAACTGCTCTCAAAAGAGGAGTGAAAACCCCACTTTGTGGACCTGTTACAGGAGAAAGGTTCCCCTTGTTCTCTGTAGCCATCGAAGTCCCATACCATTTCATCTCGTAACTTCTTGATTGTAGGCTGTGGTACTGGTGGAGGGTATGCAAAACTCCTTAGAAGTATTATGTATTATACATAATTATTATTAATATTATCATAGTACTCACATATTAGTAGGCCCTATTCAGAAATAGATATGGATTTAAAGTACTATATAATATGTGATACTGCATCCAAATAATGGTAGACCACCCATCTGGCGAATTGTTTGTGAATTAAAAAAGATTTATGTCTCACTGTTTTCAAATTTTACCGACTGCCTGTACAACCCGTGTCATATTGATTTGATATTTAACTGTTTTTAGATGTTAACGAGTGCCTATTTAACCTGTGTCGTATTGATTTGATATCCACTATTTTCAAATATTAATGAGTGCCTGTATAACCCGTGTCGTATTGATTTGATATTTAACTGTTTTCAGATGTTAGCGAGTGCCTGTCCAACCCGTGTCGTATTGATTTGATATCTCCTTGTTTTCAGATGTTAACGACTGCCTATTAAACCTGTGTCGTATTGATTTGATATATAACTGTTTTCAGATGTTAACGACTGCCTGTTTAACCTGTGTCGTATTGATTCGATATCTCCCTGTTTTCAGATGTTAACGAGTGCCTGTCCAACCCGTGTCGTAACGGCGGGACTTGTGTTGACGGTATTGACAGCTACACGTGTCTCTGTCCTAGCACCTTCTCCGGCGAGTTCTGTGAACGACGTGAGTATTATCTGCTAATTACTCAACAATTTCCATCATCTAGCTGTGACCCAAATGTCATTAGAGCAACTGACCCTAAAAAAGAAATCTTATGGCAGAATGATGGACAACATAGATTTACCAGAATACCCTCAATCAGCCCAAAATTGCCTGATGAGTTAATAATCGACACTTTTGGTATGCTAGGAATCACAAATCTGATGTAGTTTCTGACAAAGTTTTGTTCATATAGATCGGTATGTTATTCACTACTCAACAGCGATTTGCATTTTTCGAGTTAGGAAAGACTATTTTTTGGTCACATATTAAACTCTTAAGAACTATAGATTACATAGCCATCGTGTTATGGAGGCCGCCATCTTCCCCCGACGCAATAAATAAACACCAGGTGGCGGGTCCAATTATCAATGGGTTTTATTAGAAATATTTTGGGCCTTGCATACAGTGATTTTAGCCTGGTCTCACGGTTATCAATAGATTAAGACAGCAGATAAATAATAGTGGTTCCCCGATTACAGTGCCGCTATCTTACAATTTCCTGGCGGATGATGGTAGAATTATGTAATGTAAATATATATATATGTACAATTGTTATTTATTCGTTTATTTATCAAATGTACTACCATAGGAGGAACTGGCGCATAGACCAGAAATGGATTTGTTCGATATAAAAAAAAGAAAAAGAAGAACTATCAATAACTCTGTTCCCTATACGATGCTGTGTTACTCCACAGGGTGCCGTATGGTTGGTGATAGAGAGCAGATACGTAACAGTTGTTCCCCAACCATACTGGCGCTATCTTACAATTACCTGGCGGATGATGACAGAACTAGTACTAACTGTGTTCCCTGGTGTGTTACGGCTCAGGGTGCCGTATGGGGTCTGACCTGGTGATCGCTATGGACGCGTCGGGCAGTATCGGCCAGCTCAACTTCCAGAAGCAGGTGGACTTCGTGAAGAGTCTGCTGAGTGGAGTGAACCTGAACGTGGACAGCCGAGCCGCAGTCGTCACCTTCTCCAACGACCCGTCCGTCAAGTTCCAGCTCAACACCTACTCGGACGTCGTGAGTATTTTTTATTCCTATATACCTATGAGCGAACAACCTATGATTACTTAACGCTGCTGGGGTTGGAATAACTTTTGTTTACTGCCAAGGTTGAAGTTACTGCCCAGGTTGACGTTTACTGCACAGGTTGACGTTCAGACGTTCGGTTTTTATCTATATTAGCCGACAATTGAAGGTATATAGGAATAGGGAAACCACGTACCAGTGGAAATAAGTCAAAGTTACTCGGTAATGCTTGGAAAAATTACTGCCCGCGGCTACGCCTTGGGCAGTAATTTTTCCAACCCTTACCTCGTAACCTTGACTTATTCCCACCGGAACTTAGTTTCCCTCTATTCCCTACTTTTGATACGTAGTCTCCATAGGGAGCCAAAGTGAACCCGCTAAAACGGCAGATACCCGTGCTCAAAACACTATTTCCGGAGGCTAGTAAAAACGAGGCTTATTGCTGAGCCTCTTGGGGTTTGAGGCTAGAATTTCGATTTGGGTTTCGGGAATGACACATGTTATCTCGAACCTACATGGTCAAAGTACTGAACGCCTATATCCGGAAATGGTATTTTGTGAAAGGGTATCTGTGGTTTCAGCGGGTTCACTTTGGCTCCCTATTAGAAATGCATAAAGCACCTGGAAACAGCTACCCGGAGATTCCGGAAAAAAGTCCCATCCATGATTAAGTCTAATCATCATTTACTTCGAAACAAGTTTCATGGATACTCATTCAATATAAATTATTTACAATTAGTCCTAATAATCTCATTTACCATCAGATCTCACTGGCATAAAACGTCGTTCATGCTGAAAACAAGGAAACATGGCGAACTATATAACTGGCGAAAGTACAAACCAAATTACCACTATGCCTGACAGTTCTGTGGTGTTATGAAACGTGTAGTCATCCTACATGTTGATACATGGTCCATACTGGTTATTTATCTTGTAGGTGAGTAATAAATACAATAAAGACTATTATTTTTTATACGAGTAACCGTAATCTCCTCGTAGTTGACGACGTAGTATCCTCGCTGTCGTTCGGATATTACTACGCGTCAACTACGAGGAGATTACGGTTGTATGTAAATGTTTTCCACAAAAAGCAAGAATTAAAAACAATCGTATCGCACATATATCTTTTAATAGATAGATTTTGCCTTGAAACTAAAACCGTAAACCGTATCAATATTAGAATAATTTGACAGATCACATACATATTAACATGCATAGTATAGTGGTGGTATAAGGTGGTATAGTATCGACTTTACTGGCACATTTTCAATTGTAGTTGTTGATTTATGAATGAAATACTTCGCACTCAATGTATTTCTGGTCATTCGTTGGTCAGATGGATGTAATGGACGCCATGTCCTTCTACTACCGCGGAGGCACCACCAACACAGCCGGCGCTCTCTCCCTGATGCGCGGCCAGATGTTTACACCCAGCGAGGGCGACCGCCCCGCCGTACCCAACATAGGTGAGTATACGAACGACCCGCCCCGCCGTACCCCACATAGGTGAGTATATGAACTATCGTCCCCGCCGTATCCAATATAGATGAATATACAAACTACCCGCCCCGCTGTACCCAATATAGGTGAGTATACGAACTACCCGGCCCGCCATACCCAATATAGGTGAGTATACCAACTACCCGTCCACTGTACCCAATATAGGTGAGTATACGTACTACCCGCCCCGCCTACCCAATATAGGTGAGTATACAAACTACCCGCTCCGCTGTACCCAATATAGGTGAGTATACGAACTACCTGCCCCGCTGTACCCAATATAGGTGAGTATACAAACTACCCGCCCCGCTGTACCCAATATAGGTGAGTATACAAACTACCCGCCCCACCATACCCAACATGGGTGAGTATACGAACTACCCGCCCCGCCGTACCCAATATAGGTGAGTATACAAACTACCCGCCCCGCCGTACCCAATATAGGTGAGTATACAAACTACCCGCCCCGCCGTACCCAATATAAATCAGTATACAAACTACCCGCCCCCCCATACCCAACATAGGTGAGTATACAAACTATCGTCCCTGCCATACCCAACATAGGTCAGTATACAAACTACCCGCCCCGCCGTACCCAACATAGGTGAGTATACAAACTATCGTCCCCACCGTACCCAACATGGGTGAGTATACGACCTACCCACCCCGCTGTACCCAATAGAGGTCAGTATGCAAAGTACCCGTCCGCTGTACCCAACATGGGTGAGTATACGAACTATTGTCCTCGCCGTACCCAACATAGGTGAATATATGAACTACCCGTCCCACTGTATCCAACATAGGTCAGTATACGAACTATCGTCCCCGCCGTACCCAACATAGGTCAGTATACGAACTATCGTCCCCGCCGTACCCAACATAGGTGAGTATATGAACTATCTTCCCTGCCGTACCCAACGTTGGCTGATCCTAGTATAAGTAAACTCCCCCAGTCATGGTTGGCCGGTCCTAGTATACGTAAACTCACCCGGGTCATGGTTGGCTGGTTTTAGTATACGCAAACTCATCCCGGTCATGGTTGGCTGATTATAGTGTACTTAAACTCACCCCAGTCACGGTTGGCTGGTTTTAGTGTTCGTAAACTCACCCCAGTCACGGTTGGCTGGTTTTGGTGTATGTAAACTCACCCCGGTCATGGTTGGCTGATTCTAGTATACGTAAACTCACCCCGGACATGGTTGGCTGATTCTAGTATACGTAAACTCACCCCGGACATGGTTAGCTGATTCTAGTATACGCAAACTCACCCCGGTCATGGTTGGCTGATTCTAGTATACGTAAACTCACCCCGGACATGGTTCGCTGATTCTAGTATATGTAAACTCACCCGGTCATGGTTGGCTGGTCCTAGTGTACGTAAACTCAGCCGGTCATGGTTGGCTGATTCTAGTATACGTAAATTCACCCCAGTCACGCTTGGTTGATTACAGGGGTGGTCCTCACTGATGGGCGGTCGAACGACGAGCGTTCCACCTGGGACGAGGCGATGATCGTGAGGGACGCTGGTGTCCACCTGGTGGCCGTTGGCGTGGGTAACAATGTCAAGGACATGGAGATGAAGGGCATCGCCTCCGAACCCGTCTCCGCCAACATCTTCCGCGCCGCCAGCTTCGACGACCTCGTCAACATCAAGAACAGCCTGCTTGACGCCGTCTGCAACGGTGAGCTTTTTGTGGGCGTCTGCGGATGGACAATGTTGCTGTTTATTATCTCACTCTAGTATTTTTCTCCATAATGATAGGAACTCATACTCCATGGCCGTGAAGGTAGTATAACCAATACTCAATGGAGAATTGGGTGATTTTGTTTTATCAGAAACCCACTCGATGAAGATAATTTGGTCCATACTCTGACTCGTTTGACCACAGAGTAATTCACTCTTAAAGCTCTTTTTGCCTCCGATAACAGTGAATAACTGCCGTAAGTATGTCAACATATTCACATGACGACCCGTCACTGTTAAGGCCTATCACTACATTATAATGGACTCTTTTTGCCCCTGTTAGTGGTCAACAATTACTGTAAATATGTCGACATATTCACATGACGGCCAATTACTGTTGAGGCCTGTCACTGCTTTATAATGGATCCTGCTTTTTTTGCCCCGTTACTGGTCCATTATTGCCGTAAATATGTTGACATATTCACGTGATGACCCGTTACTGTTAAGGCTTATCACTACATCATAATGGACCCTGCTCTTTTTGCCCCTGTTAGTGGTCAACAATCGCCGTAAATATGTTAACATATTCACATGACAACCCATCACTGTTGAAGCCAGTCCCTCTCTTTTTACCCTGTTAATGGTCCAACAATCGCCGTAAATATGTTGACATATTCGCATGACTACCCGTTACTCTTGAGGCCTGTCACTACATTATAATGGACCCTGCTCTTTTTGCTCCCATTAGCCGTCAACGACTGCGAGCCCAACCCCTGCCTTAACGGCGGCCAATGCCTCGATCTCATTGGTGGATTCCAGTGTAACTGTCAGACCGGATTCAGCGGCGTCAACTGCGAGAGATGTGAGTTTTTAATCTATATTTTTAATTTATGTTTATTCTAAACATGGGTTTTGTCATAATGAGGTCATTTGTTCACACTGGATGCGTCAGGCAGTATCCGTAACGAGGGTTTGACTCATGTAACCCGGTTATATAACTATTTCTATTACATTATCTCGCAGCGTGTGATGGTCAACTGGATATTGTGTTTACGCTTGACGTGTCAGGCAGTATCCGTAAAAAGGGTTTGATTCATGTAACCCGGTTATATAACTATTTCTATGACATTATCTCGCAGCGTGTGACGGTCAACTGGATATTGTGTTCGCGCTGGATGCGTCAGGCAGTATCCGTAACGAGGGTTTGATTCATGTAACCCGGTTAAATAACTATTTATATGATATTATCTCGCAGCGTGTGATGGTCAACTGGATATTGTGTTTACGCTGGATGCGTCAGGCAGTATCCGTAACGAGGGTTTGACTGATGTAACCTGGTTATATAACTATTTCTATGACATTAACTCGCAGCGTGTGACAGTCAGCTGGATATTGTGTTCGCGCTGGACGCGTTGGGCAGTATCCGTAACGTTTGACTCATGTAACCTGGTTATATAACTATTTCTATGACATTAACTCGCAGCGTGTGACGGTCAACTGGATATTGTGTTCGCGCTGGACGCGTCAGGCAGTATCCGTAACGAGGGCTTCCCATTCCTCATTGACTTCGTCGAGTCCATCATTGCGCCACTCGAGGTGAAGGAGGGACGCACGCGTGTCGGAGTGCTGAAGTGGAGCGACAACGCGCAGGTGGAGTTCCAGCTCAACCGCTACGACAACAAGCAGGATGTGCTCCACCACATCCGCCACATCACCTTCACCGGCGGCAGGTACGGTCTGCCTCATTTACCGACACATGTGTTGTTCAATGTGTCTTATTTACCGACGCTTGTGTCGTACTATATATTTCATCTCATTTACTGACACATGTATCATACGATGTGTCTTATTTACTGACACCTATGTCGTACCATACAAATGATTTAAGCTTATAAGACACCAACCCAACCGCTGCGCCCGATTCTACCTTTGCCTGACGGATCCGTCGGGTCTGTGACAATCTGCATCAATCGGGTCGATGTACGCACTTCACCGACCCGAATTTATAACTTTTCCCGACGGGTCAGTCTTTATTACCATGTCAGATATGACCGACTCTCCCCGACCTTAAGATTTCGGTGTAAGGACATTCACCGACCGTTCCCGATTCTGAGCAGGCCGTTTAAATAGCAATACTACCTATTACTCAGTCCGATTTACAAGTGCCTTATATCGGTAAACGCCTCGGTCCGTACCCACCGTAAATTAGCATCTTGTTCTGTGGCTTGTGCAGCATGTTCAGGACGTTCTATATAAATACGGACACTTTGTGTTACGTACCAGCGACTTCGTCGATTCGCTACCACCCCCCCCCCCCCCCCAGAAAAAAACTCGTTCAGATCATGAATATTCACGAGCGGAATTCTGAAAGGGCTATTATTTCATGTTACACAGGTACTAACACCAGCGAAAGCCTGTTGTCTCATTGTCTCTCTCAAGGTAAAGAGATCAGAAAATTAGAGTTCTAAATTATGTTTACTGTATGGCAAGAAGTACATTCTCAGGATAGAAGTACATCTGTGTAGGGAAATTAAAAAAAGGATAGGTGGTTTAAGTTTAGCACTACACGAGAATCTCACTCTGGTGGCCCTTCAGTCTCCCACCCTAGATTGGGTTCACTCTGTCCCTATGTGCGGGAGATTCTCCAAGCGGATTCGACGGAATTCTAACGTTTTAAATACAGTAGGTAATAATAAAATAAATCACAATACATCTCGTTTCAGGACGCACACCTCGAGTGCCCTGAAGCGTGTCAAAGACGAGATGTTCACGCAGACGAACGGCGACCGAGTGAACGCTCAGAACATCCTCATCGTCATCACGGACGGCAACTCCAACATCAACCCGGAAGCCACCATCCCGGACGCCATCGCCGCGCGCACCCAGGGCGTGCACATCATCGTCGTCGCTATCGGGACCATGCTCAATGAACTGGAACTGCGGGGCATCGCCAGCACGCCGGAGAGTCAGAACGTGTACAGTGTGAGGTCATACCTCGAACTGGCTGGACTCATGACTAACATGGTCAGCGCTACATGCAACGGTAAGTCTTCTCAGAGATTGGCCACCACAAGACTGGCTCCAGTCCCTGCATCCTATGGCTACCCTCCTCGCTAGGATACTGGCTCCAGTCCCTGCATCCTATGGCTACCCTCCTCGCTAGGATACTGGCTTCAGTCCCTGCATCCTATGGCTACCCTCCTCGCTGGGATACTGGCTCCAGTCCCTGCATCCTATGGCTACCCTCCTCGCTGGGATACTGGCTCCAGTCCCTGCATCCTATGACTACCCTCCTCGCTGGGATACAGGCTCCAGTCCCTGCATCCTATGGCTACCCTCCTTGCTGGGATACTGGCTCCAGTCCCTGCATCCTATGGCTACCCTCCTCGCTGGGATACTGGCTCCAGTCCCTGCATCCTATGGCTACCCTCCTCGCTGGGATACTGGCTCCAGTCCCTGCATCCTATGGCTACCCTCCTCGCTGGGATACTGGCCCCAGTCCCTGCATCCTATGGCTACCCTCCTCACTGGGATACTGGCTCCAGTCCCTGCATCCTATGGCTACCCTCCTCACTGGGATACTAGCTCCAGTCCCTGCATCCTATGTCTACCCTCCTCACTGGGATACTAGCTCCAGTCCCTGCATCCTATGGCTACCCTCCTCGCTGGGATACTGGCTCCAGTCCCTGCATCCTATGGCTACCCTCCTCGCTGGGATACTGGCCCCAGTCCCTGCATCCTATGGCTACCCTCCTCACTGGGATACTGGCTCCAGTCCCTGCATCCTATGGCTACCCTCCTCACTGGGATACTAGCTCCAGTCCCTGCATCCTATGTCTACCCTCCTCACTGGGATACTAGCTCCAGTCCCTGCATCCTATGTCTACCCTCCTCACTGGGATACTGGCTCCAGTCCCTGCATACTATGGCTACCCTTCTCGCTGGGATACAGGCTCCAGTCCCTGCATCCTATGGCTACCCTCCTCGCTGGGATACTGGCTCCAGTCCCTGCATCCTATGGCTACCCTCCTCACTGGGATACTGGCTCCAGTCCCTGCATCCTATGGCTACCCTCCTCACTGGGATACTAGCTCCAGTCCCTGCATCCTATGTCTACCCTCCTCACTGGGATACTAGCTCCAGTCCCTGCATCCTATGTCTACCCTCCTCACTGGGATACTGGCTCCAGTCCCTGCATACTATGGCTACCCTTCTCGCTGGGATACAGGCTCCAGTCCCTGCATCCTATGGCTACCCTCCTCGCTGGGATACTGGCTCCAGTCCCTGCATCCTATGGCTACCCTCCTCACTGGGATACTGGCCCCAGTCCCTGCATCCTATGGCTACCCTCCTCACTGGGATACTGGCTCCAGTCCCTGCATCCTATGGCTACCCTCCTCACTGGGATACTAGCTCCAGTCCCTGCATCCTATGTCTACCCTCCTCACTGGGATACTAGCTCCAGTCCCTGCATCCTATGTCTACCCTCCTCACTGGGATACTGGCTCCAGTCCCTGCATACTATGGCTACCCTTCTCGCTGGGATACAGGCTCCAGTCCCTGCATCCTATGGCTACCCTCCTCACTGGGATACTGGCTCCAGTCCCTGCATCCTATGGCTACCCTCCTCGCTGGGATACTAGCTCCAGTCCCTGCATCCTATGGCTACCCTCCTCGCTAGGATACTGGCTCCAGTCCGTGCATCCTATGGCTACCCTCCTCGCTGGGATACTGGCTCCAGTCCCTGCACCCTATGGCTACCCTCCTCGCTTGGATACTAGCTCCAGTCCCTGCATCCTATGGCTACCCTCCTCGCTGGGATACTGGCTCCAGTCCCTGCATCCTATGGCTACCCTCCTCGCTGGGATACTAGCTCCAGTCCCTGCATCCTATGGCTACCCTCCTCGCTGGGATACTGGCTCTAGTCCCTGCATCCTATGGCTACCCTCCTCGCTGGGATACTGGCTTCAGTCCCTGCATCCTATGGCTACCCTCCTCGCTGGGATACTGGCTCCAGTCCCTGCATCCTATGGTTACCCTTCTCGCTAGGATACTGGCTCCAGTCCCTGCATCCTATGGCTACCCTCCTCACTGGGATACTGGCTTCAGTCCCTGCATCCTATGGCTACCCTCCTCACTGGGATACTGGCTCAAGTCCCTGCATCCTATGTCTACCCTCCTCACTGGGATACTGGCTCCAGTCCCTGCATACTATGGCTACCCTCCTCGCTGGGATACAGGGACTGGTACAATCGGTAATGGTGTTGGATTTCTGGCGCTGTATAGCGCCAGTATTTTTAACACTCTCCATACAGATACCCTGGCCACTGATCAGGATATCTGATGGGAGATTGATACCCTCTCACTTTGATCTTTATCGGGTCACAGTCAGAAGCAGGCGAAATCTATTGCTATGACAATACAGGTGGCCAGGGAACTAGAGGAGGGGAGGGGGAGGGGTAGGAGGAGATATATAGGGTTACAGGGGCAGCTTGGGGCCATAAACAGGAGATTCTGTTCATAGTGGACAAGTCTTTGATTCATGGGCCAGTCAGAGAAGGATATATATATACTTTAATGAACTTTATTCTTATTGTGTTTAATCATTTAATGAATGTTCATAATCAAAGACTTGAGCAAGTCTAGGCCACCACCTCTGTTTCCGTCTCAAGCCCAATACACATCTACCGATTCAGGATTGAACGCTACGTAACCCCTCGGCCCTTGTCGCCCACCCAATCAGGGTCTATTTACCAACGTTGCGTTGGTGGCAACTGAATTTATCAACATGCTGATAAACATTTAGTGACCAATTTCGGAACATTGAACCTCAACTCGTGATTACATATGAACATCTCAAGGAGGTGGGGGGTGTGGTGGTTCACTAATCATTTGCTGACCCTTGCCTAGCTGTCCTACATCTACCGACTAGGGCCGACTCTGTTAGGATGCCTCGCCTGAAACAAATTACCGTTCCTTTGTCGCCAACAAAGGTACATCAATGTTCCGAATTCGGTACTTGTGTATTGGGCTTTAGAGGTAGGCTAGGTCTGATTGCTTGTAGACCAAAGAGCTCGATACAAATATCTTGAAGCAAGGTGCACTTTTGGATATCGTGAAGTGTAAATTATGAATTCTCACTACAAGTCATTATTAGCTTAGCCAAATTAATAGCAAACTTTCTGGCCACTTTCTGGCAGAAAATAGTGGTTGTCCCCTGACTACAGTGGCACTATATTACAATTTCCTGGCAGATGATGGTGGAACTAGCAATCACTAGCAATGCCATATAGTGTTGTGTTTCCTGTCTCAGATGTGAACGAGTGCAGCAGTAACCCGTGTCAGAATGGCGGTCAGTGCGTAGACGGGTACCGTCAGTACAGCTGTCTCTGCGCCCCGGACTGGACGGGCGCCATATGCAACAGACGTGAGTAACCAATTTCATGATGTGTTACGCATCACAGTGATAATTTACCTACTATTTCCAGTAATCCCTCGCTGTGTTATGTATCACAGTGATATTTTACATACTATTTCCAGTAATCCCTCGCTGTGTTATGTATCACAGTGATATTTTACATACTATTTCCAGTAATCCCAAACATAATAATAATAAAATAATGAACATAAATCTTGTTTTCTTTATCAATTTTTAGCTAACCATTTCTGCTTTGAGAGTAAACATAAAAGTATTTGGATTGAGGTGCACCCCGACTTACACTATATTATAGCCTGTTGTCGCCAGAGCCAAGGCACACAGACTCAAACTGAGACTGTTATGTGCTGCCATTTTGAGTCAGGAATTCCTGCCTCCGCTGGTGTTAAGCTGCCCTGACTGATTTGCCAGCAACTAGTGGCTTGAGTTGGCGCTAAAATCAGAACAGCCAATCACGAAATTCCTTTCTCCCATCATGCAGAGGAAACAGGCAAATGGGAGCCTTGCTCTGTTGGACCCTTAAGGCGGGCGTCCACCAACCACGACAAGGCTATGACAATGGCTTTCCGACAAGGTCCACAACAGCCCTACGATTGGAAGGCCTGTCATAGCCTTATCATGGTTGGTGGACCCTAGTTCCCGACAAGAGGCTACGACAAGGCCACAGCAAGCTGCGACATGAAGCTTGTCGGAGGCCTATCGGGGGCCTTCCAACAAGGTTAGGACAAAATCGAACATGTTCGATTTTTCACAAGACTGGACCCTTGTCATGGAGTGTGGTGGTTTCCTTGATATCACTGTCATAGTGTGTCGGACAGCGACGTCTACGACACGTCCCGACAACGCTGTCGCAGAGCACCCCTTCTTACGACAATGCTGTGACAAGGCACCAATTGGAACTTTCTTGTCGGCGCTTGTCATAGCCTTGTCGTGGTTGGTGGACACCTGCCATTACGGTCTTTTGATCCCATAAATACGTCCCTCTGCCTGCGGCATCGGGACATACATATGGCATCAAAATGGCACTAATCCCTCAACATGTTCCGTGTCACAGTGATATTTTAGTACTATTTCCACTAATCCCTCAACATGTTCCGTGTCACAGTGATATTTTAGTACTATTTCCACTAATCCCTCAACATGTTCCGTGTCACAGAGTGCCGGCGGCAGATGGACGTGGTCTTCGTGCTGGATCTCTCGGGCAGCACGGACCAGGTGTACGACATCTCCATCGCCTTCGCCCGGCGCGTCATCGAGGGGCTGCCGGTCAGGTTTAACCGCGCCCGCTTGGGGCTGGTCAGCTTCGCCGACACGACCACCGTCAACTTCTACCTCAACACCTACCAGGCCAAGGAGGAGATGCTCAACGCCATCTCCTTCAGGTCAGTAATCTCACTGATTTTGTGGACAGGCAGCCGTAAACCAGCAGGGGTTAATGTGAAGTAATATGAGAAAATGCCCTAACTGTGGCCAAACTATGATTATGTCCTGCCGTATCAGGGCGAATGTCCGCCACAGGTGACCGAGAACTAAGACATTGTTCTGGCCACAGTCAGGGTGTTTTCTTATTATTACATACCTTAATTCAATCAAAATAGCCATTTATCGAGTCGTCGAGTGACAACCCCTCCATGTTTACACTGTCTGCTACTAACCGGAAGTCCACTCACAGGATGTGCTCGTTGCGCATGCGCCTAAATATGTAAATTAAGCTTCACTCTCTGAACCTAGTCCTAGACGCACGCCGCGATGTTCAAACTGGCGGAATGCATTGAGCTACAATGATTGGGAGAGTGACGTTAACCTAGATAACTTCACGCATGCACAATGAGTACATCTGCTCTGTCTGTGCATCGCCCATTGCGGACCAGGGCGAGTTGTTACTATGATGAATTCAGAATATTTCAGCTATTTAAACTGTTGTATGAGCAAACCACACGTTAGCTACCTCAATATTTGATAATTACACACTTCTAGTTGTTACATAGGGCCTGTATCGAAAGTTTCAAGTTGTGATTCAACGTCGCCCGCCATGTTGACATCGCTCGCGATGACGTTGATTACGCACGCTTATCAAATATCAGAGAATAGGCTACACGCACATTAAAATATTACAGTGCAACAAAGCGCACCATAGTGGGCCGTAGTGGGCGAATATTCTACCCCCGTGAGAGGGTCGTATATGAGTGACATTCGCACATAGGTATGAAATGATACACGAGCGCTAGCGAGTGTATTACGACGTCAACCTTGAGTGGTTTAGAGAGCTGCCTGTCTATAAAACCATAGCTTGTTGCATCTATTATGTATCTTTTCGAATGAATTAAACCCAGTGATTGCCATATTATAGGGTGAAGTAATAGGGACTATTTCTTTGCTCTACAGCAAAAGGGACTATTTATCCCGTATACCATAGTTTTGAGGCCATATACCACAGATATGGTCTCTGACAGGTTCTATACAATTGGTGGTGAGACCCCATACATTTTCAATGGGAGCTTTGTATACGATGGATAATAAGGGGTTATAGTCCCTATTGTTATACCCTTTGATATGGCAATCGCTTAGTTTGATTTGTTCAAAAAGATGGATAATAAATAGAGCATGCAAAACGATGATTTTTGTGGACATGGAGCTCTGTAAACCGTCCGATGCCCATTATGTGTATCACCTTTTTATAGACTATCAGGTCTGACAGTGGGAAGATCCTTTTCCCACTGACACTGATCAAAAGATAGCCCGGTACAAATCCACAAGCGTATACTACTACTGGAGTCAGCCAGTCTGTGGAGCAACAACCTTCAGCTATCATAGAGAATAACTAGAGGGTACTTCCAATATCATTGTTAAATATACAGTCATTTCAATCATTGAAATATCTAATTCAGTTGTAGCTACAAACAGGTTGTTTCTTTTTTTTTCTTTTTTTTTCACCTGAATGTCAACCAGGCTCTGTAAACCACTCGAGGTTGACGTCGTAATAAACTCGCTACTGCTTGTATATTACGATACGTCAACCTCTCGTAGTTAAAAGCCGCCTGCCAAACAAAACTATCGATTATTGGCTATGTACATTAGATGACTGTATAATAAAGTTTTTCCTTTTTCGTCATGGTTCTTTGGTTTTCACAAGAAATCTCGATTATTAGGATTTCTTTCATTGGATAACTGTTGTTAACTGTTGCCATTTCAGAGTTGTACATTGGGTGACTGTTTCAGAGTCGTACATTGTATAACTGTTTCAGTGTCGTACATTGTATAACTGATTCAGAGTCGTACATTGTATAACTGATCCTGTTTCAGAATCGTACATTGTATAACTGTTTCAGAGTCGTACATTGTATAACTGTTTCAGAGTCGTACATTGTATAACTGTTTCAGTGTCGTACATTGTATAACTGATTCAGAGTCGTACATTGTATAACTGATCCTGTTTCAGAGTCGTACATTGTATAACTGTTTCAGAGTCGTACATTGTATAACTGATTCAGAGTCGTATATTGTATAACTGATCCTGTTTCAGTGTCGTACATTGTATAACTGTTTCAGAGTCGTACATTGTATAACTGATTCAGAGTCGTATATTGTATAACTGATCCTGTTTCAGTGTCGTACATTGTATAACTGTTTCAGTGTCGTACATTGTATAACTGTTTCAGTGTCGTACATTGTATAACTGTTTCAGAGTCGTACATTGTATAACTGTTTCAGAGTCGTACATTGTATAACTGATCCTGTTTCAGAGTCATACATTGTATAACTGATCCTGTTTCAGAGTCGTACATTGTATAACTGATCCTGTTTCAGAGTCATACATTGTATAACTGGTCCTGTTTCAGTGTCGTACATTGTATAACTGATCCTGTTTCAGAGTGGCTGGCGGCCAGACAAACACGCAGGAAGCACTGCGGACGGCGACAGACCAGGTGTTCACGTCGGCGCGCGGAGACAGGTCCGGGGTGCAGAACGTCATGATCGTCATCACTGACGGCGGCTCCAACGTGCGACGAGACCTCACCATCCCAGAGGTCAGTCACACCCGCAAAACCACACCATCTAACTCTTAGTTTATTATCCCTGGTATACAAAGTAGCTATAGAGAATGTATAGGCATCCTTTGTGTATCACCCATGGTATACAAAGTAGCTATAGAGAATGTATAGGCATCCTTTGTGTATCACCCATGGTATACAAAGTAGCTATAGAGAATGTATAGGCATCCTTTGTGTATCACCCATGGTACAAAGTAGCTATAGAGAATGTATAGGCATCCTTCGTGTATCACCCATGGTATACAAAGTAGCTATAGAGAATGTATAGGCATCCTTTGTGTATCACCCATGGTATACAAAGTAGCTATAGAGAATGTATAGGCATCCTTCGTGTATCACCCATGGTATACAAAGTAGCTATAGAGAATGTATAGGCATCCTTCTTGTATCACCCATGGTATACAAAGTAGCTACAGAGAATGTATAGGCATCCTTTGTGTATCACCCATGGTATACAAAGTAGCTATAGGGAATGTATAGGCATCCTTCTTGTATCACCCATGGTATACAAAGTAGCTATAGAGAATGTATTGGCATCCTTCTTGTATCACCCATGGTATACAAAGTAGCTATAGAGAATGTATAGGCATCCTTTGTGTATCACCCATGGTATGCAAAGTAGCTATAGGGAATGTATAGGCATCCTTTGTGCATCACCCATGGTATACAAAGTAGCCATTGGAAACTTAAGGGCACTCAGTAAGCCATCCCAGAGGTAGGTCCTGGTTTTTATCTATTTTTTATTTATTTATTCATATTTATTACTCACCTATTATGGAGTCTCTATAGGAAATGTATAAGGCCCCTGGAATTAGCTACCTGGAGATTCTGGCATGTCAGAATCTCTCGCAGGAGATTCTGGAAAAATAGTCCTGTCCATAATGAGGTTGAATCATTATGTACTTCGAAAAAAGTTTCTTGAATGTTTATTCAATGCTAGTTATTTAGAATCAATCATAATAATCTCATTTACCATCAGAAATCACTGTCATAATAAATTTTCCATACTAAAATCACAGGTTAATAGCGAACTTTATTATTGGTGTAAGTCTACACTGAATTACTGCCATACTTGACAGTGCTGTGGTGTCTGGAACTAAATGGCTTACAGAAACTTTTTAATTGCAATAGACTTGTTATTAATCTTGTAGGTGGGTAATGAATACAATAATGACTGGTTTTGTATAAGAGTGATCGTTCTCTCCTCGTAGTTAACGACGTAATATCCTCGCCAATCGCTCGGATATTACTACGCGTTAACTACTCAGAGATCACCGCCACTCGTACACAAAACCAGTCATGATTGTGTATATTTCGTCTGATTCCAAAATAGGCTCTACATTAAGGCCTTCTTCCTTTTAACCTAGAAACAGAAATAGTGGTAAGTGTACTTCGAGATGATTATATATATGGGTTATGGTCGCTTCTATTTCGTGTGATATCAAATGCAATCTACCTTGAATAGATTGCGGGCTTACTGTCCATTGTCTAATTTGCCTTAGGCATTACATTACTATAATGATTGTAGTGATTTGGAAGCACAATGATTTTAGGATTTCATTAGGCATCTTCATCCCACCCTCGTCCACTCTAAATCTATGCTCCCTGAGGGCCTTCATCTTAGTCTACTATAAATGTATGCTTCCCGAGGGCCTCCCACTTAAGTCTACTAAAAATGTATGCTCCCTAAGGGCCTCCCACTTTAGTCATGTATAAATGTATGCTCCCTGAGGGCTCCCACCTTGGTCTGTTATAAATCTATGCTCCCTAAGAGCCCCCCCCCCCCTTAGTCTACTATAAATGTATTCTCCCTGATGGCCTCCCGCCTTAGTCTGTTATAAATGTATGCTCCCTGTGGGCCTTCATCTTAGTCCACTCTTAATGTATGCTCCCTGAGGGCCATTATCTTAGTCCACTATAAATGTATGCTCCCTAAGGGCCTCCAACCTTAGTCCTGTATAAATGTATGCTCCCTGAGGGCCTCACACCTTAGTCTACTGTAAACACATGCTCCCTGAGAGCTCCCACCTTAATCCTCTCTAAATGTATGCTCCCTGAGGGCCTCCCATCTTAGTCTGTTATAAATCTATGCTCCCTGAGGGCCTCCCATCTTAGTCTACTATAAATCTATGCTCCCTGAGGGCCTCCCACCTTAGTCCACTATAAATGTATGCTCCCTTAGGGGCTCCCACCTTCATCCACTGTAAATGTATGCTCCCTTAGGGGCTCCCACCTTCATCCACTATAAATGTATGCTCCCTAAGGGCCTCCAACCTTAGTCTACTATAAATGTATGCTCCCTAAGGGCCTCCCACCTTAGTCCTGTATAAATGTATGCTCCCTGAGAGCCTACCACCTTACTCTTTTATAAATGTATTCTCCCTGAGGGCCTCCCACCTTCATCCACTATAAATGTATGCTCCCTTAGGGCCTCCCACCTTCATCCACTATAAATGTATGCTCCCTAAGAGCCTCCCACCTTAGTCTATTTTAAATGTATTCTCCCTAAGAGCCTCCCATCTTAGTATGTTATAAATGTATGCTCCCTGTGGCCTCCCACCCTAGTCCACTTTATCATCCATGGTATACAAAATCCCCATTGAGAAAGTATGGGGACTCAGTAAACCACTACTCATTGTTTAAAAACTGTCAGATACCATAACCACGGTATAAGGATTTAAATCCATGGTATATGGCTTCAAAGCCATGGTATACAGAAAAATAGTCCCTTTGTGTCGTAGAGGAAAGAAATAGTCCATATTGTTTTACTCTTTGATATGGAAATTCCTGAGTTTGATCTATTGGAGAAATGGATGAAGAAATACAACAAACGATGGTTTTGCGGCTATGAAAACCACTTGAAGTTGACTTCGTGACCCACTTGCGGGTGCTCGTGTATTACTATGTGTTAACCCCTTGTGGTTTACACAAGTCTTGGTCTACTGTAAACTCACACTCTTCTCACCCTCAGGCCCAGCGCGCCGAGGATCGGGACATCGAGATGTTCGTGGCGGCAGTGGGACCGGTGCCAGACATGTCTGAGGTGAACGGCATCGCGACGGACCCCGACAGCGAGCATGTGGTGCGCGCGGCTACAGGAGGAGCCGTGCAGAGCGCGGCGGACGAACTGCTCGCCCAGCTCTGCCAATAACCGGTGAAACACAGTATAGCAGATCTGCCAATTACTAGTGTGACACAGTATAGCAGACCTGCCAATTACTAGTGTAACACAGTATAGCAGTTCTGCAAATTACTAGTGTAACACAGTATAGCAGACCTGCCAATTACTAGTGTAACACAGTATAGCAGATCTGCCAATTACTAGTGTGACACAGTATAGCAGACCTGCCAATTACTAGTGTGACACAGTATAGCAGCCCTGCCAATTACTAGTGTGACACAGTATAGCAGAACTGCCAATTACTAGTGTGACACAGTATAGCAGGGAGCTGTTTCAAAACCATAGACTTAACCCACGTTTTGAAACAGCTCCCTGCTCTGCCAATAACAAGTGTGACACAGTATAGCAGCCCTGCCAATTACTAGTGTGACACAGTATAGCAGCCCTGTCAATTACTAGTGTAACACAGTATAGCAGACCTGCCAATTACTAGTGTGACACAGTATAGCAGCCCTGCCAATTACTAGTGTAACACAGTATAGCAGACCTGCCAATTACTAGTGAAACACAGTATAGCAGCTCTGCCAATTACTAGTGTAACACAGTATAGCAGCCCTGCCAATTACTAGTGTGACACAGTATAGCAGACCTGCCAATTACTAGTGTAACACAGTATAGCAGCCCTGCCAATTACTAGTGAAACACAGTATAGCAGCTCTGCCACTAACCAGTGAAACATTGTATAGCAGCTCCGCCAATTACTAGTGTGACACACAGTATAGCAGCTCTGCCAAATACTAGTGTAACACAGTATAGTAGATCTGCTAATAACTAGTGTCACACAGTACAAAGGATCTGCCAATTACTAGTGAAACACAGTATAGCAGACCTGCCAATTACTAGTTTAACACAGTATAGCAAATCTGCCAAATATGTTTGTTACTAAGCTTCACACCAAGTATTGTTTGTTGATTATTCATATAATTAAGGTGAAAACAATGTAAATTTGGCCAGCAGTGAGGTACTCTCAAAATGGTCTAGAGCATCAATGTACCTACTTAGTATTAAAAAGTACTTAAAAAACATCAAAAGACATTGTATAGCAAATCTGCCAATTACTAGTGAAACATTGTATAAAAGATCTGCCAATAACTAGTGTAACACAGTATAGCAGTTCTGCCAATTACTAGTGAAACATTGTATAGCAGTTCTGCCAATTACTAGTGAAACATTGTATAGCAGTTCTGCCAACAACTAGTCGAACATATTGTTTCAATCACATCTTATGAAAAATAGTCTAGCAGTGAGCTGATATATCTACACTGACAGAGTTTGTCCCATCTTTGTACTGAGAAGCTTACCACCCTACACTATGGAAAAGATATTGTTTAAGACATTGATTTGCAAAGTCTACCAAAGGGGATTTATAGTTGTATGTATATGTTGTATTCATTATTACCCTCAAAGTGTGTATGACTGTTAAGATGTTACGGTAAACCAGGAGAACGATAAAGGTCTATTATCGTCAAGATAAATTGGACAACCGGTGATTTCTCTTTTTATCTCAAAACTTTGTGAAATGAAATCACGAATAAAAATCATGAAAATACGATTGAGTACCTGTCGCCTTATATTGACAGTATTGTCTGAATAGAAGCTATTTTAATCAATGGTGTATTACTCTCATAAATGTTGATTATTATCTGTACAACTGTCTTCCATGAACCAGTATTTGGTTCTATCATGAGTATATATTAAAAAAGTAGTCAAATCTTTATACATTTTAGAAAGGTATGCTTTATATAGTGTGAATGTGAGAAGCAGTTTAATCTATAAATCATATTGCTATAAACATTAAGTGGTGACATCCCTTCATGTCTCATCTTCAACTTTTTATAAACTAAATAAAGAATCATCC
The DNA here is from genome assembly GCA_950022655.1 of Alentia gelatinosa. Classification (NCBI taxonomy): domain Eukaryota; kingdom Metazoa; phylum Annelida; class Polychaeta; order Phyllodocida; family Polynoidae; genus Alentia; species Alentia gelatinosa. Next base: position 56,493,901 of record OX465588.1, read on the forward strand.
AAGAACACCTGTTATCTTTTATTTCTCAACATTATCTGGAAACTGCAGACTTACAATGTTATTCTACTTTGGTAAGAAACACTCAGTAAAATCTAATTTATATATTTGATGCAAGGGGTGGTTTTATTAACTCGTGGCTGATATTATTTTCATGTTTGACAAATTCCCTCTGTGTGTATAGATCCATCCGCTTCCCTGTGGACGCATGGGCTGTTGACATTTACCAGAATAAATAAGGAGACTTTAGTTGGAGATAAACAAGGTTTATCAATAATTAGTTGAGACAAAGTTGACGGTAACCTAATCAAAGTAAGGTTAATAATCACCAATAAGATGAACACTAGATTGGCTCCAGTCCCTGCATCCTATGGCTACCCTCCTCGCTGGGATACAGGGACTGGTACAATCGGTAATGGTGTTGGATTTCTGGCACTGTTTAGCTCCAGTATTCCCAACACTCTCCTTACAGATATCCTGGCTACTGGTCAGGATATCTGCTGGGAGATTGATACCCTCTCACTTTGATCTCAATTAGGTCACAGTCAGGAGCAGGCGAAATGTATTGCTATGACAACACAGGCAGCCAGGGAACTGGGGAAGGGGAGGGGGAGGGGTAGGAGGAGGTATAGAGTTACAGGGAGTGGCTTGGGGCCATAAACAGGAGATTCTGTTCATAGTGGACAAGTCTTTGATTCATGGGCCAGTCAGAGAAGGATACATACTGTAATGAACTTTATTCTGATTTTGATTAATCATTTAATGAATGTTCATAATCAAAGAACTGGGCAAGTCTAGATCAACGTTAATGTAAACCATTAGAAAACAAGGATAAACAACTAGCAGGAGATAAGGATAGCATAAACAAGCATTAATATGATAAACCCTTTAAAGGTATGTCAGTCCAAGTCACTGATTCCTACAATCAACATGGGGTAATAAGTCGTCAGAGAGATATTGAGGGGTGCCTGGCAGAGCCGCTGCCATCACACCTGCCAGAAAAAATCTATATCAATATCATATCATATTCTCACCCCCTCCACACCTCGTGAATATTCTCACCTCCACACCTCGTGAATATTCTCACACCCTCCACACCTCGTAAATATTCTCACGCCCTCCACACCTCGTGAACATTCTCACACCCTCCACACCTCGTGAATATTCTCACCCCCCTCCACACGCTCTACACACCTCGTGAATATTCTCACCCCCTCCACACCTCGTGAATATTTTCACGCCCTCCACACCTCGTGAATATTCTCACACCCTCCTCACCTCGTGAACATTCTCACACCCTACTCACCTCGTAAACATTTTCACGCCCTCCACACCTCGTGAATATTCTCACACCCTCCACACCTCGTGAATATTCTCACCTCCACGCCTCGTGAACATTCTCACACTCTACACACCTTGATCCTCTCCTCTGTACATCAAGACACTCCTTTGCTTTTTTATTTTAATTCTTAATTCTTCAATGATTATAAATTAGCCGGTGTCGGCTGTTTCCCACCGAGTTCAGGTAAACTAGTTCGTCTTTCTTTGTGCTTACAACAATTTTATAAAATCTAGCATTTCTATGTAATGAAAAAAGATATCTGATTATTTTGCCTTTCCTAAAATATGAAGAAAAAGCAATGTAAACTAATCACGTATACAGGTGGGTTTTTTTTAACATACTTTTATTCATTTCTGTAACGAAGTCACAGTTCTTCCAATGAATAGCTATAAGTCGATACAACAAACATTTTCACGGCGATATTCTCATGTCCAAGCCGTGCTGTGTAGTGAACGTGTTTATTTGCGCCAATATACCACCACTGAGTGCGCAGTGCGCAACGCTTGCCCACGTATAGTCACAGATGAGTGATTTGTTTGGAGGCTACATGTTCAACCAACCAGAACGGCAGTGCACGCAAGACTCAAGAAAGTAAGTGACACACATTACTTGTCTGTATATCTAATGGCAGGGCTTTATGTCGTATGTGTATTTATATGTGACAATACGGGAGGTACATAGCAAAACATAGATCAAAGTTCTCAAAGAAATGCACAATTGGCATGCAGACAAACAGAGTCCAGGCGGCTGTCCGAGGTTCATGCTTAGGCCATGGGAAGTCCTATTACAGATAACCATCCACCGCCCGCATGCCTTTGAAGGGGGCCGCATGAAATATTTCATTATGCTAAAAAAATCATTATTTCAAAAACAATTAGGTTTTACACATCAACACCCCCATACACACCACCTAAACCCACATAGACGTACAATACATCACCTTACCACCCATGAATCTAAAGGCTTTGTGCTTGTGTAGTATATGGTTGAGTATAAAAAATATATAATGAATAATGAATAACGAAAAATGCCTCATCTTTTTTCAAAAAGGCTCGGACGGTAATCTGTAAAAGGACTTCCCATGGCCTTATTTATATTGCTTAGGGAAAAGCGTTTCCTTTCTAGGCACAGTTCTTCCGCTTTATCATGCCAGTAATTGTATTTGTGATATGAATAACTGAGATTTATATCAGACTATGTGTTGATTGTGATGTGTCATGGAGAGTATACGGTCCATGGATATGCGGAGAGAAGGAACATTGTTTGACCCACAAAGCACAACCCACCCTCACCATCGTGTTGTTCTCACCCAGTCAGCTAGAACGGCCACTCTCAGGCAATTAGCAACCCACTGATTGTAGGCAGGAGACTGGCCAATAGCTGGGACCTGTTTCACTAGTTTCGTGACATGTCTAGATGGCGTCTGTGACACCATATGGACAGATCACAAGATTGCAATCGATGACACGTGGAGTTTCACTCACTTCTCGTATGAATTAAGCAATGACACTTTAACATGAGTAGGGGATACATATAATCTATTATCGTCCCAAATATGAAGAAGATTGGCCACTTCGATCTTCAGATATTTGCCTTTTCCCCTGTTGCTTGCACTGTTGGTGCCGCTGTTGATGTCTGTCTAGGCGTAATGTCACAAGACTACTGAAACAGGGACCTGTTTCACTAGTTTTGTGACATGTCTATGTGGCGTCTGTGACACCATACAAACAGATTGGGGTTGTCTAGTTTCTTGAAAACACAAGTAGCTGCCCTTAGGACAAGACAGACCCCAAACACGGTGTGTCTGGTTTCATAAGAATTAGACATTAGACTTCGTTTTGTCCGCTCTTGCTTGTACTGTTGGTGCCGCTTTTCATGTCTATCTAACACTTTTGTCACGAAACTAGTGAAACAGGTCCCTGGTGAAGGGAGAGGTATTGTATCCGAGCTTAGAACATCTATTAACGGACAAATGCTGGTAGTTCGGTGATTTCTAAATTGTATTGATTTTTGCAAATGACTCAGGATGATATAAGTTCCATATATCAGCAAATAGAAAATGCAAAAGAAATGGCATGTCGCAATGTTAAATTCTAAGGGAAGGCCATGTAAAAATGTAAGTGCTTAACTTTTGGTGTCTATGGGAATATTTCGACTTTGTTGCTAAATGACACTGATGTTCTATTGCTATCTTCTCTCAATAATTCTGGATTCTGATAGTTGGGAATATATAAACATGAAAAATGCTAAAAAAAATGTCACCATGCTAATTTCTATGGGAAGGCCATCTGAAGAAGGTATGTGCTTATCTATTGGTGTCTATTGGAAACTGCTACATTTTCATGAAACCAGATGGCAGCACCAGTGTTAAATTGAGTAGAAACAGGGGGCGCTGCGATACCTACCCACATTTGTCTTAAACAGACCTTAACACTATTATATCGTTGCTAGAGATAAATACTTTTCTGGCATTTTACCGTTTCTTGAACGTTGTTAATAGGTTTTTTTAAATGCCTCGTATGAGACCCCCCCCCCCACCCCTCCGTCCCTGCCTGAGGTAAAGCATGGACATATAAAGCCTATGAGACACCGAAATTTGTTCCCGATTCATCCCGACCATCGGCCTGGTGAGAGTCGGGAATAAAGTTTTGATGTCTTATACCTATAAGACATCGACATCTACACTATTCCCGATCACACTTCCTCCTTTCATAACCTCGTGAATTACCCGGAATAAGATCAAAGGAAGCGGCCAGTGCCGGGCCCGGCTGGGCCCCGGGCCGGGTGATAGGTCTATATATATACGTAATAATGTTCTATTTAAGATATTAGAAAACAGATTTGATTTCAGATCTATAATTGCTAATGTCTCTCCTACAAATCGATATAAAGCACTTATAAATCGGACGGGGGGATAGGTAGTATCCCTATTTAAATGGCCTGCTCAGAATCGGGAACAGTCGGTGAAGTGCGTACATCGAAATCTTAAGGTCGGGGAGAGTCATATCTGACATGGTAGTAATGCCCGACGTGTCGGGAAAGGTAATAAAATCGGTTCGGTGAAGTGCGTATATCGACCCGATTGATGCAGATTGTCACAGACCCGACGGATCCGTCGGGCAAAGGTATCGGCTCCTGCTGTGAGTTAATCACTGCCGCACTTTAGTACATACACACGCCACAGGCGGCGCCACCGTTTTGCTCATAGTTCCGCGAATTGCCACTAGATGGGGCTGCAGAAATACATACCCAATCTATTACAGTCATTACAAATATTTCTTAACCCATTTAGAATTATGGTTCTATCCACATTTTAAGTATTTTAGAAAGATTATTGAAATATGTAATGAATGGTGTACAGGTTATAATGCTTGGATGTTTAAAAGATTTTCAAATCAGGTGCTGATTTTTATTATTTGCATACTCTAAGCTAAAGTGAGTATGTAGTGACACAAAGTTTTCCGTTTTTCTTAAATACTTGGAATAAATATAAAAGCACAATTTAAATTGTGCCAGAAAGGCCTATAAAAACAATTTTGTAAGGGATTGGTCTCATAAGGCTGAGTCTCATGTTTAGTTTTCTCTCGCAGACAGGATGGGAGCCCGTCAGAGCCTACACCCGTGTTGTACGGGGGAGTTACAGGACCAGAAGACCCCGCGCCGCACCACGATGGAATCCTCCGCCTTCTCCCTCTCCAATAGGTCGTGTACCCGGGCGCGCCCCCTGTCGTACAGGTCCTACCTGTCACACGACGACCTGAACCCGGACTCCACACTGCGAGCTGACAGTTACCGCTCCCAGCCTCCAGCTCCCGACCTGCGCCTCACCACACCTGGAGGCACCGTCTCACAACCCATGGTGAGGTCTTCTCAGTTATATAGTTACTTACCTTATTTAAAACGTGTAAATTCCGGGAATATCCGCTTGGAGAGCCTCCCGCACATAGAGACAGAGTGAACTAGACCTAGGCATGGAGAGTGAGGGGCCACGAGAGTGAGATTATCGTGCAGTACTAAACTGTAACCTGCTACTCTTTTTTGTATTCCTATACTCAGACAAACTTTTTCTCTTATGATTCATTTCAAGCCATGCCGAAATCAAAGTTTAGTATTGTAGTTTTCTTATCTACTTTTCTCGTGAGAAACTAATGAGATCCCAACTTTTGCTGGTGTCAATCCATACAGTTCTGATCGCTGATGATCAGCTCAAGCACCTGTGTCATACGAAATGATTACCACGAATTTACGATGGTTTCCCGTCCACCCGCAAGGGGGCAGAACGGCAGTAAACGTTGGTGGAGGGGGGGGGGGTAGTCAAATACGACTCGACGAAGTCGCTAGTACTAGAGGGAAACTCTGTAGTCCCCGGGCCAATCTGGAAAAGGGGCTTATTTAAGGAGTTGGCTGCTCCCATCTTGGAAACATTTGCTTTAAGGGAGTGCTCCACTGGACCGACTGTCGCCGATTTAGTAGCCAGAGACTCGCCGATTCTTATCGGCTGCCCTAAAGTATTCAAGTCTTTGAAAATGGACATTTATTGAACTATTATTATCGGAATTGAATACAGCTGTTTACCTACTATACATAAAAAGGCACGATTTCGAGAGGATATGCTTGGAGCTGCCCCCCCCCCCCCCCCCCCCACATAGAGACAGACAGAACTAGACTTGTCCATGGAGATTGAACTGCCATGACAGTGAGATTCTCGTGTGGAGAAAAATCTAAACCTGCTTTTCTTTTTTGTGGCTCTTCACTCGGATCCACTTTTTCTCTAATGATTTTTTCCTAGCCACTTCGAAAACAAAACTTGTTGTGTTGTAGCTTGCAAATCTCATTACCCTGAGACCATCCTTTGACAGCCTCCGCCATTTAAAAATGGCGCAAGTTCTGCTGATTCCTAAATCACGCTGAAATTGTACACTGTAAGTCTGTCATAGCTTGGGCCGCCAACGCCAATTTGAATATTCATGAACTACCATGCCCCTGAGTCTTCTCTGGTTCCCCAGCCATGCTAACAATTTGACCCAAATATGTTATGGTGAGAGAAAGTCAAAGTTACGAGGTGAGGGCCGGAAAATTACTCCCCGAGTAACTTTGACTTTCTTTCTTTCCGGAAACTTGGTTTCCCTATTCCTATACAGTAAAGTTTCCCTTTTCCTATACAGTAAACTTCTGGGACACCTCACCTTAGGGGACACCCCGCTTAAGGGAATAAGTTGCTCGGAACAAATTTTTTTATTTAGTTTATTCTAGCCCCGCTTAAGGGGCCACTCTCCTCAGGGAACACTTTGGGGGTGTCCTCTTACGTGGGGTTTAACTGTACCTTCAAATGTAGTTTAATAATGATAAATAGTGTTATTCACTTACCCGCCATCAAACGTGAAGCGAGATCCAACCTTATCAAGTAACTTGAAACTCTTTGTTTTCTCCCCACCTTGTTGGCCAATGATATCATAGCTTTTGGTCATGTGTCAACCTTGGTAAGTAAACGTCAACCTTGCGTAGTATACGCAAGTTACTCCACCCTCAGCAGCATGATGTAACCATAGAGTATTTAAGGGAAACTAGTTAACCTAATTGGGACGGCTCCTCATACCGCGTTACTTTCGCTAAAACTACCGCATTCGCTCTCCGAGCTCATGCGGTAGTTTTAGCGAAAGTAACAAGGTACGAGGAGCTATCCCAATTAGGTTAACTAGTTTCACTTGTACTATACACCTATAAATTTCTGTAAATATTCAAAAACTCACCAAAATAAGACCAAAAATCAAACTCGCTTGGGAGGGCAGAAGTTGTTTTCTGCTACACACCACGCGCGATGTTCACAGCTGCAATTTCGTAAATATAATTCAAACTTTTCGAAAATTGTTTTCTTTGGTATTGATATTCTCATAATATTCTCATTAATTTCCTGTTTTATTTTTTGTCCGTATTTTGGTTGTTTATTATTTATTTACATATTTCTGACTTAACCAATGAGATCGAGCTTTCAAAGTATGGTGGTACGGCGCCATACCGGCATAGTATGGTGGTACGGCTCAACTGCCACTTGCATAGCAGAGGTTGGTATTTGAAGTTTTTTTAGGCACAGGTGTATAGTATTTACTGATAATGTTTGCCTCATACAAAGCGCCCATAGTAAACCATGTGAATTATGTGAAGAGGATTTGAATTTGAAATTTACATATTTCGAGAGACAAACCAGTGTTAACGAGGTGTTCAATTCTGTGGCTACCACAGGGGTTTTTTTCAGTGAAACTGTGACATTAAATATGTCGAAGTGGATTATTAGAAGAAAAAAAAATTAAAAAAAATTAGAAAGAGAACCTGAGTTTATCATTTCGTTTTTCGTTGGTCACAGATCAAGTCTGACACGACCAGCTCAAAGGAGAGACGTAGCAAACTGCTGGCCTACAAAGAATCGTCGACCAACATGACGGCCAGTACGAGCGGCGTGTACAGCGGCGGGGAGAGCGGCATGAACAGCGGCATGAACAGCGGCATGAACAGCGGCATGAACATCGGCGAACCGGGAACGAGCGCTCTCGACAAGAGCAGCTCCAGCAACCAATCAGAAACGCTCCTGGAGTGGTCGGCGCTACGTCACATGACGCAATACGAGCACCGCGCCGCTGACGTCGACGATGACGTCACGTCAGGCATGACGTCAGAGGGGCTACGTCACAGCATCGTGGCGGGGCATGGCGTGACGTTGGATGAAGAAGATGGCGGAATTGAGAGTGGCATTCAGGGTCTGATCAACATGAGCGTCACCAAGTTCTCCAAACAGGTGGCACTGGTGAGTCGCCATCTTGGTGTTCTAAAGTGACTGTTCCACCTGCGAAAATTGGTTATCTCCCACTATGTACGCGCATGCGTCTGGACACGCTCTTCCTGTCAGATTTTATGGACTATTGGATGTACTAGTTTTACACTATAGAAGTTAGTTGGAATTATGTTTTATTTCTCCTATAATAGGCTCTTAAATGTCATAAATCACGTTATTATGTGCATTATTAATTTCCTTAAACTGCACTACAACTCCTAACAGACATTACGATAAATCCTGAAAATCTAGGGAATTGAGTGCCGATGAATTTTTCACTTTCCAATCGTGGACTTCAACACTGCGCATGTTCGCGTATGCGCACAAGATACTAGTGGGCGATAAAACAAGTTTTTCGCAGGGCAACCAATTTTTGCATTACACCGGCTGATGCCCGTATGGTCGTCACCGGTAGATTTGGCATGTTGCCGGCAAAACCCCAAATCTGCTTGCGACAAGCGTGGAAGGTGCCACTTGCGGTTCCTGCCGGTGGTCCCGTCCAGCAGTGCCAGGTCCTCATTCTGGGTAGAGTATACTGGTTCGGGTTGGCCAGCAGCAGTCTGGGGGGCACTGGCCTGCCCTAAAGCCCAACAACCATGCTCTTCCACTGAGCCAGCCAGAAGTTAAGACCACTAAATTGTACAAAGCCATTAGCAAAGCATCACCAGCCATCACAGGCCCAAAACTGTTTCAATTGATTTTTAGCACAGGCTGGCCACCCGGCAATGCCAAGAGCATTGCTGGCATAAGTGTAGACTGCTCGCTACCTATACTGCAACAGATGCCGTCAATGGCAGGCACCCAAAGGCCACAAACCCACAAGCAGAGACCAAAAGTCGGACAGTTTGGGTAGTCTGGGTAGAATTTTAGCACCAGGGTGTGCTGTACACATACATAACATCAACACTTATCTTTACTTACCTGTATATTTGATTATCTGTAGATTCTGCAGAAAATTGACAGTTGATGTGTGCATTAGTCAGTTGACTCAGTGTAATATACTGTATACTGACACAGGTGGGTACTAGCGAAGAAGCTGTGTTTGACATGCCCCCTATCGAATGAACAGGGAACGAGCGAAGTATGATAGTGCTGCCGGCATCCACCAGATGGCAGTGGTATCAACCCAGTAGTGTGGCACCATGCTGTGACCAGTTGACTGTCAGGTTAGTGGAAGACATCAATGGGTGCCAGCTTGGCAGTGTAGGACCCCGTATTTATATAGAACGTCCTGACCATGCTGTACAAGTCACAGAACGAGATGCTAATTTACGGTTTGTATGGACCGAGGCTTTTACGCCGAGTTCCGTACAAACGGTAAATTATCATCGAGTTCTGTGACTTGAACAAGCATGGTTGGACGTTATATATTTACTATATACCCTAAATTAAAAGAAAAATCGATTTCATTTTGCTAAACAACCAAAGTTTTAATAAATATGTATGGGTAGGTAGTCCGGATTTTGGTGTACAGACCACTGGTCCATACAGTATTTTTACATCATATGCAGAAACGGTGTCTATTAACAGTATATACGGCATGGGTATTTAGTAAAGTTGCCGACAGGCTAGAATAGGGTGGGTTGGTGGAAGAGCTCGGAGAATTTGCACATATCCAGTATCCCAGCCTGCCGGGCTCACCAGCAGCCACCGGCTGGCAGGCTATTTACACCTGTGGAACACCTAGCTGGAATGGTCGCTGAAACAGGGTATTCCACCAGCACTATATGAGCCGATCTTGTCCATTGAGATAGATCTGACTCTATTGTGTGACTGTGTTATGTAGGTCCACATCTGGTAACTGCTGTTTGTCCGGTAGGAGAATGGGATGAGCCAACAAACGTGGACCTACATGTGTTATGTCGGTTCATGTGGACCTACATTGGGCTGGGAGTCTGCGTGCAACGTTTAGGTCCACGTCTAGTAACTGCTGTTTATTCATTAGGAGAATGGGATGAGCTGACAGACGTGGACCTACATGTGTTATGTAGGTTCACGTCTAGTAACTCCTGTTATTTCAGTAGGAGGATGGGTAAGGCAACAGACGTGGACCTACATCGGACTGGGAGTCTGCGTGCAACGTTTAGATCCACGTCTAGTAACTGCTGTTTATTCATTAGGAGAATGGGATGAGCCGACATATGTGGACCTACACAGAACCAGACGTTTATGTGTGTCGTATGGGTCTATCTCTCGTAACTGTTGTTTGTTTGTTAGGAGGATGCGATGAGCCGGGAGACGTGGACCTAAATGGAGCCAGGTGTCTATATTCATTGTGTAGGTTTATGTCTAGTAACTGCTGTTATTTTGATAGGAGGAAGGTATGAGCCAACAAAGATGGACCTACATGGAGCTGGGAGTCTGTGTGCGTCATGTAGGTCGACATCTAGTAACTGCAGTTTGTTTGTTTGTTTGTTAGGAGGACAGGTAAGCCGAGCTGGGAGTCTGCATGTGTCATTTAGGTCTATGTCTAGTAACTGCTGTTTGTTTGTTAGGAGGACGGTATGAGCCGACAAACATGGGCCTGCATGGAGCTGGGAGTCTGCGTGCGTCATTTAGGTCTATGTCTAGTAACTGCTGTTTATTTTGGTAGGAGGACGGTATGAGCCGAAAGACGTCTAGTAACTGCTGTTTATTTTGGTAGGAGGACGGTATGAGCCGACAAACGTCTAGTAACTGCTGTTTTTCTTGTAGGAGGACGGTATGAGCCGACAGACCTGGACCTACATGGAGCTCGGAGTCTGCGTGCGACGCGTCGCCAGTGGCCTCCACAAGGCGGGCATGCGCAGACATCACAGCCTCGTTCTCGTCTCACAGCCCTGCCCGGAAGCCGCCATTTTGATGTTAGCGACCTTCACCTTGGGCGCCACTTTTGTGCCATTATCACCAAATGACCAACCACGTGAGTGATGACGTATGTACTTTGTAAATAACAACAAGCCTGTAAATAGTATCAAAATAAAACATTACAATGAAAATCATCCCTGGCAGGTTCGTATGCTGTTACTCGACGTCTGAAAAAAAACGAAAAAAAAAAACGCAAAAGGAAGATAATTGTATTTATATATCATTATTGGTTGGTCATTTCTATCATTTGTAAGTAATTTATCCAATGTTGAGCTAAACAGAAACTGTAGCATGTTAATTAACAAGGGCCTGTTTAATAATCTAGGATCGTGCATGAAGATGGTAGACTCTAGTACAGTCTGTTGTCGCCAGGGCCAGGCACAGGCTCAAACTAAGACTGCCATTTTGAGTCAGGAATTCCTGCCTCCGCTGGTACTAAGCTGCCCTGAGTGATTTGTCAGTAACCAGAGTATTACTCTACAAGGATAAGTCCTAAAATTAGAACAGCCAATCATGAAACTCCTTTCTCCAATCAGGCAAAAGGAACAGGCAAATTGGGACCTTAAGTCTTAGGCAGCGCGGTCTGTAAACGGACTATAAAGACAGGGGTCCTTTTCTGTACCTTTTACAAGGGTTATCGTTTGATGATATCAAAGTCTGTTCGCTACCGTATTAGCCGTTCATAAGGTCGTCGAATAAAGTTAACTCACATCGTCCCTGGGTCTCTATGTCATATAGAAAAAAGGCTACGTGTGCGATCCTAGATTATTGAACAGGCCCACATTGGTCCGTTTGTGTTCATGTTTTGGGTGCACCCCTCTCATAAGATCTCATAAGTGGTATTCTGTACTCTCACTACGCTCTATAGGAGAAGAATTCTTAACAAACTAGGCTTCGAAACTTGAGAATCCACTGGCCTGCCTCCCGTGCTAAAGACGCACATCAATGCAACCCAAAGATTCCTATAATCTCAATAATGCCATCTAGCGGGAATACTGTGTGCCAGTGGATTCTCAAGGCTGTAAGCCTAATTCGTTAAGAATTCTTCTCCCATAGAGCGTAGTGACAACCTTGTACAGAATACCACTTAGAGAGTGTGAGATCTTGTGAGAGTGCGATCGTACAGGTGAACGGGCCCCAGATAGGTCCGTAGGTGTTATGTTTTATAACTGGGGTTCTTTCAGGTGCATTGCTGAGTAAATTCCGGGTCATCAAGCCCGCCATCGTCATCACCTCCATCTGGTGTCAGGAGAACACACTATGGGCGTCTGGATTATCTTCCTCCGTCAAGGTACGGATCTCCCAGCACAGGTTTAGTACTATAAGGAGATATGGTTAGTGTGCCTGAATGGAATCTGTTCAGAGGTATTTCGGTTGGAAATATTCACCGAGTTCAAAGAATGAGGTGAATATTTCCTATCAAACTATCGACGAAATTATGGAAATTGTTTTCAGTATATAGAATTCTTTTTTTTAGCTTCTTTCATACCAATAAAGCAGTGGTTTGCATTTGAAAAAAAAAAAACTAAGGTAGACACACAACACCAGACTCTGTAAGGTACCTATTTCCCAGCACAGCTTTATTATCAAATATCTATAGGTCTTACTTTTACTGACCAGGAGGACAAATTCCGTTCTTCTCCGAGTGACGAAATAATATCAATACGTCCCTCCGTACCACGTGATCACTGTCATTCTGCTATTTACTGAGTTGTGAAATGGTACTTTTAATGATTTCTCTGTGTGTAATAATAAAGAGACACAGTGAGTGTGACTGAATTAGTACTATAGGGAAACATGGGTAGTGTGCCTGAATGGAATCTGTTTAGGGATAGTTTGGTTTGAAATATTCACCGAGTTCAAAGAACGAGAAAAATATTTCCTATCAAACTATCGAGGAACAGATTAAATTCACCCTGGCTCCTCAATATTACCTACAATATAAAAAAAACTATGATTCTGAGAGGATCCGCTAGGAGTCTCTCCCGCCCATAGAGACGTAGCCTGGAAGCCTGGCCTAGTTAGACTATAGGACAGGTAACGGGTTCCATTTTTATAGTGCATTATTGGTAACGCCTCCTGGTTCCCCGGTAGTCCGCTAGAGGGCTCGGCGGGGCTATAGGTGTATAACAATCGGATACCAGCCAAACCACTTGGCTGGTTCCTGGGGTATCCCCTAGTCACAGGCGGGCACCAGCCAAGGTTGAAGGTCATGCCTGTGGAACCCGTTACCTGCCCCTTATTCATATGGGCAGGGAACCAGTCTAATAGAGACGGAGTGAACCAGACCTAGGCCTGGAGACTGAGGAGCCACGAGAGTGAGATTCTCGTGCAGTACTTAACTGAATTCTGATACTCTTTTTTGTGTTTCTCTACACAGATATTCTTCTATCCTTAGGATTTGTTTCTAGCTGTATTGAGAACATAATTTAGAACTGTAGTTTTCAGATCACATTTCGCTGGCAGTCGGTAAAATCGGTGTGACATGAAATAATGGCTGGGAACTAATTGATAGTTCCAGGTATTAATACTAGGGGGCGCCACTAAGTCCTCTCCCTATCAAATACGATGCGACGAAGTCGCTAGTCATATATCTAAATATAGTTCAAAACACCACTTTACAATTCACTTTTTCTGGTACAAAAAGTGGTTTTTTATATCATTTATATCTCACCCGTGGTATTTTTGTCTCGTAGGCTTAACATTGGTAACTGGTTCACCATGCTCCTACAAATATTACAGTCCGTTCTCCATGGTCTATGATGTAATATGCCCAGTGTCTCATCCATTCTTTAGTGTAGGTGTGAGATAGATAGAGAAAGCGACTTGTTTTGGTCAACGTCATTGTTCTCCAACTTGTTTGAACGAGGGCGATATTCGCCTCATTCATGTTACTCCACTTCTAGCTCATGGAGAATGACAACTTCGACCAAAACTTCTTTTTATCTATAAGTATTCTGTTTGTAATTCTTTACGCGGTGTGGTTATGAGATGGGCGCTTCTATCTATATTTTATATAAGTCATCTGTTTGTGGTTCTTCGCACAGTGCGCGTATGAGATGGGCGGTTCTTATTTATATTCTATATTTGTATTTGTCGTTCTTCGCACAGTGCGCGTATGAGATGGGCGGTTCTTATTTATATTCTATATTTGTATTTGTCGTTCTTTGCACAGAGCGCATATGGGATCATCGGTTCTTATTTATATTCTATATTTGTATTTGTCATTCTTCGCACAGTGCGCATATGAGATGGGCAGTTCTTATTTATATTCTATATTTGTATTTGTCATTTTTTGCACAGTGCGCATGTGAGATGGGCGGTTCCTATTTATATTCTATATTTGTATTTGTCGTTCTTCGCACAGTGCGCGTATGAGATGGGCGGTTCTTATTTATATTCTATATTTGTATTTGTCGTTCTTCGCACAGTGTGCGTATGAGATGGGTGGTTATTATTTATATTCTATATTTGTATTTGTCGTTCTTTGCACAGTGCGCATATGAGATGAGCGGTTCTTTTTTATATTCTATATTTGTATTTGTCGTTCTTCGCACAGTGTGCGTATGAGATGGGCGGTTCTTATTTATATTCTATATTTGTATTTGTCGTTCTTCGCACAGTGTGCGTATGAGATGGGTGGTTATTATTTATATTCTATATTTGTATTTGTCGTTCTACGCACAGTGTGCGTATGAGATGGGTGGTTCTTATTTATATTCTATATTTGTATTTGTCGTTCTTCGCACAGTGCGCGTATGAGATGTGCGGTTTTTATTTATATTCTATATTTGTATTTGTCGTTCTTCACACAGTGCGCGTATGAGATGAGCGGTTCTTTTTTATATTCTATATTTGTATTTGTCGTTCCTCACACAGTGCGCGTATGAGATCGGCGGCTCCAGTGCGCAGGTGCACCCGTTCACAGAGCTGATGACCGACGACGGCATGGAGTGTCCGCAAGGCATGCTGGGTAAGCCGGACGACATCGCCATTACCGTCAACTCCGCCGACCTGCTGGAGAATGGCCAGTTCGTCCACTTCACCTACTCCAACATCATCGACAACATCAAGATGATCACGTGAGCGACTAAAGTGTCTGAACTAAGCATAAAGGGCCGATTTCATCAACACATAGATTCGTAGTGATATATTATCGTAAAATTGGATGAGTTTTAATCTTGGCCACCATATGCCACGACTGGAGTTTGGCATAGTGACTTCATGAGGCGAAGTGAAGTCTGGAGCCAAAACTCCAGGAGTGGCATGCGGTGGCCACAATTGAAAAGAATCAGGTTTTGATTTTATCCTACCCGTCTACTCGATTATGGAATATTACGTGATAACAATTCTGTATGCCACTAGTGGCATATAAAACTCTGTGTGCCATTCAGCCTGGCATACAGAAACTCAATGTTAAGCGTATGGGATTTTACATTAGGGGTAGGATAACTTGGTATATCTTGTTATATCTTACAGTGTCGCGATATGTTATACCTCCGTTGTCCCAAAACGTAGCCGCGCGATGTTGTGTGTATGTTTTGGTGCTCCACCACCGCGACACTTCAAAACAAATCGCGACAAATAGCAAGAAAACCAAGTTGTGACCAATCTCGCTATATCTTGTGTGTCGGTGGAATCAGCACTTTTATCCTACCCCTAATAAAAACGGTCCATAGGCATAACATATGCAAATTTTATGCGGCATGCCATGACATTAAGTGCGATTTATGCCTTATGGGGCATAAAAAATCGACCAATCAGCGACCAGATTGTGAGCTGCTCCGAAAAAAGTTCCGGTTGGACTCAAAAGTTCTGGTTGGACTTCGGTTGGTCGTTCAATCTATATTTATATTTTAGTAATCCAAAAGGGTAGAGACGGGGTAGGATAAATACGAAACCGAACTTGAGTTAGACTTGTCAGTGTCTATGCCACTCTGGTCAGGTCTGTTCCTCACTTCGCGTAGTAATACACGACCTTCCCGTCATGGCATAAACACTGACAAGTCTAACTCGAGTTCAGTTTCTACTAATTAGGCCACTCAAAAAAACAAATTGTTTCTCATCACAGCGCGCTTTAGGAAAAAAAGTTTTTAGAAGTTTGTTTTTTTTATAAGATGAACTTTGATAGAAATTATGAAATGTGTGTGTATTTGGTGTCGAAGTAAAGCTCCTGATGTCAGGGATGCATTCAACGTGGTATTATGTGTATCCAGGTATTCCCCAAACCGTGGTATTCATATCTCTCTTCATACTGCCTACAAAACTAATAGTTCGTTGCTGCCATCTGCCTGAAGCCCATTTTATGACACTTCAAAAGCCATCTTTGATCCAGTAAAAGAAAAGCACCCTCGTCATATTTTTCATGGATTGGTGATGAGGAACAAGTTTTTCTTTTTTTTGAGTGGCCTAAAAACACTCAGAAGAATGAAGTAAATAAGATTTAGGCGAAATAAATGTGGAAAATAACAGTTCTCATAACGCTCTTGATGAAAACGGTAGTGTCATCTCCCTCGTATCCTTGGGCACAAAATGTAGTATCTTTGGTGAAATGGAACTTATAAATACGACCGCATAATGGGATTGATCGAGATGTCGTTGATATTGATATTCTTTATTATCACCCCCTCATAAGATCTCACGCTCTCTAAGTGGTATTCTGCACAAGGTTCTCACTTTTACTGAGTCTCCGTACATTCTCAATGGGGTCTTTGTATACGATGGATAATAAATATATACAATGGTTGGTGGTTTACTGAGTCCCCATACATTTTCAATGAGGTCTTTGTATACCATGGATAATAAACAATGGGTTTACTAAGTCTCCATACATTCTCAATGGGGTTTTTATATACGTGGATAATAAAGCTAGCTGACCGTGTTTGTGTTTGTTTCTCACAGAGGCTCGGCCATACTGGGGCTGAACGGCCGTAACCATGTGGTGCTCGTCGACCTGCCGCTCTCTGAGCCCTTCGTCATGGTGGGGCTCATAGCAGCCGGGCTCCAGCAGGGCTTTAAGATCGTCACCATGCCGCACAAGGAGCCCAAGAGGACCCTCAAAGTCTGCCAACAGCTCAAGGTAAGACTCCGTCAAAACCACTCTCCTCGCACTCTCCCCTATAGGGCACAGAGCCATTGTTAGTTCATGAAGCAGTCACTAGGTGGTCGGGGGACAAAACCTGTATTCTGGCTCTTTGTTCTTACGAAATTCAGCTGCCTTTCAATATTTTACCAAGGTTCATTTGACTCTCTACACCGATCCCAGGAAGATATAATGCTAAAACCCAGGACATGATGTTTTTCACATGGAACACTTAGTATACATATGTGAGCAAGGCAAGAAAAGTGTCATTTCCCAATTATCACTCACTTCTTTTGCACCTTCATTAGTGAAGAACAGCTACTTTTTCACCTCCTTTAATGAAGAATACATACTCGGGGGCATCATGGCAGCCCCCATGGATCATAGGCTATATACTGTATATCAAAGGCCAATTCTTCTCATACCATGTCTATGTGGTAGGGTATACAGCCACGCTTATCCTTCATCCCCAACAGTGGTAGACTTACTGCTATATCAAAGGCCAGTCCTTCTCATACCATGTCTATGTAGTGTGGTGTGCAGTCACCTTTCTCCCTCATCCCCAGCAGTGGTAGACTTACTGCTATATCAAAGGCCAGTCCTTCTCATACCATGTCTATGTGGTATGGTGTGCAGCCACCTTTCTCCATCCCCAGCAGTGGTAGACTTACTGCTATATCAAAGGCCAGTCCTTCTCATACCATGTCTATGTGGTGTGGGAAGATTAAGAACTCTCACCTCTGTAAAAATGTAGGGGTGAGATTTCTACCTGAATTCATCACATAGATTCGATCACCACCCTCGTGGTGTAAAAGAACCTTGAGAAAGTCTCTGCAAAAACTGCATGTTGTAAATCGTCAACACCTGAAGTGCGACGTGATTTCACACTCATTTCAGAGTAAAGCCCAGCCCCCACCTACCACGATTCTGGTCCCGATTGGCCTTACGATGGCCTTCCCGACACCATTCCGATTCTATCGTGAGGTCAGAAAAAATTGTGGTAGGTGGAACTGGTTTCTGCGATTCCGTCTACGACAGCTCGCGATAGGCTGCGACTGAAAACGCCAATCGTAGAGCTCCCGATAACTTCAAACATGTTTGAAAATTCGTACCCTGTCGTAGGGTATTGTAGCGGATTTGAATGGGAAAATATCTCTAGCGGGTGAAATACTAATTGGAAATTTATGAAATTCTGGAATTAGGTAGACCTCATGCGGATATATAATTGGTGAAAATATGATATTATTTGATTAAGAATAAAGGTCTGAAAATAATAGTTTCAGATTGGAACCATGATTCTATCACACTTATATTTTGCATTTTTATTGTATTAGTGTGAAAAATGGGAATCCAAATCTATAAGTGTTGTTTCCTGGGCGTCGCCATTATACACCCAAGTGATCTAACAATGGCTCTGGGGTCGGTTTAATAATCTAGGCTCGTACATGAAGAGTTCTTCACTACGGGAGGTGTAAAAGTAAGTGAGTGATAATGGACCCTATTGAGGTATCCCATAATTCAGTCTGTTTACAGGTTCCGGTGTTTCGCTGGTTGCCGTCGTTCTATGGTGATAGACCCTTGACCCGTAACCCACAATTATTGCAGTTTAAAATAGGGTCTATAGTCCACTGTCACAACTCTAGCCTTTCTCATATGTATATAAAGCCTCTTTTTTTTTTGATTTTTTTTAATTTTTTTTTGGATCAGTTTTATTAGGGTTATAACAACGGCATAGCCGTTCTTCCGCCCAGTCCCTCTGGGGTTTGGTGGAGTACAATGTTCAGGGCAAGACCAGAGCACTAGTCAAATTCAATACATTCTGATATTTATAGGTACTGTTGCAACCGATACATATGTAATGAGATGAGGATGAAGACTTAACAGGGTATTCTACATTTGTCAGTTAACGTTTTATACATAGCCCGTTATACACTCATTGCTAATTGTTCAACTGGTTTCAAGACCTCGCCAGTTTCATAATTGTAACCAATTTATGGAGACCGAGGGATGGACATTGTAGTTGCACACAATCTACACATGAGAGTACATATATAATTGAAACACAAGCTACAGAGGGACCTTTTGGGGCTTTAGAACTTTTTTGGCTGTATGTCCAGTTGCAACACAAACTGGCTCTATAGGAAACATTCGGGGTAAGCTCGTTTAATTAGAATTTTAAACTTGTCTTTTCCAGGTATAGTGGTAAATATCTCCTTGAGATTATTCCATAATACAATACCTCGGACTAGGGAGGAATTATTATATACTGCATTCTTTAATGGCGGTTGTAGGAGCCTAAGACCTCTTTTTCTGCGTGTTTGTAGATTACGGTTATCTATAATAGCGGGAATCTGTGTTAGAGTATGGGCATAGCAAATTAAGTGGATTTCTCTTCTGTGGTGTAAGTATCTTTCATGTGAGAACAATCTTTTCCTGGGTTTCATGTTTAGGTCATTCTACTCTGAGATCAGAGTATAGAGACAAGGGAACCGTGGTAAAACTTTGTAAGTTATGTTAGAATCTTTTCGTTCCAATGGATCACGTTAGTTCTCCGTGGTAGGAATTTTTTTTTTTAGATTAGTGGTCGCAACAGCGGTGGGTTTGAGACGCAATAGAAGATACGCCTCGTTCACAGACAAAACTTTGTAAGTTAGTTGAATTCCATATTAAAGAATAAAGCACCACAGTACAGCTTCTGTCCTCTGAATGGTGGCGCCATCTAGCAGATGTACTGTCAGCCCCCTGCTGACTGCTTTATGAACTAAAACTGGCTCTTGGTCCCGTTTCTAGACTTGTACATGACGACTCTTTTGTGTACCTTGTACAAGGAATATCGTTTAATGATATTTAATATTGTTTGCTAAGACAGTATTAGCCGTCCATAAGGTCATCCATAAGTATAGAATAAAGTTGACCCACTTTGTGCCTTGGTCTCCTTGGCATACAGAAAAGAATCTTCATACATGAGTCTTGATTATTTCGCGGACCCCTGCCTCCTATATGGAGCCATCCATAAAGTATGTATGCCGAATTCCTGAGTGTTTTGACGCCCCCCTCACCCCTTCCAACTTGTATGCACTAGGTTTAGAAGGGAGTTATGCAACAAAGAAATGGAGGCTACCAGCTGCCAGGGGCCCGTTGAATAATCTAGGATCTTACATGAAGACCATTTTGTACAAGGGTTTGTTTGATGATATTTAAGTCTGTTTGCTAAAGACAGTATCAGCCGTCCATAAGGTCATCCATTAGTGTTGAATAAGGTTTACAAGTTTAGCCATAGAAATAACATTAGGAAAAAATACTCAACGATTACCCCCGTAAAGTGACAATACTACCCCACGGCTGAGGCATAGTGAATGTGAGATGACGTCATATGGATTTGCTAAGTATATTCTATTTATTCTGATATTCTGATGCTATTTAATGTCATAGAAAGGGGTGAGATAAATGCAGAACTGCACTCGAATTATAGAATACACAATATTCCACTCATTTGGATGTGCCATAATCGTTACTCGGCTTCGCCTCGTTGACGATTGGGGCCAATCGAAACTTGTGGCGTATTGTGTATTTATACGATTCTCAATGCAGTTCTATATAAAACCCACATCGTTTCTGGGTCTCTATGGCATACAGAAAAGGGTCTCCATGTGCGACCCTAGATTATTGAATGGGCCCCAGCTGGTATACAACATTTCGAAACTTCTTTACCCCCACCCTCCCCCTCACTGCCTACCTCAGTCATATGTACGTCTATACACATCGTATCGTAAAACCGGATGAGTTTTAATCTTGGCTCCCGTATGCCACGACTGGCGTTTGGCGTAGTGATATCACGAGGCGGAGCCGAGTGGTATCCGGAACCAAACTCCAGGAGTGGCATGCGGGAGCCAAGATTAAAACGAATCAGGTTTTGATTTTATCCTACCCCTCTCTACAATATTTTATTATCAAAATCATGAATGAAAATCATCAAAATTCCGTATGCCCCTAGTAGCATACAAACGTCCGTATGCCAGTCAGCGTGGCATACGGAATCTCAATGTTAAGCCTATAGGATTTTATATTAGGGGTAGGATAATACACGAGACTTCTCCCTCTTTCAGGTGACCATCCTGCCGGTGACTCTCACCTGGATCTGTCTGCTCGGTAAACAGCCCAAGGTGCGTCGTGGAGGGACGCTCCCCGCCACCGTCATCGTCTACGGTGGCGCCACCACACTGGACGCCGACCAACTACAGCTGCTCACCTGCCGACTCGGAGCTACCCGAGTGATTCGAGGTAGGTCAGGATTCTCACAGGCTTTATGCAGATTTCTGTGTCTACCAGAGTGATCCGAGGTAGGCTGGGATTCTCACAGGCTTTATGCAGGTTTCTGTATCTACCAGAGTGATCCGAGGTAGGCCGGGATTCTCACGGGCTCTATGCAGGTTTCTGTATCTGCCAGAGTTATAAATGGTAATCCAGGATTCTCACAGGCTCCATGCGAGTTTCATTATCTACCAGGGTGATCCAAGGTAGGCCGGGATTCTCACACGCTCCATGCAGGTTTCTGTATCTACCAGAGTGATCTGCCGTAAGCCATGTTTCTCACAGGCTCTATGCAGGTTTCTTTATCTACCAGAATGATCTGCCGTAAGCCATGTTTCTCACAGAACTTTTGCTTGTTTCTTCATCTGCAAATTCCAGGTAAAAAATCCTTGTTACTTAAAGTTACTTATCTAGGCTTTGAAGGTACTTCCCACTATATGAATTAAGGTATTCTTCAGTCGGCGACTATTAACACACATTTCTAGGAATCTCCCATGTCGGCAAGTTGGAATGCAAAAATGCTAAATCTTCAGGGACAATTGCTCCATTCTGCGTGGTGCATGCACAAGTCGCCGACATAAATCCGTCCCATAAAGCAATTTAATATCAAACATTTCGGTCTGCTAGTCGCTAACTTAACCCTCCCCCCACTGTAACTGGGGCAGGAATCTCAGAGTGGGAATCAGTCAAAGTGACTAGAAGCATCCCCACTCCTAAACAATAAGGCAAATTCCCACTAGGAGATTCTTAAGCCAGAGAATGTTGTCCAGCATAGTCGCCAGGAAACGCCAGTCGCACAGTGGGTGGGAGTCGGCGACTTGTGGCCAGAAAATGTCAAACATGTTTGAAATCAACATGCAATAAACTAGTGCTTTTTTGGGACGGACTTGAGTCAGCGAATCATGCACCCACCAAAGAGGGTGGGGCAAGGGTCACTGACAATTTTGCATTTTTGCATTCCCACTTAGTGACATGGGAGATTCCTAAAAATTTGTGGTCATAGTCGCCGACTGAAGCCCTGCACTTGCCCTCAAATCGCCGAGTGGGAATCAGGCAATAGACTCATTTCACCCTGAGCCAGGGACCTGTTTCCCTAGTAATATGTCTAGATGGCGGCTAGATGGTGTGTCCAGTTTCATAAGAATTAGACATTAGACTTTGTTTTGTCTGTTCTTGCTTGCACTCTTGGTGCCGCTTTTCACATCTGTCTAACACTTTTGTCACGAAACTAGTGAAACAGGTCCATGATGTGTCTAGATTTGTCTAATTCTTATGTTTGGGGTCGATCTTTTCCAAAGGGCAGCTACTTGTGTTGTCACGAAACTAGACAACCCCAATGTCTATATGGTGCCACAGACATGTCACGAAACTAGTGAAACAGGTCCATGATGTGTAGATTAGTCTAATTCTTATGTCAGGGGTCTGTCTTTTCCTAAGGGCAGCTACTTGTGTTGTCACGAAACTAGAAAACCGCAATGTCTGTATGGTGTCACAGACATGTCACGAAACTAGTGAAACAGGTCCCTGTTCCCCTGTAACCCGTGGTGCTCTTGCTGCAGCGTACGGGCTGACGGAGACGATGGGGCCCGTGGCCGCCTGCCTGGCCGCCGCCCACACCACGCCCTGCACCGACCTCGTACCACTCTCCGGTATCCTCTTCAAGGTAGGTGCCTGACTGTCCTCAGTCTCTGTATCCTACCCCTCCCTGCATACCGCTACAACACCACCTGCCTTACCCCTCCCCCTACACAGCCTCAGTCCCTGTATCCTACCCCTCCCTGCAAAACGCCACCACACCAACCCACCGCCTGCCTTAAGCCTGTATTCCACCAACACACACACACAGCCTCAGTTCTTTTATCCTACCCCTAATAAAAAAACTCCATAGGTTTGACATTAGCGGAATGTAATTGGTCTACGGTGCAGGAAAATGAAATTTATCGCTCTAGTGGGATACAGTTGTCAAATGACGTCATTTGAAAAGCGACCAATGATTATCACTGATTATCGGTGAGTTTTATGTTATTTCTTAATTTGCTCAACTAATTTAGATGGGGTAGGATAAATTCTAAGCCAAACTCGAGTTAGTTGTGTTGTTTATCACGCTCCGGCAATGTCGCGTTTACTGCGCAAGGCGAAGTCGAGTGCAGTGATATTATAGCGACATTGCCGTCGTGCAATAAACAACAACATGACTACCTCTCGTTTGGTTTCTCCTAAGTATCCTACCCCTAACTGCCTGCCACCACCACCGATACCCCACAGCCCGCCTTACCCCTCCCCAACACAGCCTCAGTCCCTGTATCCTACCCCTCCCCGCCTACCACCACACCACCCCACCACCTGCCTTACCCCTCCCCCTACACAGCCTCAGTCCCTGTATCCTACCCCTCCCTGCCTACTGTCACCACCACCACCCCACCACCTGCCACACTCCTCCCCATACACAGCCTCAGTCCCTGTATCCTACCCCTCCCCGCCTACCACCACCACACCACCCCACCACCTGCCTTACCCCTCCCCCTACACAGCCTCAGTCCCTGTATCCTACCTCTCCCCACCTACCACCACCACCCCACCACCTGCCTTACCCCTCCCCCTACACAGCCTCAGTCCATGTATCCTTCCCCTCCCCACCTACCACCACCACCACCCCACCGCCCGCCTTACCCCTCCCCCTACACAGCCTCAGTCCCTGTATCCTACCCCTCCCCGCCTACCACCACCACCCCACCGCCTGCCTTACCCCTCCCCCTACACAGCCTCAGTCCCTGTATCCTACCCCTCCCCGCCTACCACCACCACCCCACCGCCTGCCTTACCCCTCCCCCTACACAGCCTCAGTCCCTGTATCCTACCCCTCCCTGCCTATATCTATAATCTATAGCACAAACGGATTATCCTACCCCTATTATTCTATACCAAATTGATGAGAAAACGCCATTGTATTCACTTGCTAGGTCGTTGACTAGCAGCCTGTTGACCAAATGTTAGTAATCATTCAGTATGCCACGGTGTGCCCAAACATTATCTATACTGCACCTCTTGGAACAGGCAGTATTTCCTAGAAGTTCGTTCACAGGCATATAATATTAAATATGTATTTATATAGAACGTCCTGACCATGTTGTACAAGCTACAAAACAAGATGAATTATCATCGAGTTTTGTAGCTTGTAAAAGCATGGTAGCTCGTTCTATATTTACTATATACCCGAAATTAAAAAAAAAAAATTAATTTCATTTGGTTTAATAAACGTGTATGGGAAGGTGGTCCGTATTTTCTTATAAGGACCAAGTGGTCCATACAGTATTTTTACATTATATGGCGAAACGGTGCGTATTTACAGTATATATATGGCATGGGTATATATAGTAATAATGAATATGTACTATGGTAAAACCGTTCCCTCTTTTAAGTCGCTGATGTGTGTTGTTTAAGGTGAGAAAGGCGTGGACCCAGATGGACCTGGAGACGGAGGAGCAGGGGAACGTGTACGTGTCGTGTCCGTGGATGAGTAGTGAGTCGTCACGTGGTGAACTGACGGAACACTCTCCCAGCACAGACTCGGCCGGCTGGATCAGGACCGGTGAGCATTAAAGGGCCGGTGTGCTGCCATAGTTTGTTACCCTGCGATAACCCGTTATTATCGCTCACTCAATATGCGCATGCGTCTGGACACATTCTTCCGTTCAGATATCACGAACGTGCTACTATTTTGATGTGATTTTAATGTAAATAAATGATGAGAATAGTATTTCACCATGAGAATTACATGTCGTGATATGTCGTGATATGCGTAATTTCGGCAATCTCCAATCGTGGACTTCAACACTGCTCTGCTCGCACATGCGCACCAGATAGTGGGAGATGATAACGTATTATCGCTGGGTAACAAACCATTGCAAGCATCCTCAAAGAAACTGATGAGTGTTTGGTCTGTGTTCCTGTTCGCCACGAGTTTGGAGCACACGGTAATATAAACGAGGTGAAAGCCAAGTGAATTTTCAAAAGTGAATTCCCTTTTGAAAATTTGAATTTAGGAACTAAGGCTGCTTTACGTTATTCAACCTAGGCCATTCGCCGAGTCATCTGGCGACTTCCGGTTTGAAATACCCTCCGAATTCCCTTAACAACGGACATATCCGCCATCTTGCTGGTGAATACAAAGCGCTGTCAGAGTGTATAATAGGGGAAAACTCTAATAATCTACTTTATAATGTATAATTTACACACACAACAGTTGAAATAAGGTTATTTTCATTATCCAGACATGATTTAAACGTGCCAACTCGAAGAAAACCATTTTTTTGACGATTTGTTGACATCTAGTTCGGAGGCTAAACTGAAGCCATTACGTAAACACTTGATCTGAAACTGCCAGAGAGGTCTGGTTTTGTTAAAAGATTGGCTTGAGGGTTACTTAAAACATCCTCACATATGAAATAATATCAGAAATGAACGTTTGAATTTGCCATAGGCTTAACACTGTGTAGGTTCCTTGCCAAGATGGATGGGAGGCGTTTCGAAGCGCCACCGGGCTGACTCGACAAATGTGCATTTCAACCAAAGAATATGGGTTTGAACCTGGGTCATATGTACATTTCTCAACATGGACCGGATACATTTAAACTTGGGTCATATGGAAACTGACACCGTTTTGGATATAAGTTGTCATTGTGACATGTGGCAATGAGGCAGATTTTGATACTATGATAATTTGGGAATCCCTCTTTGCAGGAGATATCGGAAAACTGGACTCACGAGGACACTTACGAATTCGTGGTGCTCGCAAAGATTGCATCATCTTCCAAGGAAACGAGGTATTTGACACATCATATTAAAAAGCAAAACATAGAATTAAACACACAACATCTTCATTCATCATACTCAAAATATTAAAGTAAATTTCATTGATATTGATTCTGTGATCATAATAACCGGGTTTTTTCTTTCTTTTTTTTCTTTTTCTTATGTTTACATCCTTTGATCCATTTTTTGTTTCTTATACAATCTTAAATCTTTTTAACATTTTCAACAAACACAGTTAACAATTCCAAACAACGATTCCTAATGATGTGGTCCTGCATGTTTGGTATCTGATTATTTCTTTTCATTTATAAATTTTGTCTGTTATCCTCATAAAATTCATGCTAATTTAACGAGCTTACATATGATACATTGTTATACACCTTATATTACTTTTGATACTGCTGCTCCATATGCATTATATACTACACCCTGTTCCATACTTAGAAGGAAACCCACGAGATGAAAATAGCTTGGTCCGTACTCCATCGAGTTTGACTGCAGAGTAATTCACAAAGCGAAGCTGAGTGAATTACTCTGTGGTCAAACGAGGTGGAGTGCAGACCAAGTTATTTTCATCGAGTCGGTTTCTGATTTTATCTCACCCCGTATAACATTATTTATTGATAAAATGAATCACCTAATTAGCTATTGAGTATTCGGTATACGAACCTCACAGCCGTGGAGTATGAGTTCCTAATGTTAAGCCTATGGAGAAAAATACCGGGGTGAGATCAACTGTGATATAGGACTCTTTGAAACATTGGCAGAGTATAGATGTTCACTTCAACATGGTTTCTGTCCAAATTTATGGCCAAATATTGTTAGATTCAGCTATATAATAAATGTAGAACAACCTACTATGCTTGTGAAATCTACAAGACTTGATGGGAATCGATGTTATTCACGTAACTTGGTCAAAGGCCTCGTTCCGTAAAAAACAACGATTCCCATTTCGTTTTGTAGCACGGGTACAGCCTGGTCAGGTCGTTCCATATAATTATCTTAGCCTGGTATAGACGTCCATAGGCTTAACATTAAGAACTCATACTCAACAGGCATACGAGTACAGTAACTCATACCTAAAGTGTGATAAACAGATAAATATCTCCAGGCTATTAAAGATAAAATCAAAAACGTTTTCATGCTTGGTCTGAGTCCCTGTTCACCATCTCGTTTGGAGCGCTTCAGAATATATATATATATTTTTTTATTTGCACTTAGCCTCTGCATGGCAGATATTCTGGCCAAATCTTCTCTTGACATTTGACATTTCTTTTGACTTTCGTAACTAGTTCTTCGGTTCATGTAGATACACAAATATATACAACAATATGATGTGAAATTATCAAATAATGGCAGAATGGAAAAGGCGTGATCGCCTCGTTGATATTACCGCGCACTCCCAACACGATGGCGAATGAGGACACAGACCAATCACTCATCAGTTTCTTTGTTAAGTGCTGATTCCACCAGACCAGATGATCTATTGAAAAGTTTCTGAAGTCCTTGGAATGTATCAAAGAATGTCTTATATGGTGATATAAATCGTATAAGCGTCCGAAATTACCTGTAAAAAATGTGCGCTTCCACCAATATTTCCCAATTTCCTTTTCGGCAAGTTTCGGTTGCTCAGTGGAATCAGTGCTTTAATATGCTCTCACTTTATCGTACCGTCCGCGATTCTCGGATGTCTCAGCCCCTTTGGCATCTCGGACCCCCTGCGGCACCTCGGCCCCCTGTTTTCACAGCTTTCATGCACGAAAACGGTGAATGTCTTCCAATGTCATTACTTACCCAAAATACAGATTCTCAACTTTGCTGTATTATATTATTTATCTATTATCCATGATAAAGAATCTTACAGAACAAAAGCATATCTTATAAAACATGTGTGATAACCCTATCCCAAACCTTAACCCTATCCATATCCCTAACCCTAACCCTAACCCTAACCCTATCCCTATCCCTTACCCTATCCCAAACCTTAACGCCAACCCTATCCCTAACCCTATCCCTAAACCTTTCCCTAACATTAACCCTATCATTAACCTGCGAAAGTGGGAGTGCGAAACGCGGCCGCGAGGTGGGGGGGGGGCCGAGATGACCACACAAAAAGGGGTCGGAGATGCCGATGGGGCCGAGATGACCGTGTGCCGTGTGCTCACAGCTGTGGCTGAGCGGCATGGAGCGGGTGTTACAGAAGCACGTGGGTGTGGCCGACACGGCCGTCGTCATGACCGACAGGCTCCGGGCGGCCGTCGTGCTCCGACCCGGCTACGACGACGTCAGACTACACGACCTCATACAGTTCGTACAAGGTAAGTTTACTTATCGCAGTTCATACAAGGTAAGTTTACTTATCTCAGTTCATACAAGGTAGATTTCCCCTCAGTCTCACTTCGTACATGGTAGATTTACCTATCGCAGCTCGTACAAGGTAGATTTACCTATCGCAGCTCGTACAAGGTAGATTTACCTATCGCAGCTCATACAAGGTAGATTTACCTATCGCAGCTCATACAAGGTAGATTTTCCTATCGTAGCTCATACAAGGTAGATTTCCCTATCGCAGCTCATACAAGGTAGATTTCCCTATCGTAGCTCATACAAGGTAGATTTCCCTATCGTAGCTCATACAAGGTAGATTTCCCTATCTCAGCTCGTACAAGGTAGATTTCCCTATTGTAGCTCATACAAGGTAGATTTCCCTCTCACAGCTCATGCAAGGTAGATTTCCCTATCTCAGCTCATACAAGGTAGATTTCCCTATCGTAGCTCATACAAGGTAGATTTACCTATCGCAGCTCGTACAAGGTAGATTTACCTATCGCAGCTCATACAAGGTAGATTTCCCTATCTCAGCTCGTACAAGGTAGATTTACCTATCGCAGCTCATACAAGGTAGATTTACCTATTGCAGCTTGTACAAGGTAGATTTCCCTATCGCAGCTCATACAAGGTAGATTTACCTATTGCAGCTCATACAAAGTAGATTTCCCTTCAGTCTCACTTCATACAAGGTAGATTTCCCTCTCTCAGCTCATACAAGGTAGATTTCCCTTCAGTCTCACTTCATACATGGTAGATTTCCCAATCTCAGCTCATACAAGGTAGATTTTGCCATCTCAGTTCACCCAATACAGATTTCTGTAGGCTCATTTAGCTCTTGTTCTTCACACACAGATTCATATTACCATTTTTTTTTTCCCAAAGTTTTATTGGCCACTTTCGATTTGTTTACATTTTGTAATACCTATGAAATGCAACAGGTGTAGAATCGTATATTGGGAGACTTTCAATGAAACATCTTGTTTGTCCATTCGTACCATGTATATGTGGTGTGGGAAGTAAAAGAACTCTCACCTGGTAAATGTCTAGCTGCAACCCTGACTATATATATACAGTCAGGTTACGTAACAAAAGGCAACCCCGTACCATCTGCCTCTTCCAGCGGCAGACATGACACGCCCTCTGCTGAGAAATAGACATACCGCTCGATTCCAACAACATGATAGTTCAAATTAATTCATTTCATTCATTTGTAGGTCATTTTTTTATGGTTTTCTTGAATACCTCATTTGTACATACTAAATTTTATGATAATATTTTGATAACAAAAATTATCACAGAGTTTATCACTTGCAGTAACAAGGTGTAGAATCGTATATTGGGAAACTTTCAATAAAACATCTTGTTTGTCCACTCATACCATGTCTATGTGGTGTGGGAAGGAAAAGAACTCTCACATCGGTAAATGTGTAGGGGTGAGATTTCTACCTGAATTCATCACATAGATTCGATGACCGCCCTAGTGGTGTAAAAGAACCTTGAGAAAGTCTGGAAAGGACCAATAATGGTTGACTGAACGTAAAATCAAACCAAACAAACAAACAATTGCTTGTCCACATTTAACTACCCTCAGTAATACGAGCTGTGTGTTTTCAGATCAGAATTCCTCCGTGGCGCTGCTGGAGGAGGTGATGATTGTGGCTGCGATTCCCCGCTCCGGGTCAGGGCGAATACTCCGAGGACTCCTCTCTCAACAAGTCCAACAACTGCTGTCCTGTGCCGTGCCTTGGTCCAGTATCTGACACCCCTCATGGCCGAATTCTCTCTCGACAAGTACAACAACTACTGTCCTGTGCCGTGCCTTGGTACAGTGTCTAACATCCGTCATGGCCAAATACTCTTTTGACAAATCTATCAACTGCTGTCCTGTGCCATGCCCTGGTTCAGTTTCTAACACAGGTCATGGCCGAATACTCTCTCAACAAGTCCAACAACTACTGTCCTGTGCCGTGCCCTGGTCCAGTATCTAACACCCGTCATGGCCGAATACTCTCTCAACAAGTCCAACAACTGCTGTCCTGTGCCGTGCCTTGGTCCAGTATCTAACACCCCGCATGGCCGAATACTTTCTAGACGAGTCTATCAACTGCTGTCCTGTGCCATGCCCTGGTTCAGTTTCTAACACAGGTCATGTCCGAATACTCTCTCGTCAAGTACAACAACTACTGTCCTGTGCCATGCCTTGGTCCAGTATCTAACACCCGTCATGGCCGAATACTCTCTAGACAGGTCCGTCGACTGCTGTCCTGTGTTGTGCCCTGGTCCAGTATCTGACACCTGCCATATACGACTCCTTCCCTGTAAGTTATACCTGAGACTCTGATAAATAATCTTCATCTGATGATGTGATAAATCATCACTTACATCTGACACAACAATAAATCGTCATCAGTACTCAGTGCAAAGGAGTGCGAGGAATTATCATCTATGACTGACACAGCAATAAGTTACCTTCTACATCTGACAGTGTGATGAATTATCATCCATATCTGACACTGCAATAAATTACTTTACATGTCTGACATTTTGATGAATTATCAGTCAGTTCTGATCTAGAGTAAGAATGTTGCCCTATTACATTGAACTCGTTATAAACTATCTTGTACAGTTCTGTCTTTGTGTTATGTTACGACGTTATCATCAGGTGTAAGATCAACTGTGCTCTACGATTTAACTTTTTTCATTGAAAATAAAGAATCTACCTCTGACACTCTGATAAATATCATCTATGTCTAATAAAATAAATAAATCGTAAATAAAAAAATCTACCTCTGACACTCTGATAAATTATAATCTATGTCTAATACAATGAATAAATCGTAAATAAAAAAAAATATCTCTCACACTGATAAATTATCATCTATGTCTAATAAAAAAAATAAATCGTAAATAATCGTAAATAAAAAAACTACCTCTGACACTCTAAAGATAAATTATTATCCATGTCTAATTGTGCAATAAATAATTATCTATATCTGACACTATGATGAATTGTTATTTATATCTGACACTCCTATGAATTACCATCTTCACCTAAAGCTGCAATGAATTATGATCTACATCTTATGCTGCTATATTTATCGTCCATGTCAGACTAAATTATCATCAGCTATATCTCCATGTCTGTGAGTGTGATAATTATCATCAGATATATATCCATGTCTGACACTGTGATAATTATCATCAGCTATATATCCATGTCTAACACTGTGATAATTATCATCAGCTATATATCCATGTCTGTGAGTGTGATAAATTATCATCAGCTATATATCCATGTCTGACAGTGTGATAATTATCATCAGTTATATATCCATGTCTGACACAGTGATAAATTATCATCAGCTATATATCCATGTCTGTGAGTGTGATAAATTATCATCAGCTATATATCCATGTCTGACACTGTGATAAATTATCATCAGCTATATATCCGTGTCTGACACTGTGATAAATTATCATCAGCTATATATCCATGTCTGACACTGTGATAAATTATCATCAGCTATATATCCATGTCTAACACTGTGATAATTATCATCAGCTATATCTCCATGTCTAACACTGTGATAATTATCATCAGCTATATATCCATGTCTGACACTGTGATAAATTATCATCAGCTATATATCCATGTCTGACACTGTGATAAATTATCATCAGCTATATATCCATGTCTGTGAGTCTGAAATGAATCATCATCTTTATCTGACACTATTTATCATCACACCCAAAAAAAGTGTCCAGTTCTACACAGAGCTATTGATATAAAGTTATACAAAATATGAATGAATGCACGTTTTTTTCCTTCAAACTCCCTTATGCCCCAGTTACATTGGCGTATGTTTTGGCGTTTCTTCTACGTATTTGAATTGGTGGGGACCAAGTATTAGATACGGATTTGGAACGTATCTGTTTGCTTTGCTTTAACGTTTTAGTACGCTTCTCAACGTTCATCAACGCTTATTTACGCCTATGTACTTATTGTGAAGTTTTTCGGCGCATTCCGACTTTCCTTTACGTATCTCCGCGTTTTGCGGCGTATTTTGAGATTTCAAAATGCGTAGAAGAACGTAACCGTGCGTACACGGGAAAACGCCGTTTTTACGCCAGTGTGACTGGGGCATTAGACCCCATGACTTTGCCTGTGTTTGAAATGCTACCTGGCATTCCTCATCTACATTTTGTAATAAAATAATATAAAATCAAAATGCGTCTTTTTTTTCTAGAGAGAGAAGGTTTGTCTAGCAAACCTTACCAACAGGAAATATATTAACTCAGTGCAGTGTGCGCACAATACCCCAACCCGACTATTTTCCTTTTTTTTTTTAGAATAGCATCGTTTATTTCCAGTAAACAGTTGTAATACATTGTATGAAACAGGCTGTAGTATATTCTTCATCCTAATTCTAATATTTCATAAACACTACAATCTATTTAACAACGCACTGTAAGTTTAAAGTTAATATTAAGATGCTTCTCTCTTTTCTTCTCATTTTCATCTTCTCATTTCTTATTAAACGCGTCAGGTCTGGTGTCACTTTGGTGTTCATTCGGTGTCGTTGTGGCGTCTAGCGATGGTGGAAAGCGAAGCAAATATTACTAAATACCCGTGTGCTAGTGAATCGCTGTGGCTTTTCGTAGAGCAGAAAAGTTAATAAAACGGGTTTTTAAACGAGTCGGAGGTATGTAGTAATAAGAAAACGTAGTGACAGCTCGTATGGCGTCCGTTCTCAGTCATTTGATGAAAAAATACGGCCCTCACGCCTACGGCATCGGCCCGTATTATTTCATCAAATGACCTCGAACGACCACCCGTACAGGCTCAATAACCAAGTTTTCTCTTATTACTTTCAAAGACATTTCCTGGTCCATCAACGGGGCGACTATCTATAGGGCACAAAGCTATTGTGCTATTTAGGTGGCCACCTTGCCCCTGACGCCATCTAAAACACCAGGTGGCGGGACTAATTATCGATAGACTTTATCAAAAATATTTTTTCTGGCCTGCCATGGAGGAATTTGAGCCTCGGCTCAATATTATCTACAGTAGAACAACTGATAACAGTGGCGAGAAACCAGTATCAAGAGATAATTATCAATACAAAAAAACCAGGTGGCGCCGCTGTGAGGTGTAAGATATGCCTTTAAGACAGGTAGACTGTGATATGTAAGATATGCCTTTAAGACAGGTAGACTGTGAGGTGTAAGATATGCCTTTAAGACAAACTGTGAGGTGTAAGATATGCCTTTAAGACAGGTAGACAGACTGAGTTGTAAGATATGCCTTTAAGACAGGTAGACAGTGAGATGTCAGATATGCCTTTAAGACAGACAGACTGTGAGCAGTAAGATATGCCTTTAAGACAGACTATGAGGTGTAAGATATGCCTTTAAGACAGACAGACTGTGAATTGTAAGATATGCCTTTAAGTCGGGTCCCCTCTTCCTATCCCCGTCATACAGAGATGACCTCAGACACAGGTCAACCCGCCACTTCCGCCCACATCACAGTGGCGCCCCTGGCGGCCGGTGCCCGCGGCGTAACGGTCTGGGACTGGGTGTTCAGTGGTGCGTGACGGTCGTGACCTCGGCGTCCTACTCCTGGAGAGGCGGCGAGAGAAGGCACAGGAGGAGGCGCCAGATGCACCTATTATCGCTCAGTGTGCACTGGAGGATGTACGTGGAGAGAGACGTGCAGGAGTCAGAGCAGCGGGAGTCGGCAATCAAAGGTGAGTCACTGATTGGTTGAGTCAAGGGGAAGAGCACGGATTTATCATCAATTGGAAAAAATAGTCCCTATGAGCTGTAGAGCAAGAAAATAGTCCCTATTGTTGTATCCTTTGATATGAGAATTACTGGGTTTAGGTTTTTCGAAAAGATGGATAATAAATGCAACAAACGATGATTTTGTGGACAGGCGGCTCTGTAAACCACTCAATATTGACGTCGTAATTCATTCGCTGACGCTGGTGTATTACTACGCGTCAACCTCTCGTGGTTTATGGCCGCCTGTCCACAAAACCATCGATTATTGTCTATTTATACTACCCCTCATATAAATCTCCATAGATATAACATGGTGTGACTCTATGCCACGGTTATGCCATCAAATATTCATACTTGCCACTGGTGACATATCAAGTTAAACACTTGTGACAGGGTAGGATAAAATCTAAACATCACTCAATTTCATATGATTGTTTACATGCCATTTGCTGTCTTCTACTACAGATATGTCAGTCACCATGCAAAACTATCCATAGACTGAATATAACCCAAACATTTGCATTGTTATTTATTCATAATTTCACGCTAATTCATCAATGATGTGAGATGAAATGAGTAAGTAAAGCCAATTGATTATTTTGTGGTCGTGCGACCAGTATAAGAAAATGAAAACATCTGAAAAGGGTGAGGATTATAGTAACCGTCGGTGTATGTAAGTATACTACTTTCTGAGACCATACAAATGTAGTGGTCACTTGTTATTATCAACTTGTAATTTACTTGTCGGAATAAATCGTGCGACTATCCCTTTGTAAATCACTTGATGAAGGTGAAAGAGATTGTCGAAAAAAAAATTCTTAAAAAAAAAGAAAAGAAAAAAGAACATACCTTTTGCCCCTAATTTTCATCTTCGTTTCGAGACTCACTTCCCATCACCTCGGGTACAGTAACCTGCGGGTCGGTGCCCTTCTAAAGGTGGGGTTACATATCACAACAGTTCAGTTCACTTTAACCAGATCACTATTTAATCATCATATTAATTAATCACTCTTACAGCCATCATATCCGCTAGGGCCATCTCTAAAGTTAATGATTCAATTAGCGGAAGGTGATCTAATTAAATCGTCAAGTATCAAATGCTCGTCTCTCAGAATATTAACTATTTCAGCCCGAAACCTTATTTCCCATGTTATCCTATTTATTAAACTTTAGGACGTTGAGAATTAAATTCCCTAGAAAAAATATGAAACCATTATCTTAAAATGTAAACATATGCTACAATAGAGCTTCTCTTTTTGTTTTGTTTTTGAAGCAGTTTTTATTTCGTTAATGGTTGTACATTTTGAATCCTTCCTGAGGTTAATTTCTTGTGACAAAGTATATCATGATACATCTAGATATTACAGATATGGCTGCTTTGTTTTTGGTTGGTTAAGAAGCGTATTTGGAAGGAGTTACATGAGCAAGTTATGGGTGATGTCTACTGGATTTTTTTTTGCTATGATGAACAAGAAGAACGTGGTACAGACAGTTGACAACAAGGAGCAAATAGAATGTTCATCATTGATGAATGAGCGTGCAATTTTAAATGTATAACAACTAAAAGGTTTGGGTTACATTCAGTCTATGGATCGTTTTCTGTAACTACTTACACCCAGTAAACTTGACATTTCTGTAACTGCCTGAGTCTATCTATAGGATCCAAATATATCAAACACCAATAGGTCAATGACTATAGGACAATAAGTAAATCCTACCTGCGTTGACCCTAAACCACATATAAAATAGGAAATGATCTAGTGAGCAAGGTAACTACATACATGCCAAACAAACCTGCGCACACACGTAACGACTACACCCATCCCATCTCATCATCACTTGAACTGAATGAGTACTCACCTTGCTAATTATTTACTTATTGGGCAGTAAGCCATGTAAGTCTATATCACTTTATAACAACTTATAATGTAACTGTTTATGTCGTGTGTAAACGACTTCCATTGGCTTTGCCTTCGCGCCTAAAACAAGTCCAGGATAAAAAATGAATTTTAAAAAAAGAAGAGGTATTTCGGTCTTGAGTGATTGGTCATGGTCAGTTGGGCATGCCTCTCAGACCCTCAGACACTGGCACCCTGCTCCCTATCCAATAGGACAGCGAATAGCACACAGATAGTGAAGGGATAAATTTTTCTCAGCTCGCTGAAAGTGTATGTGACCACTCTAACCTTTCATATGCAACGTATATATATTGTGTGCGAGCACGCTCTAATAAACAGGCATCTAATTGAGAGATGGCACATTAGACAAACAAATATTCAACAATACACTTATTTGGTAACATGTAGGCCTAGTTTTAAAGACAGACTTTGAGTTTTGAACACAAAAGTTAGACATTTGAAGGTAGGGAAGTGGATTTCAGGAAAAGAAAAGTTACAAGCGTTCGTTCTTAGTCCGCGGAATTAAAGAGCTTCACTCATTTTTACAGAATCTTTTCAAATTTGACAACATATTTTGAGAATACCAGGGCCATGTTTCACTAGTTTCGTGACATGTCTGTGACACCATACAGAAATTGGCATTGTCTTGTTTTGTGACAACACAAGTAGCTGCCCTTAGGTAAAGACAGATCCCAAACATAAGAATTAGAAAGATCTACACATCATAGACCTGTTTCACTAGTTTCGTGACATGTCTGTGACTCGATACAGACATTGGGGTTGTCTCGTTTTGTGATAACACAAGTAGCTGCCCTTAGGAAAAGATAGACCCCAAACATAAGAATTAGACAAATCTACACATCATAGACCTGTTTCACTAGGTCCGTGACATGTCTGTGACAACATACAGACATTGGGGTTGTCTCGTTTTGTGACAACACAAGTAGCTGCCCTTAGGAAAAGATAGACCCCAAACATAAGAATTAGACAAATCTACACATCATGGACCTATTTCACTAGTTTCGTGACATGTCTGTGACACCATACAGACATTGGGGTTGTCTCGTTTTGTGACAACACAAGTAGCTGCCCTTAGGAAAAGACAGACCCCAAATAAAGAATCAGACAAATCTACACATCATGGACCTGTTTCAGTAGTTTCGTGATAAAAGTGTTAGACAGACATGAAAAGTGGCACCAATAGTGCAAGCAAGAACGGACAAAACGAAGTCTAATGTCTAGTTCTTATGAAACCGGACACACCATCTAGACGCCATCTAGACAAGTCACGAAACTAGTGAAACAGGCCCCAGATCTAACACCCCTGGAGGCATTTCTTGTCCCAACTGCCTCCAGGCCTTAAGAAATGAGGTGTGC
The DNA here is from genome assembly GCA_950022655.1 of Alentia gelatinosa. Lineage (NCBI taxonomy): Eukaryota > Metazoa > Annelida > Polychaeta > Phyllodocida > Polynoidae > Alentia > Alentia gelatinosa. The sequence continues at coordinate 56,531,511 of OX465588.1, forward strand.
GAAATGAAAGCATACTTTTATCACATAGATATATACTTCAGAGCAGTCAAAAGAGACAAGTTTCATTCTTATTATCATTCTTTTTATTTTCATTTACTATATACCCATGCTGTATACTGTAAATACGCACCGTTTCGGCATATGACGTAAAAATACTGTACGGTCCGCTGGTCCATACACTTAAATTAAGGACCACCTTGCCATACAAGTTTATTAATTGGTTGTTATACCAAATGAAATTGATTTTTTTTTTAATTTCGGGTATATAGTAAATATATAACGTCCAACCATGCTTGTACAAGTCACAGAACTCAATGATAATTTACCGTTTGTATGGAACTCGGCATAAATGCCTCAGTCCATACAAACCGTAAATTATCATCTCGTTCTGTGACTTGTACAGCATGGTCAGGACATTATACATAATTACCTTGATGTATATATCTAGAGAATAGTTATTTATCTTAGCCTAGTATAAGCGTCCATAGGCTTAACATTAGGAACTCATACTCAATAGGTCTGCGGGTACAGTAACTCATATTTAATGGGGGATAAGCAGATAAATATTCCCAGGGTAAAATAAATTCAGAAACATATTCGTGTTTAGTCTGAGCCTCAATTTGCCATCTCGTTTGGAGTGCTTCGGAATATTCACTCGTCTATCGCCTCGTTCATATTAAAGCCTGCTCCCACCTACCACGATTCTGGTCCCAATTGACCTTACGACGCCCTTCCCGACACCATTCCGATTGTAGCGTGAGGTCTGGCAAAATCGTGGTAGGTGGGACAGGTTTCTGCGATTCCGTCTACGACAGCTCACGATAGGCTGCGATGAAAACGCCAATCGTAGAGGTCCCGATTTTTTCCAACATGTTGGAAATTTCGTAGCCTGTCGTAGGGTATTGTAGCAGCCGCTGGTTTCGTCGTGGAGCTATCGTGACCATAGTTTATGTTATTGGTCCTCCCAAGGCATTGCCACGCTCTACGATTTCAAACTATTGGACCTATCGGGGACCTCCCGATAGGTCACGATTTCCGCATTTCAAATCGTAGCGATCGGGAAGCATGTCGTGACCTATCGTGGTAGGTGGGTGCCCCCTCTTACCCTCAGGAATCCAGCTGATAAGGATTGGAAGACGTGACAGTCGTATTACTGCCCACTCCACACTCGTCTATCGCCTCGTTCATATTACTGCACACTCCACACTCGATGGCGAATGTTGGCACAGACCAAACACTCATCAGTTTATTCAATCAGGATCAACATTTTTTCAGAGGTGCCGGAATAATCAACTACCTGAGAAGAAGAATCTTGTCATTCTTGAAGTATGCAATATACAAAATGATATTTAAAGAGGTGGTGATGAAATCTCCTGGACAGAAGAGCAGTGAATGTTTTGGTAGACCACTCATGGTGTGACTCACTGCGCAACCATTTAGAGACAGTTTCCGTCTGTAGTAGTTATATAGAACGTCCTGACCATGCTGTACAAGTCACAGAACGTGATGCTAATTTACCGTTTGTACGGACCGAGGCGTTTACGCCGAGTTCCGTACAAACGGTAAATTAGCATCTCGTTCTGTGACTTGTACAAGCATGGTTGGACGTAATATATTTACTATACCCGAAATTTTAAAAAAAATCAATTTCATTTTTCTTAAGGCCACTTAAAAAAAAAAACTTGTTTCTCATCACCGCGCGCGTCAGCAAAAACGTTTTTAGAAGATTTTTTTTTTTTTTTTTTTTTTCATAGATGAGATGAAACATTGATAGAAATCATGAAAAATATGAGTATTTGGTATCAAATTAAAGCTCCTGATGTAAGGAATGCAATCAATGTGGTTATATGGTTGGCAAAAGTGATGCATCAAGTGTTGTCATGTAACCAATTAAGGGGGGCATCCACCAACCACTACAAGGCTACGACAATGGCTTTCCGATAACGTCCAAGGCAGCTCTACGATTGGAAGCCTTGTCGTAGCCTTGTCATGGTTGGTGGACCCCAGTTCCCGACAAGAGGCTACAACAAGGCCACGACAGGCTGCGACATGAAGCTTGTCGGGGGCCTTCCGGAGTTGGAGTGTTGTGGATTCCTCGATATCACTGTCGTAGTGTGTCAGAACCATGGGCGCCTTTTTTATGGCAACCAGCAACGTCTATGACACGCCACCACACCGCTGTTCTGACCCTGCTCTTCTCACGACAAGGCTGCGACAAGGCTGCGATTGGAAATTTCTTGTCTGCAATGTCGTAGCCTTGTCGTGGTTGGTGGACGCCCCCCTTTGGAGTAAAACCCCACTCCTGGGACAGCCCACAAGCTTCCGACACGCCATGACACGACTGTGTTGGTGGAGCCCAGTTCCCAACAAGAGGCTACAACAAGGCCATGACAGGCTGCGACATGTCGGGGGCCTTCCGACAAGGCTACGACAATATCGAACATGTTCGATTTTTGCTATGACTAGACCTTTGTCGTAGAGTGTTGTGGATTCCTCGATATCACTGTCGTAGTATGTCGGAACCATGGGCGCCTTTTTAATGGCAACCAGCAATGTCTACGACACGCCAGGACCCCGCTGTCCCGACCCTGCTCTTCTCATGACAAGGCTGTGACCAGGCTGCGATTGGAACTTTCTTGTCGGCACTTGTCGTAGCCTTGTCGTGATTGGTGGATGCCCCCCTTTGGAGTAAAACCCCGCTCCTGGGACACCCTACACGCTCCTGACACGCCATGACACTGCTGTGTTGGTGGACCCCAGTTCCCGACAAGGCCACGACAGGCTGCCACATGAAGCTTGTTGGGGGCCTTCCGACAAGGCTACGACAATATCGAACATGTTCAATTTTTGCCACGACTGGACCTTTGTCGTGGAGTGTTGTGGATCCCTCGATATCACTGTTGTAGTGTGTCAGAACCATGGGCGCCTTTTTTACGGCAACCAGGAACGTCTACGACACGCCCGCCATGCTGTCCCGACACTGCTCTTCTCACAACAAGGCTGCGACAAGGCTGCAATTTGAACTTTCATGTCGGCACTTGTTGTAGCCTTGTCTTGGTTGGTGGACGCCCCCCTTTAGAGCAAAACCCCGCTCCTGGGACACCCCACACGCTCCTGACACGCCATGACACTCCACGATAAAGGTCCAGTTGTAGGAAAAATCGAACATGATTTTGTTGTAGCCTTGTCGGAAGGCCCCCGACAAGCTTCCTAGTCACAGCCTGTCATGGCCTTGTCGTAGACTCTTGTCGGGAACTGGGGTCCACCAACCATGACAAGGCTACGACAAGTCCACCAATCGTAGGCCTGTCGTGGACCTTGTCGGAATGCCATTGTCATAGCCTTGTCATGGTTGGTGGACGCCCGCCTTTAGCCCTTGTCGGAAGCCTGCCTCCACTAGTGCAGCATGCTACGATAGCCTTCTGACATGCTCCAACACACTCCAACATGTCGGAAGCCTCCCGACACACTCCAACAATTCCACCATGTTGGAATTGTCATAAGCATGTTGGGAGGCCTCCGACAGTCAGGTAGGTGTCTGTGGGTGTCTGTGTGGTTATAACAGTGTCTCTATGCCAGAGTATGGCCTGTATGAAGTAGCCTAACCATCGGGGGAACCATCCCGCTTAAGGGGACTCGGAATAGAGACACTTCAAAAGCCATCTTTGACCCAGCAAAAAAAAAAAAAAAAAAAAAAAAAAAAAAAGCGCCCTCGTCATATTTTTCATGGCTTGGTGATGAGAAACAATTTTTTTTTTTTGAGTGGCCTAACAACCAAAATTTTAATAAATGTGTATTGCTAGGTGGTCCGTATTTTAGTGTACGGACCAGTGGTCCGTACAGTATTTTTACGTCATATGCCAAAATGGTGTGTATTTACAGTATATACGGCATGGATATATAGTAATATACGGAAACTGGCTTACTCTCTAAGTACGTCAAAAATACGCGTACGTATCAATCAGATACATCCCGATGCTGTAGGCAGAGGGATATATACGTAATCAAAAATCCTATCAAGTATTTTGTCGTACGACAACAGTCAGCCTGTTTCTGTTTATTTACCTAAAAATGACAGAATTTTACCTAGTCACGTGATCACATACCCCGTACGTCATACGGGTATAAATATACCATGGGTAGGAGCAGGAGTATACTGATACAGCCATAGGTACTTATATAGAACGACCTAACTAAACGAGATTGGAATTGATTTACAGAACGAGGCCTGGGGCCTTGTTCCGTAAATAACATCAATGCCCATCGAGTTTTGTAGCTTGTACAAGCATTGTGGGTCGTTATATTTATTATATACCCAAAATTAATCAAATCTTACCATATACATGTATTGGCATAGATAACATGTCTACGTGAAAGCCCACACACTGCTGATGTCTCAAAGTGTGCAGTACAACAGTGTACTGCACAGGGTTCAGTACACAGTTTACTGCGTAAGGAGCAGCAGTACGTAATTATCAAATATACTGCATGGGTATACAATACAATATATAATAAACCTTTCTATTGATGTTTGTGTAGACTGTTGTATCCTTGATTATTTAAAATGAATAAGGCATTTTATCTACAGTATGGAATAATCTCAAGGAGTTAGTCCAGTCTAGTTTTCTAGTTGACCTTGTGAAAGGTCCGTGATACATAATCAGTGATCAGAAACGCCGACTGGTAAAATGCTGGGGAAACATCGAAAGGCTGGTTTTGGGTTTTATTCAGTTGATAGCTCACTTTTGATAACCCACTTTGCACCCAGCTAGCCTGCCATTTCTAAAACTGCCGTTGAATATATATCATGCACCAGTGGGTCAATGATGCATAGCGGTCTCTGGTGACTGGTCATGGTCAGCTGGCCAAGACACTAAATCTACAATACTGGGCCTCTGCACCTTACCAGGGCCATAGAGTTGGCATACAGATGATGTAGGATTAGGCCTTTGCAGCAGGCTTAGGCCACTAAAAAAAGCAAACATGTTTCTCATCACCAAGCCATGAAAAATATGACGAGGGCGCTTTTTTTTATATTTTTTTTTAGCTAGATCAAAGATGGCTTTTGAAGTGTCATAAAATGGGCTTAAGACATATAGTAAAATCCCGCATAAGCGGACAGCCTCCGATTTTAGCCAAAGTGTGCACTTACGCGGGGTGTGCAATTACCCAGGGTCACCAGATTTTTACTGGGTATACGTTTAATGGATCTGTGACATCAGGAGCTTTAATTTGATACTAAATACACAAACCTTTCATAATTTCTATCAAGGTTCATCTTATTTATGAAAAAAAAAATCTTCTAAAATCGTTTTTTCTGATGCGCGCGGTGATGAGAAAGAAGGTTTTTTTTTGAGTGGCCTTAGGGTCTTTGCAACCTTTAAGATGTCTAACCGTTAGGCAACGTATCTGAGCCAGTTCCCACGCTCAAAAATGTGGATTTCCTTTTGGGAGTGGTCAGGGATTGAGTAGCGGGTTGACAGTCTACAGGCTTGTCATAAACACATCGTTCAACATGGTTCCTCGTACCGTCATATGTCAACAACCAACATTAAAAATACCAACAATTACCCTGACATGATAATCGGCTAATATGATTCAGATAAATGATCTGATTAACGTGGTTACATGGGAATGCGGATCTCGAGGTAAGCCATGCGAGTTGGAGTCATATCCCGTGGTTCACTTACAGTTTACTAATTGGTTCCATAGTGCCCCTCATCATTAAAGCCTGAAGCACACCTGGGCCCCGTTGCTCCTGTTTTTGTTGTATCGCTAGCTATAATCCGATCACAATTCTATTTTTATGATTACTTTAACGATCCGACTAAAAAAGCGTTGCTCCAGTAATATCGTATCGTATCGCTATATTTCCGCGGTATCGCTAATTTTTATGATGCGATTACGATATAACAATTCAGGGGCACATATTAAATGAGACAGGAGAAGATTAATTAGTATTTTTTATTAAATACAAATGGAACCATTGTTAAAACTGATCTGACACCTGGTGGTTTGGGTCGCTATTTCCTATAGGTAGAAGAACAAGTGGCGGGGGTTGGTGGTGCCACCATGGATTGTTATTTGAAATATCAGACTAGCGACTTCGTCGATTCATTTTTGGCTACCACCTACCAGCCCCCCCCCCCCCCCCCACTGTGCTGCTCCAGTTTATCCTCTATTGCTCGAGCGATGCAGTGTGCCCTTCCCCCAACTATTTCTAACTCCCGTAAACTTGCGGTTATCATTTCATAGGACACAGGTGCTTGAGCTGATCATCGGTAATCCAAACTCTATGGATCGACACCAGCGAAAGAGTGAGATCTCATCTCATTTTCTCAAGGAAAGGCGATCAGAGAACTACAGTTATAAATTATGTTTCCAGTGTGGAAAGAATGATACCCTGAGGATAGAAGTACATTTGAGTAGAGAAATACAAAAAAAAAATAGCAGGTTTAAGTTCAATATTACACGAGAATCTCTATCTCGTGGCCCTTCAGTCTCCAAGCCTAAGTTTGGTTTACTGTGTCCTTATGTGAGGAAGAAACTCCAAGCGGATCTTATCGGAATCGTAGTTTTTTTAGATATAGTAGGTAACAAGGCTGTATTTAACCTTCAGCGATACGATCCGCAGTGCTGTGAAGGTTCGTGTAAAAAGTATCGCTAAAAGCCGTATTTTACGCGGCGATGCGCCTTTGCGATTACGGCACGATCCGCAAAATTTCAGGAGGAACGTTTTGGCCCTCTGATCGCTTTTCTGCGATCCGCAGGTCTGTCGTAATCCTGGAGCAACGGGGCCCTGTTCCGTATTACCGCCAACTCTCCAGTTATTTCTTTGGCTAAATTTGTACCCGGTGTGAGATAATTTCACCGGCTACGGATCTCAATACAGTTCCTTTTAAGACTTTACTCTTCACATTGGGCGTGTGCATGTACAACTCCTTTCTCTTATTATCGCCATAAAACAGTTAATAGTCGCCACTAGGGGCGCACTTTACCCTCAGGGGAATATTTACATCCCCCTGGCGGCAGAACGCCCACGTCGGGGGCGTGTTTGAAGGTCGCCGATTATTTCATTAGACTAAGAGAACTATTTTCCCTGAAGGCAATTTAACAAATCTCTCCATGTTTTCGTGTCATTAGTGTTTTTTTTACAATCTTAGTGTGGTAATTATAGTTCCGGGTAATACGCGTACTCATGACTCGATTTGGGAGGGACTATAAAGTGTGGCGTAGGAATACATTGGTATACCGGACCTTGCCTAAAGGGGGGCGTCCACCAACCACCACAAGTTACGACAAGCCCCGACAAGAAAGTTCCCATCGGCGCCTTGTCCTAACCTTGTCGTGAGAAGGGAAGCTCTGCGACAGCGTTGTCGGGGCGTGTCGGGAAGAGCAAGCTCCACCTAAATATTCTATCATAGACCTCTGTGACAACCTCCCGACACGCCACGCCACGCCACGACAAGGCTCAAAAATCAAACATGTTCAATTTTGTCGTAACCTTGTCGGAAGGCCCCCGACAGGCCCCCGACAAGCTTCATGTCGCAGCCTGTCCTGGCCTCTTGTCGGGAACTAGGGTCCACCAACCACGACAAGGCTACGACAGGCCTTCCAATTGTAGGCCTGTCATGGACCTTGTCGGAAACCCATTGTCTTAGCCTTGTTGTGGTTGGTGGACGCCCCCTTTATAAGGCACACCCCTACAAATCACTGCGCAGTAGTATGAAGCAGACCGTGATATATATATATTTTTTTTAAAGGGCAAGTTTATTTCTATTCACATTCATTGACTACAATCATAGATAGGTGTAATACTTAAGTAGGCTCAGTCCTTACAATGGATTATATCTCTAACTGCGGTTCTCTGCTCTCATTTGTCTTTGTTTTTGCTATATGGAGGAGTGAATATTATCTCACCCCTGGTACAAACTTAGCCATTGAAATACCATTAGAAAAAAATACTCAACGATCACCCCAGTAAAGTAACAATACTACGCCACGGCTGTGGCGTAGTGAATGTGAGATGACGTCATATGGATTTGCTAGGTATATCTTAACCATTTTGATGTTGTAATGGCAGAGAAAGGGGTGAGATAAATCCAGAACCACACTCGAATCGTATGACGATTACGGCACATCCAAACTCGTGGAGTATTGTGTATTTATACGATTCTCGATGTAGTTCTATATAAGTCTAACATTCTAAGAAACCTAACTCGCCTCTATTCTGATGTTACCACCATTGTTCAACTCGGACTAGTTCATGACTGAATGAGTTATAGAAATGTGGAGACAAGCTCCAGATTATCTTGACTGCAGAATAGCGATCCGAAGGCCTAAACTTCGAAATTTTGCGGATCGCGTCGTAATCGTATAGGCGCATCGCCTCGTAAAATAAGGCTTTTAGCGATATTTTTTACGCGGACCTTCACAGCATTGCAGATTGTATCGCTGTGGGTTAAAAACAGCCTTATCTGATATTTCAAATAAGATCCATGGTGGCACCACCAACCCCTACCCCTTGTTTTTTTACCTATAGATAATAGCGATCCACACCACCAGGTGTCAGATCAGTTTTAACTATGGTGCCATCTGTATTTAATTAAAGAGCTAATTAATTTCCCCCTGTCTTGTTGTATCGCTATCGCATCTCAAAAAATAGCGATACCGCGGGAATATAGGGATACGATCCGATATTACAGGAGCAACGCTTTTTCAGTCGAATCTTTAAAGCAATCATAAAAATAAAATTGCGATCCGATTATAGCTAGCGATACCACAAAAAGTGGAGCAGCGGGGCCCTGGCGGGTAGACTGATGTCTAGACAATCGAGATGTCTAGACTGAAAGCCCCAGTAAATGGGACACTCCGCTTAAGGGGTCATTTTGCTCGGAGCAGAGGGTATTCCCTTAAGCGGGGTTTTACTGTATATGGAAACACTTGAGCTGAGATAAGCATAGCACTCGGCTAGAACCCCTGCTAGTTCTCTGCATGGTAGTAGTAATCAATATATTGCAAAAAATAAATAGAAAATAAAGGAAATTATAGTAAAAAACATAAATAAAGAAGGTAAACCCCCAAACTCCACAGATTATAGGTAAAACCATAAAGGGAGACTAGGGTAATTGAACCCGAACACTTGGTGTTGTAAATAGGTGTTGTCGAGTGCGTTGTGATATATTTGTGCAGTTTAAAATCGGGCATGGAAGTGTGGAGAGAGAAATGTCGATAGTAACGAGGTCTGCGTGACTCGCTCCCTGCAGAGTTAGTGGGACCAGTATACAAAGAGCTCGGAGCTGCTCGGAACGGCTCGGAGCTGCTCGGAGCGGCTCGGAGGGTCTCGGAGCGGCTCGGAGCAGGTCGGGGCAGCTCGGAGCAGGTCGGGGCAGCTCGGAGCGGCGCGGAGTAGTTCGGAGCGGCTCGGGGTATCTTGGAGCAGCCCGGGGCAGCTCGGAGCGGCTTGGAGCAGGTCTGAGCGGCTCGGAGCAGCTCGGAACAGCTCGGGACCAGCTCGGAGCAGCTCGGAGTGGTTCGGAGAGACTCGGAGCTACTTCGGGCAGCTGGGGACAAATCGGAACAACTCGGACTAGTTCGGGGTAGTTGGGAGGGTCTCGGCGATGCTCGGAGCAGTTCGGGGCAGTTCGGAGCATCACTTAGCGTCTTGGAGGGTCTCGGAGGGGTTCGGAGCAGGTCGGAGCGGCTTGAACGGCTCGGAGCAGGTCGGAGTAGGTCGGAGCAGTTCGGATCGGCTCGGGGTAGTTCGGAGCATCATTGAGCGGATCGGAGAGTCTCGGAGGGTCTCGGAGAATCTCGGAGCTTCTCGGAACAGCTCGGAGCAGATCGGGGCGGCTCGGAACAGCTCGGTGTGGCTTACAGTTCAGGGAACTATTTTTTTCAAATATTTGCTTTACTGATGCTTGAACTACATGTTTTGTATTATGTGGATTCTGTCCAGTTCTACAAGACATCAAATAAAGTGGCCATTTTGTGGCAGCCTTCATGTGGGCTGGTCTCATTACCCTGGTCTATCTGAAAGGCTCACGCTTAGATCCCTGCGATACAAGAACACAGCCGACCTTCTTCACAATCCAATCCTGATTTTACCTAACCTCCATGAAAGTATCTGCTAAAGAAAAATGCAAATGTGAATTAATGATGGGAGAATACCAAAAAGGAAGCTCATCTGTTCGTAGACTAGAGGTGTATATATATATAATTATGTGTGTGAGTGTAAGGGATTACTGTATGTCCATAATAGCAAGCCTGGTAGTAAGATGAGTAGACTATGCAGCATATCATATATGATTAGGAAGGTTTGATCATTCGTAATGCTCATCCAAGAGTGCCTGACATGTAAACCTTTAAGTAATGGTATAAATACACAATATTAACTGGTTTCAGATACAAGCGCCGGTAATCTCCGAGGATAAGGCACATAGTAATCTCCGGATGATAGTGAGGTGATTACGAAGAGTCTAGTCCGAGGAGATTACAGTTGCTTTTATCTTAAACCAGTTTATATTGTATTTATTAATCAACGTTCCTTGCTAATAATAACGATGCTCGAAACCATTATTGTTTTTAAATATCATCGCAAGTTCCAAATTCCATTTCCGATGTCAGTGTCACTGTCAGTGACAGCAGCAGACGATGTTGCATCACATCGCAAACAACAGAACTACAGTTCAAGTTTTGTGAATTCATCTGTGGTAGTGTCTCCTAAACTCTATAATCTATCAGACTACAGTTGTCAGAGATGTCTCACCTTGTCTGGTCCTGTATTTCAGTGTAAATCCATCCTCAGAAAAACATGTAAACTTTATGAACTCCATCATGTTTTTCCGCGATGTTCGCCTATTTCGCAATGCGTGGTATTAGTTTGCATTGCACTCGCTAGGCGCCCGATGTCATTTGGGGAACTATTTCCAGTTATCTCCTGCAGGAGTTTACGGGCCTCAGTAATCTCCTGGTAGCTAAATACTCAGACCCAATGTTATTCCTATGGAGACTCCGTATTAGGTGGATAATAATGGCACATAGCTATTGTATTATGGAGGCGACCATCCCCCCATGACGCAAAATAAAACACCAGGTGGCGGTTCCAGTTACCAATGGATTTGATCAAAAATGTCTTTTGGGGTTTGCCATTAATGGGTTTATTTGTCTCACGATTATCTATAGATTATAACAGCAATTAATAGTGGTTTTCACCTGACTAGAGTGGCGCTCTCTTACAATTTCCTGGCAGATGATGGCGGAACTAGCAATCACTCTGTGCCCTATAATAGAAAAATATCCTATTCTTCGGTAATCTGTATTGCATAGATTAACTCACATAATATTCTAAGATATTTGATTAACTCTTTGGCCCAAATACACATATTTTTGTTTTCTTACTATTTATGAGCATTTTGTGCAATTGGCACCATTTTCCGATAAGCTTAACATGGTTTTGCTGAAGTTTAATAGAGGCGGGTAGGTTGTCAGAAGTAGACAGCATGATGTCATCGGCCTATAATATACGATTTCAGGTTAAAGACACATCCTTTATGTCATTAACAAAGCAATAAAATAGAAGTGAGACTAGGATACTTCCTTGAGGGATTTGACCTTGGGCTTTCGTTTAGTTTTGGCCTTGCTGCTGTGTATGACTATGTTCCTGTTATCCGTATACCATATCATATCCAACTGTGAAATGACCTTATCCTTTGACCTTGGCCTTTGGATGGTTTGACCTTGCTTCTGTGTATGCCTGTAATCCTCATATCACAAACTGATATCTGTGTATCTGAAAAACTCAAGAAATTGAGAGATGCTACTTCTAAATAAAAAAAAAAATTTAAAAAAACTACATCTAGCTGTGATATGACCTTCTGATTTGACCTTGGCTGTTGATATTATTACCTCATAAACTACAAATCCAAATAAATGAGACTGTTTGAAATGGTTCAGTCCAGTAACCATGTCAGTAGTTCCTATCTCTCCGGTTTCCCGCTAGGGTTATATTGCGTGCACCCCGTGGTTTTGTCTCGTATAATCTTTTTTTTGTTAAGATTTTGTATTAAGTTTTTAAACTCATTGTAAACCATCGCCGCTGTCGCGTTTGTCTCCACCTCAGACGTCTGCGTTCCAGTCGTGATTCCATGTGTCGACAAGGATTCAGCCGACCGTGACCGCCCTCTACACGCCCTCCCACCTCCCACCTCCCACCTCCCACCTCTCACTTCTCACTTCTCACCTCCCACCTCTCACCCTCCCACCTCTCACCCTCCTAACATCTCACCCTCCCACCTCTCACCCTCCTCACCTCCCACTTCTCACCTCTCACCTCCCACCTCCCACCTCTCACCCTCCCACCTCTCACCCTCCTCACTTCCCACCTCCCACCTCCCACCTCTCATCTTCCACCTTCCACCCTCCCACCTCCCACCTCCCACCTTCCATCTTCCACCCTCCCACCTCCCACCTCCCACCTCATATTTCCCACCTCCCACCTCCCACCCTCCCACCCTCCCACCTCCCACCGCCTCCTACCTCCCACCTCCCACCCTCCCACCTCCAACCGCCTCCTACCTCCCACCTCCCACCTCCTACCTCCCACCTCCCACCGCCTCCCGCCTCCCACCTCCCACCTCCCACCCTCCCACCTCCCACCGCCTCCTACCTCCCACCTCCCACCTCCCACTCTCCTCACTTGTCAACTCCCACTCTCCTCACTTCCCACCTCCCACCCTCCCAATTTCGTCCTTCCACCCTCCTCACCTCCCACCACCCTCCCACCTCCCCACCCTCCCCACTTACCACCCCCGCACTGTTTCACTGCCAAGCATTGCATTCAGAAAAAACAACATGAACTAGAAAAGTGGAACACTAACACACAAACAAGCTGGATTCAAGAAAGGTTGACAGTTAAGGAATCAACAACTGGGATTGAAATAAGGAATGATAAATATATGCATGCCTGCCTGCTGTCACCTAGGGGGTGGGAGGCAGTGGGTGGATGGGTTTGTTGGAGGGTGGGTGGATTTTGGTGTGTGTGTGTGGGGGGGGGGGGTGTGTGGGTGTGTGGGTGTGTAGGGGGTGCTGTAGCGGAAACAGGGCGTTGTTCGTGATAGGGTGGTTAACTGGAGCTACTGGTGTCAGATCCAGCCGCTAGGAGGCGTGAGTAGTCCTCCCCCGAGCAGCCAGGTGAGAACAACCACCGCCACCAGTAAACGGGATCCGCACCTCCCGCTCTCCCGCGTGTCAGGGATCCGGCCGCCGACCAATCACATTCCTGCTGGGTTCATACGGAGACACTCGAGAGATCAGTGTAAGATCAGTGGACACACCCCCCGTATTGGTCCCCGTGTGGTGCGCCCCCCGCCCCCGCCCACCCGGAGAAGTACCCAGGTGACGAGCCACCAGAAGCAGTTGTAAATTGTGGCAGGCAAGTCGCACTCACACACACTGCTAGCTGGGTGACTACCGAGGCATCCACACGGTCCACAACACACAGGTAGGTGTCGCTTCCTCACAACCCACCTGAGACAGAGCTCTAAGGAGATGATGGGAGGTTTGGTGGGTATCTCCTCTATTATCGCTGTGAAGAGTGTGAGATTCGTACCTTGCGTTTCAGTGGAATACCCCGATAGGAGAGGGTGTTGTGTAAAGTGAGGGGAGACTTCAGAGGGATATGTCAAGGCTGGGTGGGTTTTAGGTGTAGCTTCCAGCGGAGTATATCATTCAGAAACACAGTTTGAGGACAACAGAGTTCACTACATACATGACACTCTTCCATATTAAGGCCTGGCGTCAAACTACTACGATAGAAATTTAGACCTACCGATATGGCAGCGATAGAAAAAGCAAATATCGGAGACATATCGGGAAGGTGCAAAATCGTAGACATATGTCTAGACGTGCCAATCCACCACGCATTGTATGGGGTTTATATCGGTGTCTAATCGCAGAAACTTGGTCAACTGCCCCGATATTAGGTGACCTTCCGACACGATTTTGATTTTTTATCGGGATGTGCATCGTAGACCATATCGGAGCCATATCGTAGTAGGTGGACGCCGGGCCTAAAGTCACATACACAGTACAGATTACAGGTCTTTGTGTGTGTGTTTTTTTTTATTTCATTATTTTTTACTGTCTCCAAACAGCTCGTGAGGCTGGTCTGATGTTGGAGACTGTTCGTACAAGGTTTGATACAATAGACTATGGGAGTCTAGGGAAAACTCAATTACTCTATGTTTCATTAAAGAGAACAAAATACCCTTCGCCAGTCTCAGCTGGTTTTTACAGAAGCAGATAGGATTCACAATAAATAACATAATGAACAGAGATTTATACCTGATTTCACAAGACAACTTCATGATTTGTGAAGTGATACAGTGACGATACACTGATTGTACACTCAGTCAAGTAAGACAGTAATAAGAGAAAACGTGGTTACTGAGCCCGAAGGGATGGCCGTTCGAGGTCTTAAATGCAAAAAAAATACGTCCCAACGCCGCAGGCGGAGGGACGTATTTATGGCATAAAAGGCCGAGAATGGCATCCCTACTGGCTCAGTCACTACGTTTACTTATTATTACATACCTAAATATAAAAAAACTGTTATTTTAGATACTTATTAAATGTACCAATTGACCCGATGGTCACAGTGCGCCCGAACATTACTTATACTGTACCCCTAGCAGCGGGTAGTATTTCGAAGACATTTGGCCATAGGTATGTAATAATAGACAGGAAATTACATTTTAAAAGTCCCACAACAATATGGAGATAATATAGTATAGGTTAATAAAGTATAGCTGATCTCATAATAAGATGTATGATCCTATTTTCAATCTTATGATCTGTTGACTCTTATGTTACAAATTCATATATCTTCACTTTACAATTTGAAGTACACCCATTATCTTTTTTATCTAGAAAGGTCTGCATTTGATAGTTTCTGAATTTCATCCGGTAATTTGTTCCAGCATTTTATGCCTTGATAAAGGGGAGAGCTTCTGATTTTTTTCCGATTTTGGTCTCCGATCTATCTTTATTCTAATTTTACTCGTACTTAATTTTACTCGATACCTTTCACGATGCTAAGTCACTACACAAAGTCCACAAGGTATCACCCTATACCACATGATTTACGTCTAATAAGCACACCGTAATTACCTTATAAATACAGGTATTTAAAAGATAACGTACATTATCTGATTTAATGTTTTAACCCGAATTTTGAAATCGTGAGTCAGAGACTCTGTACCCATCTGTTGTGAATGCCTTCAGGCAACATTACTTTACTATAATGAAGGTCATTTGATTCGTACAATATTACAAATTATATGATTGTACACATTAGACAAGTCACTAATGAAATAGATGCATTTGAGGATAAGTTCAGATTTATAAGCAATCCTAATGTTTGCAGGGTTGGCTGTTGCTAGCTGTATCATTATTATTGAAGTTTATGTAGCTCCAAGCATATTGTGGGAATTAAGGAGTTGAGGCAGCCCCAAGCACATCCTTAGAGTCATTCCAACCCCCTATAATCAAAATCCCATCAACATGCCAGTTCTACATGAATATATACGATAGAAACTCCGTTTCTGCACTTAAAGTGCTTGTATACGTGTGTGGTAACGTTTTCAATATGCTGTAAAGAAATCTTTGATTAAGCCTCAAGTTATGATGCATTCAGAAGGAATTTTACATCATATTTCTGGCATGATATGAGCGTGTTTCAAGTAGAAAATCTTCGAGAAAGTCCCCAGACAGGGCGGTAGATTTAGTGCGTGATGTAGAAAGGCACTTAGATAACCCAGATTTACGCGTGGACCTCTTATTGTGGTTAGGAGCGGCCCGTCTGTCACGTGAGCCGTGTGATATATGCCCCCAAACACAATGAAAACACACCTGGTTAACCCTCCGCACCCCACGTCTGGGTACGTGATGGGTGGTGTTCCCAGAATGCAGTGCGGAGTGGAGGGTGATATGACACCCAGTATGACCCGCAGAGTGTAATACGACACCCAGTATGACCCGCAGAGTTTAATATGACACCCAGTATGACCCGCAGAGTTTAATATGACACCCAGTATGACCCGCAGAGTGTAATACGACACCCAGTATGACCCGCAGAGTGTAATATGACATACGGTATGACCCGCAGAGTGTAATACGACACGCGGTATGACCCGCAGAGTGTAATATGACACCCAGTATGACCCGCAGAGTGTAATATGACACCCAGTATGACCCGCAGAGTGTAATACGTCACCCAGTATGACCCGTAGAGTTTAATATGACACCCAGTATGACCCGCACTGTGTAATACGACACCCGGTATGACCCGCAGAGTGTAATACGACACCCGGTATGACCCGCAGAGTGTAATACGACACCCAGTATGACCCGCAGAGTTTAGTATGACACATGGTATGACCCGCAGAGTGTAATACGACGCACTGTATGACCCACAGAGTGAAATACGACATGCGGTATGACCCGCAGAGTGTAATATGACACCCAGTATGACCCGCACTGTGTAATACGACACCCTGTATGACCCGCAGAGTGTAATATGACACCCAGTATGACCCGCAGAGTTTAATACGACACCCAGTATGACCCGCAGAGTGTAATATGACACCCAGTATGACCCGCAGAGTGTAATACGACACCCAGTATGACCCGCAGAGTTTAATATGACACCCAGTATGACCCGCAGAGTTTAATATGACACCCAGTATGACCCGCAGAGTGTAATACGACACCCAGTATGACCCGCAGAGTGTAATATGACATACGGTATGACCCGCAGAGTGTAATACGACACGCGGTATGACCCGCAGAGTGTAATACGACACCCAGTATGACCCGCAGAGTGTAATATGACACCCAGTATGACCCGCAGAGTGTAATACGTCACCCAGTATGACCCGTAGAGTTTAATATGACACCCAGTATGACCCGCACTGTGTAATACGACACCCGGTATGACCCGCAGAGTGTAATACGACACCCGGTATGACCCGCAGAGTGTAATACGACACCCAGTATGACCCGCAGAGTTTAGTATGACACATGGTATGACCCGCAGAGTGTAATACGACGCACTGTATGACCCACAGAGTGAAATACGACATGCGGTATGACCCGCAGAGTGTAATATGACACCCAGTATGACCCGCACTGTGTAATACGACACCCTGTATGACCCGCAGAGTGTAATATGACACCCAGTATGACCCGCAGAGTTTAATACGACACCCAGTATGACCCGCAGAGTGTAATATGACACCCAGTATGACCCGCAGAGTGTAATACGACACCCAGTATGACCCGCAGAGTTTAATATGACACCCAGTATGACCCGCAGAGTTTAATACGACACACGGTATCACCCGCAGAGTGTTACATGACATGCGATATGACCCACAGAGTGTAATACGACACCCAGTATGACCCGCAGAGTGTGATATGACATGCGGTATGACCCACAGAGTGTAATATGACACATGGTATGACCCGCAGAGTGTAATATGACACGCCATATGACACAGACTGATATGACACCTCGTATCACCCGCCACAGGAAAATATGACACGCGGTACAACCCACAGAGGGTGATGCAACACACAGTATGACCCAGCACTAAAGAAGAAACAGCAAGTTTTGTCAAAGTCGTTGTTCTCCACAAGTTTGATGTAGAGTGATATGAACGAGGTGACAACCGAGTGAATATCACGCAGCGTTCAAATGAGTTGGAGAACAACGACTTTGACCAAAACAAGTTCTGTATTTATCTCACCCCTGTACACACTAAAAGAATGGACGTTACTCATGATATAGACCATGGAGAACGGACTGCAATACTCGTGGGGCATGGAGAATGAGGGTATCTGCTTACACGGGGTTCTACTGTACTTCGCTAGTACATGTACATGGAATGTGGTTTTTTTTTCATGCCTTTAGGTGTATAGTGGTAAAAAAATTGGCCATCTCCTCCAGTCTCCGTGTAAACCAGGGCCCTGGCTTTAGCGACAACGATTATTAAGCAGGGATGATAACAGAAAACGTGATTACTGAGCCTGTAGGTGTGGCCGTCTGAAGTGTTTTGTCCTATAAAATATGTCCCGACGCTGGAGATGGAGGGACTTATCTTATTGGACAAAAAACCTAGAATGGCATCCCTACGAGCTCAGTCACTACATTATCTTATTATCATATTCCTAGATACAGTAAAACCCCGCTTCTGGGACACCTCGTTGAATGGGACACCCCGCTTAATGGGACCCTTTGTTCGGAACAGAAATCATTATTCAGTTATTTTAACCTCCCTTAGAGGACGCTTTGCTCGGAACGGAAGATGTGCCCTTAAGCGGGGTTTCACTGTATCATGAAAAAAACGCCATTTTATGTACTTGCAAAGTCGTTGATTCACAGACTGTTGACCTGAGGTTGGGGTTCATTCATTACGTCTCAGTGAGCCCGAACATTGTTAATACTGCACCCCTAGCAGCAGGTAGTATTTCACTGACATACGGTACTATCGCAAAACTGGATGAGTTTTAATCTTGGCCACCGAATGCCACGACTGGAGTTTGGCAAAGTGACTTCATGAGGTGAAGCCGAGTGAAGTCTGTAGCCGAAACTTCAGGAGTGGAATGCGCTGGCCAAGATTAAAACGAATCAGGTTGTGATTTTATCCTATCCCGTCTCCTCGATTTTGGAATATCA